>CM028339.1:16386802-17586802 GCA_016647705.1 Eucommia ulmoides
AATTTTAAAATGACCGAGTTCCTTTCCTTTTAAGCTGTCATTCCACTTTTATGGCCATGTGAACCATGTCCACCAACTCCACGTAATGTTGCAACTCTACCACGTTGGCAATGTCCCGATTCAACCCATTCAAGAACCTTGCCATGGTAGCTTCTCTATCCTCCTCGACATTAGCCCGGATCATAGCGACCTTCATCTTCTTGTAGTAATCATCCACGCTCCGATAGCCTTGCGTAAGGCTTTGTAATTTCTGATACAAGTCCCTATAGTAGTGACTAGGGACAAATCGCCTCCTCATGATGGCCTTTTTTTTCGCCCACATCATGATAGGCCTCTCATGGTTCTTGCTCTTGTTTATCACAAGTTGATCCCACCATATTATAGCATAGTCAATAAACTCAATCATAGCGAGTTTTACCTTTTTCTCCTCGGAGTAGTTGTGGCACTCAAAGATCAACTCCACCTTCTTCTCCCACTCCAAGTATGCTTCAGGATCGTTTTTCCCTTGGAATGAGGGTATCTTCACCTTGATACTTCCTAAGTTATTATCAATCCGCTCCCCATGTCAATCTCTTCTATTCCCATGTCCACTCCCAAATCTGCCCAAACTTGCATTAGAGGCCCGATCATCTTCATCTAGGTTATCCCCATAATCATCTTCATACACGAACTGAGGCTGATTCTTCTCTTTTCGTTGCACATTAGGAGCTCATGGTGGCTGCCCCTTTTGTGCGCTAGACTCAACTTTGTCAAGCTGCTCATGCACTTCATCAAACCGCAAGTTCAACCATTGAAACTTTTGCTCCAAGGCCTTGTAAAAAACTTTTGTGTCCATTATGTCCATCCTTTCATGTGCTTCATCGGATGAGCCTTTGTTTGTTTCTCAAGACATGTTTAGTAACCTGCAAAACAAAGTTAGCAAACCTCACAAATACTCCCTCACATGTTTGCACTCAAACTATGTCACTCCACTCGTGTATCACTCAAATTCGGCTTTTACCCTCTTATAAGCTCACACTCTCTTGCCTTTTTCCACTCTTTAGTTCCCTCTTTTAGTTCTTTATTGAATTTAACCAATCTCAATCAGAAATTTCCTTGTAGCAATCCAAATTCAACAATTTGATTAACTAAGAATGAGATTTTAGGAACGAAACAAAAGGAACAAAAAGAGCACAAAGAAAAGTTTATAGAGTAGAACAAGAAGAAATTATTCTCAATTTTTGTTGGGGGGGTTGCTGAATTTTCTCAATTTTTTTTTTTTTTTGTTTTTGCTTCTGTTTTTTTTTTTTTTTTTTTTTGAAAACCAGCAACTTTAAATTGAGATTTGAAGAAGCACAATATTTAAACGAAAAATATGATCAGAACAAAGATGCACCACATTTTTTTTTCAAGATTGGACCAGATTTGAATTAGAACGAAAAGAAGAAAAAAAAACGCAATAGATCTGATGATATAATTTGGTCAAGAATTTTTTTTATTTATGAAGGAATAGATATGAAAGAATGAAAAAGAAAAAGGATAGATGAAACCTGATTTAGACCTTACTCTGATTACCAAATAATGCGAACCTCACCAAGGATTAGTGAGACCCGAAACCAACTTAGGGTTTCTTCGCGAAGATCGAAACTAAATCAGATTTTGAACGAGCTAAAAATACAGAAATTGAAAGATAGATTACCTTGACCCCACGTTTATGAACGAAATGCGAACCAATGGTATAATGATCTTGACCCAATGATTATAATGAATCACGAATCAAAGATATAAGTTTGAATGCCATAAAAAACTCTTGATAAGTTCAGGAAAAGTTCTCTAAAGAACTAAAGAGAAAACTCTCACAATTTTTATTAATCAAAGTAATGTCTTCTTCCTCATGGGATACAATTTTCTTAAATAGGTAATGAATAGTGCGGTGAACAGTGTCGGTGAATAGTGCGGCTACAATACAAAAAAAAAAAAAGAAACCCTAGAGAAATAAGGAAACCCTACTCCTAATCTAAAAAGGAAAAGGCTAATTTGGCAATCATGCCTTACAAATTATCAAATAAATAACCTAAATTAAAATAAAAATACAAATAAATAAAATAAATATGCTGAGAATTTCGTGGTCCTCAAGCCTTGGTCCATTTAAGTTCATGTCTAAACCCATTCACTTTCTTTGATGAGATGGATTAGGCCTTGATCGTCATTTGGGCCTAATTTGGGCTTTATTATTTTCGATTCAGCCGAAAGCTCTTGAATTAGCCCATTAAGCGCTTCTTTGATCTTCTTGGATCTTGCCCTAGTAATGGACCCAACCGGGACATGCAATGTGTCCTTTGATGTTGCTTGTTGGTTCTCATCACTAAATGACCATGTCACACATAAAAAAACTCAATCATATAAGCAGAAGAAATACTAACTTTATAATTATTAATTTTTTGGATTATATAATCATTACATTAAGCGTGAAAAGAGCTCCATTCATATAGTATTTTCTAACATAAATAATATTCATAGTAGACACAAATTTATCAGGCTCAAACACTAGCATGAATCCATTCTTACTCAACAACGATCTAAAAACTAGATTCTTACGATATCTGGTACATATAGTACATTGTTCAAAGTAAGTTTTTTACTATAGGTCATCTTCAGCATGACCTTAATGTTGTTCTTCAACCTTAGAAGTTGAAGAGCTTCCTATATAGACCTTATCCCTAGATTCCACCGGCTGATAAACGATAAACATCTTCCTATCTGAACATATATGGTGGATAGCATCAATTTTCATATACCATTATTTGGGATTGTCAGCGAGGTGGACTTGAGATACAACTGTTAACAAATGCATCTCAAAACCCCCATCAATAAGATTTCCACTTCAATCACATTAACTTGGTTATTAGGCTTATTATCCTTCGTTATCATAATTTTCTCATGGTAATCTTGAGTACAATGTCCTAACTTGTCCCAAAACGTTTTGTTCACATCATCTTTGCTTGACCTTGATTCATATTACTTACTTTTATTAAAGGTCTTGTAAGTTTCTATAACATGAGCTTTTGACATTATACAATGATGACCCTCACGTTTAGAAGAAATTTGATGCTCTTCCTCAATTCTCAATTTCAGAACAAGGTCTTTGTGAATTATTTCTTTTAGTTTGTGCTTAAGATAATTCTTGAAGTCATCCCATGATAATGGAAACATCTCAATCACAACTGCCACTTGAAATAATTCTCTAAGAGTCATTTCCCTTTGCATGAATATCATGCAAAAGAACTTGGAACTCTTTAGTCTGGCTGATAACTATTTTTTAGTCCACTATTAGAAATCTTCCTCCCAATATCTTTAGTCTTGTACTTCTTTTCAGGGATTGCCATAGTTCTTCCATAATCATAAATGAGAAACACACGTTGTAGAGTGTATTACTCACTCTACAAATATATATATATATATATATATATATATATATATATATATATATATATATATATATATATATATATTTGTGGAGCAATAAATATATATAATGTACTAAAAAAAAAAAGTTTTAAGCTGTTCGGAAAGGTTTTTAAATTTTTATAAAATCAAAATATTTGGACTAAGATTAATTAGAATTTTATTGGATATATATACTGTCTTCGAACAAGAGTCTTGGAATGCCACATTTTCCGAGCATAACTGACCCCCCAAACGTTTGTATCTTTTGATTAGACCTTTTTTTTTTAAGTCAAACTTATGGATAAGAAATAGTTTTTCCAAAAATCCCAGTGACCTAGTACACTATTTCAACTTAATGCTAGGTGGCGACACTTTTTCAGCCTAAACTGTTTTTCTTTAAAAACAATAGTGCATACAAAAGCCTTATCCTTTTTTTTTTTCTCCAAATAAATAAGATTTCAAAAAATCTTTTTACAAAAGCGTTTCAAGCATCACATATTTTGAGATTGACAAGAATTTTTTTGGGGTGCGTCACTTACTTTTATTTTTATGCAAGAAGTGAATGATTTCTAGGGTAACTATATTATTATCCACAATCATCCTACCTCGTATAAAATAACTTTGATTAGGTCCCACCAACTTATTAAGGAGAGATCTTAGTCTCGCAATCAAAATCTTAGTCACCAGTTTATATGAGGTATCAAATAAGCTTATGGGCCTACATTGGCAGATCGTTTCTGGGTTCTCAAATTTTGGGCATAGCCAAATTTCTAAAGTAGATTCTCACAAACTCAAAAAGGTCTACCCCACAATGTTCGACTTCTTTTTAAAGAAAATTACTTCGTAGCCATCCGGCCAGGGGCTTTCTTGTCCCCAATGGATTTTAGCGTTTCCATATTTCTTGATTGTGAGGTTCAAATATAAGTCATTCGTGATTTGGGTTATTAATTTTTATTTTTATTTTATATTTATCTTCAAAAACTGTCTATGATTAACATCTTGTTGGGGAATGATAGTAAATTTATGGGTAGTAGACAACTAACAACTAAAGAGAACTGAGAAAATAAAATAAACAAGGAAGAAACTGGACACGAATATTTTATGTGGAAAACCCCTAAACAAATTGGGGTAAAAACCACGGGTAAGTGTAGGAGGATTTCACTATTGTAAATAAGGATTACAACACTTTTTCTCCAAATACAAGGAGATAACAATTCTAATCTCTCTTGTAATAGAAGAAACAACTCTCACAATATTGGAAAAATACTACTTACAAAGGAGGATCAATTTTTCCTCTCGTTGTAGTAATTCTCTAGAAAACTTTCAAATGGATTCTTGGTTACACTCCTTGGTTTTTCTCGGGTTCACAACAAGTCAATATATAGTGTTTCACAAATATTTCTATGATTGCCAGATCAAATACGAAGCCTCTCAATTAACTTATAGTGCTCTACTATTCCACTAATGTTAATGCTCCACTATTCCACTCATAGTGCTCCACTATTCCACTCATATTAATGCTCCACTATTCCACTTATAGTGATCCACTAGCCACTAATATTCACAAAGTGGATTTTCCACTAACATTCTCCCACTTTTGTAATCTTTTCATCATTCCTCACTTGCCAATACCATGCTTGCTTATGTTTTCGCTAGACCACACGAATATCTGTTAGGTTCCTGTCGATATGAATTTTTTGCATATCCATACTTCTTTCCTCCACTACTTCTCTAACAAAGTGGTACTAAACCCTCAAATGCTTTGTCTGCGAATGAAATGATGGATTCCTTGCGATGTGCAAGGCAAGCTGACTGTCACAAAACATAACAATCTTCTCCTGCTTGTGCCCGAGCTCCTCCAGTAACCTTTGAATCCAAATTGCTTCTTTGCAAGCTTGTGTAGCTACCATATATTCTACTTCCATTGTGGATAAAGCCACAATCGTCTATAGTTTTGAAACCCAGATCATAGCTCCTTCTACAAGTGTAAACATATAACCAGTAGTGGACTTGCTTTTGTTGAGATCCCCTGCAAAATTTGAATCAACATAGCCCCTGACAGTAAATTCTGATCTCCCGTAACATAATGTAGCATCTGAGGTTCCTCTGATGTATCTCAAAATCCTCTTCACAAGTTTTCCAATGCTCTCCACCAGGATTCTCCATAAACTGACTAACCACTTCCACTGCTTATGCAATGTCTGGTCTTGTGCAAATCATAATGAACATCAAACTTCCCACTGCTGATGCATACGGTACTCGAGACATCTCCTTCCTCCCTGCTTCATTGGTAGGAGACATATTTGAGGATAACTTGAAATTAACAAGAAATGGGGGAGAGGGGTAGAAATTGGCTTACTATCTTGCATGTTGAAGCACCACAATATTTTGTTGAAGTAGTTCTTTTGGGAAATCCTTATCTTTCTGTTATTTCTGTCTCGGTGAATCTGTATCCTTATAATCTTGTTTGCTGGTCCTAAGTCCTTCATATCAAACTCTCTAACTAACTCTATCTTAAATTCTTATATTCGACCTTTGTTGGGGCCTGCTACCAACATGTCGTCTACGTACAACAACAAAATGATAAAGTCGTTATCATCCCTAAACCTTTTGTAGTAGGTACAATGATCTGAATTGAGTCTATTGTACCCAAGGCTAATGATTAAGGAATCAAATCTCTTGTACCAACATCTCAGTGCCTACTTAAGACTGTACAGAGATTTGCTTAACCTACAAACCAAATTCTCCTTGCTTGTTTCAGCAAAACTTTCTGGTTGGAGCATATAGATTTCTTCTTCAAGCTCTTCATGAAAAAATTCAGTTTTTACATCCGACTGCTCCAGATGTAAGTTAAATGTAGCAGACATAACCAATACTACTCTAACTGTTGTAAGCCATACCACTGGAAAAAATATCTCGTTGAAATTAATACCTTCTTTCTGAGCGTATCCTTTCGCCACTAATCTTGCACGATATCGTTCTACTTGATCATTGCTATCCCACTTGATCTTGTAGACACATTTGTTACCAATGAATTTTCTTCTAGTTGGTAATGGTACCAGTTCCCATGTGTTATTCTTGTGTCGAACTTCAATCTCTTACTATATTGTTGTCATCTGGAGAGGTACATCTGAGTTACTCGTAGCTTTATAGAAAGTTGAGGGCTCTCCATCCTCCATTAAAAGATAGAATGCAACGTTGCTCTTTATAACATACTCCAAGTGCCAAGCTGGTGACTTTCTCTCACGAGTTGACTGACGAACTTCTGGAGCCTCAGACTCGACTGGCTCTTTTACCTCGTGCTCCGGTGCTGCTTCAGAAGAATTTGTATTTTCTTGTACTAGATTATTTTCCACCTATACTGTTGTAGTCTTTGAAGCCTCCTTTAACGTGCTATCATTTCCATCTTTTTGCAGTAGTTGATCTTCTACAAAGATCACATCCCTGTTGATAATAACCTTGTGGGTACTGGGATCCCACAGAAGATACCCCTTTACTCTGCCAGTATACCCCAAGAATATACACCTCCTGGATTTCAGATCCAATTTCGTTCTTTCTTAGGTGTTGTACATCACGTACACTAGACATCCGAACGAATATAAAGTAGAGTAATTTGTTGGCTTACCAGTCCACATCTCCATCGGCGTCTTTAAATCAATTGTCATTGATGGTGACCAATTTATTACATAACAGACAGTCCTCAACATAGCTCTCATTCTTTCTACAAGAGTTCTGTTTATCCGCTATGCCACTCTATTTTGTTGAGATGTGTATGTGACTGTGAACTGTTTCTTGATACTTTCTCGCTTACACAAAGCAAGAAACTCGCTGTCTGTATACTCTCTTCCATTATCTATCCTTAAACACGTTATCTTTTTTCCAAATTCAAGTTCCACCCACGCTTTGAAGTTTTTAAATACTGAAAACACATTTGACTTCTTCTTGATTAGATACACCCAACATCTCCTGGAGTAATCATCAATGAAGGACGCAAAGTACTTTGCTCCTTCTAGGGACATTTCCGGTAATTCCCATATATCAGAATGAATCAAGTCTAGAATGCATTTACTCTTTGCACCAAATATGCTAAACTTCAATCTATGTTGCTTACTTGTAACGCAATGCTCACGAAAAGGTAGATTTACCGATTTGAGCCGAAGAAGCAGCTTTCTGTGAGAGAGAATTTTCAAACCTCATTGCGATAGGTGGCCAAGTTTGAGATGCCACATAGCTCTTCTCCTTTTCTGGTTGATGCGACACACGCACCACCTTCTTGCAATGTTTCTCCTTTAAGCATGAATAGATTCGTTGCAATCTTTTCTGCCTTCATTACCACAAGAGCATCTTTAACAATCTTCATAACCCCATTTTTTACAAGGGCCTTACATCCAAGATTGTCTATTTGTCCCAAAGACAATAGATTATTCCTTAGGCCCTTCACGTGTTGTACCTCCTAAATAGTGCGAGCCATACCATCAAATATTTTTATTTTGATAGTACGAATACCAGCGATCTCCAAAGCATGATCACCACCCATGTGTACAACACCTCTTGATATTGGTTTATATTTGTGAAACCATTCTCTCTGAATTGTCATGTGCTATGTTGTTCCCAAGTCTAGTAACTAGACATCAAAAATCTGCTTTCTGCTTTCAACTGACGTTGTTGCCTCGCTATATAGAACTTCACCATTATCCAATGTACTTTCCATATTCCCTTGAGCATTTGATGACTGAGGGTCTCCATTTTTTTATTTTTTTTTTATTTTTTTATTTTATTTTTTTTTTGTCCCAATAATCCTTCTTGAGGTGCCCTCTTTTGCTATAGTTGTAGCACTTGAAATTCTTCTTACTTCTTGATTTCGATCAACCATGATTTTGACACCCACTAGAGCCACGTTCTGTTGATTTTCTTCTCGTCACCTTCAAAGTTTCCGTTTGTTGCGAACCTGCCTGTAGGTCTTTCTTATTTTTGCACCTAGTTTCTTAATCCAAAACAGATGCTCTAATTTTGTTGAAGACCAAAGAGTCCGTCAGGATGTTGTTCATTAGGTTGATGACGAGTTGATCATACGAGTTAGACAAACTTTGAAGTAAAAGTTCCGCACGTTCAGTTGTCTCTATTTTTTAACCCATTGAGATAAGTTACAAAAATAGAGTATTCAAGGTGTTGATATGGTCGGTCACTGAAGTGGATTCTGCCATTTGAAGAGTGTAAAGTCTCATTTTTAAAAAGATTCCGTTGTGAAGTGACTTGACCTTATATAGGTTTGTTAGAGTATCGCATATTTCTTTCACAGTCTTCTTCTCTGCCATACTAGATAACACTTCATTGGCTAGTGCTAAGTGTAGATCGGCAATTGCATTGCCGTCCATCTCATTCTACTTGCCATCGTAAGTGATATCCGCAAGCCTATCTCCAATTGCTGCCAAGCAATTGTCCTTCCTCAAAATTGCCTTAATCTTCATTTTCCATAACGAGAAGTTACACATGTTGAACTTCTCAACTTCGAATTTTGTTGTTGTTGTCATTTCGTTTACTAGGATCTTCACACCCACAACCAAAGTTCTAATGCCACTACTGGGGAATGACAGTAAATTTATGGGTGGTAGACAACTAACAATTAAAGTGAAATGAGAAAATAAAATAAAAACGAAGAAACTTGACACAAATATTTTACGTGAAAACCCACTAAACAAATTGGGATAAAAACTGTAAGCAAATATAGGAGAATTTCACTATTATAAATAAGGATTACAGCACCTTCTTTCTAAATACAAGGGGATAACAATTCTAATATCTTTTGTAATAAAAGAAACAACTCTCACAATATTAAAAAAAATACTACTTACAAAGGAGGAACAATTTTTCCTCTCGTTATAGTAATTCTCTAGAAAACTCTCAAATGGATTCTTGGTTTCTCTCGGGTTCAAAACAAGTCAATATATAGCGTTTCACAAATAGTTTTATGCTTGCCAGATCAAATACGAAGCCTCTCCATTAACTTATAGTGATCAACTATTCCACTAATGTTAATGCTCTACTATTCCACTTATAACCGCTAATATTAATGCTTGACTATTCTACTCATAGTGATCCACTAGCCACTAATATTCACAAAATGGCTTTACCACTAACATATCTTATCCTCTCTAAATAGATTTTTGAAGTGATTATTCACATGACATTAATAGATTTTATTTCTTTAATCCATTAGTCTTCATCCTTGATGGTGGTGATTATGTTCCTGCTTTTTTTTTTTTTTTTTTTTAGGGCCATACCCTAAAAATATATATATATATATATATATATATATATATATACACTAGCGTATAATCCGTGCCTGAAGGCACAGGCATAAAACATACATCATCTATTTGAACAATTATATCAATTTATTTTATTATTCAACTTTAAATGTTGCATCAACTGAAACAATTACAGTTACAATAATACTTCAGGATAAACAATATTTGTCGTGAATAGAGATCCATATTCGGGAAGAAGTACACTTAATCGATCAAATGATGTATACCTTGATAAGGCCACATATAGTTGACCGTGACTAAAAACCGGTGTAGTCAAATCAACTCCAACAAATTTCACTGATTGTCCTTGTGATTTATTTATCGTCATAGCATACGCCAAACGAATTGGAAACTGGCGCCTTGTCATTTGAAAAGGAAATTCAGAAGACGATGGCATCAAGGATATTCTCAAAATGAACGCTAAATTTTCTGTTTTATCCCCTGTCAATATTCGAGCTTCTATTACACATAAAGAACACCTGACAACCATTAATCGTGTGCCATTACAAAGTCCATCACTTGGTGCGATATTTCTCAACAACATAACTGGACATTCAATTTTCAAATTTAACTTGAACGGAGGTAATCCTAGAGGATCTAAGGAATTCAAGTACTCGTTAGGATAACGATTTGTAATTTGACGATCGACTCCATCATCTTCAGACATTTTATCTGCGGCCAGATATGTGATCGTTTCTCCGGGAAAAATATTTAAAACAGCTGAATTAATAGCACTAACATCGTCATTTCTTGCAGAAATAATAGAACGTTCAGTTAGAAATGTAGGGGTAACAACACTGGGTGTGCCTAGATGTGGATAAACTAAAGATATTAGTTCAACCATATTACGACACTTGTGTATGGTTGATGGCAATTGTACGATTTCATGCGGATCACTGCCAACCTATTTAAAGAAAAAACAAATATAAATAAATAATTTAGTATCAAAGCATATATAAGTAATCTATTACAAAATGCTAAAATATATTTAAATGAAATATTACCTGAAGTAAATATCTCGAAAACTCTGCATTTTCAATGTTCCTACTATTTAGGCGCATGTTTAAATTCAAAGTTAAGACATGTATATCATTCCAAAGGTACGAACGTCTCAACAATGCTGCGACAATTTGTTTACGGACACCTTTAGGAATAACAGGTAGAATTTGCGGAAAGTCTCCTTTAAGAACGACCGTGATACCCTCGAATGGATTTGGATTACTGCAAATATCTCGTAGCGTGCGATCCACAGACTCAACACAGTACTTATGTTGCATCGGAACTTCATCCCAAATGATTAACTTTGTCTCTCTAAACAATTCGGCATGCAACGATTGTTTACTAAAATGACAAATTGAATTATCAAGAATATCTAGAGAGATGCAAAATGCGGAATGTGCAATTCGACCTCCTTCAAGTAGTAGCGATGCAATACCGAACGATGCCACAGTAATGACAATATAACTGTTACTATGACATTTTGCTACTATGGTATTATATAGAAACGTTTTTCCTGTACCAGCACCACCATTCAAAAAAAATATTTTTCCTAAATTTCTGAACACTGATGAAGTGATTGATTCGTATGCAACACGTTGGTCTTCATTGAGACGATCAATATTACACTGCACATTCCTTTGTTGTGCTTCACTTTGCATTTGACGATATTCCCATATCAATCTATTTCCAACTACCATATTCTAATTCTGGACAGGTTGTGGAATCGAAGGAAAATCTACTAAGCTCTTGCCCGATTCTTGAAGTAATTGATTCAAAAGGTACAAATCGTAGTCTTTAATCTGTGCCTCGCTTGGGACGGGTATCGAAAACAACGTGTGAACTTTATGTGAGAGATCATCACATATATGCATCCAAAATTGATCCCACAATTCACACGGATTTACAGGGGAGCATTGTGTAAGAATGACGCAAAATAATCTTCTCAGTTGATATCCAGTACTCATAATAGACGCCTCTTGAAGACATTGTATCCATTCACTATCATCTTCCAATAGCCCTCTTGCTACACATGCGGCTTTGAACGTCGCATGTTCAACATTGTTAACAATGCGTAGACACCTAAACGATTGCAGCCCTTTGATTACAGTCACTAGTAGACGCAGATAAAATCGGTCATCCAAATTGGGAGGCACAAAATACATTCTGCCGATGGAAAATCCCTTCTATCGTGGCTTCCAAAAATTTTCAGTTTTATTCTAAACAAAATGCTGGGGAAACTCTTGATAAGTATACACACGTGCAGAAGCATGTGCATCACAATATGATTTTTTTTTTGTTAGAGTCAACTTCTGTGACTGAGCTCAAGAAATGATAGACTCTATTGTTTCAGTAGGATTGAATACAACCTGATGCATTCCAGGCAAATGGAGCGCCAATCGAACAACTGTTGGATTCTTATTGTGCAAAGGAAAACTCAACAATCGCCAGGCTGCCTCTGAGAGTCCAATGTATCTTGCATCAAGATATTGCTTGATCTCATCCATCAGTCCCAAAATCAATGTCGTCATATCACCTCCTTTATAGATATACTTGTGGATATATTTGATGCACCTAATCCCAGTGCATACTTCAACATTAATATGACAATCGAACATCTTGGAAAGATACGAATTGTATGGGACGACGTCTTTATTATCAACTTGTTGCCCCATCATGGTATAAACTTTGCCATTATCACGACGACAGTAAATGGGATATCCATCTGAATCCATCGTTGTATACTCTGCGAAATCTCGTGGATACCTCTTAGTGCATCTGCCATTCTCCATGCACGGGGCTTGACAATTTCGAGCACCACCTGGTCCGTGAACCATGCATTTTTTTATAGTCTCGAAAAGTTCTGGCTCTTCATTTGGATCTGGAAATTCAGCACAAACTATTCTGTCTACTTGGTCGCACGTTCGAATTTTATCTTGATTATCAAGAAATATTAGTAAGTGAATGTACGACAGACCTCTTTTCTGGTACTCAATTGTAAAACCATGGGCAACTTTTTTTTTCAAATACTCGAGTGCTTTCAATCTCTTTCATTAGAGCAATTCTTTTTAACTCGAAAACGCGAGCAATTAAGTCTGGACGGTCAGTTGGTTGTTGATGAGGCAATAAAGCTTCAGTGATTTCTGTCCAAGTTGGATTCGCAGTCATGGTAAGAAACACATCAGGGTGATGGTGGTACTGGGTTATGGCCATTGAATCTTGGAAAATTTCAAACATATGTCTTGGACTACTAATAAAAGATGATGGTAAAATCATTCGTTGACCTATTTGATTAGGTTCCATCCCATCTAATGCCACATCAGTAAGACTTTGATAAAGTTCACTACTAAGATTTGGTTGATGTTGCCTAAAGTAATTCAACCTATTTTGCTCGGTCGCAGCCCAAGTATCTACCAAGAACTCTTGAAACAATTTTTCTCCCCTTAGAATTGTCGAATACTCTGTCGGCCTTTCAAAAATACGGTAGCTATAAAATTGCATTTGAGTTAGTCGAGCATTTGTGTGTCGACAGAGAATCACATCCCACTGTCTAAATTTAGGCTCCCATCCAAGCTCACCAAAAGGGAACAACAAAACATAATGCAATGGTAGATAAGTAAGATGGCATTCATTGATTTTCATTAATTCATTTCCCCCCCTTAAATGTATAATAATATCTCTCATCGCGCTGGTTTCGGTTCCATCCCCTTGTAATATGACGGCCACGTCATTAGTTGTCGGCAAATTATATCGCCGACGATCGGTAGATGCTGTGTAGTGAAGAAAAGCAGACAACGTTTGTTGTTTCAAATCCAATTGATTTAAAATCGCAAAAGCTTGACGAAATTTATCTACGAATACATTATGTTGTAACAATGTATCTTGAATAGTTTGCAAAACATCCGTTCTCAAATGAGTATTTCTACGGCTTCTCACGCCAAAAGCGAAATCAGGATCGTAGATGTACAACTGAGAATAAATGGCATCTTGTCCCGGTTCTGGGATTAATGCTCCTGTTCGATGACGCAACTCTCCATGTATAGTAAATGTTGTTGGGCCTCTTCCGAAAAGCAGCCTTGTATCCAAGTTGGCACCGAGGCTTGTAAAAGCATTGCTTGCATTGTACTCTCTAGCATAATGTCGGAATGATTTTGATCTATCATCATTACCATCGTATAACGCTTTAATTTGCGGAGAAAGTGTGAGAAGTAATGGAAGCCTAACTTTCCCTTATAAGCAATATGTACCAAAGAGAGGACGTCGTTCGGATGATCTTGCTGATCTCTTATCCATTCAGTGTAACGCAGAATAATGAGGGCACATGACATTCATTCTACCAAGCGAGTGTCGATTTTCACTTGTATGAACATCACGGTCGGCAGTTGGATTGTTCAACTCGTCAATATCTTGATTATCGTAAAACTCATCATTGGTAGTATTTGGCGGCCTACATTTGATAAATAACAAAATTATTATGTAGATTCTAACAACATATTTGTGAATGCCATATTTAATTAGATGAATAAGATAAAAAAAGAAACTTACCATCTACTCCCAGAAGGTAGATTTGTTTCTTCAACTGCTACGGTCGAGCTTTTATTAAGATTCGTGGAAACAAAAGCTTCTTGGTTACCGCACGGAGAAGGGCATGCATCATCAATTATACCAAGAGAATGAGGAATCAAATTTGTAATCATCCCATCATTAATAGATGAATTTCCTACATGTTCAGTATCTTGATTCTCGGCAAGATGTTGATTTGTTGAAGCGGACCTATAGTTAGCAAATATTAAATTTTACACATCAAACACTTTTAAACATTTAATACTTAATAACATGAATAATGGATTAGTATAATACCTTATACCGGGCAATACAATTGGTTCCTCAACTTCAGGCGTTGAGCATTCATTCAAAGTCACAGTAACAAATATTTCAATAAGATTACGTGGAAAAGGCAAATTTGGTTCAACAATAGAATTCATTTGATTAGCCATGCACGATGGAGTAGTGCGATCCCTAAGGAGGTCCACAATTCCAGGGGTACATGGACTCGTAATCACTAATAGCCCATATGATTATACAATCATTCTCTGTTGTAGTAGAGGCTGAGATGATTCTTCAAGTAGTTTTCTATTCATTTCTAAATGTTGACTATTCTGAATATTTTGTTGACCGGATCTCTCTCGTTCTCTTCGTGCTCGTTGAGCTAGAACACGTTTCGATATGTCATTATTGTTGGGTGCTATACATTTAGGAAGTGTAATTGTTTGCTCGACGTCCAATGTTAAGCGACTGTTGGGTATTGTGGACACAAACATTTCAGTAAGATTTGGTGGGGACGTCAAATTGGCCTCAAAAGTAGAATCCATTTCGTTTTCCATTACTGGAGAAGAAACTTGATCACTGAGAATTATAGGGGTATATCGACTTGTGCTTGATGATGACACAGAGACTGTTGTAACCATTCTTCGCTTTGGCGTAGGCTCTGATGATTCTCCCAAAAATGGCTAACCTCCTTCCAGGCATTCACGATTATCTTGATTGAAGCGATCACACCGCTCCCGATCAACTCTTTCCCGTTCTCTTCGTTCTCGTTGAGCTAGAGCCCGTTTCGATACATCGTTCTTGTTGGATGCTATATATTCAGAAGGTATAATTGTTTGCTCAACCCTCGTTGAGCGACTGTTGGGTGTTGTGGACACAAACGACAGACCTCCTTCCATAGGGCCATCACATATCTCTCGATCAGCTCTCTCCCGTTCTCTTCGTTCTACTTGAGCCACAGAATGTCTTGACACATCGTTTGTGCTAGATGTTCTGGCAATGTTACCTGTGCAGGATCTTCCACCTTCTTGACATTCTAGAATCGGACGACTAAACCTCTCTCGTTCCCTTTGCATTCGTTAGGATAGAACAAATTTTGATATGACGTTATCATTGAATACCTAGAGATAATATGAGGTTGAATCTTCAATTTTCTAGATCGAATAAATGAAAAAGAACAGTGGAGGACAGTGTGACAAAGTACGAACTAAAATTGATACTAAATGAAACCATAAATAACATGTAATAAGTTACGGTATAAATAAGAATACGGATAATTTAATATCACCACAAAGGCAAGAGTATAAATACAAAATCAGATTAAATAAATAACTATACATTTGAAATCACAGCTAAATATGTTCTTATCATGTTTACTTTCAGGTTAATATTTTTTCAAAATTTATGTATAAACCTAACATGGACATAAATAGTTATAATTATTTAATACGTTTAATAGATTAAATATGTAATTATTGTTGAATGATAAAACAATGATAATTAAAACTAAAAAGTAATTAATCTTACTAATTAGACACATACCACATTGCTACTGATATTCCTCTTTTCACTTTTCGCAACATTTGAGGTAAAGCACACTTTCTCTTTCCCTTTATTATTTGAAGTAGAATTTTCATTTGACTTGTCATCCATTGTCGAAAAAATTTCCCTAAAAAAATAAAAATAAAAATTCAATGCAAAATAAATGATAAACTAAAATTATATTATGAGCTTAAAAAATAAATTGTAAGATTGACATATTAATTAACGATTAACAAAAGCAAGAGAACAATAAAGACAGAAGCATATATAATATTAAATCCATCACATTAAGACAACTTTTGTTGAATATAACAAAGTAAAACAATCAATCACATTACAAAATACAAAATGTATACCATGAATACAAAATACATTCAAAATATATCTTCAACAACCGAAGAGAAGAAACAGACTTGATATAGTAACCCTACAAAAGGAAAAGAAAAAAGAAATATTAGACATAAAATATACAAAATGTATATCATGAATACAAATTACATTAAAAATTATTTATACCTTAAAAACAGTTTACGGCACAACTTCATTATTTTGGCTGCCAATTTGTAGCTGAATCTTGTATTCCTCTAGTGCCTTTAAGCCAATCTAGTCGTCATCGATGCTCTCTAACAAAGTTCCTAATACTCTTAGGTCTAAGAGTTCTTTCTTTAAAGCTCTATGAACTTTAACTCTAGGCCAAGATTTCGGTAGAGTACGCACTATTACATACACCAACACTGCCCAGTTTGGTTGAAACCCCTTACGTCTTAAGTGGTAGTACAAGCGCTCTTTTCTAAGTATATGCATTCTAACACTCTTTTTCATTCATTTTTCCTCTTTCAAATTCTCTCCATAATGGATGTACATCTCGTTCGGCCTCTTCTAAAAATTGAACAAATTCAAAGGCAGTAAGAGGCCGATGATTTTCAAATATGTTCTTTGTCGCCACATCCCAATTTGATGGTAAACTATCAACAATTTGGTTCATTATGTCTCTCTCACTAATTTTGTACCTATAATTCTGCAAAATTCTAGCACTTGAAATTTTATTCATCCCATATTCTCTAACGGGACAACTTTGTAAATAAAGTTTCTCGTAAAAGAATTGTTTTTTCTTACGCAACTTTAGCCTAGTACTCGTTCTCAATACAATAGTGAGTTGTACCATATTGCCTAAGATTGAAGGACATAAATAACACATAAGGCACAACAAATTTAACATAAACAGGGAACGGAAACAGGAATGGAAATAGATTTGGAAACAGAAACAGGGAATAGGAACAAAAATAGAAACAGGGAACAAAACAGAAACAGGAATGGAAACAGAAATCAGGGAATCAATATACATAAACGCAACATAAACAGGGAACGAAAATAGGAATGGAAACAAAAATCTGGGAACAGGAACAAAAATAGAAACAAGATTACAGAACAAATGCAAATTAAAAAAAAAAAAAACTTTTTTTTTTTTAGCAGCAAACCTGTGAAAAGCAGACGGATACACCACCCAGCTTGAGGAGTTTTGTCCTTGCCTGTAAAACGAAGAAATGGTTATTAACAAGAGGTAGAGGTGAAAGATCATTATCCACTGACCACAATCTGTTCCTTCCAAATCCATATTGTTCTACAATACCCAAATTAATAGTTACATGTTTCAATATGAAATTTTTTAAAATTAGACACCAAAGTAAAATTTATGAATAGGAACGAAAACAAAAACGGAAACGGAAACATGTATATTTCTTTAACAGAGAACAGAAACAGAAACAGGGAACAAAACAGAAACAGCAGGAACAGAAACAGAAACAGGGAACAGAAATAGAGAACAGAATAGAAACATCTAACAGAACAGAAACAGGAACAAAATGCTATATATATATATATATATATATAATTGAAGCAGGAACAAAAATAGAAACAGGAACGGAAACAGAAATCTGGGAACCAATTCTCTTCTCAACACAATATATATATACACAGTAAAAACAAGAATGGAAACAGAAATGGAAATAGAAACAGGGAACAGGAACAAGAACCGAAACAGGGAACGGAACAGAACCAGCAGGAACAGAAACAGAAACTGGGAACAGAAACATCTAACAGAACAGAAACAGGAACAAAATGTTACACATATATACATAAAATTGAAGCAGGAACAAAAACAGAAACAAAAACGGAAACAGAAACAGAAACAGGGAACAGGAACAAAAATAGAAACAGAATTACAGAACAAATGCAAATTAAAAAAAAAAAAAAAACCCTTTTTTTTTAGCAGCAAATAGAAACAGAAATAGAAACAGAAACGGCAAACAGAAACGGAAACAGAAACACATTGGTCATTTTATCAAATTATCAAACACATTGGTCATTTTATCAAATTATCATAAATATAAATATAAACGGAAACAGAAACAAAAAAGGCAAACAGAAACACAGAAACAGAAACAGAAATAGAAACGAAAACAGCAATCACAACCAAAATGAGGAACCAAATAGAAACTTACCTGAAATGGAGAGGCCAAAATGAGACGCAAGTGAAGCCCTTGACTGAGGTGATAGGGAGACGAAATCCAAGTTCTGCTACAGGTAAAGAAACAGAAACAGAAACAGGAAATTCAGAAATAGAGAACTTTTATTTTATAAGGTTGCACTTCAAAAATTCTCAAAAACTTAATTGCGTTATTTGAAACACCTTTGAAAAAACTTTATGAAAAAAAAATTATTTATTTGAAAAAGAAAATAAAAACGAAGAGGGATTTTTGCATGATAGGTTTTGAAAAGATTTTTTTTTTTTTTCTAATGATCCAAAAATTTAACTTAAAAAATGGTCTATTATGTTTTTCGTTGAATCTAACTGAATACGAACAAAAAACACAGAAACAAAACAGAAACAGAAACGGCAAACAGAAACAGAAACAAAAACGAAAACAGAAACACATTGGTTTTGTGTATAACAGATTTTGTGTCTATTATGTTTTCCGTTGAATCTAACTGAAGACGAACCAAAAATACAGAAACAAAACAGAAACAGAAACGACAAACAAAAACAGAAACAGAAACAGAAACGGAAACAGAAACACATTGGTTTTGTGTATGACAGGTTTTGTGTCTATTATATTTTTCGTTGAATCTAACTTAATACGAACCAAAAACACAGAAACAAAACAGAAACAGAAACGACAAACAGAAACGATAACATAAACAGAAACAGAAACAGAAACTCATTGGTTATTTTATGTATAACAGGTTTTGAAAAGTTTTGACCCAAAAATTTAACTTAAAAAAATGGGTCTATTATGTATTCCGTTGAATATAACAGAATACGAATCAAAAAAATAGAAACAAAACAGAAATAGAAATGGCAAACAGAAACAGAAACGGAAACAGAAACACATTGATTTTGTGTATAGCAGGTTTTGTGTCTATTATATTTTCCGTTGAATCTAACTTAATACGAACCAAAAACGCAGAAACAAAATAGAAACAGAAACAACAAATAGAAACAGAAACAGAAACAAAAACAGAAATAGAAACGGCAAACGGAAACAGAAACAGAAACGGAAACAGAAACAGAAACATATTGGTTTTGTGTATGATAGGTTTTATGTCTATTATGTTTTCCGTTGAATCTAACTTAATACAAACCAAAACACAGAAACAAAATAGAAACAGAAACGGCAAACAAAAACAGAAACAGAAACACATTGGTCATTTTATGTATGACAGGTTTTGAAAAGTTTTTTTTTTTTTTTTTTTTTTTTTTTTTTTTTTTTTTTTTTTCCAATGATCCAAAAATTTAACTTAAAAAAAGGGTCTATTATGTTTTCCGTTAAATCTAACTAAATACGAACCAAAAAAATAGAAACAAAATAGAAACAGAAACGGCAAACAGAAACAGAAACACATTGATTTTGTGTATGACAGATTTTGTGTCTATTATATTTTCTGTTGTATCTAACTTAATACGAACCAAAAACGCAGAAACAAAACAGAAATAGAAACAACAAATAGAAACAGAAACAGAACGAAAACACAAACAGAAACAGAAACGACAAACAGAAACAGAAACAAAAACAGAAACAGAAACACATTGGTTTTGTGTATGACAGGTTTTATGTCTATTATGTTTTTCATTGAATTTAACTTAATACGAACCAAAAACACAGAAACAAAACAGAAACAAAACGACAAACAGAAATAGAAAAAGAAACGAAAACAGAAACAGAAATACATTGGTCATTTTATGTATGACTGGATTTGAATTTTATTTTTATTTTTTTTTTCAATGACCCAAAAATTTAACTTAAAAAAATGGTCTATTATGTTTTCCGTTGAATCCAACTGAATACGAACCAAACAAATAGAAACAAAATAGAAATAGAAACGGCAAACAGAAACTGAAACGGAAACAGAAACGGATTGATTTTGTGTATGACAAGTTTTTTGTCTATTATGTTTTCCGTTGAATCTAACTTAATGCGAACCAAAAACGCAGAAACAAAACAGAAGCAGAAACGACAAATAGAAATAGAAACAGAAACACATTTGTTTTGTGTATGACAAGTTTTGTAAGGTAAAATGTAAGGTAAAAGAAACTTACTTGTTGAGAAATTACGGTCAAATTGAAGAGAAATGAAGAAATTGCACCTTTCACTTTCAAAGCCCTAGTTTTTCAGAAATGGGGGTGAAAATCCAGTTCTTGGAGGATGATTCGTGGTTGAAATCACGATTTGTGGGAATGCAAGGATGATTTAAAGAGTTTGAAACCGTATGGGAGGATAAAAGTAAGGAGATTTTGGAGTTTCAAAAATGGTTGTGGGGGTTTTTTTAAAGCAGGAGGGTTTTAAACAAACAGAGGCCTCACCTCCTTTTTAAAATCAAAACATGATGTCGTGTCACCGCCTCGGCGGTGGGAATCACCGCTGCGGCAGTAAAGCGCCTTTTTCAAAAACTAAACATTCTGCTATTTCACTACTACGGCGGTGAAGAGTATATTCTGAAAACTTGACATTCTGCATTTTCACCGCCGCGGCGATACATCCACGGCTGTGGCAGTGAGCCTGCTGCTGGATTTTCATTTTTTTCTTTAAATTTTCACACAACGGCTCCACACCATGCGTTTCCACTTCGCTTGTTCAATTTTTTTAAGTGCGAAACACATCTGCGATTATCCTCACTTCCTCATTTACCTCCAAACACGCTTCGAGACCAATTCGACCTCCAAAAAATAATTAATAGCAAAAATCGGGTAAAAATTGATACCCTCGGTTTTGGATCAAAAAATTTTAACTAGTTTGATTTAGTGTCCCTAGCTGGACTTGGTTGAGCATATTTCACCAAAATCCTTCATAGACAAGGAATTTGGGAAAAAAATTGCTCTGTTGGATCACGATTCATGGTATTGAAGTTGGATTCTTATCTCTCTCCTTATCCTTTTCAACTTACACTCGATCTCGAGATCAAGAGTCAAGAATTTCAACTTCTTCTACGATGCATGCACTGTTTGATCACAACTCACGAAACAAATTAACAAAATAAATAAAAAGAAAATTAAAACAAAAGAATTGTCTGGATTAATATTCAACTACTTAGTCGCAATATCAATTCTACGCATTCAACACCATCCCCGGCAACGGCACCAAAAACTTGTACACCGAGGTTTTACGCTCGCGTATTGACTACTTACAAGTACACGAGATCTAGTTTTAATATAGTGGATCTTTTAAGATCAAATATCGTTCCCACAGGGATGGGTTGAATAATTGAGTATCGCAATTTACATAGTCTCCTATTATCCAGACGGTTATAAAATTGTTTTAAAATTAAACTAATTAAACTAAGCTAAACTACAATTAGTGGGTTAATCCTAACTAAGTTGATTAACTAGGGATTGATTTCTTTCACTTAATACATACTTGATTTCGTTTTAGTTAACAACAACGGAGTTTAGGTATCCGACAATCTCGGTTCTTAAACTCCTCCGCCACCTCTTCTGAGTGTAAGACGGGGGAATACGCGACTTCGCGTTAACATCAAAATCCCCCTTAACATCTTAACGACTCTAAGCCGCATGAGTATTTCCCCAACATCATCGATTTCACACTAATTAACGCCCTCCCAGGTCGTTAGGTTGTAACGATGTGTTTACCCTAGTCCGAATCCAAGATTACCTCTTCCGAGCGTCAAACCCTAAATTCTCAAATCCAACCTTAATACCTTAACAAGCATATTGAAGCTGTCATGAAATGATAAACACAATTGGATTTAAAAGCAAACAACCATTAAAGAAACATATATTTCATCAAACTAATATTTACACAACTACACCGATCCTTAACTTATATTTAACTAATCTATCATGATCTTGGCCATTGGAACATTAAACCAAGAGGGATTCATCATCATTCATTAGTAAAACAATAAATTACAAAGAGAGAAATAAAGATAAAAAGATCAAATCTTAAAGTGGAGTAGTTTCCACTTTCGCTGAAGATCGATCTGCTAGTGTTTTCTCTTCCCGAATGATGAATCTCCTCTTTGAGCTCTTTAAAAATGGCCAAGGATCACCTCCTAAGGGTTATGGACATTCAACCATCCAATTCCTCTAATGGAAATGAGGGGAAAATATTTTATAGGTGCAAGATTTTAAAATATCTGAAAATATCTGTTTGTTGTGTAAAGGTCACCGTCGCGGCGATGGGATAAGTCGGTTGGTTCTCTGAAATTTCACCACCGTGGAGGTGGGACTTTTATGCTCAAAATAACACTCTCTACATTCTCACCACCGCGGCGGTGGTTTTTCTGATCTTCAAACCTCGTTTCTTCATCATTTCTTCACTATTTTCCCACTGTTTTTCCTCGTTTGTCTCTTGTTTGCGTCCCTACACATGAATTACATAAAAACTAACAAAAAAACAATTAAATATAACTAATTCACTCGAAATACTACCAAATTTGGCTTAGAAGTAGATAAGTATTTTACACCTATCATCAGGCGATAGCGGATCAATTGGCTAGTTGTCCAACTCAAACGAATCACCAGCCTCTTGAGACACTATTCCCTAACCAATCGATTCATGCGGTGGAGAAAGAAGAGGAGGAAACAGTTTGAAAAATGTATTTTGATGGAGCAGTGAACTCCCGAGGGGTCCAAATCAGAGCCGTTTTGGTTTCTCCAAGCAAGCAGCATTATCCGGTGGCTTCTAAGTTGAAGTTCCAGAGTACCAATAATCGAGCTGCGTACGAAGCATGTATTTTAGGACTCCAGTTAGCGGTCAACAAGAAATTCAAAGAATTGCTAGTGTTCGGGGATTCTCAGTTGATAATTAATCAGGTGACGGATAAGTATGCCACGAGAGATCTGACCTTGCTAGCCTATAACAATCACCTCCTGGAGTTGTGCGAGCAATTTATGATGATCGAATTTGAAGCATATCGAGGCTCAAGAATGACTTTGCCGATGCCTTAGCTACATTGGCGTCTATGATCTCTATCACTCAAGAGGAGGATGATATCATTCCAGTGGTAATCCTAGTTCAGCGCCGACCGACCCATTGTTGTCAGCTTGAATCCGAACCAGCCAAAGACCCGTGGTACCATGACATAAAGAACTTCATGAAAAATAGAGAGTATCCAAAAGGGGCATCGAGTGTTGATCGAAAAACTCTCCGGAGGTTAGCAAGCCAATTCTTCTTAAGCGGGGAGACACTATACAAACACTCCCTTGACATGGGCCTGTTGAGATGTGTTGGAGTCGAAGAGGCTATCCAGTTGATGAAAGAGGTCTATGGTGGCATATGCGGACCCCATATGAGGGCTTCATGCTCGCAAAGAAGATCCTGACGACCGGTCATTTTTGGCTAACGATGGAAAGCGACTGTGTGCAGTTTATTTGAAGATGCCATAAGTATCAGATTCACAGCAATCAAATCCATATCCCGCCTTTACAACTTCATTGCTTGGCGGCCCCGTGGCCTTTCTCGATGTGGGGTATGGAAGTTATTGAATAAGTTACCCCTAAGGCGCCGAGTAGCCATCGCTTTATTCTGGTGGCGATTAATTATTTTACCAAGTGGGTAGAGGCTGTCTCCTTGGCCCGAGTAACTCAAAGGACAGTAGCTCGATTCATTAAAAAAAAATATTGTGTCGAGATACGGTTTGCCGCAAGCACTGATAACTGACAATACTAAAAACCTGAAGGGCTCGAAAATATAGAAAATATGTCAACAATTCAAGATCGAGCACAAAAACTTGGCGCCTTATTGTCCAAAGATGAATGGAGCAGTGGAAGCCGCCAATAAGAATATAAAGAAAATCCTCCGGAAAATGATTGATAACTATAAAGAGTGGGATGATATACTGCTGTATGCTTTGATGGCTTATCGAACTTTGGTTTAGACTTTGACAGGGGCAGCCCCCTACTCTTTGGTCTACGGCACAGAGGCGGTAATACCAGCTGAGGTGGAAATTCCGTCTCTGCGAGTGCTAATAGAGGCCGAGCTTGAGAAAATTGAATGGGTACAACAGAGATTGGACAAACTTTGTTTATTCGACGAAAAATGGCTAACGGCGATATGCCATGGACAATGTTACAAACAATGAATTGTCAGAGCTCATGATAAGAGAGTACGCCCCAGAGTCTTCAGGGCCGGTGAGTTGGTATTGAAGAAAATCTTTCATTTCCAAGATGAAACTAAGGGTAAGTTCGCCCCAAATTGGGAAGGTAGATCACTTGAGGGGTCATTTTCAGAATTTCCATTACGGTCAACTTTCATTAACCGTAAAAAAAATCGTGTTTGGAACTTGATGGATTTGAGCGGAGTTGGAATCTGTTGAAAAGGAACATCAGATATAATTCAAATTTGCATTGAAATCATACTTGTCAGACAATCCAGCTTGGAATCTCGCAGCCAACATATCTGGTGATGAAGGTACCTGTTTAGAGTAAGGTTTTGCACATTTTTTCATATTTGGCTAAATCAGTTTTGCAGGATTTAAGAAAAAAAAAAAAAAAAAGACAAGCAGGAGTATATGATTCCCTTAATGCTAAGGACGCCTAGCGGAAGAGAGAAAATAATAATTGACAGGTAGAGGGAAATAAAAGTTGATAGGAATGTTGTCCAAAACTAGACTCCACCAATAACCCAGAGAAAACCTCCAGATAGTACACCCCTAAAACTGCTAGAAGGATGAGGCTGAAGAATCTTCCAGTACTGTCCCAAGAAAGTCAAGCACCATCAACCGGGAGGTTGTGAAGGAAAAGAGGGGAAGGGAATTGCGAGTCGTCAAAGGTGACAAGTTTTTCAGACTAAATTTTGTGTTGCATGTGTTTTTGTCCAGTTACAGGGATTTCAAAGGAACTGGAAGCATGGATTTCCTTATTACTAGGACTTCTTACTTTCCGGCCCAGATTGAAAACTCTTATTGCTGAAATTTTAGAAGCTCTAATTGAGCATCCGGGTATGCATTTTGCCCTGAAAGAGGCGTTAAGTGAAGTACGCTAAACTTGATCCTCAGCGTAATGTTAAGGTACGTAGGCAACCTGTAAAAGTTTGGTCATCTGAGGGTTAGCCCTAGCCAAAGGCTGGGGCACATTTTATATCTTTGCTCTCTCATTTTTTCCCAGCCACAAGCTGGGGCATGTTTTATACTTCTAAATTTTCTTTTGTCCCCTAGCTAAGAGGGCTGAGGCATGAGTCATTTTTCAGCTTAAAATTATCCTCTAAACAGACGTTTGTTCGTATGAGTATCGTCATGAGTCATTCCTTCATCACTAAACGATCCTCTAAACGAACGTTTGTTCATCATGAATATTGTTATGAGTTTCTATTTTTTTTTTTTTTAAACTCTAAATGATCCTCTAAACTGACATTTGTTCGTCATGAGTCTCTATTTTTATCACCCTAAACGATCCTCTAAACGAACATCCGTTTGTCATAAGTATCGTAATGGGTCATCTTTCTATTACTCTAAATGGACACTTGTTCGTCAAGAGTATCATCATGAGTCATTCTTTTATTACTCTAAACGATCCTCTAAATGGACATTTGTTTGTCATGAGTATCGTCATGGGTCATCTTTCTATTACTCTAAACGGACATTTGTTCTTCAAGAGTATCATCATGAGTCATTCTTTTACTACTCTAAACGATCCTCTAAACAGATAATTGTTCGTCATATCGTCATGAGTCCATTTTTTCATTACTCTAAACGATCCTCTAAACGAACACTTGTTCGTCATGAGTATCGTCATGAATTATTTTATTTTATTTGTTTTATCACTAAAAAATCACTTTGAAAAAAATTGGACAATCAAAACGACGTGATCTTTTGTCTTTGTCAAGCAGTGGAACTCGCATGACAAAGAGGAACAGCTGTAGACACAATATTTTGACTGTCCTGCAAAAATAAAAATAATCATGCGTCATTTTATAGCGAAATTTGTTTTATTTCATTTGTTCAAAAAAAAATAAAAAATGAGAAAATGAAAATGAAATAAAGAAAAGGGGGTGGAATTGGAAAAAGAAAAAAAAAGGGTTTCAAATTAAAACGAAATGGGAGAAAAGATGTGAGACCCTTTCTTCGGGTCCAAACCGAGAGAGAGAAAGAGAGAGAAAGAAGATATGAGAGATGGAGAGATCGGTGAGAAAGAGAGAGAGAGAGTGAAAGAAGAGAGAAAAAGGCGGTAGTAGAGCCCGCCTGCCCTACTGCATGCGCAGCACCAAAAGAGAAAGAGAGAGAGAAGGGAAGATAATAGAAAAGAGAGAGAGACAGAGATAGAAAGATTAGTGAGAGAGTGAGGAGAGAGAAAAAAGCAGGGGCGTGAGGCCCGCTTGCCCGCCGCCTGCGCAGCGCTAGAGAAAGAGAGAGAAAAAAGAAAAGAGAGAGAGAGAGAAAAAAAAAAGTCAAAGGTGGCGCCCCTGTTGGCAATGCACACGTGAAAGAGAGAGAAAAAGAGAGAGAGGGAGAGAAAAGAAAAAAAAATAAAATAAAAAGGTTTGGCCTCTCCCCCTCTTGCCACGTGTCCGCCCTTGGTCTGGAATTTTCTCTTTTTATGTATTTTTACGATTTTACCCTTCCCTAGTCCAATTCAGGCCGGACTTGGGCGGCCAGACCCAACTTTGGGGCCCCCTTTCATCCCCTATAAATAAGGTATTCCTCCTCTCATTCCATCCATCCAAGAATCAAGAGAAAAACTTCTTTGAGAGGGATTCTCAGTGTGAGTGTTTTTGGGTAGCTGTTAGTTAGGGAAAAATCCAAGCAGTAGGAATATTGGCCAAGAGCAGGTATGTTTTCTTACTTTTCTTCTTTTGCATTTTTTCTTTTATTTCTAATAATTTAAATTCTCGCAGGTTTGTTTTTCTTCTTCGTTTTAATTGTCCGATGATTCGATAAAATGCCTGGATAAGGTTTTCCAATTTGAACTTTTGAGTGTTTAAACGAGGACACCATATCGCTATATATTTACTTTCTGCATTTTTATTTTCTTTACAAATTCAGAATGAAAAACACAAAAAAAAAAAAATTAAATAAATAAATAAAGTCATCCGATGATCCGATGAAAATGTTGGGGTGAGTTTCTCGTGCTTAAACCTAATCCCCGGTCCTTAGGTGAAGGATGTTTTCGTTGTTTATTTTTTTGTATTTTTTTATTTATTTTATCCTTGTTATCAAAACCCTAAAAATAAAAAATAAAAAATCCCAAAAAAAAAATCATAAATATTTTATTTGTAGAAATTAATCTTTGCGAACATTAAGGTGAAACCGACGATTCGATAAATCGTGGGAGAGTTTTCCGTAACCTCGTTTTCATTCCTCGTCTCGAGTGGAATTTAGAAACGAATGGTTTTAGAAAAAATCTTCCCTCAGTGAATTTCTCATAGGATTTCGTTTAAGTTTCGGAAAGATTAATTCCAACAAAATTGTTTCTGCGAATCTTCCCTCAATTCTCATATTCATAGAATTTGACGAAATTTCAAATGGGGATTTCTTTAAATTAATCGGGCTAACTTAAGATAAGTATTTTTCATTCGTTTAGAATATTTATTTTTTGTATCATTTAAACGGCATATTTAGGACACTTTCATCACCTATACTTTTATTTTTTTCTTTTATTATGTTCAAAATTTACGCTACTTTTTATTTAGTACTGACACGTGCACCACTTATATTTTTTAATTAAATCATTATCACGCATAATCACATTAATTCACGTAGTGTTCCTAATTTGATTCCCGTATTCATATCAGTTTGCATTGGCATATTTAAATTAAATATTTTAGTTCCTTGTTAGTCACTTTTGCATAAAAATAAAATAAAATTCATTTAGATATTAGTTTTGCATCTTATTTTAGTTTGCCCGTTTAAATTAAAGAAGTCTCTCGGAAACATACATAAAATCCCCCCCCAGGAAACATCCTTATCAAATATTTAATATTCGATAAAAGGTTATACCGGGAAAAATACCAAAAAGATTTTATAAGAAAGGAATTATTTCAAAATAAAATAAAACACCCAAACTAAATTAATTGGACTTAATTGGATATAAGGTACCGTTTCCGAATGGGCGTCTTGGGGTGCCTAACACCTTCTCCGAGCGTAATCGACCCCCGAGCTTTTAAAATGAATCTTTGGTTCGACTGTGTTTATTTTAAAGTCAATTTTTACTTAGGCCTTTCAAATTATTTTTTCTAAGAATTCGGTAACTTGACACACCATTTAAACCCAATGTTAGGTGGCGACTATTTTTCTTTAAAAATGGATTAAGCATATTTTTTTGAGAAAATTGGCACTTTAAAAACCCCTCTCTCCTTAAGCATATTATTTATTTATTATCTTTTTTCCTTTTTGAAAAATGGGGTGCGTCACTTAGTTACTCGAACATTTTAGACTACAAGATTAACGAGTCTCTTATTATCTTAACAAATCACTCCCTTCTTTTAACTCGAACACTCATTGTTTACTAAGACAAGAGACCCGGTTACTCAGCGAAAGTTCATCATTAAGACAAAAAATCATTATTATTAACATAATTTCTATTTTTTAAAATTATTTTTTTAATATTATTTAAACTCCAGGGGATAGGTTATTATGCCAAAATTTATCAAACCAGCTAATGTACTAAATTTAAAATAAAAAAATAAAAGTTAATATGTATGCAATGGTCGAAAAATAAAATATTTTTAAAAGTCAGTGCTGTGCTCTAATGATTATTTAGCAAACTCAAGTTTGTACTCGACAAATATGCTATCATATTATTGATTGATAAAATTAAATGTGAAATAATAGAAAGAATAAAAGTATTTACGATCCCCTCCAATACCGAATCTCGCATTGTCCTCAATGAGAAAAGTACGAAATTAAGTTGGCAAGAAAATATACTACATGGTGTAAATGAATTGTATGTCCAAACTGAATGCTTGTAAACCAGTCTATCAAAACACTATAGGAAACTCGTCAAATCAAATTTAAAAGTTAAAACTTAAAAAAGAAAAAACTAAAATAACAATGGGTTGCCTCCCACTCAGCACTAAATTTAACATCTTCAAATGGATGATGAGTATCTTAAATCTCCTAACCGTAGTAGAGTAACACGCTTCTTACCTTTTGGTCAATTACTCTCCAGACGGTCAGGGATGAGTTACAATCAACACTCAAATTTCTCAAGTTCTTTCCCGGATCAAATTCCATTTCTTTCCGATGGGACTTACTTGGTTTTATTTTTATAAAGTCCCCAAAGAGAAGTTGAGTTCCGTCAACCCACTGAATATAACAAGAATAATCCCTAGTCGAGGTTGAAGGGTTGCTCTACTGCATCAAGAAAATCTACCATAATTTTGGGATGCGACGACATAGGTATCTTGGATGTCTCATTTAAAGGAAGATTACCTAAATGTGTTTTTGATAGTTGGATCTCATTTACCTCATAACTTTTTACTCTAACCTCTTCCTTGTAAGTATTTTCAACTTTTAAGTTCACCAACTTATTATTGATTTTACATCCCACTTTCTTCTCTGCCTTACTAAACGGTGATAGTTGAGCCAAACATAGCTTAAGCTCAGGATCATAACGTTGGGGTTGCTCCCTAGTCTCATGTAATACCCCTAAAGTTTATCTTTCTGAGAATAATAATTTACCATTAAATACTCTTGGGGTTATTTTGATATATATCATGGAAATCTTGAGGTAAAAGATGAATATTTTATGATTTGGGGGGCACAAGTATAACTTTAGGGTTTGATGATAATACTATAAAACATATGGGGATATTAGTGTAATTAATATGAAAACAAATCTTGCATAGTGATCTCATGTGTGGAAAACGTGAGAGAGAGAGAGATAAAAACAAAACCCACTTGTTGTATTCTCTCTCAACCTTCATCAAAACTAAATGAAGAATAGAGGAAAAAAGAGAGAACTAATAAATCGTTCAAGAGAGGAAAAGAAAAGAAAGAAGGTCTTGAAAGATTTGGAGTAAGAAATTTTAGGAGATCCATGGTGAAATTAAGCTTTTGGGAAGATCAAACTCACACTAGGTAAGTTTCAGAAACCCTAGAAATTGCAATTGAAGTTCTAGCATGATTTCTTATGGATCTAAGGGTTAAGATGTGAAACTAACCTATTAAAACTTAAATTTGTCTTGTGCAAGTTGGTTAGGTCGAATTTGACTTGAGATTTGGTGAAATAAACATTTATAAAAATCTTATTTTTATTTTCTTCATGAGATTTGGAGTTTTAACCATGTTCTTTTGGTTTTAGGAAATGAAGTCTAAGGAAAATCATGATGTAAATGAACACTAGATTAATTGGAATGGTTGTATGCTAGTTTGGGAAGAACCCTAAGCCTTAGGAGAGCCAAAAACGTGGTATAGGAGCATTGGATAGAAAAAGAAACTAAAGAACCGAATTTTGGAAGTGAAAATTCTGCACTTCATTTTCCCGAGCTACCTACCTTTAACAATTCATAACAATTCGTAGAAAAATAAAACGAATATGAAACTTACGAAAAATGAAACTAGACTCAATGAGGATCATTTTGGGCTATCATATGATAAATTTTGGACCCGAAAATATGTCAAAACAGACCCTGAAAGTTGACCGAATGCAATCCCACAATGCTCAAACAGATTGTTTGTTGAATTTTGAAAAATCGTAACCAAATGTAGAAAAACCGAGATCTGGTGATTCAAAGTGAGTTTTAAATATTGGGATGTCTATTTTCATAGAAAAATATGAAAAGAACAGAAACAAATTTGTAACAGTGGTAAAACGAGTGAGAAAACTGATTGTTCATAGTAAATGACTCTCACAACGCACAATACCCCCTTAAAAAATATTAGAATATTAAGGGTATGCACATAAAGTGATGATATTATTAAAGAGGATGTTCAATTTTGCTTCTAGCAGTTGGGTGAGCTGAAATTGGGCGACTCGAGATTTCTAAGTGGTTACTCGCATCTTGAGGTATGGAAGTCTACCCTTTCTCTTATGTGTTTTTGAGCATGCACTATATGTATGTATTCTCGCGTGTTATTTGAAAAATGTGTTTTCAAATAAAATTGGGTTTGTAGTAAAAAAGTTAAATTTTGGACAAATCTGGTATAATAAATTAAATATATATTTGTGTGTTAAATATATATAATAAAGGAAATATATATTTGTGTGTTAAATATATCTGGCTGGTGGTATTGCGATGATATCATGTGAGGACCGAGGATATTGGGTCACCGTGGAGTTGACCTTGGGTGCCAATCCCTAAACCCGCGCGGGGGATACTCCAGTTTACATGGGTATCTCAATGGATAGTATAGATTTTCAGTTGTATGGTTCGTTCATCAGGTGTCGCAGTGATACACTTGTTGTATTTGTATTTTTTTTTTTTTAAAAAAAAAATCTATTTGATTTTATTTTAAGAGCATGTTTTATTATGATGCGCGGATGCATTATATACTGTTTTGTTTATAAAAGTTCTAACCAGGGTATTCCAGTTTACAAACTCACGTATTTTCTATAAAAATTAGAAAAAGGTAAGAGAATGAATGAATTTTCCTACTGAGCACATTCAACTCACCCCTCTTTTTCCCCCATCCTCAAGTAGTGCACAGGATAGTGAACAGGAGTAAACTGTAGTCTAACGTGTGCCACATCCAGTTCCTAACTTTGTTGTAGTTGGATCGTTATGGGTATTTTCTATCTCTATAGACCTACTTTTGTTTTATATATGGCATGTATTAATGGGACCTGTAGGGCCCGAACCTCTGAAATTTAGGTTCGTTTGTAAACTTTGTTAATTTGTGTCTATTGATGCTGCTAAGGGCTCCATAAATAATATAGAAGCCCAACTCAACAATTTAGTCAATTTTATTTTCAAAAATTTCACCACGGTGTTGTTAAGTGTTTAATTAGTTAATAACATCTGCTAGGCGTACCTAGTAACTCTAAAATAAATCGATACTAGAGAGGTACACACTTAGTAAAATTAGGAAATTAAATAAAATCAAGCATTAAGAAATAAGAAAAATCACAATAGGGTTATCAGTCGACTACCTAAGTTGATCGTCCCGAGGCCTGATTCATGACCCCAAGGTTTGGGGTATGACATCTCGCCCGGCTGTGGCCCTCCAATTTTACGCTCATGGACTAAACCATTCTTCTCATTACCAACCCAGTTATCAACCTCTAGACTATTCTCCGTGTTTTTCTTTTTCAAAACTTCAATGAGATGCCTGATTTGGGCTTCTAGCCGAGCTCTGGATTGGGAATTTGAGTCTATTATTTGGGCTTGATCTTGAATCCCCTCCAACAGTTTAAGGATGTTTTGCATATCATCGGTCTCCACATTTATAATTTCTTGGGAGAAATAATGGTTGAGTTTGGGGATGGTAAAAGGTTTGGTCGTAAAAATACAATCCCGAAGGTTCACTATAATGTTGATCTCACCCATAATTGTTTGAATATTGATTATATTCATCCAGCGGATAATATGGATCGGGATAAACATTATCATATGAACATGTGGGATATTGCAAATTAAAGAGACATCGGTCGATGATATGAGTAGGGTCTTAACATACGATACATGAAAAGGGTCTGGTTTGTGGCCTTGTGGTGTTAAATTGGTCTAATTTCTCAATCAAAGTAGCTAACCTCCAAAAGACATCATCCATTTACACTAGTTCCAATTTTTTATTTGTTTAAAATTTTCTTTATATATATATTTGGTCTAATTATATATATTTAATTTTCTTTAAAAAAAAATAGACAAAATAATCTAAATCCTTACTTGAAGATCTGAATTCAAAGACCGGGCCTTAGTTAACCTGCAAAAATAATACAAAAAAAATAAAAGAGATAAATATATACAGGTCGAGAAAGAAAAATAATAATAGAAATAAAAAATTAGCGATGTCGATCCCTGACAAAAACACCAAAATTTGATAGCTAAAAAATACATTTAATTGAGCGCAAAATATCGTAATATATTATGCTTAAGTACGGGTGTTGAACCATAGGTATAAATCTTGTAATTATCAGTTTTCAATTGTTTTTCTTTCATACATGGAAATGAGTTGAGTTTTGATTGTTGATTTTTAATAAAAGAAAAATACTAAATCTACAAACAAAAGAAAATAGAGAACTAGGTTAGGAATTGTAGGTTTAATATTTTGACTATTATGTTATTTTCGTATTTTCTATTCAAATTGAATTTGTGAAAACGAGTTGATGGCCCAAGAATTACCCAAGATGGGGGTTAATTGGGTTTTGACAAATAATTCGATATTTAAAATCTACTCAATATAAACTAAGTGTTTATATGATTTGTGTCAAGTGCACTACGAATATTCAAATAAGAGTAATAATCACAAACACAAATATAAGCGAAAATATAAAGAGTAGAATTAGAAAGATTGACACCGGTATTTATAGTAGTTCGGTAAACACCCTTTGCCTAGTCTACTCCCCCGAGCTTTTTCGAGGATTTCATTATCTTTGATCTTCTTACGAGTGAAGAACAAACTGTTTAAGTCGCCGCTTGAGAAGTACGTATCTCAACTCTTTATAATCTAGAGTGAATATATTTCCCTTACAAATCTCTCTTCTTAAGTAAAATCCTTACTCAAGATTTACAATGAAAATCTCACTGTCTCACAAAATTGAGCTTCAACACTAATAAGATATAGAACTCAAGAATCTATGTGTGTGAAACAAATACAACAAACACTTAAGAAATATGAATCAAGAAAGAGTATAAGTGTTGTTAGACAAATTTTAGCTTGAAAACATTGGTAGTATCTCTTTGATCTTTGTAGCTCAAGATTGATACTTGGATAGATGGATGATTTCTTCCAGCAATCTTCTCGCCTTATATAGATGTAGAGAATGTAGGATGATATCACACTTGAAGAGCTTGAGAACAAAGTGACCGTTGGGTCTTCTTCTTTAAATGTCAAGATTCAAAATACATAGGTTCCTCTCCATTATCTCTGCAGATTTGTTAACATTCCATCTAATTTTTCTAATATCATAAATGCTATATATGTCTAAGTAATTAAAAATGACCCATTGTCCAATTTGTCTTTGAGGTATTGGAAAATTAGAACAATTTGTTCAAGATATTCAAAGTAGTATAGTTGACATTTAAAGCATATAGATAAATCAAGATAGAGATATTCAAAGTTGGGTAGAAATCATTGAATATAAGGCTCATCAACTTTAAAATATTCAATAAGTTGTTCAAGATAAGAAACCATTCACATTATGGAAGACAAGTCATGGGCTAGCATTTAATGAGCTATCCTACCATTAAGCCAAAATAATATCTATGTATTCTCACTTGGTTATCTTGACAAATTCAAATTTAATACTTGTATTCACAAATGATTATATATTTGAGCATGTGTATATAATATGTTTAAAATATATTATATATGTATACAATCTAATTAAGCACATACAAGCATTTCAAGCATTTGAATATTTAGAATTCATTTATCATGATGAAAACAAAATTTTCATACCCTTTGAGCCAATTTATCAATTATTTATAAATGTAATGATAAACATATCAATTGATCAAGCATATATCATGTACACATGTTAAACTAACATCCCATTACATGATTTAAACGTTCCGAACAAAATATAATATGCAAATCCAAATTTAAGTTCATGACAAAATTTTGCATTTTGAGTTCTAAAATATTTTAAGATGTTTTGATCAATTCATTTTCCATTCAACATTGTATTGATCAAATTGAATGATGAAAATATGTTATATATTTATTATAAGGCAAATGAATCATCATATAGCAATTAGAACAAACATATAACGCGAAAATGTGAAGCCAAAAACAGAGCGAAAACAGGGCAAGAGAGAGAAAAGCTACTGACATTTTTATAAATGGCTACGTTTTTATAGGAATAACATATCCAAAATTTTTCTACTATGCTCATAAATACAGCTTATGGAGTTAGGGTTCCATAGTAAAAAGAATCACCTCATTTAGACTCCAAATGAGTGAGATATTATCAAATGAGTGTACAAAGGTCTTGACAGGATTTTCTGTAAAAATCAGCTACTGACTTCTGCCGAAATGTTGAAATTTGAACAACCACACCAACTTGGATTGATATTAAATTTATGTTTTTAAAGATATTTGAATTAGTTTTCCAACCATATACGATTCATTAGATTTGGACTAGTAATAAAAGAGATACGATCAATTTACTACAGAAGGTCCAATCTGATTTTTTGAACAACAACAGTTGATTGCTACAGTGTTTTCAACACAATTCTATTTTTCATCGCTCGTTTTTTTTTTTTTTTTTTTTGTTCGATGTCTATAATCCTTTTTTTAGCCAAACACTTTTAAAAATATTATTTCAATGATGTTCAAAGTGTTTTCATGATCTAAATATACAATGTACCTTATGATCATATAGAAACCGAGTTTAAGCAATTTGAGTATTTTGGTGATCAAAATATGAAATTTTCAATTGAGCAATGTATGAAAAATCTTATTACATGGATCATAATATAATAATTATATGTACATGTTTAAAATATTATATCAATGATATTTGAAGTGTTTTCCCATTAAAATCATGCAATATACTATTTGATCACATTAAATTCAAGTTTAAGTATATTAAACACATTTGTGATCAATATGTGAATTTTCCAAATTTGTATGATATGATCAAACATATAATACACATTGTGATATTTAGGTATATTGGACATGTTAGAAATAAAACATCTTAAATGTATGCATCATCGGTATGTGTGTGCAACCTATAGAGTTTCGAGTTAAATATCTTGAGTAATGTTGTCGAAATAAAATATTGCATTATTTAAATCATACCTTTCAAATTGAATACATCTCCATGATGTATTTCCATAATTTATAGATGACCTATACTTGAAAAGTTCATTTAAAATGTCAAATGAGGCGTTATCGTCAAAATCACATTTTTTGGAGATCCGATGATTGAAACCGTTGTAAGCTAATAATCTCTCCATTTTTTATAATGACAACTCATTTGATGTTTTACGAATGATAATCAATTTTACTAGCTCTCCCTATGAATTAGATTGGTTTCAAAAAAGATTTATCTAATAAAATTCATTTTTCATTATCCTAGGCAAGTAAAATTCTTATAATTGTCATAACAATAAAACTATATAATTAAGATCATATGAATCATACAAACATAAATAACACACCACATAAGATAGATTATCTTACAATATTCAAAACACAAGTATAATGAGAAAATAAACATCAAATCTAGGTCTTTCTCCCCCTTTGTCACATAAAAAGTAGATTTAGACTTAGTTTTGAGGAGGGGGAAGTGGAAAGTGAGTGTAAAAGTTATGTGTGAATTGAGAGAATGATCCTATGACCGTTTGAAACCGCTCATCTATACTATGTTGTTGAGTGTCAAAACGATTCATAAACTTAATTTATGACAAATTTCTAATTTGTATATGAATTCATCAACCCAATATCACTTAAGATTGATCAATATCACATGTAACCAAATTTTATTATTGGCTCAAAGATTCAAGTATATCAAAATTAGATTTTTTATCACTTTGAAGAACATGGTTTTGAAATCCTTTTAAAAACATTTTAAACACATCAAATATATATAAGTATCAGTGAAAACCACTATAAATATTTTAAATCAAAATTGAAGTAATTTTTGATAATTTATAACATATTTACTCTCAAGTAGAATTTTTTGAAAATTTCATCATTTCAAAGCATCTTTTTGTCTCATCATACCTAAGCCACATAATATTTTTGAAAATTGTTCTTCCTCAAGAGACTTAGTAAAGATATCGGCTAGTTGATTATTAGTGTCAATGAATTTCAATGTGATATCACCCTGTTGAATGTGGTCATGAATGAAGTGGTGTCTTATTTCAATATGCTTAATTTATGAATGTTGAGTAGGATGTTTACTCAAACAAATGGCACTAGTAGTATCACATAAGATTGGAACACAACTAACGTTAATACTGAAATCTCCCAATTGTTGTTTCATATATAACACTTGTGCACAACAATTTCTAGCTGCGATATATTCGACTTCGGCCGTGGATAATGCAACCAAGTTTTGTTTCTTGCTTGACCAAGAAACCAATACGTGTCCTAAAAAATGACAAGTACCACTAGTGCTTTTACGCTCAACTTTGCAATCGGCAAAATTAGCGTTGGGATAGCTAGGCCTATCAAAACAATCATTTTTAGGATACCACAAGCCTAAATCACATGTACCAAACAAATATCGAAAAATACGTTTAACGGCGATTAAATGCGATTCCTTAGGACAAGATTGAAAACGAACACATAGACAAATATTAAACATGATATCCGGTCTACTTGTCTTAAGATAAAGGAGACTACTAATCATACCTCGATATTCCTTCTCATTTACCTTCTTACCATTTTCATTGGCATCTAATTTGGTCGAAGTACTCATTGGTATATTGTATACCTTTGAGTTTTCCATTCCGTATTTTTTGATTAAGTCTTTTGTATACTTTACTTGATTTATAAATATTCCATCCATTGTTTGCTTAATATGCAATCCAAGAAAGAATGTTAATTCTCCCATCATAATCATCTCGAATTCTTCCTGCATAAGCTTAGCAAGCTCTTGGCACAAGATCTCATTAGTAGCATCGAAAATGATATCGTCAACATAGATGTGCACTAACAAGATATTATTTTCAGCTTCTTTAATAAATAAAGTTATATTGGTTAAACCACGTTTAAAATATTTTTCTAAGAGAATTCCACTTAACCTCTCATACCAAGCTCTAGTTGTTTGTTTGAGACTATAAAATGCTTTGGATAGTTTGAAAACATGATTTGAAAACTTTTTATCTTCAAAACCGGGAGGTTGTTCAACATAAACTTCTTCAGAAATGAAACCATTAAAAAATGTATTTTTAACATCCATTTGAAAAAGTTTGAAATCATTAGCACAAGCAAAAACAAGTAACATACGTATAACTTCTAATCTAGCTACCGGTACATATGTTTCATCATAATCCTTCCCTTCTTCTTGATTATAACTTTGTGCTACCAATCTTGCTTTATTTCTAATAACAACACCCGACTCATCCTTTTTATTTCGAAAAACTCATTTTGTTCCAATTACAAAATGATCATTAGGTTTTGGTACTAGAGACCAAACGTTATTTCTCTCAAATTGATTTAACTCATCTTGCATTGCAAGAATCCAAGATTCATCGTCAATAACTTCAAAAACATTTTTAGGTTCAATTTGAGATAGGAAAGCAAAATTGTTAACATAGTTTCTCAAAAAAGATCTAGTACTTATCCCGCGCTCAATATCACCAATGATTTGATCGGATGGATGAATGTTGACCTTTTTCCACGCCTTTGGTAATATGTTCTCGAAAGATTGTACTACTATTGAGTCATTATCAACGGGCCTCAAATCAGCGTTTTCAGCTTATTCCATTGATTTTTCTATCAAATCTGAATTTTCTTCATCTATATCCTTTCTTGGAGAAAAGGGGTTAGATTCTTCAAAAACAACATGCATCGCTTCTTCAACTACAAGTGTACGTTTTTTATATACTCTATAAGTTTTGTTATTAGTTGAATAACCAAGAAAAATACATTCATCGGATTTAGCATCAAATTTTGAAAGATTTTCTTTATCATTAAGAATAAAGCATTTGCAACCGAAAACTTTAAAGTAAGATATAATAGGAGTTTTACCATTCCATATCTCATATGGAGTTTTATTTAAACCTCTACGGATTGAAACACGGTTCAATACGTAACATCCTATACTTACGGCTTCCGCCCAAAAGTATTGCAGTGAAGAATGCTCGTTTAACATAGTCCGAGCCATTTCTTGTAAAGAGCAATTTTTCCTCTCAACAACACCATTTTGTTGAGGTGTTCTAAGGGCTGAAAAATTGTGTCTATAACCTTATTCATCACAAAAAATTTCAATCTCATCATTTCGGAATTCTCTTCTTCTATCGTTTCTGATATTATTAATGATAAAAACCTTTCTTATTTTCAACATGCTTACAAAAATTAATCAACATGTAAGCTACATCACTTTTCTTAACAAGCAGTAGAACCCATGCATATCTAGAATAAACATCAACAATCACAAATGCATAATGCTTGCCACCTAAGCTAGCAACGGGATTAGGACCGAATAAGTCAAGATGCAAAAGTTCTAATGGTTTAGTAGTAGAAATAAACTTATTCTTCTTAAAAGAACTTTTAACTTGTTTACTAAGTTGGCATGCATCACATATCTTATCTTTAACAAATTTAGCATTCGCTAATCTACGTACAAGATAATTCTTAGATACGTTCGAAATAAATTCCATGCTAGCATGTCCTAAACGTCTATGCCACAACCAACTTTTTTTGGTCAATGCATTTAGGCATGAGACATTTTGAGAAGATAAATCATCAAATGAACATGTATAAATATTTTCAAAACATGATGCAGCAAATAAAACTTTCTGATCATCATCTTCTTTTGATGACACATTGATTTTCAAGAAAAGTTATTTTAAAACCATTATCACATAATTGAATTATGCTTAGAAGATTATATTTTAAACCTTCAACAAGTAAAACATTTTCAATGATAAAATCATTTTTACCAATTTTACCAATACCAATAATTTTACCCCTAGAGTTGTCTCCAAATGTCACATGTCCGCCATCTTTAGGTGTCAAAGATGTAACTTAATTTTTATCACCCGTCATGTGCCGTGAGCAACCGCTATCTAGGAGCCATTTGACCTTACTTATATTTGTTTTAAAACTAACATGAAAGGAGCACCTCAAATAATTCCTAAACGATACCCGTTTTACTTGGGTCCAAGGGGGTTAGTCTTTGGAACCAAGGTTCCCTTTGGTACCAAAATCTTTCTTACCTTTATATTCACATTTTTTAGTTTTCTTTCATTATAAACATCAATAATGTGACCAACTTTGTTACAATAAAAACATTTTATAAATCTTTTGGCTTTTGAGAAAAAAATTTGAAATTTCTTTTATTTCTTATGTTGATGAAAACGCAAACCGGCTTTGTCGAAAATACCCTTTTGACTTCCCAAGAGAAGTTTAAAGTTATTTTCACCTTTAGTAAACTTATGGACTATTTTGATTAAATTATCAACTTGATTTTTCAAAGAAATATTTTCCTTTTCAAGATCACATTTCTTTAAAGAATCATTTTCTTTTTTTAAAGAAATAATTTCATATTTTGTTGTTTCCAATTCTTTTGAAAGAGTGACTATTGTTTTGTTAAGATTTATCATTTTTGAAAAACTTTTTTTAAGCTCTTCTTTTAATTCTTCATATGTATCAAGTAATTTATCATATTCATCTAATGAACAAGTTTCGAAAGTAGAAGTTACTTCATCTTCTTTTGCTATGAGTACAAGTAAGTTGGCCTCCTCGCCACTATTTTCACTTTCTGAGTCACTTGAGTCAGTGTTGTCCCAAGTTGTCTTGAAAGCTTTCTTCTTACTTTTGTAATGATGTTTCTTTGGCTTTTGTGATCCTCTTTGAGTTGAGGACATTCGATTTTATAGTGACCTAACTTGTGACATTTATAGCATTCAACTTTGCTTATGTGGTTTTGTTGAATTTGTTTCTTTTTGAAAAATCTCCGGTTGAGTCAATTGAATCGTCTCGCCAAGATAGTCATTTCACTTTCGGGTTCGCTCCCGATGCTTTCATCATCATCATCATCATGAATAGATTTTAAGGCTATTCCTTTCTTTCGGTTTCTACATTCTTCTTCATAGCGTTTGAGTGACGGCTCATGAGTAGTCAAGTTACCAATGAGTTCATCAATGGAATATTTGTTTAGATCTTTGGATTTTGAGATGGCCATCGCCTTTGGTTCCCACACCTTGGGAAGAGCTCTAAGGATCTTTCGTACTCGTTCAAACATTGAGTATGACTTTCTGAGTACATTCAATCTATTACAAATATTTGTGAAGTGAGTATACATCTCCATGATCAATTCTCCATCCTCTATCTTGAATAGTTCATATTGGTGCAAAAGAATGTCGATCTTAGATTCCTTGACTTGGTTTGTAACCTCATGAGTAACTATAAAAGTATCCCAAATCTCCTAAACCGATGAGCATCCGAAAATCCTATTATATTCATGAACATCTAAACCACAATAAAGAAGGTTAATAGCTTAGGGGCATTTATAAAGATTAATTTAGTGTCCCTATCATCAAATTCTGATTCTACCTTAAGTATAGTAGATCCATCAAGATTAGTTTTAATAGGAGTATGTGGACCATTTTTAATAACTTTTCAAGCTTCATAATTTGTAGTTTGTAAAAAGGCTATCATTCTAACCTTCCAAAACACATAATTGTTACCATTAAACAAAGAAGATCTCTACATGGATTGACCTCCGGGAAGGATAGTTGCAACGAAATTTTCCATGATTGATTTGCTAGGATTTTAAGCCTATTAAGCAAGTATAGCTCTTATACCAATTGATAATCCAAGAATTACCTAAGAGGGGGTGAATTGAATTTTGGCAAATAATTTGTTATTTAAAATCTACTCAATATAAACTAAGTGTTTATGTTATTTGTGTCAAGTGCATAACGGATATTTAAACAAGAGTAATAATCACAAATATAAATATATGCGAAAATGTAAAGAGTAGAGTTAGAGAGATTGACACCGGTATTTATAGTAGTTCGGCAAACACCCTTTGCCTAATCTACTCCATCGTACTTCTTTGAGGATTTCACTATCTTTGATCTTCTTACAGGTGAAGAACAAACCGTTTAAGTCACCGCTTGAGGAGTATGTGTCTCAAATCTTTACAACCTAGAGTAAATATATTACACTCACAAATCTCTCATCTTGAGTAAAACCTTTACTCAAGATTTACAATGAAAATCTCACTGTCTCACAAAATGGAGCTTCAACACTCACAAGATATAGAACTCAAAAATTTATGTGTGTGAAGCAAATACAACAAATACTCAAGAAATATGAATCAAGAAAGAGTATAAATGTTGTTAGACAAATTTTAGCTTGCCTTTGGTAATATTTCTTTGATCTTTATAGCTCAGGATTGATACTTTGATAGATGGATGATTTCTTCCAACAATCTTCTCTCCTTATATAGATGTAGAGAATATAGGAGGATATCGCACTTGAAGAGATTGAGAACAAAGTGACCATTGGGGCTTCCTCTACAAATGTCAAGATTCAAAACACATACGTTCCTCTTCATTATCTCTGCAAATTTGTCAACATTCCATCTACTTTTTCCAACCTCATAAACGCTAGATATGTCTAATTAATTGCAAATGACCCGTTGTCCAATTTGTCTTTGAGGTAGTGAAAAATTATAACAATTTGTTCAAAATATTCAAAGTAGTATGGTTGACATTTAAAGTATATAGACAAATCAAGATAGAGATATTCAAAGTTGGGTATGAATAATTGAATATAAGGTTCCTCAACTTTAAAATATGCAACAAGTTGTTCAAGTTAAGAAGTCATTCATATTGTGGAAAACAAGTCATGGGCTAGCATTTAATGAGTTATCGTACCACTAAGTCAAAATAATATATTTGTATTACCACTTGGTTATCTTGACAAATTCAAATCTAATACTTGTTTTCATACATGATTATGTATTTGAGCATGTGTATATAACATGTCTAAAACATATTATACATGTATACAATTCAATTAAACACATACAAGAATTTCAAGCATTTGAACACTTAGAATTCATTTAGCATAATGAAAACAAAATTTTCATACTCTTTGAGCTAATTTGTCAATTAATCATAGATGTAATGAATAATATATCAATAGATCATGCATATATCATGCAGACATGTTAAACTAACATCCTATAACATGATTTGAACGTTCCGAACAAAATATGATATGCAAATCCAAATTTGAGTTCATGACAAAATTCTGCATTTTGAGTTCTAAAATATTTCAAGATATTTTGATCAATTCCTATTCAATTCAACATTGTATTGATCAAATTAAATTATGAAAACATGTTATATATTTATTATAAAGAAAATGAATCATCATACAATAATTAGAACAAACATACAACGCCAAAACGTGAAACCGAAAACAGAGCAAAAATAGGGCAGGAGAGAGAAAATCTACTGATATTTTTATAAACGTCTATTTTTTATAGGAAAAACATATCCAAAATTTTCCTACTATGCACAGAAATAAATCTTATGGACTTAGGGTTCCATAACAAAAAGAATCACCTCATTTGGACTCCAAAGGAGTGAGATATTATCAAATGAGTGAGCAAAGGTCTCAATAGGATTTTCTGTAAAAATCAGCTACTGACGTCTGCCGAAATGTTGAAATTTGAACAACCACACCAATTTGTATTGATATTAAATTTATATGGCTTTAAATATATTTGAATTAGCTTTCCAATCATATATGATTCATCAGATTTGGACAAGTAATAAGAGAGATGCGGTCAATTTACTACAGAAGGTTCATTCTGATTTTTTGAACAACAGTTGATTGCTACAGTGTTTTCAACACAATTCTATTTTTCATCGCTCGTTCTTGATTTTGGTTGATGTCTATGATCATTTTTTTAGCCAAACACCTTAAAAATATTATTTCAATGATGTTCAAAGTGTTTTGATGATCCAAATATACAATGTACCTTATGATCACATAGAAATCGAGTTTAAGCAGTTTGAGCATTTTCGTAATCAAAACATGAAATTTTTAATTGAGTAATTTATGAAAAATCTTATTGCATAGATCATAATAGAATAATTATATGAACATGTTCAAAATATTATATCAATGATATTTGAAGTGTTTTCATATTAAAATCATGCAATGTACTATTTGATCACATTAACTCCAAGTTTAAGCATATTAAGCACATTTATGATCAAAATGTGAATTTTTCAAATTTGCATGATATGATCAAACATATAATACACATTATGATATTTAAGTCTATTGGATATGTTAGAAATAAAACATCACAAATGTATGCACCATCGGTGTGTGTGTGCAACATATAGAGTTTCGAGTTAAATATCTTAAGTAATGTTATCGAAATAAAAAATTGCATTATTTAAATCATACATTTTGACTTAAATGCATCTCCATGATATATTTTCATAATTTATGGATGACCTATATTTGAAAATAATGTTAGTTAATTTAAAACGTCAAATGAGGCGTTATCGTTAAAATCACATTTTCCAGATATCCTATGATTGAAACTATTTAGGGTAACACGAGTGTTTCCAACTGCAATCCAAAACTACTCAGAAAGATTGGATAACTATTATCCTATTATCTTCGATATTTAATTTTTATACTACACTAATTTGTGGTAAATTAAAATCTAGGCATAAATCATTCAGACCATTAATTAATCTCCAAGAAAACAATTGTGTGACCGTTATATCTAGATCTCAGGTACTAGATCTAACGTTTTTAGAAGTAATTGGATCTAGATCAAAATCTCTATAAGAACACTTTGTAAATAAATCAAACCACAATGAAACCAATATAAAGATCAATAAATCCTCATCACACAATAGTTACACATAATCCAAATTAAAATAAAAAAAAAATACAATATTACATAAACTCAAAATACATTAACACAATCCTAACCTAGTTGAAAGAAGATTAGCAGCTCACCGTACTGTAGAACGATGGTTTCTCAGATACAGTCTTCAAAACCGCCATCTCCTCCTTGCCTTTAAGAACCTTGGCCTCTCCTTCAATAAATTAGGCTATAAAATATCTAGAAATGAAGTGAAATTGGTATCTAAAAATTATTCCGCTAATCTCGAAACCTCAAGTCTTATTTATAGGGACCTAAAAGAGGGTTTGCAGGTGCAAATTGGCCAAAACAACTACCAATTGGGGTGAAAACAACATCAAACAGGATGTAGAAAGGCCAGAGCCCACTCGCAATGCGTGGTTGAGAAGAGGGACGGAAGTCGAGCGACTTCTTTGTTGAAGCTGAGTGGCCGCTCGGCTTCAGACCTGCTCATGGCTCATGGGAGTTGCGCGATGCGGGGCTCCTTGAGCCATGAATTGGCTCTTAGGTCTTTTTCTTCAGATTGTCTTGATTTGTTCATCTTCGTCTATTTCGCTTCAAATTAACGCATTTGTTTTTCATTTACAAAAACCTATTGAAACAAATAAAATAACTCAATTTATAACAATTTAATCTAATCGACCGATTAACAAAACTAAGTTTATTACACAAAATACGATGCGATCACATACCAATCTTCATTTGCCATTTCTCTACCTAGTCTCATTCCAATTTTGAACCCATTTCTATTCATTCCAGACCAAGTGTCCACTTGCTCTGACATCCGCCAAACCACACTCATTAGCATTCACATTGAACTTACTAATTCTCACAAGATTTGAGAAACTACACTCACCGGATTTATCATATTGAGAGGCAACATCATTGAAGTCCCTCGAAACCATCCAAGGAGAGGGACAATTTTGGGAATTCATATGGAGGTCCTTCAATAGATCATCCCTCACCCTAGAATTAGGACAAGCATAGACCGCCGACAAAATCCAATTTTAGAAACTACCACCGCTAATATTGGCATGAGTTGTTTGCTTATTGACCGCGAGTTCTTGGGCAGAAACCTTCTCCAGGATCCAAAGCATCCAAAGGCCTCCAAATCTGCCCAGGGGATCCGCGTGAGAGGATGCCATAAGCCCTTGGTTCTTGAAGAAAATGCTCATGGCTCTCAATTTTACTTTCATTTCAAGAAGAGCCACCAAATCGGGTTGGTAAACCCCATTAAAGTCCTTAAAGACATTTTTAAAATTCGAGTTGCTCGCACCACTAAGTTCCAAATAAGGATCTTCATGGATTCAAAAATCTCAATTTTAGCCTTTTTCTTTTGATATTCTTTCCAAATTTAATCATAACATTAAGAGAAAAAAAAATGTAATTCTCGTCCAAATGCATAATCCACCAAAATAATAGTAAACACGACCAAAGGGCTTGGTCAGCAATCGTAAATTAAGGATTAACCACAAATTGAGGGGTCATTTTTATATTTAAAGAATTTTGGTATAATTTTTGCATACCAAAATTTTCACATTCTCTTTTTTTATTTTCCTTTATCCGATAATCTTAAAAAGAATAGGGAAAAAAATGAAGGACAAAAAATATTTCCCTGATTCAAAAACATAAAATGCTTAAAATGTGGGGAAATTATATTTTTGGTCCTTAAAGTAGGGGGTGAGTGATTGGATTATGAGATTTATCAAAATTAGTCCTTCAAATTTTAAATTTTGTTTCAATGTCATAAAATTAAAGACGGTATTAATGATTTCAGATGAAAAACAACTCAATACGTTGCTTTTTAATGAGGATATATATCATTATTTCATCACTCTATTATACTTAAGAAGTTTTTCTTAAACAACAATTTATTTGAAAAATGAAAGAGAAAAATCTAAATAGTTATTAGAAAAAAATGTCTTAAATTTAGTGCAATGATGAAATGATGAAAATATACTTATTAGAAGAACACGTGCTTAACACAATCTATTTTTAATCCAAAATCATTAATAATATTTTTAATTTTGTAGGATTGAAATAAATGTGCAATTTAAAAGATTTAGAGATGCCCATCCCATACTTTTAGGACGAAAAATGTATTTTTTTTCTTGTGCAATATATATATATATATAAAGAATAATAATCATCCAAAGGATATGAGTTGTTTACCAAATAAATATTTATTAAAAACAAAATTACTAAAACAACTAGCGTTTGAAGATTATTACGCGAGACAAGCATCCCGACCTTCTGAAGGCCAGGATCAACTAGCGTCAAATATATTGTTTTTTAATTTTGATCCCGGCCTTCACAAGGCCGAGATCAAAATCTGAGATTTTTTTTTTTTTAAACAAATGATGACCACTGTTTGCTTGACCAGTCAAATGTGTTGTTTGACCGGCCTACTTGCCTGCAAAAGGCAGGCTTTGTTTTTTTTTTTTTTTTGAATATGGCCCATTTAAGGCCGGTCAAAGGTTGCATTAGCAGCGTAATTTATGGTAAAATGAGGACCAAACGCCTATATATTATAATACTTCATTTATTTGGAAACTACTTCTCTTTTTGTTCAAACGAAATCTTCTTTGTGGTCCCTCTCTCATTTCTCTCTTTTTTCCTTAGAGTTCAAACTTCGAGTTATTTACTAAATAAATATCTTTAAAAAACAAAATTACTGACAGCAGGCATGTTTCAACTTATTTACCATGGGCGAGGATCCCGGCCTTTAGAAGGCCGAATTAGATCGAAAATAATTATTTTTTATTTTTATTTTTATGTTTTGGCCCAATAAATTTTTAAAATTTTTGACAACTTTGAGTTGATTAAGGATGGTCTATCGATATTTTAAATAAATCTATTTTTTTTTTGCATAAATTACGTTCAAAATACTCTATAATACTTTTTACAACACTAAAGACGGACAAATGGATGAATTTTAAAAAATCGCCAAAGTTGACCAGATGAACTGTTTCGATAACGACGGAATTTTTTTCGGCAATTTAAAATTAATAAAAGATTGCATGTCCATAACAGAAATGAATCAAATTTTTTATATATAAATTATGTTCATAACACTACATAACAAAACTTATAACACTAAAAACGGACTAGTGAATAATTTTTAAATAATCGTCAAAGTTGGTCGGATAAGTTGTTTCGATGACGATGCAGTTTTTTTGAAAATTTTGAGTTAACAAAAAATAGTCGTTTATCCGTAACAGAAATGAACCTAATTTTTTTGTATACAAACTACGTTCATACTGCTAAATAATAAAATCGAAAACACCAAAAACGGATAAAGAAATATATGGTGTTAAGATAAGAGAAAACTTATGTAAGATAATAGAAAAAGTTTGGATAGATATAATTTTGCGCTCGGTGGTTCGTTTGGGGCGATTTTTTTTTAATTTTATTTCAGGTATTTTTTCGAGATCTAGGCGTGACAAACAGCCATAGGCGGTTTGGTCGAGTATTTTTTCAAATAAAATCCGTTTTCACCTTTAATTTTGGATTCGAAGTATTAGGTAACTAAATTTGTAATTTTCGTCGCGAGCATGCATCTTGTACTGTTGGTAAAATTGAAATCTTCAAAAGCTAGAGTAATGACTCTAATCAGACCCAACTTTCAAAGAAAAATCGCCCTCAACGGACAAACGAACTCAAAGTTATGTCCATCCAATTTTTGAAGAACAATATAGTATTTTTGAAACATTGAAGAACAATAAAATGTTGTAGCAATAACCATTATTTAAAAATTATTCACTAATCCGTTTTTGGTATTCTCGATTTTATTACTTAGCGTTATGAACATAGTTTGTATATAAAAAAAATCAGGTTTATTTCTATTACAGATAGACGACCATTTTTTGTTAACTCAAAGTTCTCAAAAAAACTGCATCGTCATCGAAACAACTCATCCGACCAACTTTGACGATTATTTAAAAATTATTCACTAGTCTGTTTTTAGTGTTCTAAATTTTGTTATATAGTGTTATGAACATAATTTATATACAAAAAATTTGGTTCATTTCTGTTACGGACATGCAATCTTTTGTTAATTTTAAATTGCCGAAAAAAATTATGTCGTTATCGAAACAGCTCATCTGGTTAACTTTGACGATTTTTTAAAATTCATCCACTTATCTATTTTAATGTTGTAAAAAATATTATGGAGTGTTTTGAACGTAATTTATGCACAAAAAAATTAAATTTATTTAAAACATCAATAGATCACCGTTAATCAATTCAAAGTTGCCGAAAATTTCAAAAATTTATTAGGCCAAAGCATAAACATTAAAATAAATAAATAAATAAAATAATAATAATAATAATAATTTGATCCCGGCCTTCACAAGGCCGGGATCAAGAAAATAAAAAAATAAAATTATTTTCAATTTAATCCCGGCTTTCATAAGTTTGGGATCCTCGGCTAAATAAGTTGAAACATGCCTTGTGTCATTTTGTATTGTTTTTAAAAAATATTTATTTAGGAAACAACTCCAAACGATATTATGTGGCAGAAAGAGGAGTCCAGTCTAATTGTAGCTAGAATTCCTTTTCCAAATGGCAATTGGAGAAAATTGGGAATCGGAAGCAGGTGTAGCGCTCGTATGAATCGTATGAATTAGGGTTTGTTTTGATCTCTCTTTCTCCTCAAAAATCACATATTACATGTTATATATTTCTTGATCTCCACATGCAGATGAACAATTGAGCATATAGCGTTCAATCGGTTTCGATACGTATAGGTTTTCTAGGGTTTGAAATCGATCAATGGCGGAGGAGAGTAACAGATCTAGAGGCGTTGTGGTCCGATTCAGCTACCAGAATGGCTACGGATTTATCAAACCGCTCGATGGAGGGGAAGATCTGTTCGTCCACCAGTCGGCGATCAAAGCCAACGGCTTTCGTACCTTGCGCGAAGGTCAGTCGGTTGAGTTCTCGGTTACCATGGAGGGTGACAAAACCAGAGTGGTGGATGTCACCGGTCCCAACGGAGCTCCGATTGAGGGGAGCGGTAGCGACAGTTATGGTAGCCGCGGTGGTTATGGGCTCAATAGGGGCGGCGTGAGGAATGGGGATGGATACAATCGAAGGTCCAGCGGCGGTGAGTGCTATAACTGTGGAAATATTGGGCATTTGGCGAGAGAGTGCAATTGGAACGGTGGTGGTGGTGGTGTTGACGGCGGTGGACGTAACAGCAGTGGAGATGGATGCTATAACTGTGGGAAGGTGGGTCACTTGGCGAGGGATTGTGACTGGAATGGTGTTAATGTTCGTATCGAGGGGGGTGGTGGTGGTGTTGACGGCGGTGGACGTAACAGCGGTGGAGATGGATGCTATAACTGTGGGAAGGCGGGTCACTTGGCAAGGGATTGTGACTGGAATGGTGGTAATGTTCATATTGAGGGGGGTGGTGGTGGTGGTGGTGGTGGTGGTGGTGGTGGTGGGTCTTGCTTTAGTTGTGGTGGGTATGGGCATTTGGCAAGAGAATGTCCACGCAGCCGTGGTGTAGTTGTTGGTGGTGGTGGTAGTGGTTGTTTCAAATGCGGAGAGCAGGGTCACATGGCTAGAGATTGTTCTAACGGAGATGAAAGAGGTGGCCGTGGTGGTTTTGGGGAGTTTGGCCGCAGATACAGTGGCGGTGGCAGTGGTGGTGGTGGAGGAGGTTGTTTTAAATGTGGGGAGCCAGGCCACATGGCAAGGGATTGTTCTCTTGAAGATGAAAGAGGTGGTGCCCGTGGTGGTTTTGGGAGGTTTGGTGGCGGGGATGGCAGTGGCTGTTTTAAATGCGGGGAGCAGGGTCACATGGCTAGGGATTGTCCCACCGGTGGTGAAAGAGGTGGTGGGCGTGGTGGTTTTGGGAGGTTTGGTGGCGGAGATGCTGGTGGAAGAAACTGCTACCACTGTGGACAGCCAGGGCATATTGCCAGGGACTGCTCTGGTTAAACAAAAGAAAAACTTGGTAAAAACCTGACATAACTTTGCATTTTTTGTGATGATTTTTCTTTATTTGCCTTATGACAAGGCTGCCTACCTAAATGTCTAAATTTGCAGTTTGTTTTGTGTTTTGAGAATTGGAATTACCTTTACACTGTGTTTATCTCATGAAGAACGCTTGATTCTTTCATTTGTTAATTAATCAAACATATTTACCAAGAAATACGTAGGGTGGTCTTGCGCCTCTCTCAACTAATGAGGTGAGACATTTCTACACACTTATAACCTGACTACTATTTCTTCCACATCCAATGTGAGAGAAACCCAACAATCTCTCCCTCACACATCGGGCCTTTGGGCGGTTAATGCTCGACCAGTCTCTCATTTTGTGGCTATTAGAATAAATTTAGCTCATGAGTTAAGGTTTTACCTCATACATATAATCTGATTGTCAGCCCCTTCCACATTTAATGCGGGATAAATCCGACAAAATATTTGTGTTTTTAGGCTGTCTCAACTTGTGTGATCGTATTTTGTCATGAAAAAGCATATCTTGTCAAAAGATCATTATTTTGCATGTTTTTAGTTATGAGTGTATGCATTTGGATCATTTTTTTTTATGTTACCTCTGTTTTATAAACATGATATAAAACCTCATGCCCTTTCTAATTAGATGCTTAGATGGTTCGAATCACTAGTGTGCGAAAGTGTTTTTACAGATAAATCCAGAGTATTTGAAATTATCGTGTTGTTTTGTTATTAATTGTTGGGTTAGTAGGCAGGACTGTAAACGAGCCAGAAGTAGTAGACATGCAAGTTTGTTTATTTATTGAGTTTGAAACTAACCGAGCTTGAGCCGAGCTCTGCATAACACACGCATATATACACACACTATATATATGTGTGTGTATAATTTATTTGCGAATATTGGAGTCTGTATTTGAGCCTTATTGCCAACCTCGAGGAATTATATAATCCTTTTGAGTCTAGTACATAGCTATAGGGAAGCGGAAGAAAGCTGATTTGGACTAGTTTTTGCCCCTTCTCGTCACTGAAAGGTTAGTATTTTTATTAATCAAGTTGCATACATTTTTATATCTATTTTTATGATATTATGTATAGGATGATCATGATTTCTTAAATGTAAAGAGTTGTGAGAACATCTCAACTCCTCAATGCTTTGTTTGGATGGAGGGAAGGAGGTGAAAGAGAATTGTCTCTCTCTCTTGGGATATAGTAAAACATAAGAAAGAAGTAGCTAATAAAATACACTTGCACAAAAGTAAAATGATAATTTGAAATAGGGGTTTTGACAGCTTGAAGTTGATATAAACTTTCCTTTCAGATTGGAAGGATTCAACTTCCTTCTATTTTTTTTTCCTTTTTATAGCCCAATTTTATTTATTTATTTATTTATTATTTATTTATTTTTTAGGGGGGGTTGAGTCTACGTGGCTCAAAATACTTTAGCCAATGTATTAGTAATAGCTTACCTGATACTTTATATATCATACAATTTTTTTTAATATTTTTTTATGTGGAATCTCACAATATTCCTCACTTAAAAACGTTGACATCTTCGTTGCGTTAGCCAGTTTGCCCCCTTGGTTGATATTGTAGACAGAAACACATAAGGGGAGACAAAGCAGTTTATAAGCATATACATGGTACCTACTTCGGGGCGTCTATCCCACTCCGGAATCTTTACTCTTTTATTTATACCACCACGGTGTTGTTCCCAAATTAGGATTAGCTCCGATACTTTTTGTAATATCCTATGTAGCTCACTGGCCTAATACTTTTTGGAGTGAGTCTATGTTGTCCAAAATATTTAAGCCAAATTATCAGTAACCAACGTTATATTTTATATATTAGACAATCTTTTTTTAATAAGTGGAATCTCACGCACCTCCTCCCAAAGTTCCCTCGATCCAAACAAAGTGCAAGTGGCAATTACACCATAGGGGTGTTTCCCTTCAGGGTCATATGGTTTTATTCGGTTTTTCATTATTTTAGATACAAGTAACTAGGTGTTTTCTTTTTCTTTTTCTATTTTTTGAAATTATTTTGTTTATTTATTTGTGAAATTGTGAAACGTGAGCCGGACAAAAAGAAAGTGTTGTCTAAATTATTTTATTTTATGAATTATTTTATTTTAATGAATTGGTTTGTATAGTTTTTATTTAATTTTGAATTAATTAAATTTACATTTGAAATGTTTGAAGAATGAAACTTACAAATATTTCAATTTAGCTAAATTTTAAGTGTATTTTGCTTCAATCACAAGCGAAAGAAGCGAAAGTAACATGTGAGGTAGAATTAAAATGGTTTGTAAACAACTTTGTTTTTAATTGTTACAATCTACAGCAATTTAAATTTCTTAATTCACTCTTAAAAACGCATTGAAAGGGGAGGATTACCCGTAGACTTATATATAACTCAGGATCAGATAACACAAGCAATGTGGGATTCAACATGTCCTCTCACATGCAAGGTGGACTTTGACAGATAATACTACAAACGGATATCGAGGAACCCCAACATCAATGTGGGATTCAACACGTCCCTTCAAGTGCAAGGTGGACTTTGACAAATCATTGTCAATGAATATCGAGGAGGCCAACATTAATTTGGGGTTCAACAGACCCAACATTAGACTTAAAGGTTGGCTTTGATACCATATATCAACTCATAGGGCCTAATTTATTTTTAAAAGACACATTGAAAGAGGAGGATTATATATAGGTTTGGATTAGGTAACACAAGCGATGTGAAATTTAACACAATTAAATATTAAAAGAAAAGGTTATATTTTTGGTCCCTAAAGTGTGGGACCGTGGGTGGGTGCCTAGGTGGATCTTTAGGTTTATCAAATTACACACTTTATGTCTTAAATTTTACGTTTGTTTTAGTCCTGCAAAATTGAAGATGATATTGATGATTTTCAGTAGAAAATGGGTTCTATTCAGCACGTGACTATCTAATGCGAATAATTTTATTATTTCATCACCCTCTACCCTCTAAACCTAAAATATTTATCTTAACAACGATTGGTCTAAAGAATAAGAGAGATAAAACCTTAATCTTTGTTACGTAAAATTTGGAGGAAATGTCTTAGGACAAACCCTTACAATGTTTTCAAAGGAAATGTCTTAGGACAAACCTTTACAATGTTTTCAATTTTACAAGATTGAAACAAATGTGGAATTTGAGGGATTAAATTTACAATTTGATAAATCTTTGGGTCTACAAATATACCCACCCCATACTTTAGGGATGAAAATATAATGTTTTCAATATTAAAATATAACAATTCATAATTTGATAAATAAAAAAATAGTGCAATTTGCAAATTAAAGCCAAACCAAATTACCCTAATGTTCTCTCTTTTTTTTTTTCTTTTTTTTTTTCATTCTCAAAAATTATTTTTAAAAATTTCGCGAAAAAAACATAATTATTTTTTTATTTATGTTCTAAATTTTTTTGAAGATAACACAACCAACAAAAGGACAATTAAGATTCATTTAATATTTTCATTATCATTCTTTTTTATTATTATTTCCAAAAGAATTGGACAAAAAGCCCAAAAAATATCAGAAAAAAATATCCTCTCTTTTTAATCCAAATTTATCTTTATTTTTGTTCATTGTATTATTGAAAACAAAAACAAAAAATAAAGAACAAAACATAGGGGAAGAAAAAGTCAAAAGCCCACTTGTTGGACGTTTCTTTGTGTCCTAGGTTTTCATCATATTCATTTGGCCAAGTTGTTTAGAAAATATATGTTTTTTCATCATTGTCAGAACAAATTGACATTGATTTTTCTCGAATAAAATAATAATATATCGAAATATTGGAGAATTATGGGCAACCCCCCAAAACTAGGCATCCCATTCGTCTCAACTTAACTTGGATGGCCCCAGTTGCAACTGGGCTGTTTTTATCTTCTCTTCAAATTTTCTTAATTCAAAAAATAAGTTTATACTTCAATCAAGGGAAGATTATTATTATTATAATATATATATTTTAGATTTATTCGATTATACATTTGATTTTTTCAAATTTCGTATTTGTTTCAATTTCGTAAAATTTAAAAAGGACGTTAATGATTTTGAATGACAAATAAATTATACTTAACATATAATTTTTTAATGAGGATATTTCATCATTCATCACTCCATTAAATCTAAAACATTTTTTTCGAATATCTATCCAGATTTCTCTCTCATTTCTTTAGCTGAATTGTTGTTAGAGAAAGACTTAGAATTTTTTTTTTAGATTTATTGAAGTGATGAAATAATGAAAATATATCATTAGAAAAATATGTCAGAATAATTCATTTTTCATGCAAAATCATCAACAATATTTTTTATTTTACGAGATTAAAATAACTTTTAATAAATTTCAAATTTCACATAAAACAGTTATAATTTTCTCTTCAAAACAAAGAAGAGGAGGTGCATGTATATACATACCGTCACATTCATTGTACTTGTATGTATGTATAGTTGTATTTTTATCCTTCTCTATCAATTCATTGTAGTGGGAAAGAAAGGGTTAATACCACTTACACCCTCTTGACTATTAACTGAAACCACAAGAATCCCCTCAATTTTAAAAATTACATAAAACACCTTTTAAACTATTTGGTCAAGAGATACTGAGATCCCCTATTTATTTTTTATTTTGAAAATGCCTTTTGAAAGTCAAATTTTTAATTTTTTGACCAAGCTGATCATTTCTTCTCAAGCTAAATGACTATATTACCCTTATCATGACCAAATAATTCTTGTAAATAGAGGGTTCAAAATAAAATAATAAAATTTTAGGGGTACATATTGTAAATAGAGGATTGTTGTTTTGGCCTTTCCCTTTTCCCAGCCCCAAATCGACCACCAGACATCCTCCTCCCACCAACTCGCCTGGGAGATCGAAGAACACCACCATTGCCGAACACCTCCACCGCCGAACAATACCGCTGAACGCCAACATCGCCGAACACGACGTCACCACCATCGCCGAACACCAACATCACCGAACACCACAACACGCCTCACAGCTCCTCGGAGATCGAAGAATCGAAATTCCGATTGCACGAGGAGGACGGCAAATGGTTCATTTTCCCCACCAAATCCCAAACCTTAGCTGGAAAATGGTTTGAAATCTTCTCTCTCTCTCTTTTCCTCTTAGATCTGGAGAAAGGAGATTTTAATTTCAATGGTGGGTTTTGTTTTAGGGTTTAGATTTGCGGTTTGTTTTTACTTGAAGAAGATGAAGATTGATTCACTTTTTCTCCCTCTCTCTTAATCGACGATGCTCTGCTAGAGGTTGATCGAAGATGATTGAGGTTAATCGGAGATGATGTTACTTGATCCCTTCATCAACAAGCAGAATCCATACGCGTCGGCCTCCTCGTCTTTCTCATTGCCTTCTCTACCGGCGGCGATCTCTTCTTTTGGGAGCTCTAGGGTTTCTAGATCGTCGGTGATGGCGGGAACTAAATGATTATCTGTTGGGGTTTGGGTTTCCGGGGAATTGGATCTTCCGATTGTGGGATTTCTTCAAAGGCGAAAGGTATGATGCTCAATTTTGAGTTCTCTTCTGTGTTGTGGATCTTCCGATTGTGGGATTTCTTCAAACCCAATTCGTCCCTCATCAAGAAAACCTCAGATCTGAGCAAATTAGGCTCCCGCAAGAACAAAACAACCAACCAAGTCCGTTCAATCGGAGAAAGCGAACTCAAATCCAGAAATCCAGATAAGAATCAGGAGAATTTCGTTGCGTTGCGATGTTGTGTGGTGGTCGGGTGTGGTGGTGTTCGGTGGTGCAGACTGCAGAGGCAAAGAAGAAGAAGAGCATTAAAAAAAAAAAAAAAAAAAAAAAAAAAAAAAAAAAAAAAAAAAAAAAAAAATATTTGGTGATAGATCATATTATAAAACTATTGATTTACGAGTCTTGGAATAGTGATTTTTTAACATGATGTGACATCTCAATAAGATTTTTAAAAAAATAAGTTTAGGGCAAGTTGGTAATTGCACAATTCATATTATTTTATAATTTTTTTTTATTATTATTATTATTATTATTATTTTTTTTTATTTTTTTTTTTTATTTTTTTGTTTTTTGTTTTTATGTCAAGGTTAGTGAGAAAAAAATGGACAATTCATTACAAAAATTCCGGCAGGGAGTCGTCATGATGGTTTTGAAAATTAGGACAATGTATTTAGAATATTATTATAATTGAAGGGGGGGTGTAAGTGATATTAACCAGAAAAAGAGAAGAGAAGAGAGGAGGGTCACACTTAATGTGGGACCAACATGACATGGGCGAACATCAACCGAAAAGGGCTCCTATAGTAAAACCATCCTTTCACATCCTCCACTTGACCCCTCCATAATTACTAAATCTTCAACCGCAATAGCTGTTTTAAATAAGTCAAAATAGTAATAATTCACCTTATAAATGGTCCTTTATTTCAACTGCTCTAAAAAATTTAGAATTAATACAGAAAAATATTTTTGGTAAACAAATTTCTATTCACAAATTTTTTGGATAATTTGACATAGTTCCAAATTTTTTTAAGAATATATAAAAAAATATATATTGATTCCTATTCAGCCCTACAAAATTATTCTCAATATTATCTTGCGAGCCACCACTATCCCAGCCACCATACATTTAAAGAAAAAATAAAAAAGAATAAATGTTGCAACTAAATGTGCTTTTTATTTATGTCATAAATTAAAAAATAAAAAATAAAATAAAAAATTAGGACAATAGTCATTACCAAACATATTTCTATCCCCGGAATACTCTAGAACGAAAATAGAATTTTCATCCTAATTTACTGAAGTAGAAAAAAAAAAAAAAAAAACCAGAAACACTAACCAAAAGCCACCTAATGTGCCAAATACTATTCCCTATATTAGCTAAAACCATTTTTTAAGTTATTATTTGCTAAAAATAATAACTAAAAATTTAAAATAGAAAGGTTGTCAAAGATGCTCTACCTAACTATCCTACTTTAGCCCTATAGACTAGGGGTGGTAATGGGCCGGACTCGGTTCCGGACTTTACCTATGGTATTAGGAAAAAAAAAACTAAGCCCTAGCCCTGCCCAGTCCTATGATCGGACCTTACTTTCATGTTCAAACCCGACCTTACAAAAAAAAATCAAGCTCAAGCCTAGTCCGCCCCTATATTTTTTTTTTTAATTTTAAAAATAAACACTAAAATATAGACATAAAAATCGATCAACAACAATACGAGACTCGCGGCAAAGAAAAACAATCGACGGCGAACGAAAAAGGCGAATAGACGCGATCGACGGCGAATGAACGTGATAGACGACAGTGGCGAGAAAATAGAGGTAGACAAGGAGGGAGGGAGGGAGGGGGAGAGGTTTTGGGAATGAAGATTGAAGAGGTGGGCACAAGACGGTAAGCGGCAAATGAAATGAAATAAATTAGGGTTGGGTTTGTTTGATCTCTCTCTCTCTCTCTCTCTCTCTCTATATATATATATATATATATATATATATATATATATATATATATAATTAATACTTGGGCCGAGCCAGGCCGCCCTAAAAAAAATTGATAAGACCCTAGTCTGGCTTTAAATTTGATCGGGCCAACATAAAAAAATCATTACAGAATATACTACCAGTAACCACAACCACAAACATAAAAAATAATAATGAATTTTAATTGTTAACATGTGTTTTCAAAGACAATAAATCCGTGCCTGAAACAAACATTATTAAAACAAATAACAATAACTTAATTACCTCATAATATCTTCACCAGTGTAGAACTTTTTCACCCAATTTGTACAATAATCAACGAAGTTAATGAATGCCTTTATACATTAAGATAACGTTTCACTTACCCACATCTATAGATGGCACTTCCCCAATATTTTTTTAACCTCTTCGGTAATATCATTATGTAAAAAACATTCAACTCACCATTAATTTGATCTGATTAATCTTATACAAAAGGTTCAATAACCATTCAATTAATCAGATTCAGAAATTTAGAACAAAAACAAATTCAAACAATCATCGATATGCCCGAGTACAAATGAACTATAAAATGGGAAACAATTCAATAAAATTTACAATTACAAATTTACAAAGCAAATATGCACCACCAATACAGAGAATACTGGGTTCTGTAAAGCACCTAATGTTAAGAACTTTGTTTTAGTGTTTGATCTTAGGCTTCTTCACAATCATGTCATTGCAGTGAGCATGGTGACATATTACATTAAATAAATGGATTAACTGCAGCAAATCACAAATAAAATGTAGCAAATTGCAAATGAAATTCAGGAAATTGCAAATGAAAACAAAACCTGCGGAAAATCAAAATGAAACAAATTGCAAATTGAAACGAAATTAATTAGGAAAGAAAATAGAATGAAAAAAAAACAATGAAACATATCTAAAAAAATGAGATTTGAGGCCAAACCTGGATATCAAAACGGAACCCAATTTGAAGATCAAAATGAAAACAAACCCCAAAACATAAATGGACTGCAGTGTTAGTACGTAGAAACAAAAATTCACATCACAATATGAGAAAAGTATATAAAAATTCCAATGGTCAAAAATCAAAAGTATAATACCTAAACAAATCAAACAGTGAAAATGATCAAATTGGATTAAAACATAAATGAAAAAGGCCAAGAACAGTGTTCCAGTGAACTGTACAACTCAAATCAGCTCTAAACAGCAACAATGGCAAAACCAATGGAATTAGAAAATTCAACACAATCAAACTCTAACCAAACCAACCCTGAAAAATTAAGTCGAAACCTAGAAAATTCCAATTAGAACCCGACTGTAAAGATCGGATCGATTTTCATGGGATGAAGTCGAATCGGGTTGTTTTCTTGTTTGAAGACAGTATTTATGAAATCAAATTTATTTTTATTTTCAGAAATCTTGGAACAGAAACAAATAAAAAAAATAAAATCTAAGAGTAGGAAAACAGGGGATGTTGACCTATAAATGTGATTTAACTTCGTCGTTTGTGAGGCCATCCACATGCATGAGGTCTCTAATATGTATAGGAGTTGCAGCTTTAATATTGGCCACAGATTTGCACCTCAAATCAATAGAAAGGCATTTAAATGATACCTAGCAAAGAAAAAATATAGAAACAAAAAACAAAGACACTAATAAAAAACATAAACACCCAACAAAAACATTAATCTTGAGGTAAGAGAGAAGAATGGGCGTCGAAACATACCTGAAATTTCTGAACAGAACACTAATGTAAATAGAAACACAAATTCGAATATTAGGGTTTGAAAATTATGGGAAAACAAGGTTGAACATACATGCAATTTCTAAAATAAAGGAGAAATATCGAAGCAACCTATTCAACAAACTATCGTTGAGAAGACAAACGCAGAAAGGAAGGTCGTGTTTGGTCAAAAAAACATAGGGCAAGACACCACATAAGAACATAAACAAATAAAACAATGATATGAAGTTTGGTAATTAAAAATGCTCCCCTAAAATTGCTTGGAACTGAAACATAGGACCCTACACTTTTAAAAAAAAAAAAAAAAAAAACTTTAAGTGTTGAGGGGTTCCATTCCCCTCTCATGCATATTAGGGTGTGGGTCTCCAATCCCATCCGTGTGAGGGTGTGTGAGTTGGGTGCATGAGTACAAAGGCATTGTAATCAAAAGAATCAACAATATCTCAAATCAACAATATTTCAGATTTCAAACCAGCAATATCTCAAATCAGCAATATTTCATAATTCAAATCAACAATATTTCAATCACAGCAAAATCGAAAAATGGATAAGAGAGAGAAATCAATTGATTTGAACAAATCTGATATTGGATTGAAACTAACCTGTTTGGTTGCCGAATGAATCAGAAACACTTGAAAAAAACACAGTAAACAAAAACAAATGTACGCTTTTTTGTTCCAAGTTTTCTTTGAACGGAAACACTAAACAGAAACACTCAACAAACGCGAACTAAATAAGCACTAAACAAACGTTAAAGAAGATAATGACCTGAGTACCAAATTAGGTCATTCCAAATCTCAAAATTGAAGACTCCCAATTCCTTTCATGGCTATTGCTGCAGCAAGCAAGTATTTCATCTGCATATCATATGTACCAATTAAAATACCATTTCTTTTTCAAACATATCTAATAGAATGATGAAACCCAAGAATCATACAAACGCGTGCTAAATCTAATCGATGACCCATGACCTTATAGGTGCGTTTGGATGTGGAATTTAATTTGCGAAATAGAAACCTGCGAACTTTGAACCAAAAAAAATGAGAATTACAGTAGGCATGAATGTAGAGAAGTAAAACAACAAAAATGCAAAGATGCAAAACTACAAAAATTACAGTAGGCTTCCAAAGTTTCAGAAGCATTTTGATTCATTCAGTCCAGTTGCAAACAGTACAGTAGGCTTTCCCAAAAAAACTGTGTAAAAATAATCAAAATCAACCCAAGAAAAAGATTTTTTCTGGATTTTCTGGTATGAAACATAATTTTTTTAATTCAATTTTTGAAAAGGAAGAACAATAATTTGATGACCCATCAAAGTGAACAAATTACCCTAATCCATCTCAATTTGTTGTAGTTAGAATCAACATTCATCATTTGTCAGCTAACACAAAAGATCTTTTTTTTTTTTTTGAAATAAAGGATCATAAATTCCTAAATATTATGTTCTAATCTCACTTCAAATATGCAATTATCTCATCAAAATCAAGCCCCTCTTCACCACATTTCATCAATATTTATATAAATTTTTAAAACTTGGACTTTATTGTTGATCATCGCCGACGTCACTGCCTTCATCAGTATAATCCGGATCTCGCGTCGGATCGAGCAACGACTTGAATGTGTCATCTAGTCCTTTTTTCCATTTTGATTTTACCGAAAAACAAACAATCACACACAAAAAATTTGTAACAAACAATGCTATGAAGAACGCCAAAGCATTAAAAATTACCTATGAATGGGAAGCCCCAAATGCACACCGTTTCCCATCCAAGGCGACCTTGATGGTCTGCTACAAACGCAACAAATCCATGGAGGAAAGAAGATGTGGTGGAACTTGAGTGGAAGTGAAAGAGAGGAAAAAAGCCCCAAATGCACACCGGTAATCGCAATCCAGATCCAGCCTCGCCGCAACCACCGTCTGACCACGCAAACTTTACCGGCCCCAAATCCGACTACCACAACGCATCGCCATCCAGATCAGACCACCCCGACCATCACCATCCAGATCTACCCACCGCCGGCCATCACCATCCAGATCCAACCACCCCGAACGTCATCGCCCCCAAATCTGACCACCGCGACGCATCACCATCTAGATCCGACCTCGCCACGATCACCGCCGGACATCGCCAGCCAGACCGTCGCCAAACTTCACCGCCTTCAAATCCAACCATCGCCATCCTGATCTGGCCATTTCGAACCAGATCGGGAGTGATATCGATAGTGAGATCGGGAGCAGTGAGTGAAACGACGTGAGCGGCGAGATTGGCAGCTAGATTCGGGGGCGAAGGCAATGGCGAGATTCGCCAATGGCGACGGTGAGCTGCGGATTCAATTTCGACGACGGTTGGGGACGCGAAGGCGATGGCGATGGCGAGCGACTGGGATGGCGATGGAGGAAGATCGACAATGGAGAAAGATCGGGTGAGAGTGAGGGTGAGATAGAGAGTGAAACGGTACAGAGAAGGTGAGAAGGGTGAGAGTGGGTAGGGGCGACTTTACAATAACCCTAATTTTGATTTTCAATTTATATGTAGATTAAAAATGATCTAACATTTACCAATATGTTTGATAATTGTCTCTTGATCCGACGACCCTATTTATAAGTGAGCTGATTTATTATATAGATATTCACTGACGGATAGAATTTCAAATGAGAAAACAAATATAGTAAAGAAGATTGATGATTACCTTGCTAACAAATATACAATAAATACACAATAATATTAAAAATAATTTTGTCTCCTTGGATATTGACTAGTTATTTTACCAAGAACACCCCGTTAGAAACATTATAAAATCCAAGAGGTGTTCGTCTGGTTGGCAAGGGGATATGCTCCATTTCCTTATCAATCAGGGTTCGATTCTCCTAAAAAATATTTCGATATGGAAGAGTGCGCTCTTAAGATTATCTAAAGCGGTGATTAGTCAAGATACACTTAAGTTGGTCAGGACACATCTTACTGTAAAAGTGTAAAAAAAATTAAAAAGTGAGAAAAAAGAAAAAAAAAAAAGAAAAAAGGAAACGTTATTAAAAAATTCATAAATATATCTTGCTTTATGGAGTGGTGATTGAAGGAAACAGGAGATTGATTGAAGATTCTGTCTTTTTTTTAAAAAAAATAAAATAAAAAAATCTATAATTATTCTGGGTGTTTAGAAAAATTAATTTAAATAATAAAAAAAAAAAAAAAAAATATTAGTTTGAGATAATTTCATAATTTTTTCGGTGATTTTTTTTTTTTCAAAGTTGATTCATTAGGATAGTTAATTAGTTATTTCTTTAATTTATTTAAATAAATTATTTTTATATAACTATTTTACACTAAACCTGAATATTTAAACAAATAAAGAAGTTTAATAAAAAGATATTTCACAAGGTATTCCAAGATTTGCAACTATGTATTTAGTCTTCTTGGTGTAAGAGTTCAACTTGCAAATGTGAAAAAAAAAAAAAAAAAAAAATTCAGTTACCAAAAAGTTCTCATATAATGACAAAACTATCAAATACATATTTTTTAAAAATATGTTACAAAATAGTCCTTTTGTCTTTTTTTGTGACGATTTTATCCCTTATGTTATATTCAACACGAGGATTGTGTTATATTACATTCAATATAATCTTAGATTGTGTTATATTCTAATTTTTTTTATTCAAATTGATAATTCCTCTATTTATATTCGTGTTACGTTCAACACGATCTCGTATTAAATATAACACGGGATCGTGTTACATTCCAAGTTTTTCCATTCAAATTGATAATTCATATATCCTACATTCATATGCTTAATTTATATCAATACAAACCAAATCAATTCAACTAAATAAACCCTAAATTCCATTCAAATCAATCTAAACAATTCAATCCAAACAAATAAACCAAATCAATACAAATCCTAAAAAATACCACCTTAATCAACCAAATCAATACAAAATCGCGATGACCTAGAAACCCGACCAGATCTAAGCCGTCAAGAAGAACAAAATCGAGATGAATACACTCGAAATAAACAACAATTAAGAGCAGAAAAAGAGATCGAGCAAGATCAAAAGCAACACACCCCTCTCTCGAAACATGAATTTATCCAGCGAACAGAAATTCGTCTATCGATTTCCCCATCCAAATGACATCCTTCCTTCGCTCATCACAGACTGCTCTCTCTCGCTCATCACTCATCCTCGTTGCAACACTCACGAAATCACAACTGATGGCGATAACTTTGGATCTAGGGTTACTAGTTGGCGTCGGCGGCATGTGGGGAGATCGGTAGATCTGTTGGTGGCTCGAGACTAGATGGAGCGCGGCGGCAATAGCGCGAAATCGGAGCGAGGGTTGCGGCGACTAGATCTGTGGTCGCTTCGGAACTGTGACGACGATAACTTCGGATCTAAAGATTGCTAGTCGACGCCGGCGTGTGGGGGGAGAGAGAGAGCGCATTAATCACTTCCTTTGACCCTAACACCAACAACGCCATTCTTGCTCTGTGTGGTCTGAGAAGATAAAGAAGGAAGGAGGAAGGGTAGAATTGTCATTTCAAAATGTTTAGGACTATATTGCGCAAACCTGCGCTTTTTAAAGGATTATCATATGAAAAAAAATAATAGTGAGACTATCTTGTAGAATTAGCCTTTTAGGGAGACTATTTGGTATTTCTTTTAAAAAAAAAAAAAAAAAAACGAAAAAGGTAACAAGGGCGAGAGGAGAGAGAGAGAGGGTGAGCTTAGTACGCCTATTTAACTCCGCTAATGGCCCTTCCCCTTGACATTATAAAACAAGATTCTCTCTCTCTCTCTCTCTCTCTCTCTCTCTCTCTCTCGATACCAACGAGTTGAGAGACGGCGCAGTCGCCGACCTATTAAACAATTCCTCCGTCGCAAAGGCGGTCTTCTTCTAACTTCCCTTACGTCACTCAACGTCCGTCCAAAACTAACCTCCACAGATCACACGTGACCTATATATATACACACACATATATACACCCCCATCCCCCTCCAACCCTAGCGTCGCTATTCATCTCGTTCCCCCTCCTCTCTCCAACTTCCATGGCCAAACTCCAACTCTCTCTCACTCTCTACCTCCTCCTATTTAGTTCATGTAAGCTTCCCGTTGCAATTTCATCTAAGCATAGATTTAATTCGTTCTGTGATTCTGGTTCTCCATTGCTCTGTTTTGGCTAATCTGCTACTTTTTCTGTGCGCAGGTGCATATTCAGCGACGTTCACGTTCGTAAACGAGTGCGGCTACACGGTATGGCCAGGCATTCTCTCTGGCGCCGGCACGTCACCGCTTTCCTCCACGGGATTTGCTCTTCAGCCGGGCGAGAACGCTCCCATTTCGGTGCCAGCTTCATGGTCCGGCCGTTTATGGGGTCGCACACTCTGTTCCCAGGATTCGACCGGGAAATTCGCCTGCCTCACCGGCGATTGCGGCTCCGGAACGGTGGATTGCGCCGGCGCGGGAGCATCACCGCCAGCTACTTTGGCGGAGTTTACTCTAAACGGAGCCGGAGGAATGGACTTCTACGACGTGAGTCTTGTTGACGGCTACAACCTCCCCATGCTGGTTGTACCGCAGGGTGGCTCAGGCGGGAATTGCACCTCCACTGGCTGCTCCGTTGATCTCAACGACGGCTGTCCATTGGAGCTGAAGGTCACGAGTAGCTCCGACGGGGGGGAAAGCGTGGCTTGCAAGAGCGCTTGCGAAGCGTTTGGAGATCCCAAGTACTGTTGCAGCGGCGACTTCGCTACACCGGATACGTGCAAGCCCAGCTACTACTCGGAAATTTTCAAAACTGCGTGTCCCCGCGCTTACAGCTACGCATACGACGACGGGACAAGCACCTTCACCTGTGCTTCTGCGGACTACCTCATTACCTACTGCCCTACTCCGGCCGAAAGGTAAATTACCTTTTGTCCTTAGTTTTTTTTTTTTTTTTAATTTCACTCATATAAAGAAAAAAACAAAAATATAAATAAAGAAAATGGCGTTAAATAAGTTAAATATTTGAATTTACTTTTAATGCGTTTGAAAAAGACAGCCTATTTTTACAAAAATTCCACTATGCACATAAGTTAGACAAAAATTGGACCATTTGAGTATATTGTATACAATCTTATTTTGCTTTACTAGAAATTATTTTTACAATTCGAACATGTAATTTTTAGATCACGAAACAATTTTTTTCGTCACATCAAGATTGCTCTTCTAATTGAGCAAATATATCATATTAATCGAAAATATAATATACCGGTACCACTAAATATTATATATATAACAATAAAATAATTGTATATAATTTTGAAAGTAGATATGATGGAGAAATTTTGTATTTTTGCACACATAACCATTTCTTTTTTGCATATCAATGCTTTGGTTCCACATGGTCGGTTTTGATGCCCATCCCTTTATATATATGCTTTTCACGTATACAATATTCTATTCTAATGTGACAATATTATTTGATTTCTATTTTCTCATAGTTAACAAAACAACCGGCCAATTTTGGGTTATTTTAATTATTATTATTTTATAATAAAATAATAATTAGCTAATTTTTTTTATTAAATGATTGGGATGCAGTAAGAAGTCAGTTGGAGGGGGATTAGCCGATGTCTCACTTGTTTCATCTGGTTACGATTTGCACTGTACTCCATTCCAATTCTTCATCGGTTTCATCATCGTTGTTATATCTGCAATTTGGTGATTATGGTAGTTTGGGCATTTTCAAGTGAGCTTCGACTAACTCGTATGCTTGGGATTTTGTTTTATTGGGCCAAGAAATTGGGTTTTTGGTGGGTTCTTCCTTCTTTGAGTTGACAATGAAATTGGCCCAACTGAAGGCTTGACTCAGTAACACATCATCATTTGTCAAAATTACCATTTTGGGCCACAATTTTGAATATTTCTAAGAAGGGTTGGAAAATTCAAATTTGCTAGCACCAAAATATACCATGTTTAGGTTAATTAATAGAATTCAATATTGGTGGTATAAACATTTCTTAATATTTGATTACCATATATAGATGTACATAACTTGGTGGCTACACCTCCTTGAAAAAAGAGAATCATGCAAGTGGTAAATGAAGATGAGGCCAACATTTGAAAACAATTAGAAGGAGAGTAATACTACATATATGGAAGAATACATTTGGCAAAAGGGTCTTCACCAAAAAATTCAGGATTCAATAGCTATATATATATGTCATTAGAGTAGACATCCGGATCGAGTCTGACTCACAAGTAATTTCGAACATGTTCTTGTTCGTAGGAGTAGAAGATAACAATAGTTTTTTCAAAGGGTTCGAAATTGTCCATCGATTCTTGTACTTTAAGGTATTAATATCGAATTCAAATCATATTTCATGTTTAAATTCTGTTTGTTTATGATTCTAGTTCTTGTTATTTTATTTTAACCACCCGATGGATTATGAAGCATTCTTGATTGAGGCATTTCAAATCAACAACAAAATTGTTTTGAGTTTGTTTATTTGGCAAGATCTAGTAATCTAGTCAACTTCAAAATCAAATTCGAAAAATTGATTATCCTCCTGGCACGCCTAATTTGAAAATAAGACAAAATCAAATTGATTAAAATTTCTTAAACTGTGATTTGGATTCTTTAATTTCTGCCCCAAACAGCCATTTGAAGGAGCATGGTTGTTAATGCCTCTTGGCTTCAAACGAGGGCTGCCGCCGGTGTTTGGTGTGATATTTTTTTTGGCTTTAAACAACTCATTTTTTCGTGTAATATAGAAAGAGTGTGGACGAGGTTAGGTTTGTTGATATAGATTGTTCTAATTAAAGATTGGTTAGCAAAAATATGTATGTTGGACCTATTCCACCAAGTTGAAGAGAAAAAGAAGAGAGGGGATAATACAAAATAATATGCGGTCATTGCTATTCATATCACCATCAAGCATTTGGCTATTGAAAAGCAAAATAGGTCAAAAATCAAAAACTAGGTGCAAGTAGTAATTAATAAATCATTTTATGAAAATAAAGTTAGAAGGCCTCTTTAGCAACTTACATTATTTTTTAATATTAAAAAAAGAGAATGACAAGAAATTAAAGTGGTATTTGTTGAGTGTTTCTATTTTTCTATTTCTACTTTCCATTTTCATATACTGTAAATTGTAATAAAACATGAATAAAAAATTGTTTCTATTCTGGAATATTTTTGACAAAACATGTTTGGTAACGATCATTATTATGAAATTGTTTTTTCTAATTTATGAGAACAGAAATAAGAAATACATTGCAATATTTATTTATTTTTTCTTTTAAATGTATGATGGCTGGTGAAATGGTGGTAGTTGACGGGATGGTAGTGAGAATAGTTTTGTAAGAGTGAAGAAGAATAACATTTTTGTATTTTTCAGATTCTTAAGAAATTTAGGAAATAGTATAAATTATATTCAAATTTTTGAAAACTGAAATGAGTTTATCAAACACTGTATATTAATTTTAAAATTTTGAGAGCGAGAACAAAAATCAAGGAATAGAAACAATAACCAAAAGGTAACCAAAGGGGCTAATTGAACCACGTCGAATGGATCAAAAGGTCAAAAAGGTCAAGTTGCAATTTGAAATACATATAGACATTTACATCATAACTTATATAGCTGTAGTCTTATAGATAATGCAATACTAAAAGGTAATTAAAAGCTGTTTATCATAACTTTTTGTGAATAAATCATCAACTACCATGTCTTGTCCTTTGAGCCATCATCTTTTGTCCCTAAATTTATTACCTCTTTGCATGGCCTATAAATATTATACTAGTATTTAGTGGTGCAAGATTGCCGCGCTTTTGCCCTTTAATCTTTTGTCTCCATTTCCAAAAACCTATTTAAAAAAAATAAAAATTCCACAACTATACAAAAGATTCCACAATTATCTATTCTTAATTTCTAATAACCAGTTTGAGAGTATGAATAGCCTCAAAATTAGATCATACGTGACGAAAATATAGACGTTTTAAATTACGAATTGCATTATGCACTGAGAAAGGTGAAATAAATATAATTATAGCTTGACCCAAATAGCCAAATAGTTCAATAATATTTGTGTATATTATAGTAAAAATAAAAAGTTAAGATACAAAAATATAATTCAATTTAAATCGTTAAAGTGCAAGCCTAACTAAAACTTGTTGTGAGTGAAATTAAAATATGTTGTCTCCTTGGTAATGTCATCCTCTATGCAAGGCCGGTCCTTGGACAAGGCAATCAAGCCGGCAGTCTAGGATCCCAAATTTTGAGGACCCTTTTAAATTGACCTTGTATATTTTTTTAAAATATTTTTATTTAGATCACCTCAAATAAAATAATCTCAATCTTATTTCAATCACTATATTAATTTTTTTTTTTATTTTTTTTATTTTTTAACCAAAGCTCTAAATGTTTACAGAAAACAAAGAGTATAAAATAGCGGAAGCAAAATCAAATACTAACGTCCAACCATAAAAAAAAAGAAAAAATCCTGAACATGAATTTTTTAACACAATCTTCTAAACAAAAAGCAATTCAAAGTGATGGAGAAGGGTGTGAGAATGGCCTTGTTTAGGGACCTTGTAAGATGGTTATTTATAGACTTCCTTCCATTAAGGAAAAAGTAACTCCCCTCTTGATTTTATGGCCACTAAATTGGCAGTTACAATAGTTACAACACCATTAAGACTACAAATTATGGTGGGCAATTATCAAAATTAATCCACCTTAATTGTGATAAATGTAGGACCAAAAGAAACATTAAAAATCTAACATTCTCTCACTTGGTCTAAACAATTATTACTTCATAGTATTCACAAATCTAAACAGACTAGTTTTAAACACTTGATGCTTAAACAAAGAAATAAATCACATGAATTATAAACAAGCCTCAAATGCTTATTCTGGGTCCACACAATTATTTATCATTCTAATCATAAATGTATACATACAAAAGAAAAAATGAAGACAAAACATGAATACATAGTTTCATTACTAATATGTACTACAAATATAGCCTCTGTTGGTGTTGAGAAATGGATTGACCAACAATATAGTTTGGTCAGTGTCTATGTGAAGAATGGCTAGTGTTTTGGAGACTATCTATGGAGGCGTTGAATTCCGTAAGCCTTTTTATCCTTGAATCTGCAGATGACCGAGCTATTTTGGCATTGTCAGGCCTGACCCTTAGGTCGGTACCTGCACAAAAGACTTGCTGGGGTTGGCCTTGCATGAGAGTAAGGGGGGGGGGGGGGGGGGGGGGGGGAGAATTTAAGGACGCTTGGATGTATTAAAGTTGTTACCTCTTTTTCCAACCTGCTGAAACATTTGTCCACGCCTTTCTTTTATAGGCAAGAATCTAATTATCGTTTCGGAAATTAAGGCCTTAAACTCGGTTATTCGCTTTAATACGACGCGTGGAGGGTGTGTGAAGGAATTGGAGCTATGGGCCTGAGCCTTTGAACATTGATGGTGAAGCCCACGGGTCACGCCACCGGACATCGGTGTTGACGCCGAGGTGAGCATATCGATCTCACCCTCGTCGGCTATATTCGTTGTAAACATTGAGAATTTTCGGTTAGTCAATGTCCAAATCTTTCGAGATAACTGACCTGATCAGATACCAGGCTAATGAGCAACCGGGTTGACCAAGCCGTTTGATTACCTGTCCTTCTTTAGTCTACGTGGCAAGCCTAAGCGAGGCCACTTAGAGATCAGTTGATTTTCGCCCACATCAATTGCCCCCCAAGCCTTAGCGTGGAAATGGAAGATGAGGCACTGAGGGTTTTGCTCCAGATTAGTTGGAAAATAGGATTCCGAGCTCAGGGTGAAACTGCTCAGTATCAAAAAGGGGCTCGGCTGATCACTACTTGGCTTCCGCGAGAAGCCTCACTACCATATGGGCAGATGCGTGACACGTTACTAGACAGTGCAAAGATCAAGGCACCATCCGATGTCCGATTAATGCTATCGTTTGACTTTCCAGCCCGCCTAAAAATAGACACTTCTTCGCTCATTTTCCTTCACACCAAAGTAACGTGAGTGCTCTTACCGACCTCAAAACACGATACTTATTTATTATCTTCCTCTAATATGTCTTCCTCCTTTTCCCCGGGGTACAGCTCGTCTAATTCTGAGCAGTCCATATCAGATTTTCCTATTGAGTAGATTGAGCTCAGCTAATCTGCAATAAAGGTTGAATCGACGACCTCGTCGTCTGAGAGGGCCTGCAGGTTGACTGGAGTAGGGCCCTCCCAGTCTCCGGAGACGACCAGTAGCCCTGGTCATCGGAGAACCAAGAGTGAGATGGGCTCTTTTGGGGGTCCCGATGCTGAGCTCGATGTAGGTCCTACCGATGAGCTTGGTTCTACGAGCGCATCCATCACAAAAGCTGATGCCCTCTTCCTCTTGTCGGGTCTAACTTCCCTGGTTGGTATGGCTTCCAACTAACCCATCTGTGAGGTCCCTCATAAGGCTCTGGTCTGGAGGTATGAATCCTGCCTGACGAAGAAAGATGTGAGTAACTTTCGATCCACGTAGGAATTCCCCAACTCGGTGAAACTAAAAGTTCCAAGAAAAGGGGACCGAGTTTGTGCTCTTCTCAAGGGGTACATCTCGGTGTACGAGGATTAGCTCTTGGCTGGTTTACGATTTCCCATTCATCTTTGGGTACGGGTTATCTATTGGGACCTCGGGCTGTGTCCGTCATAGCTTGCTCCCAATAGCATGAGGATGGTGGTGGCGGCCCACATCATCTTCTTGGCTAAAGGCATCATCCTGTCTCTGGAACTTTTTCGAGCTTTCTTTCTTTCCAAGTTAATGCTCGGTGGGAAGGGCTAGTCCTACATCATAGCCCAACAAAAATTCCTGGGGTGGCTATAACAACTCCATAAAGGATTAGAAACCCAAATTCTTTTTTCTTGAAGGGAAATGATGGGAGCTCATCTCTCTGGCAGACATAGACCACCCGATCCAGATGCACTGGGGGATAGTGTGTAAGTGTCAGTCCCAGTGTGAGTTTAAGAATTTTCTCCTCGGTAACTTTTTCTAACTTCCTCTCTTTGGTATTTTCAACATAGAACAAGAACAAGCCCAGCCTAGAAATTGTTGCTGATAGAGACCAGGTTGTGGAGATGCCTTACAACCATATTAAAGCGTTGATCGCGTTAAGCTTGTACGATATATATTTTTGGAACGATCACTCTCTTCCTGCGTCAATCTTCAACAAGAAGTTAGAGAACAGTAAGTTCCCTCACCTCAGGTCAACAATTTTTTTGCACTAAATCTTTTATGTTTGTCTGTTCTGATCAATATCTCTCTATGTGCACTAATGGACAAGGATTCCATGAGAAGAGAGGCGATAGAGAGACAGGCCTAGCAAAAGGCCACTAAACAAGCTGGCTCTAGTTCACAATAGGGCTCCTAGCTTGGATCCCAGCCCGAAGAGGAAAACCAAGAGGTGGAACACACCTTAGCCAGCGTAACCCCTCATGGAACCCCAACGAGATCGACACCGGAGGGAACAACTTCAACCCATGCTGTGCCTATTCCTTTAGTGGAGGAAAGACTGACCCCCATCAATAGGAGAGACAAGGGTAAGAGGAACGTGACCACGATAGAGAGGGAGGCCGAGCCCTAGAAATGAGCAAAAATGATGGTCAGCCCAAATAGGCCAAGACCATCATTATCGACACCAACCTTAAGCTTAGTAGCCGTATCCTTGACTAGTCTGACACCCTTCCGAGCTTCATTCACAGGATCACCCCTCCTGACGACCGGAACAATATAGTCTCTAAAATCGACACCAAGTTGGCCACCGTAGTCTATAAAGGTGTCACGTCGGTAAGTTTTCTTCCCAGTACTATTTTCTGACTTGTAAAATTTTCCTTCTTTACTGATTGTTCTTCCTTTGCCAATGCAGAGCCTCTTCAAGGTTGGGGAAATGGGTCTTCATCTATACCAGTCTGGTGAGAAAATTGCTAGGTAGAAAATATCTATCTACTTCTTAGTCGGATTTGGTAGTTTTCGAGTGAATTAGTTATATTTAATTGTATATTTGTTAGTTTTTATATAATTCAGATATAGGGACTTAAACAAGTGATAAACGAGCGAAAATGGTGAAAAAATGATAAAGAAATGATGAAGAAACAAAATATCAAGATCATAAGAGCTACCGCTGCAGCGAAGAAGCCACTGCCGCGGCGGTAAAAATGCAGAGTGCTAAAAATTGAGCAAAGTCCCGCCTACGCGGTGGTAAAAGATCAGAGAGTTTTGGAACTGTTCCACCGCCACGGCGAACGTTAAACCGACTTAATCCCCACCGTGGCGGTCAGCTCTGCATTGAAGAAAAAATATTTTTAGATATTTTTGAAACCTTAGACCTATAAATACCACTCTCTTACATCTAAAAAAGGTTGTTAAAGGTTCCTAACCCTAATATAGTGTTCTCTAGCCATTCTTGAGAAATCAAGGAGGAGGTTCATCATTTGGACAAGGACGAAGCATTTGCGGAGTGATACTTAGCGACAGTGGACTGTTTCACTTTCAGATTTGATCGTTCTTATCTTGTTTTTATCTTTGTAATTACCTTTCTATATCTAATGATGCTGAACCACTCTTGTTTTGTATGTTGTATGGCTAGGATCATGTAGTATTAGATAAATATTACTTACGTGTTGTTGTAAGTTATGTAATGCTAGTTTGATCGAATATATATTACTTTAATGGATGTTTGTCTAAATCCAATTGTGTTTACCGTTATTCTTGATACTATGCTTGTTATGATAAATCGAGAATACGGGGTTTGACACTCGGGAGAGGAAACCCCGGATTTAGACTAGGGTAAACTTGACGTGACGTTCTAACGACTCGGGAGGGCGTTAGAACGTGTGCAATCCATGACGTTGGCTCAAGACTCACGCGACCTAGGGTCGTTAAGGCGTTGAGGGGGATTTATTCATTGACACAAAGTCGTGTAATCCCCCGTCTTACACTCGGGAAAGGTAGCAGAGGAGTTGTAGATACAGAGATTGTCAGAATAGATAAACACCGTTATAACTAGCTAAGCGAAGTCAAATATGTATTATGTGAAAGAAATCAATACCTAGATAATTAATATAGTTAGAACTAACCTAATACTTGTCATTTATCTTAGTTGTAATTAAAATATAAACAATTCTTGAAAAGTCGAGATAATATAAGACTATGAAAGTCACGGTATTTAATTAAGTTACACGTCCCCCATGGAACGATATCCGATCTCACGATTACTATACTAAAACTTGAACTTCTGCGCTTGCGAGTGAAGTCAATATGCGAGCGATTAAATCCTCACCGTACAAAGATCGTAACCCTAGAGGAGGATAAATTCGAGGCGGTGAAGGGTCCCAATAAAGCCCTCGAGAAAGTGCGCCAACAGGAGGAAACGACTCAGAAGCACCAAACCCAGACCGATCAGCTAAGGAAAGATAACCAGTAAAAACTTGTACGATGAGTGTTTGTTATACGCTCGCGTATTGACTACTCGCAAGTGTACGAGATCAAAATTTTAGTACAATGTGATCTTTAAGATCGGGTATTGTATCCACAGGGATTGATTGTCGTTATTATCGAGTATCGTAATTGTCATGACCTAACTTTATATAGGCTAAAAGGAATGATTTGAAATTTATATTATACTAAACTAATTAACTAAATTATCTATACTAATATAATGAGATGTTTTAGGGGAAAGAATTGTCTAGGGATTAACTAAGTTTACAAATACGTGTTCGATCTCATTTGACTTATGTTTACGGTGTTCAACCTATTTGACAATCTCAGTTCGTAAACTCTCCCGCCACTTCTCCCGAGTGTAAGATAAAGGAATACATGATTTCTTGTTAACGAAGAAGTCCCCGTCAATGTCTTAATGACCCTAGGTCACGTGAGTCTCGTCCCAACGTCATTGATTACACACAATCCAACTCCCTCCCGGGTTATTGGATCGTCACGTTATGTTTACCCTATCGATAATCTCAGCTCGTAAACTCCCCTGCCACCTCTCCCGAGTGTAAGACGGGAGAATACGCGACTTCGTGTTAACGAAAAAGTCCCCCTCAACATCTTAACGACCCTAGGTTACGTGAGTCTTGCCCCAACATCATCGATTGCCCACAATCTAACTCCCTCTCGGGTTATTAGATCATCGCGTTGTTTACCTAGTCTGAATCCGGGGTTACCTCTTCCGAGTATCAAACCCTGAATTCTCAATATATCTATCTAAGCATAATAAACAAATAATACGATAAACACAATCAAACTTCGAAGAACAAATATAAACGAAACACCGAAATCATACGAATCACATATTTATAAATATATTGTTAATCCCTAACCAATCCATGCTTAACTAACGACCATAACCGTATTTACAATAAATCACGAGATACTCACAAATTCCTAAGTTAAAGAAATAAAAGAAGAAATCGAAGAACTTAGCCTAGTCCGAAGATTTGTTGCTAAGAATGTTCAACGATCGCTTCACCATCTTCTTCTCCTTCGGGATGTGAGCTCTCCCTCTAAAACCCCTCAATCCACCCCTAGATATGTTTTAAGGGTGGTAGCATGCAAGAGAGACTGAAAATGAGAGAGGATGATGGCTTAAATAGGAAAAATATCTCATAACTATATAAAATAATATATAATTTGTGTAGAGGTGACCACCGCGGCGGTGGAATTCACCGCTGTGGTGGTGGAGTATGTCGGTTAAGTGATCGCCGCAACGGTAGAGACAACGGTAGAATTGGTGACCATCCTGCAGTTTTACCGCCGCGGCGGTGGATTTCTCCACTGCAGCGGTGGATATCCAGCAAGACTTGACCCTCTCTGTATTTTCACCGCCGCAGCAGAGGTCTGACGTCACGGTGGTGGGCTTCTTTTCAGAATATTGCCTCCTTGCTCGTTTTTTCACCGTTCTTCGGCCATTCTTGGTTCGATCTGATCGTTTACGCTCCGTTTTCCTACCTTTTCGTCCGAAACACCTGATTTATACAAAAAGAATAAAAACTAATTAAAACATAATAAAAAAACTATAAAAAATACTCTAAAACTAACAAAACCGATTTGAAAATATATAGGTAGATCACACCTATCAAATACCCCCAAACTTGAAATTTTGCTAGTTCTCGAGCAAAACACACACACGAAAATAAAAAACACAACTAAATTAAATAACAAACAATCTAAAAACAATCTAAACATGACGATATGCAAGTTTTGAATCCTTCTAATGACCGAGTCATTTTTCCCTCAACAACCGCCGGTCATATCGAGTTCAGGCGGTAAAACACATCATGTGATATTCTAGAATTTTGACATGCAATAATGGTGAACGCTATTCTAGATCTTGTAAACGTGTTAGTGCGAGACTCAATAATATAACTATACAACGACCTAATTAGATTATCTATCAACAAAACTCATGACTTAGACCGTATAGGATTAGAATATCCATATGCCTGATTGGGGTCCACTCTCCACTAATGTAGGCTTGGAAGTTCATAGGGATCAGAAAGACTTAGTTCGGGTTTGGAACATTTGGCCAAGGGTATTTTAGAATGGAAAATGGGTTAACATTGTTAACTTAACGTTATCCAAGGCTCAACGCGAACCCTTGTAGATAAATTAGAAATAATTCCAAACAATTATTTTAGACTGACGTACTCACTTGTCAAAAGAAACGTAAATAATTTTTTTTTTCCAAACCACACCCCCAAACTTATTCAATTAGTATGATTTCACGGGTGTGGTTTAAACGAAAGAAAAACGACAAATGAGTACTCGAATACCAAACCAATCTGAAGTTCACCCTAAACCCAACTGCTCACATCAAGTAGCATTTACAACTGCTAGTTTGATTCACTCAAATTTGTTCCTTCAATTAAGAGATAAAGGTTTGGAAAAAGATCAATTGGCCAGGGTATTTGTTTATGTGTTTAGAATTGAAAAAGTTTTTAGGCTTCGACAAGGTAACGAGGGATAATCATATTACAAGATAGGCTTGAAAAGGCTCAAGTGACAAAACGAATGCCTAAATCACGTCTCCTGAACCACATTTTCTAGGATTTCGCCTTAAGCTTCCCCTTAATCAAGTTCTAGAATCCTTAATTTGTCATGAGTTTGGCTAATCGATAATCATCCTCAAATCAATTGAATAGAAATACATTAAGTCTATGTGCTCCTATAAATTAAGATCTACAATAATTTTCACCAAAATGCATTGTCAAGCACATAGAACACACATGCATGTGTATTACCCTTGACCTCGAAAACAACCAGGGATAATATTATCATCGGGTAATGGCCCAGATGAATGCAAAACTCAGCATGCACACAACAACAACAAACAAACACAAACTAACCTAAACAAACATGCAATACGGTAAAAACAAAACAACATAAACTAACAATACTAAATACTACACATCACTTCCGAACTTAAAACGGACAGTGTTCTCAGTGGCCCAATCATCCATCTCAACATATAGGAAATTAAAGCATGCTGACGAAGGGGGTTTAGAACACATACTTGGGAGGCGAGAGAATCTTGCCTCCGAATGAATTCGGCTGTGATGGATTTAATTTATTTTGGACCTTGGGTTGCCTCCCAAGAACCGCGTGGTTTAATGTCTTTGGCCTGATACATGCCCTCAACACTGGCGAGATGTTGCAATGAAAGAAACGCAAGAGTACTTGTCGATCTAACATCTTCAAGCACCCTGCAGAAAAACAAAAACAAAACTACAAAGAAAAATTATAAATACTAAAAATGACTAAAGTAAAATCGGGTCATTTACTCACAATATCAACGATAATAAAAAAACACTATCCCCGGCAACAACGCCAAAAACTTGTACGACGAGCTTTTGTTACACATTCGCATATTGACTACTCACAAGTGTACGAGGTCAAAGTTTTAGTATAATGTGATCTTTAAGATCGGGTATCGTATCCACAGGGATTGATTGTCGTTATTATCGAGTACCGTAATTGTCATGACCTAACTTTATCTAGGTTAAAATGAATGATTTTAAATTTATTTTAAACTAAACTAATTAACTAAATTATCTATAGTAATATAATGAGATGTTTTAGGGGAAAGAATTGTTTAGGGACTAACTTGGTTTACAAATACGTGTTCGATCTCGTTTGACTTACGTTTATGGTGTTCAACCTATTTGACAATTTCCGTTCGTAAACTCCCCTGCCACCTCTTTCGAGTATAAGACGAGGGAATACATAATTTCGTATCAATGAAGAAGTTCCCCTCAATGTCTTAACGCCCCTAGGTCACGTGAGTCTCTCCCCAACGTCATTGATTGCACACAATCTAACTCCCTCCCGGGTTATTATATCGTCGCATTATATTTACCCTATTGACAATCTCAATTTGTAAACTATCCCGCCACCTCTCTCGAGTATAAGACGGGGGAATATGTGATTTCGTGTCAACGAAGAAATCCCCATCAACGTCTTAATAACCGTAGGTCACGTGAGTCTTGGCCCAACGTCATCGATTGCCCACAATCCAACTCTCTCTCGGGTTATTGGATCGTCGCGTTGTTTACCCTAGTTTGAATCCGGAGTTACATCTTCCGAGTGTCAAATCCTGAATTCTCAATATATCTATCTAAGCATAATAAACAAATAATATGGTAAACACAATCAAACTTCGAAGAACAAACATAAACGAAACACCGAAATCATATGAATCATATATTTATAAATATATTGTTAATCCCTAAATAATCTACCTTTAACTAACAGCCATAACCGTATTTACAATAAAGCACGAGCTATACATGCTCACAAATTCCTAGGTTAAAGAAATAAAGGAAGAAATCGAAGAACTTAGCCTAGTCCGAAGCTTTGTCGCTAAGAACGTTTAATGATCGCTTCGCTGTCTTCTTTTCCTTCGGGATATGAGCTCTCTTTCTAAAACTCCTTAATCCACCCCTAGATATGTTCTAAGAGTGGTAGCATGCAAGAGAGACCGAAAATGATAGAGGAGAATGGCTTCAATAGGAAAAATATCTTAAAAATATCTAAAATAATATCTAATCTGTGCAGAGGTGACCGCCGCAGTAGTGGGATTCACCACCGCAGCGATGGAATTAAAGACCATCCTGCAGTTTTACCGCCACCGCAGTGGATGTCCAACAAGAGTTAACCTTCTTTGTATTTTCTCTGCCGCGGCAGTGGGCTTCTTTTTAGAATATTACCTCCTTGCTCGTTTTTTTACCATTCTTCGACTGTTCTTGGTTCAATCTGATCGTTTACGCTCCGTTTTCTTACCTTTTTACCCCAAACACCTGATTTATTAAAAAAGAATAAAAACTAATTAAAATATAATAAAAACGCTATAAAAAATACTCTAAAACTAACAAAAATGGTTTGGAAATATATAGGTAGATCACACCTATCAGCTGCGCTCCCTGACTGACAAGTACAAGAACAATCTCATGAAGGCGTTCGATCAGCTCGGTAATTGTGAGGCAGATAAGAGGAAGGTTGTGGCCCAAGCCAAGAGGGATGTTGTTGAGGCCTGGATGAAGAGCCAAGATTACAAGAATTTGGAGATCAAGATCAGCACCGAGATGGTACAAAGAAGGTTTGACGCCGCTATCCGCTCCCTCCGCTGCATGACCCCGACTTCAACTACAAGACTATCTAGATGGAATTCCTAGAGGATGAGGTCGGTAGGGGCCAGGGTGGCAACTCTAGGCCTAGTGCTAATGGAGGTGAAGGAGAAAATCAGGTTGAGGCAGCTCCCTAATGACCGGCCAACCAACCAACTCAGCCAGCTTAGCTTCATAGCTTTAGTTGTCTTTTTTTTTTTTTTTTTTTTTTTTTTTTTTTTAGCCTAGGTCGGGCATGTAATACTAGGCTCTGACCCCAACTTTGTAAAAACTTTTTGGATGAATGAACGACGTTTCTCGTTAATTTTTGGTCTGCTTGGTAAAGTTTTCTGGTTGGCTCATTTTGTACACTTGCATTGTATAATCATCACTCAAGTTGTCCAATTTAACCGACCTTAACCAACCAACCTTATAACCGCAATTCAACTCAAACATCTTCAAACAATTCACTCTTCTGGAAAAGTTGTACCACAACTTAACTGACTGGCCTTATGTAACTATGCTTACCATCTTGGGCACAACTCGACGATTATGAAACTTGGGAAATTATAAAATAATTCAACCTTGCACTTTAAGAACCAGATGATTAATCAGCTCGGTGGCTCAATTAGAACAAACACGCCATCCTCAAATGTTCGAGCTCAACATTTGTAAACAGCCCAACAAGTTTTCTAGTTGGTCCATTTTGTACTAAATATGGGCACCCTTTGATTGAGCGGCTTTGTGAAACCGACGTCATCGTCTAACACCAGGTCATTAGGCCACTTAACTGAATATTTTAATTAGCTCAATTACTTTTAAGCACTTGGCAGTGAATTTTTTTCATTTAATTGCTAAAGCATATATCTTTAAGAACCGGGCAGAGTTTTACACCGGCCTTAGTTTTAGTGCAGAACTGTTTTAAATTACAAGCTAGGCTTAGGGCCATCCAGATCATCATCACAACGTCGAGAAATCACACTTCAATCAAGTGAGACACCGAGATTAATTTACTCTCTAATCGCATGCTGCATCGAGGATAACATCGTCTCACTCAAGCGTTGAGTGATTAGGTCGATCCCTTAGCCCTTTACCTTTTCTCAGTCATTTTGCCCCCCAGCAGACTACACAAGCTCAGTTTTGTCGTGCTCGCTTGGTCGGTTTAGCTGGTAAAGGTACCCGACTTGAGTTGGGTTGTAACGGTATGGCTTCTTAGAGTCGCCACTTGGTTTTTCCCTTTTATTTTTAGGGAGAAATAAAGCCAAAAGACTAACCACTCCACTACCACGCTTCCACTGCGCTACTCTGATTAAATAATAATAATATTTTTTCCAATTTAAAATTTTAGCTTTTATATAAGATTACAAAAAGAATTCAACTGCTCACTCCTAATAGTTATCCTGACAACTTTCAAAATAAAACCCACACTATCTTCCGACTCCACCTAACGTCAGTAGTAGATCTGTCTCTAACTACAATACTTGAGACCAAATATTTTATCGATGTTCTGTATTTATAATATAAAAATAATTAATGGATCAAACATAATTATCAAATACCACTTTTCAGAATATAATATAAATATAACCGCACACCAAACCGGAATAAAATTCCACTGCTACCATCACAATAAAATGATTCATATAAATCAACCAGTTAAATAATTTAATATAGAATAAAATGCCGCACATATATTTCTCTATTAGCCATATGATCGTTTCACCTCACGATCGGGAATTACGACAGTATCGTAACTTGTATAACTGTGCCATCTAAGGTGGCTATCAATGTTAGGGCCATTCGATATCTTCAATGGTAAGAGCAACCACCTTACAGGACTTGCCTGACAGGTAAAAATATATAACCACCCTTCAGGACTTATCTGATAGGCAACAACAAATATCCACATCTCGCATGACATGTCCTCCTGACGAGAAGACAACTATGACATAGTCGGATAATAAAAATAATTTTCACCTTTAAAACTTAATCGATTCACATTAGTTATAAAACTGTCAATTTACATAGAAGGCAGTACACTCAACTTGATTTTTGCGCTACTAAATACGCTACTTTCGTAACACTGACGGGGTCGGTCTCGTTTGTAAACCTAATCACAACAAAGTCTAAACTAAGAATTTATTTAAATAATCCTAATATACAATGTGTGGCCCTAAAATGTAATATTTCTCATTTCTAATTTTTTTTTATTACATGGAATTATTTAACGCCTAATTTCTTAGGTTAATATTAACTGTACAGAATTTATCATAACAACGATTACAAATTTCTTTCTATTAATAATTTAGATTATAGAAAAATGTTAATCGACTGCTAATATCATCATTAGTCAACGAATACTAAGAATTGTCATTTCAATAAAAATTTAGAGTTTTTACAATAAATTAAATTTTTCACAATTTAAATATTTTTATTTAAAATTATAAATCTAATTTGCATATATATATATATATATATATATATATATATTAACACACACACACACACACACATATATATATATAGTAATTGAAACTGAAGAAATTAAAAAGAAGAAAATTACTGTATATGTCAACATCCGAAAGAAGAGAGAATATACAATAACCAAAAAAATGAAAATAAAAATGGATAAATCTCATGTATATACACTGAGAGAAAGAGAGAGGCAGTTCCTTGACCTTTCTTTTCATTTATATATATATAATATGTGCACATAATACTATGTAAGTATATGTGTTTAATTCTCATACATATAATTAACCATGCCTACATTACGTGTCTAATTCATATGCATGCTTAATATATTAATATGTGTCAAATTCATATCTACGCATGCCTAATTTATATTATTTTATTATTTATATTTAAATTCCTCTTAAAATAAAGAAAATATTAATCATATCCCTAAAATTTCAAAGTGAAATTTAAAATAAGATACTAAACCTAATTTTTTTAATATTCAAAAATGCAATTAAAAATATGCACATGCAAGACTGGATCTTACATAGCCCCTTTAGGTCTATGGACCTCAACACTTCGGTGGATTCTTATGGCCGATCATAAGTGAGTTCTCCATAGTCAGGCTCATACTTGAGCCTTTTCGGGTGTATCTCAAGTTCATCTTTGCAGAAACATCACTCTTTTTTGTCTCCTGAGGTCAACTCGACTGCGAGGGAGTGGACATTGAACTGCAGGTCCTCAGACTCAGTCGGTGTCACACCGTTAGTAGATGATAGAGGTCAGTCCCCGGGCAAACTGTAAGACCCTGATCCTTAATATACGTATAGTTTAAGTCGCATTTTAAAATATTTCGAAAATAACGGGATTGATGGTGTTAATTTTGATTTAATCTTTAAAAAGTTGAGGGGTTAATTTGTAAATTTAAACATTTAAAATTTAGAATGGGTTTAATTACTATCCTAACTAAAAATAGTGGGGCAGATTGCGATATGAATTAGGTGATTTAAAAAGTTTAGAGGTCAAGTTGTAAACTTATTGAACTTTAAAATTTTGAAAGGGGTTCACATAATATTCTAACCAAACTTGAGGGTAGGTCGTTGATCAACTACACACACATACATATATATATGTACATACATACATACATATAACACATATGTACACACATCTCTAAGAAACGGAGAAAAATCCAGAAGAAATAGAGATATAAGAGAACTGGAGGAAAAAGGAAGAGAAGGGAGAGAGAGAGAGAGAGGTCCGCCGGTGTGGATTTCGGTTGTGCCGTTGTTCAAATTGATTCGACGTTGGGTTGGTTGTGTGGCATAGCTGGCAGTGGGTTTGCATGATTCAGTGTGTGTGTAATGGTGGGTGTGCTCTGTTTTCATTCATCGTCGTGGGTATTGTGCCATTCGGTGGTCAGCCGTTCTTCAGGTGAGAAGGGGTGTGTGTGTTTCAGCGGGGTGTATGTGTTGTTGCGTCGTCGGTCGGCGTGGTGGTGGTTTGGGTTCGATTTCTATGGGTGTGTTCGTCGTTGAATGCCGGAGTCGTTGCCAACGGTGGGTTAGAGAGAGAGAACTCGCCAGCGGCGAGATTTCAAAACAGTAAAACTAAAACGCAGTGGGTGAGATCCGACGTTGTCGTTGTTGTGTGGGTGTGACCGTTCGGTTGTGTGTGCGCGTTGGATTTTCATGGGTGTGTGTCGAGAGTGGAACAATGATCGGAGGGGTGTCGTCGGCCGGGAGTTTTGTCCGATGGTGGTGGATGTGATCGTAAGTGCATGTTGTGTGGGTTGCGGGGTGTGTGTGTTGTCGTTTGGCTAGCCAGCAGAGGAGGTGAGTGAGAGTGGGTGTGAACGGTGAAATCAGCCGGTGGCTGAAGCAGACGCAGATGTGGAAACGGGAGAAAGAAGCACAGAAAAGAAAAAGAAGAAGAAAGAAAAAAAAAATTACGCAAACCTTCCCAAACAAAATCAAAACTCAATCTTGTGACCGACGGAAAAGTCGGAAGATGTAGAATTTTGAACTTATATAATATATGTATGTAATTGTCTCAATGTGAAATACGTGTTATTATTATCGGTGAAATTAGCGCTATTCCTTCTCATGAATAAATTCGATATAGTAAACTGTAACGGAGCAATATTAGTTAAATAACAGTATTTCATAATAAAATGTGGGGAATAAGAAATTATAGAAATTAGGGTTACGTGGCATGATTAGGTTATTTTTACATAAAATATTAATTTAGACCCTGTCACTATTAGATTCGCAAGCACCGGAATACCGGTAGAGAATAGACAGTCAAAGTCTTCAAAAATGGATAATCAGGTGAGTATACTGTCTTCTTACCAAACTATTTATATATATATAAATGTGTGTGTAAAATAGTTTTACTTGGACTGTATGATTTTATAAATGATATGGATCACGCAAGTTTTGGGTGAGTTGAGGAAATGGATTTTTGTTAAACTATGGTGGTGTTAAAAGGAAGTCGAAAAATGATTTTCGTTGGTTTTGGTGGCTTTAAAAGAGAGTGGATAATATTTGGTTTTCGAAATAAAATAAAGGAGAAAAATTGTTTCATTGAAATTAGAGGGTTTTCAAATAAAGGTGAAAAATATGATTTTCGGATTTAAAAGTTGGTTTTGAGAAAAAGAGGTGGACGTTAGTGTTTTTGACGATATTGATGTGGTGGTGATTAATATTATGGTCTGTCCGGAGGGTGGTTCGGCAGATGGATATTGATTTATGATTTGATGATGATATTATTGAGTTAATTATGCCATAGTTTATGTCCTGTCTGGAGGTATAGTTCGGCAGGTGGTGATTCATATTATGGTCTGTCCGGAGGGTGGTCCGGCAAATGGATATTTATTATGGTGATTGATATTATGGCATCTAGAGACGTCTGGTAGGTGATGATCTGTGCAGTTAGGTCCGCTAGGAAGGCATATCCCACGGATGGTATGATACCGTTGCAACTCCCGATTGTAAGGTTAAAACGATCACTATGGCTAGCCAGAGAGAGAGTGGTGTGGTGTTTGAGATGTGATGTTTTACTTATATTGGGTGATTTATTATTTATGGTGATTGGTCTTATTTTATACTGAATGGGTTTGAATGAAACTACATATATTAATTTATTTTCACTGCTTCTATTATGAAAATTTTCACTAGGTATGTGATGTTTGTCTACTTACGCTTGATCCTTTTAGATATTTGTAGAATTAATTCTTATTGTAAAATATTTTTATTAAGAAGGCATTACGCTCGCAGGTGAAACGGCTAGGAGTCGGTCCCCTACTGACAATAGGTAGAGCTATGTGATGGAGTCATATGAGAGTTTTGAGATAAGCTGTCAGAGACGAACCTATGAAAGGTTCATGAATAAATACATTTTGTTAGTAAATTTCGGGACGGGTGTGTGCCCATAATAGATGATTGTATATTTAAATGTATGTATATTGTTGTTCATTAGTATGTTTAGATGTTGGTGATGTCATGTTGTCGTCACGCCGGCCCCGAGATGACTGGTGTCCGGGATGGGGTATGACACAAACACTACCGACCTATGTAGGGGGCTGGTTATCACTCTCGACGGTATGAGCTGGGATGTCCTTCTTCGAGTAGATGGGTTGGAGGGTTACTCGTCCTCGTCTATGGTAAGATGGAAGGCTGCTCGGCTACGCTACTAATTAGGGATGGTCATGGGCCGGGCCGGGTTTTGACTAGGGTATTACACAAAAATGTTAGGCCCTAGCCCGGCCCGGCCCTATGATCGGGCCCTAATTTTATGCCCAAGCCCGGTCCTACAAAAAAAAATTAAGCCCAGGCCCGGCCCTAACCCGGCCCTATAATTTATTTTTTAAAAAATTTAAAAACTAAATACTAAAATCACAAAATGACCCTTCAATTCTCTCTCTATGAGAGGAATGAAATTAGGGTTTGCTAAATTATCCAACTAAAATTTAAAATTACAAATTGGCCCCTCAACTCTTTCTCTATGGATATATATATAAAATATATATTTTTTATATTTAAAAAAAGTTCGGGCCGAGCCGGGCCAGCCCTAAACAAAAATGATCAAGCCCTAGCCCGGCCCTAAAAATGAATGGGCCTTAGTCTTTAGGCCCTAGCCCGACCCATGGGCTCAAACACCAAGTCCAAGCCCTAAAAAAATAGGGCCGGGCTGGGCGGGCCGATCGGGCCTCCAAGCCCATGACCATCCCTACTACTAATCTTTTGGAGACTTTGAAGATTAAAAAACGTGTCGAACCGAACACTTCTTTCATTAAATGAAAATTTCATTAAAAACTTTAAAATTGAGATTTATACAATTTTACAAAGATGTTTCATTTTTTTGGGGAGTAGCGCTTGAGGTGTTTCGTATTCTAGGGGTGTCTTAGGGGTACCTCTTCTTTAGTTTTTAGGTCGTATGTACCGGGTTAAGCTACGCGTGTGACCCAATAAGGTCTTTCCCAGGTGGGAACGAGCTTCCCGACATTTTGATCCTTGGTGGCCAAAGTGACCTTTCTGATAACGAGGTCTCGGACATTGAAGGTGTAAGGTCGGACCCTTCTGTTGTAATAACGTGTTGCTCTTTGTTGGTAATGGCTTGGTGTACCCGGTCTTTTTCCCTTCTTTTCTCCAGGAGATCTAGACATAATGCCAGACCTGCTTCATTTATCAGCTCGGTTGAACGAGGTCGCGATCCATGGTATGGGCATGTCAATCTCAACCGGGATAATGACCTTATACCCGAAGGTCATTGCAAAAGGTGTTTTTCCAATTGGAGTCTTGGCCGTTGTGTGATAAACCCAGAGAATGGGGTAGAGGTCTTCTATCCACAGGCCCTTAGACTTGTCTAGCCTCGTTTTCAAGTTTTTCAAAATCGTCCTATTGGTGACCTCAACCTGACCATTAGCCTGAGGATGGCCCGGTGAGGAGAAGTGTGTAATACCTCAAAAATTTATATTTTTGAAAATATTATTTTATAAAAATCTATTATATTTGAGTTATTTTGTATATTATAAAAATTTATGGTATAAATAAATACTTGATAATTGTTGGGGGGTTGAACATTGATTTTAAATTGGTTTTTAAAAATTTTGGGACTATTGTATTATTTAAAATATACTTTTAAGAAATTTGGGATATAATTAATATTTTTTTTTTCATTTTAAAGGGAGGTATTGTGTAAATAAATAAATAAATAAGTGATTGAAATTTGTTTCCTTCTTACCGAATGAGACAAATCAACCAAGTATATATATATATATGTGTGTGTGTGTTAAGAAAAAGTTACAGTTGAATGATTTATGAGCGAGAAATATATTTCGGTTCGGATTTTGGCTTTCGAATTTTAGGTAATTTTTTTAACTCTTTTAATATATTTATTTTAATCTCTTCGCGTATTGTGTGGTTCATGTTATTACTGTTATAATTGTTGTTTTACATGAGATATTATGATCACATATTATGTGAAAAACATATCTATGTATTTTATTTGAGAATTGATTAAATGCACATAGTAAAGGGGTTAAAAATTCTACTGAGAGTTAACTCATAACCCCATAGTTTTAATTGTAGGGTCAATGAAAATGGTGCGGCGCATGAAATTTTGTTTGAATTTATATTTAATTTGTAATAATTGTATTGATTAATTATTGTTGTAAAATTTATTCGATAAATCGATAATTATAATTATCATCGTAATTTGTAGAATTTCTTAATTTTTATAAAATAAAATATTGGATATTCAGTTTTAGTGTAAATTCTCCAAAGGGAGAAATTGCGTACACGGCCCTAAGAAACTAGATTGTTACAAAGTGGCGATGTGTGGAATAGATTCTGTCGATTATGAATTATGGGTGACTTTCGGTTATGGGACCTTACATAGAGAATGATTGTCTTAGAATCGAGTATGACTAATAGAACAATGCGATTTTGAATTATTATTATTTTGAACGAAATTTCAAAGATGAAATTTATTTAAAAGAGGTAGATTGTAATACCCCGAAAATTTATATTTTTGAAAATATTATTTTATAAAAGTTTAATATTTTTGGGTTGTTTTATATATTATAAAAATTTATGGTATAAATAAATACTTGATAATTTTCGGGGGTTGAACTTTCATTTTAGATTGACTTTTAAAAGATTTGGGATTACTGTATTATTTAAAATATACTTTTAATGATTTTGAGATACAATTAATATTTCTTTTTTCATTTTAAGGGGAGTATTATGTAAATAAATAAATGAATAAATAAATAAGTGATTAAAATTTGTTTCCTTCGCACAGAAGGAAACAAATCAACCAAGTATATATTACACGTGGATAATAATAATAATAATAATAATAATAATAATAATAATAATAATAATAATTATTATTATTATTATTATTATTATTATTATTATTATTATTATTATTATTATTATAACATATGAATACATATATAATAAAGGATCAACATGGATGTTTAGGGAGATCATGCATATATGGGCCATGAATATATATATATATATGTATATATACATATATATATATGTATATATACATATATATATATGTATATATACATATATATATATGTATATATACATATATATATACATATATACATATATATATGTATATATATATATATATATATATATATACATATATACATATATATATGTATATATATATTAAGAAAAAAAGTTACAGTTGAATGATTTATGAGCTAGAAAGATATTTCGGTTCGAATTTCGGCTTTGAATTTCAGGTAGAATTTCTAACTCTTTTAACATACGTATTTAATATCTCCACGTATTGTGTGATTCATGTTATTACTGTTATAATTATTGTTTTGCATGAAATATTATGATAACGTATTATGTGAAATTTATGTGGAAAACATGTCTATATGTTTTATTTGGAAATTGATTAAATGCATATAGTAAAGAGATTAAAAATTCTACTGAGCATTAACTTACAATCCCACAATTTTGATTGCAAGACCAATGAAAATGGTGCAATGCATAAAATTTGGTTTGAATTTATATTTAATTTGTAATAATTGTATTGATTATTTACTGTTGTAAAATTGATTCGATAAATCGATAATTATAATTATCGTTGTAGTTTGTAAAATTTCTCAATTTTTATAGAATAAAATATTAGATATTCAGTTTTAGCGTAAATTATCAAAAGGGAGAAACCGTGTTGTAGTCCTGGAAAATCGGGTTGTTACAAAGTGAATGTTGATCCCCAAGCCTGAGCAGAAGTCGGTAAACAGATCATTATTGAACTACTTACCATTATTTGAGACAATTGTCTTAGGAATGCTGAACCGGTAGATCAGTCTTCTTCACACGAAGTCGCTGATTTTCTCCTTAGTGATCTTGGCTAAGGGCTCGGTTTTCACCCATTTCGTGAAGTAGTCGATGGACACGACCAGGAGCTTCCTCTAGCCGATGCCCTAAGGGAACGGGTCGAAGAGGTCGATGCCCCACTAGGTAAAGGCTAGGCGCTTGTCAAATGAACGAGCTCGGTCGGTGGAGCGTGAGGGTGGGCGTTAAACCTTTGGAACTTGTCGTACTTTTTCACGAATTCACCCTCGTATTCCAACATTCTTGGCCAATAGTATCCATGTCTGAGCAACTTCCGAGCTAGGGATCTTCCCTTAGAGTGGTTGCCGCAGATCCCTTCGTGGATTTTTCGCATAACGTAGTCGGCCTCCACAGGTTAGAGACATCTAGAGTAAAGGTTAGGGTCTTGTCAAAGGAACGAGCTCGTTTGGTGGAGCGTGAGGGTGGGCGTTAAACCTTTGGCACTTGTCGTACATCTTTACAAATTCACCCGCGTCTTCTAGCATTCTTAGCCAATAGTATCCGATTCAGAGCAACCTCTTAGCTAGGGATTTTTCCTCAGAGTGGTTGCCGCAGATCCTTTCGTGGATTTTTCACATAACGTAGTCAGCCTCCTCAGGTCGGAGACATCTAGAGTAGGGGCTTGAGAAGGATTTACAATATAGCACCATGTCAAGGAAGACGTACCTTGCAACTCGGTAACGCATTCTTCTGGCCTCAGCTCGATCTTCTGGCATCATCCCGTGTTCCAAGTAATTTTTTATCGAGTCCATCTAGGACGGCTCGAAACTGAGTGTGCATCGACAAGGTACTCAACGAGCATAGTCTGTCTAAGGGTGTATTTCACCGTAGATGCAAAGTTAGCCAGCATGCCTGTTTTCTTCCCGGGGAATTTATTTGACTTGCACTCTCTCACAATCATTCATCAAAGACTTCACCCTCTCCAAGTAGGTAACCATGCTCGGGTACTTAGCTAGGTAATCTCTATTTACTTAGTTAATTACGAGTTGTGAATCGCATAGGACCCAGAGAGTCTTCATGTTGAATTCCTTAGCTAACCTCAGCCCGACAATAAGGGCTTTGTATTTGGCCTCATTGTTTAAAGACTGAAATCCAAGCTGGAGGGCAAACTCTACCTCTTCCTTTTCTGGAGTTACAAGGATCATTCCAGCCCCACAGCCAATCTAGTTGGAGGAACCATCAATGAAGAACTGCCAGGGGTCTAGTCCCAAGTTAGGTTCCGCGGTTGGAATCTTACCAATCTCATTGCTAAATTGGGAGGTCTTCTCAACAGCTTCTAGGTCGGCATTTGACCCATCGTCAGGGAAAGTCAGCTCGGCAATTAAATCAGCTAGGACATATCCCTTGATTACCGTTCTAGGCCAGTATTAAATGTGAAATTAACCAAGCTCAAGACTGTATTTCATCAACCTCCCAGAGACATCGAGCTAATAGAAGATCTACCTCAAGGGTTGGTCCGGCAGAACAACTATGGTATGGGCTTGAAAATATTATCTTAACTTTCTTGATACAATCAGTAGGGCGTAGGCCAGTTTTTCAAAATAAAAAATACCTCATTTTGGCATCGGTGAGGACCCTATTGGAGTAGTAAACTAGGATCCGGATGCCATTTTTCTCCCTCACCAAGGTCGCACTTACCGCCGTGGCGGACGTTGAGATATAGAGGAACAACTCATCTCCTTTTTTGAGGTGCTGAGTAGGGGAGCTGAGGAGAGATACTTCTTCAGTTCTTGAAAAGCATTCTCACACTCCTTAGTCTACTCAAACGCTTTGTTGTCCTTCAGGATCTTGAAGAACGACAAGCACTTCTCAGATGATCTGGAGATAAAACGGTTCAGCGCAGCCAGCCTCCCTGTGAGCATTTGAACCTATTTCTTATTTGAGCAGGAGTTTTCCCATATAATTTACCCTCCTGACTTTCGCGATGAATCAAGAGAAGAGAGGCAAAAGATCACTTATATTTCGCATAAGTTCTTTTCTTTCCTTAATCCTTCAGTAGCACTTCTATTCTTCATATTTCTTTTGGATTTTGATTATTGTTTGCCCTATCGCAAAATGTCATTGAGTCAATCGAATAGCCCTGTCGAAGCTGGTTCGTCGTCAAACCCTATAATGGAGCAGACGACGACGGCTCAGACTACTCTTCCCTCTAATCCCTTAGAGAACAAAGAGGGTCACGGTGCAAGCAAATTTTCACAAGAATGGCTTTTACCATTTAGGGAGCAATATTGCATTCCTTCGTTGGTGTCGATTATGGTTCCGTTTAAAAATGAAAGCCCCCATAATGCTAAGAAAAATTAAATATGTCTTTATTTATGAATGTTTGAGTACGAACTCACTTTCCTTTTCTCCCCATTCATTTGTAACCCTTTTCGCCAAATGGAGATTACTCTTGCCCAATTAACTCCAAATGGTTTTCACTAAATTATGGGAGCTATAACCCTTACTAGAATAAATGAGGCACCCCTCACTGTTGATTTGGTTAGGAGTATTGGACACCTTAAATTCCATACTGGTACCAAAAGGTATTACATTTTGATTCCTAAAACATTTTTGTTTCTCACCATTCTTCTAGCTAAAATAAGATACTGGCAACCACGGTACCTTTTCGTTTCTAGTGATTGGGAATTCCTTCACTTAACAGTCTGTTTCCTGTTTGAAATTCTGTTCAAGTGATATTAATCTTCTTTCTAGGATTTCAAATGTAGGTGATAGTGCTTGTCAAAGTCTTGGCCTCACATCCTGAATCAGGGAAGAATTAGGAAGATTGATGGTCTCAACAAAGCATTCTTACAAAGAATTAACTCACTGTTTATTTAATAAGCCTAAAATGCACCTATCACGCTTCAATAAATTGGCTGAGCACTAGATAGGCACAAAGAAGAGGAAAAGGCTAGCCAAGAAGCTCACCAAGAAGACTGGTCAATCGTCGACCCAACCTGCACCCAATACTACTACTAGTTTAGCAACCTCTCATCCTTCTGAGACTTCAGTTGTCCCAGGGGTCCTCAACCAGTCCATCATGTTGAACCAAATGTTCTGGTGTCAGATGATGATTTTTAGCCTCTGAGTGTACATAGGCGGTGAATAATTTCGATTTCAATCCCGCCTCTAACAGTTCCCAATGTGTAAACACAAGAGGAACACAATTTGCTTCAAGATCAGTAGACATTCCTGTTGTCGATCCTCTTTCCATCAGTCATCAATCTTCCCCAGCCCCGGCTCTCAACTAAAGGACTTCTAGCAAGCGAGGTATGACGAAACAACAAATATGTCAACTTATTGATTAGGTTAGGTCTTCTATCCCAGGTCTCCATACCATTTTTTATGATGCCATCAAGTTTTTTTTACAAACAATCCTAAGACAAAGGCAAGAAAATGACTGAAGGTCGGAACAGGCCTGAGATATTTCGAATGGTGATCTGCGCTCTTCTCCAAGTAATTCTTATTACTTTTTTCAATTTTGTCGAATTACTTGGTTGATTACTCTACTAATGGTTTTATTGTCATAGTGTATGCACATGTCTTCTACCTTGGTCAACTGTGCTGAGGACGGAAATGAACTGGATGCTTAGTTGATGCCCCAGATAACTGAGTTTAGCAAACTGGAGGAAAATAACCAAGTCTTGGAGAATGAGAAGCTGAGCCTAGCTACAAATCTTGCACTGACTAGATCTTATCCAAAGCAGTATAAGGTTGAGTTGTATTCTACTAATGAACAAATGGAAGCCTTTCAAAAAAGCAATGCGCTCTTCTACTAAGAGAATAATGAGCTCAGAACAGAGATTACAGCCGTTAGAGGAGAGTGTTCATCTTTGAGGGATGGTGCTCGCATCTTATCTGAAGATCTTATCGTAGCTCGCCTACTAATCGATCAAAAGGATGTTGATCTTAAAGACAATGATGCTACCATCCAGACCAAAGACGACATACTCTTAAAGAAAGAGACCGTACTTCATCAACTGCAATTTGAGAAAGATAGCTTGGTAGCCGGATTATTACCTATGACCAAGAAATCCCAATAGGACATCGAGACTCTATAGCATTACTTCAAGGGAAAATCAAAGAAACTTTAGAAAGTTGGGTTCTCCTATTGCCAAAAGCGAGTATCAGAGGAATTCCCTGATTTAGACCTTTCTTTCTTGGCAGTGGAGCTTGAAGATAAGCCAAAATGAAACAATGCTGAAGGAGGCGATGATGTGACTGTTGAGGATGAAGAACAATTACCCACGTCGGCAGCTGAGGTGCCAGTGGCGAGTTCAGCACAGGCCTTGAACCAAGCCACATTAAAACACTACTCTCTGAGCTGTCTTTTTAACTTTTCTTTTTGCACGATATTAATTTTTTTAGTAATGATAATACTTTACCATCATGATCTGTATTTCAACAGCAACCGCCGTTTTAAATTTCAAGAATTTGTGATAATTATAGTATGTACTTTTCAGTACACCGCACATTTAATGCATACTTTTGACGTTTCATTTTACTCTTTCTCTTATTTTGTTTAGCTATTTAAAGCCAAACGAGGGATTGAAAATTCTTCAAACTTCCAAAAATTTCTCTTTTTCATCGAATCTTGACTTTCCAAGAATTCATTTCCCTTTTACCACCAAAAGCTATGGGATCTTCCTCATGGATCAACCCTTCCACCTTTTCGCAAATCCAATCCAAAATATGCAACGAGAATGAATTAGGAAAACATTTCCATTTCTTGATGGTGGTGGTAAAAACTGCAAAGGAAGATTATCCACGTTTGCGAGCCCTCGATGAGGCTTCTACAGTCTTTGCCCCTATGGAAGCAGCACATTTTCAAGCCATCTCCCATTTTTTCGAACTCAGAGATGAACTGAAAGAAGTTGAGAGGAGAAAATGAGACCTAGCCACTGACTTCAACTACCAGAAGCTTTTTTTCGATACAATGAAGGCAAAACAGGATAAACTCCTTAAAAAAAACTAGCAGAAGAGGGCTAAGATTAATGAATTAATCAACAAACTCAATAAGTACGAGGAGCATGACTTCTACTTCTCCAACTCAGATTCTGAGGATCTGGGTTCACCTGCTTCTTCGAAGCCAGAATGAAGTCCTTCTCTCAGCCCCAGTTTAAAGATGAAAAAGAAAATATTTTTTATTTTATTTTTTTATTTTTTATTTTGAAAGAACGTCTTACTTCTGGTTTTTAAGAACAGATTTATTTTTGTAATGGCCATGTTCTCCCTCTCTTTTGATAATAAAAAATATAGGGTTCTTTATATTCTTGATTCTGTGTTGTAGTTCATTTATCTTGTTGGAATTTCTTAAATTGTCTTTACCCCTGCCTGCCCTCCTTCATAACTAGGTTAAAAAAATTGAACTAGCTATGAACTATCTGTTAGGCTTATGACAGTATGTTGAATAGATAAAATTCTTTAGTTGTATAAAAAAAACCTATGGATGGACATGGTGATAGAAAATAGAAGATGGAAATGAAGTCCCTTTCAAACCGTACACGATTCGAACAACGTCAACCAAAGTTTGGTTGTCCTGTATTACAGACATTTGTCGGACTGAGCAATAAAAACAAACCAGAGCTAAGATTGAGGTGCAGGCTGAAGTACTTAATTAAAATATAATCAGTTGATTCAGGGTTGAGGTGTTTTAACAACATGCTCAGTCTCAATTCAGACTAGTGTACTCAGTAAGTCTCTAAGTTGGCGAACTCAGTTAGTTTGCTGGGCTGAGGGGCCCAATTAATTGCTGAGCTTACATGCTCAGTTAAACTTTGAGTTAGCGAACTCAGTTGTTTGTTGGGCTGAGGTGCCCAGTTAATTACTGAGCTTACATGTTCAGTTAAACTGTGAGTTAGAGAACTCAGTTGTTTGTTGGGTTGAGGTTCCCAGTTAATTGCTGAGATTACATGCTGAGTTAAATTCTGAGTTAGAGAACTCAGTTGTCATCTTAGTTAAACTCTGAGTTAGAAAACTCAGTTGTTTGCTCAGCTAAGATGCCCAGTTAATTGCTGAGTTTACATGCTCAGTTAAACTCCGAGTTAGAAAACTCAGTGGTTTGTTGGGCTGAGGTACCCAGTTAATTGTTGAGCTGACATGCTCAGTTAAATTTTGAGTTAGAGAACTCAGTTGTTTGCTGGGCAGAGGTACCCAGTTAATTGTTGAGCTTACATGCTCAGTTAAACTCTGAGTTGGAGAACTCAGTTATTTGTTGGGCTGAGGTGCCCGGTTAATTGTTGAGCTGACATGCTCTGCTTATTTGTAGCACACTTATTTTGAGTCGTTAAGTGTTTAGAAAATGCAAAAACATAATAATGCAATAGCCGCAAATTTGAAGGAGAGAAAAGTTATTTTCTTTATTCGATGTATTTTTTCAAAACAAAATAGAACAATTTCAAAATACTGAATAAAAATTCAGAAAAAATGATCAAGAATTCATACAAAATACTTGTGCAGATGGGAGATGTTCCAGGGCCTGGGGATAGCATCTTAGTTAAGATTTTCAAGCCAATAGGTTCCTAGTCTGTTTACTTTGGTTACACGATAAGGGCCTTCCCAGTTTGGAGACAACTTTCCCAAACGAGCTTCTAGGCGATGAGGCATTACCCTCCGAAGTACCAGGTCTCCAACGGTGAAATATCGTGGACGAACTGCATGATTGAACATTCGTGTCATCCTTGACTTGTAAGCTACCATCTGCATCAATGCCTTGTCTCGCTTCTCTTCCAACTAATCAATTTCTTCTCGTATGAGTTTTTCATTTTCCAACAGGTTGATCGGCCCTAACACATCCATTCCCCACTAAGCAAATGGTCATGGGCTGATTATTGGAGTTTGTTCTTGAGCAGGAACTTTAATGTCTTTGGAGAATCGTTGGCATTTACCACATTTTTTGACATACTCCTGTGCGTCAGCACGCATGGTTGGCCAGTAATATCCCACTCTCAGCACTTTGTGTATCAAGATTCTTCCCCCTTGGTGGTTCCCACAAACTCCTTCATGTATCTCTTGTAGGACATAGTTTGCTTCTTTTGGTCCTAAACAAAGCAACAACAGTTGGGAAAAAGATCGTCTATACAGTTTATCGTTAGTTAACACACACCTTGATGATTTGTATAAGACCTTCTTGGCGGTGTCCTTGTCTTCCGATAGAACTCCCTCCTTCAAGTATTAAACTATAAGGGTTCTCCAATCTTCTTCTTGATCCAGCTGGCCTATGTATGCACATTGCCTAACTGGGGTTACAACAGATGGTTGATCAAGGAATTCCACCAGTTCAGATTTTTGATCTGGCCCCAAAGTAGAGGCTAATACAGACAAGGCATCTGCCTTGGTGTTCTCAGCCCTTGGAATGGCCTCAAAATTGCAGTTCTAGAATAGAAAGGTTAATTCTTTTACTTTTTTAGCGTAAAGCTGCAAATTATCTCTATTAATGATGAACAACCCATTAATTTGGTTGACCATTGGACGCGACCATTTAAGATGCTCACATCTGACTTTACTCGCAAGCGCACGAGGTCAAGTTTTAGTATAGATGATCGTGAGATTAGATATAGTTCCACTGGGAAAGTGTAATTTAGTTGAATACTGTGATTTGCATAGCCTCATATTATCTCGACTTTTCAAGAATTGTTTATATTTTAATTAACAATTAAGATAAATGACAACTATTAGGTTAATTCTAACTATATTAATTACCTAGGTATTGATTTTTTTCTCGTAATATATATTTGACTTCGTTTAGCTAGTTATAACGGTGTTTATCATATCCGACAATTTCTGTATTTATAACTTGCTCACTCCCTCTTTCGAGTGTAAAACGAATGAATATATGACTTCACATTGACACCGAGGTCCCCCTTGAACGTCTTTTCGAACACATAGTCACATGAGTCGTGAACCAACGTCATGGATTGCATACGTTCTAACGCCCGCCTAGGTCGTTAGAACATCGTGTTGTGTTTATCCTAATCCGAATCCAAGGTTACCTCTCTCGAGTGTCAAACCCCGTATTCTTTAATTATCTAAACTAGTATAATAACAAGAATAACGGTAAACACAATCGAATTTTGATAAACAATCATCAAAGTAACATATATCAATCAACTAGTAATTACATGACGTACAACAACACCTAGATAATATATTATCTAATACTATATGATCCTAACCATATAAACATACAAAACAAGAGGGATTCAACATCATTAGATAATGAAAAGTAATTACAAAGATAAAAACAAAGTAAGAATGATCAAATCTGAGAGTGGAATGGTCCACAGTCGCCAAGGATCGGTTCGCAAATGTTTTGTCTTCTCAAATAATGAACCTCCTCTTCTTGCTCTCTCAAGAATGGCTAAAGAACCCTAAGCTAAGGTTAGGAATGTTTAACAACCGTTTCAGACGTTGGAGAGTGGTATTTATAGGCCTAAGGTTTCAAAAAGATCTAAAAATATCTTATTGTCTATGCAGAGCTGATCGCCGTGGCGGTGGGTAAGTCAGTTTGTCCTTCGCTGTGGCGGTGGAGGAGGCGATGAACTTCAAGATTTTTCTGTCGTTTTACAACCTAGGCGATGGGAATCACCGCCTCGGCAGTAGAACAGTCTTCAAACTCTCTGATTGTTTAGTGCTGCGGTAGTGAAAACAATACCAACTTTCTATCGTTTCACCGCCTAGGCAGTGAGACTTGTTCAATTTCAGCTCTCTCTGCACTCTCACCATTGCGGCGATGGCTTTCCCTCCACGGCGATGGCTAAGCTGTCCTAAAACCTTGTATTTTTCCATCATTTCGTCGCCGTTTTCCCACTATTTCGCTCGTTTATAGCTTATTAACGTCCCTACACCTCAATTATATAAAAACTAACAAAAACAGAATTAAATATAACTAATTCATTAAAAAACTATCAAATCCGGCTTAGAGGTAGATAGTTATTTTCTACCTATCAAATACCCTCAAACTTGGAATTTTGTTAGTCCTCGAGCAAAACACCCTAACACTAAATTAAACTAACTACCCTAATTAACTAACAACTAAACTAAAAATAAATAAACATTTACAAATAAGAAGTAAACACATGTGAGTTTCAAGTTCAATCGAAGAAACCAAGTGGTTCTTCCCTCAACAACCCGTAATCAGATCAAGTTAAGGAATAACACACACCAAGTGGTGTTCTAGAATTTCAACACTCAATATCAGTTAAAACCATTCTAGATCCATTTGAAATGTGTGTGTGTGAGAACTCAAATGTATAACTAATCAAGCACCGGATTGGATTATTCAGTATCTAAGCTCATAACTTAAACTTTAAAAGATTTAGGAAAACCATATGCTTAACTGGGCTCAACTATCCACTAATATAGGTTTGGACATTCATAGAGATCAATAGGGCTTGGTTTGGCTTTGAAGAACGACCAAGAGTATCGTAGGAATAGAAAACAAAAAATCGTTATAGATTGAACGATACCCGAGGCACAAATGCTTGTCGCTATATCACTCTCTCATAACCCCAGACGTTTAAAACACAACCCTGAACGAGAATTGAAGAACTTTGTATTCACTTATCACAAGAAACAGAATTAAAAACTATATTCACATAGTTGTTTTTTTTTTTTTTTTAAATTCAAGCACACTCCCAGACTTATTCGAATTTGTATAATTATTGGGGCATGCAAAAAGAATTAAGAGACTAACAAGTGAATACTTTAATACTGAACCAATAAACTTTCGTCGAAACCCCGATCGCTCACTTCAAGTTAGCATTAGTTTATGCTGCTTAATTTCACTCAATTTGAATCTAGGCTTAGCGACAATGGTTTGAAAAAATTTAATTGGATAAAGTATAAATATGCGTTCAAAATTGAAAAGTTTATGGCTTCGACAGGGGAACGAGAGAATAAATTTTTCAGATTAATTTCAAAAAGATTCAAGCGATAAAATTGAAGGCCTAAATCATGCCTCCGGAATTACCTCACCTATAATTTCGCCTCAAGCCTCCCCCAATCAACTTCTAGATTTCTCATTTCTGTCATGAACTTATTACTGAATAATCGACATCAAATCATTCAAATAATTATACATTGAGTCCATGCTATCGTGCAATTTAGGATCAAAATAATTTTTACCTAATCCACATGCTAAGCACACAAAACACACATGAATGGCATTACCCCCAACCTCAATATACAATTAGGGGATAATTTTCATCATCAGGAAATAGTCTAGATGAACTCAGCAACTTACATGCAAAAACGACTTCATTCATTAACATATCTACTCTAATATCTAAAAACTAGCATACATACTCTAACTAAACAGTACACATACATAAACAAAGATTAAAATACAACTTAACTAGAAATTAACATCTACATATATATTAGAACGTCTACAAAGCGTAACTACGCATACATAAACATCCAAATATAATACATCAAAAACATTTGGTCAAATTTTTGTTCATCCTTCTCTACAAAAATAAAATAAAAAATAAAAAATAAAATGGATGAACACCATGGATAAACACCATAACACCCCCCCTCAAACTTAAACAAGGCAATGTCCCTACTGTCTAAGCAGCGAACCCAATTGTAATATATAGCATGCATTGAAAAATATTGGGTTGAAACACATACCTAGGAAATGAGACATAGAAGTCTCACCTCCTACTATATTTCTAGGGAAACATCATCACCACCACTGCCGTGTGTGAAAGAGAATTGCAGTGGTTACGAAAGGTTAGGCGATATTTGCGGCATCTACGGAAAAGCACTCATGTCATAGCTAAAATGCTCGCACATGAACCGGTGCACTTGATCATAATACTGCATGCATTGATCCCTGTAAGCCCTTAGCATGGTAATCCGAAGATCCATATTATATTGTGCTTGTCGTAGAACACGATTATCAAGCTGAACATTCCGGATGTCTTGAGAAATATACTCCACATCACTCAGGGCCTGTCTGGGTGCCTCAGAAGCCGGGGCCTCAGAAAACCCTGCCTTATCCAGCCGACGTGCTTCCTCTCTTTCTTCGCCTTGCCCCGACGCTCTCTCTTTTCACATTCTGTTTATCGTTGATTGATCAAGTTGAGAGACAGGGGCCAACAAATTATCCACACTGATTACGACATCAGCTTGATGGAAAAGTTTAGTCAAGAAAGAGAGAAAAAGAAGACTTGCTTTTATCGTTCTGACGGCATGGAGAATCAACGAATATATCAAAGATCCAACATTAATCGGCTTCCCAGACTGGATGGCATAGAGCGTCATAGCCCTTTCCTTTGATATATCAGAGTGATTAGATGTTGGAAGGAGATTCCCACAAATAAAATAGTGCCAAACCTTTGGAATCGGATCAAGGTATTTGGCTGGAAAGGTGGCTTGCTCCGGCCCTATAATAGTCCATTCGACGTTACCGGTTGTTAGGGCCCGGATAACGGTTTCCATAATCTCGGCATTATCTCCTCCTAGCTCTTGAGTTAGTGCCGGCGGTGCCATTGCTAATAGCACATTAAACCGAGCCGAATTGAAATTTATTAGGCGGCCTCAGACTCTTGTCTAGGTGTTCGTCCCTTCGACAATATTGGCATAGAACTCTCAGACTAGTGCTACGTTACCCAGGGGAGGCGATATGTAGAATCGCTCCCATCCCCTTCCTCGGATAATATTTCGAAACTCCATCGGAAGGGCCTCCAAAGGCCCAAATCTGTGTTGTTTAATGCAAGCCCAGTTTTGCTCATAACGGTTATAGTGTTCTTCCGCAATTTTAGACACAAATCTAGTTGAATCAAAATTCGGGATCGGCTCCGATGCTTCTCATCTCTTTGCCCTTTCGGAAGCCATTCTTTTTGGCATAGTCCCTAGCAATCACAGTCACAGAATAAAACAATGCAATCAAAATCGAATAACGTAAACCAATATAAAGAATCTAAACCGTCGAGAATACCCCCCATTCACAATTTAAAAATACCAACCACGATGGTTTCACACAAATTCGACAATGTAGCTAGAAATCCATCTTCACACAACACAAACTTCATACCTAATGATAATCATCGCCAAAGATCAAGCATAAACCCAAAACTTTAAAAGAAAAATCACGAAACAGGGGCCTAAGGTTTTGGGCATACTCCAAATTCAACCATTTTTGAAATGTAGATGCAAATCATCCTATAATTTCATCATAAACATGAAATATAAGTTGAAAAACACTTACTTAATAGAACAAATAGGATCAAATGGCCTGAAATGTGACGAAATTGCCCTCTTGGTTCGCAAACCCTAAAATTCCGAAAATGGGATTTGATGCTTGGATTTGGTGGATGATTTGAAGAGTAAATCTCTAATATGGAATGTGGAAGGTGATATTTTGGGTTTTGGAATGGTTTGGTAGGAGGAAACTAGAGAGTTTTTGGGATATTTGGGGTTAGAATTCGATCAAATGAAACAGGAACAAGTTTTTAATCGAACAGAGGCTTCATCGCTGCGGCGGTGGGATTTACCGCTGTAACGGTGAAGCATTTTTAAAGACCAAAATTTTCTGTCGTGTCACTGCCGTGGCGGTGGGATTCTTCGCTATAGCGGTGAATCGTTTTGCTGAGAAATGACATTCTGTATTTTTCAACGTCGCGACGGTGAGCTTTTGCTGATTCTCTTCATTTTTTTCAACAAAACTCATCACCACTTGCTTCCACTTCGCTATTTCAATGATTTTTAAGTTCAAAACACAACCCTGAATATCTGTACTCCTAGATTCACCACCAAATTCGTTCCAAGATCTTTTTGGCCTCCAAAAAATAATTAATAGCAAAAATTGGACAAGTTTCATACCCTCGGAGATATATCAAAAAGATTTGCTTGATTTAACATCCCTATCTGGACTTGATTTCCCTGATTTAACGTCCCTCACTGGACTTTCATTGCCTCGGGTTAATTTCCGTATTACTTGGAAACTTTCTTATGGATTGATCCTTAACAACACTTGAAATTTGACCGAGTTGAGTTTCCGAAGTTTTCACGATTGCATTCGTGTTCGTACACGTGGTCTCAATCACATCAAGCCTTGCCTCATGTTGGTTAAGCCGGCTATGCGTCTCACGCACAATTGTATGAGTCTCCTTCATGAAAGAACCCAACACTTCATCCAAGTTTGGCTTTTGATTAGGAATTGGAGGCTATTGCATTTGATGATTTTCCTGCATTGGAAATCCTTGAGCTTGAGTCCCATATCCAGTCGGTGGCCTCAACGTGGTCTGATTGTTCGCATATGAAAAGTTTTTATGATTGCGAAGCCCTGGATTGTAATGAGTTGGAATGTTGTGGCGGGCCTGAAAGTATAGGCTCGATTGTTCAGAAAGGACATTCCTCAAACTCATTATCCAATCCGGTTTGAGAACTGTTTGCAAAATTCTCATCTCCATGACTTGACGAAGCACCCTTAGTAGACAAAGAGACCAATTGATCCGAGAGTTTGGTGACTTTGGCCGATAAGGTTGCAAGATGATCAGATTCTTGAATGGAAGAGACCATTTTTCCCGTGTTCCTCTCGATTGGCCACTGGTAGTTATTGGCCGCCATTTCTTCTAACAATGCATTTGCTTCAGTTGGGGTTTTGGATAGAAACGATTTTCTAGAGGCAGCATCAACAATTGTTCTTATTTGACTGTCCAACCCGTTGTAAAAGAGTTAGGTTTGAAACAAATCCTGATATCTGTGTTGAGGGCACCTACGCAATATGTCTTTAAACCTCTCCCACACTTCAAACAATGGCTCATAATCCCTTTGACGAAACTGCGCAATCTCACCGCGGAGTTGAGAAGTCTTTGAAGGCAGGAAAAACTTAGTGAGGAACCTTTGAGCAAGGTCTTCCCAAGTCTTAATGCTTCCTGGCTGAATAGATTGAAACCAACCCCGTGCTCTATCACGAAGTGAGAATGAAAATAACCGCAACTGGATTACATCATCCGCAACACCGTTAATCTTCATTGTATTACAAATCTCTAGAAAAGTAGTTAAATGTACATTGAGATCCTCGTGCAAATTTCCACCGTACTAGTTTTGTTGCACCATATTAATGAGAGCAGGCTTAAGTTCAAAGTTGTTAGCCTAAATGGGTTACCTCCGTATGCCTGATAAATTCTCCAGCATCAATGGTCTATAATAATCCCGAATGACTCGTTGTGGGCAATCTGGTTCCGGAGGTTGGAGTGCCTGCGACACCGGCGGTTGCTGAACATTTTCACCTCCACCGGCCATAATAGAAGTTTGATTTTCTCTCTTTTTCCGTAACCTTTGACTACGCCGCATGCATTGCTCAGTCATAACAAATAAATCAAATAAACAAATGAATTGAATGAAAATAAAACAAAAGAATTATCGTGATTAATCTTCAACCACTTGGTCATAATATCAACCAAATTAAGACACATCCCCGGCAACGATGCCAAAAACTCGGACGCGGCCATTTAAGACGCTCACATCTAACTTTATGCGCAAGCGCACGAGGTCAAGTTTTAGTATAGATGATCATGAGATCAGATATCGTTCCACTGGGGAAGCGTAATTTAGTTGAATACTGTGATTTTCATAGCCTCATATTATCTCGACTTTTCAAGAATTGTTTGTATTTTAATTAACAATTAAGATAAATGACAACTATTAGGTTAGTTCTAACTATATTAATTACCTAGGTATTGATTTCTTTCACGTAATACATATTTGACCTCGTTTAGTTAGCTATAACAGTGTTTATCCTATCCGACAATCTTTATAACTATAACTCACTCACTCCCTCTTCCGAGTGTAAAGTGAACGAATATATGACTTCGCGTTGACGTCGAGGTCTCCCTTGAACATCTTTTCAAACACATAGTCACATGAGTCGTGAACCAACATCATGGATTGCACATGTTCTAACGCCCTCCCTGGTCGTTAGAACGTCGCGTTGTGTTTACCGTAGTCCGAATCCGGGTTACCTCTCCCAAGTGTCAAACCCTTTATTCTCTAATTATCTAAACTAGCATAATAACAATAATAACGGTAAATACAATTGGATTTTGATAAACAACCATCAAAGTAACATATATTCAATCAACTAATAATTACATGACGTACAACAACACCTAGATAATATTTATCTAATACTATATGATCCTAACCATATAATCATACAAAATAAGAGGGATTCAATATCATTAGATAATGAAAAGTAATTACAAAGATAAAAATAAAGTAAGAACGATCAAATCTGATAGTGGAATGGTCCACAATCGCTAAGGATCGATCTGCAAATGTTTCGTCTTCTCAAATGATGAACTTCATCTTCTTGCTCTCTCAAGAATGGCTAAAAAACCCTAAGCTAAGGTTAGGAACGTTTAACAACCGTTTCAGATGTTGGAGAGTGGTATTTATAGGCCTAAGGTTTCAAAAAGATCTAAAAATATCTTCCTGTCTGTACAGAGCTGACTGCCGCGGCAGTGGGTTAGTCGGTTTGTCCTTCGCTGCGGCGGTGAACTTCAGAATCTTTCTGTCGTTTCACCGCCTAGGCGGTGGAATAGTCTTCAAACTCTCTGATCATTCAGCATCGCGGTGGTGGGGATCAACGTTGTGACGGTGAAAACAACACCAACTCTCTGTCGTTTCACCGCCAAGGTGGTGGGAATCACCGCCTAGGTGGTGAGACTTGTTCAATTTCAGCTCTCTCTTCACTCTCACCACAGCGGTGGCTTTCTCGCCTCGGCGATGGCTAAGCTATCCTGAAACCTTATATTTTTCCATCATTTTTTTACCGTTTTCCCACCATTTCGTTCGTTTATAGCTCGTTAACGTCCCTACACCTGAATTATATAAAAACTAATAAAAACACAATTAAATATAACTAATTCACTCGAAAACTATCAAATTAAGCTTAGAAGTAGATAGGTATTTTCTACCTATCAACCATCAATTGGGAGTCAAATTTCACCTCCAAATGTTGGGCCCCCATTTTCCTTGCAAGAGTCAACCCAATAATTACAGCTTCGTACTCAGCTTCATTATTGGAGGTCTGAAAATCGAGTTGTACTGCTTTCTCAATCTGATCACCTTCGGGCATTTGCAGGACTATTCTTACACTACACCATTTCATGTTTGAAACACCGTCAACCCATAACTTCCACGGAGTAACGGTTAGAAAAGTCGCTTCCTCGTTCATTGGAGGGGTCAGTTCAGCAATGAAGTCAGCCAGGGCTTATCCTTTGATTGTCGCTCTAGGCTTGTACTTGATGAATAATTCACTAAGTTCCACAGCCCATTTTATAAGGCGATTAGAAGCTTCTGGCCTGTGCATTACTGCTCAGAGTGGGTACAAGGTCAGTGAATTAATCACATGCTCCTGAAAATATGGTCTAAGCTTCATTGTTGCAATTACCAGAGCCAATGCCAGCTTTTCCAACTCCTTATAACGAGTTTCTACTAGAACTAATGATTTGCCGATGTAGTACACCGGTCTTTCCCCTCCTACGAGTTCTTGGACCAGTGCAACACTCAATGCTACCGATGTCACCTCCAAATAAAGGTTCAGCTCTTCTCCTGGGTTTACTTTGGCCAACGTATCCACTGAGACCAAGTATTCTTTGATGGATTAAAGGGCCTGCTCACAGTCATCATCCCACTGAAATGTTTTATTTTCCTTCAAAATCTTGAAGAAAGAGGCATACCTATCAGTAAATTTCGAGATGAATCTGTTCAGCGCTGCTAGTCTACCAATCAACACCTGAACTTCTCTTATGGTTGTAGGATATTTTAAATTTTTTACAATTTCTATCTGTCCAGAATCCACCATGATGTCAGATTGGTTAACCACAAAACCCAGGAACTTGCCAGATGTGATACCAAAAACACACTTTTCAGGGTTCAATTTCATGTTATACTTTCTCAGAATAGCAAAAGCCTCAGCCACATAGCTAAGGTAATCCTCATGCCTGGAGATTTTGACAAGCATATCGTCTATATAGACTTCTATGGTGGCCCCAATTTGATATTTGAAAATGAGGTTCACCAACCGCTGGTAAGTAGCTCCTGCATTTCTTAAACCGAATGGAATTATATTATAACAGTAAGTACCTTTTGGTGTAATAAATGACGTTCCTTCTTCGTTCAGCTGATCCATACGGATCTAATTGTAGCCTGTATAAGCATCCATTATGGTCAAGCGTTGGTGCCCAACTGCAACATCGACCATCTAGTCTATCCTCGGTATATGATAGCAGTCTTTTAGGCATACTTGATTAAAATCAGTGAAGTCCACACACATTTTACACTTTTCATTTTTCTTTTTAACTAGAATTGGATTGGCCAACCATCTTGGGTACATCACTTTCCTTATGTGGCCAATGGAGAGTAGTCTCTTCACTTCGACTTCAATCACTTGTTCTTTCTCAAGACTGAAGGTCCTCATTTTCTGCCGTACTAGAGGGTATAACCTAGAAATATCTAGGCAATGTACTGCAATGTCTGGACTCATTCCTTCCATATCTTCAAAAGCCCAGGCGAAAACATCTAAGTTCTTTTGGAGCAACTCACTGATCTCAGTGGCCTCAGTCTGGCTTAATGATCCTCCAATCATAAGCTTCTGAATCCCTTCATCGAAGGTAATCTGTTTCACTTGCTCGACGGGCTGAATCACACTTGCGTATTCTCTGAAATCATCAATTTCTCGTGTCTGCTGAACTACTCCCTAGACCTTCTTTGATTGCTATAAGGGTGTACCCCTGCCATTCATTGCTACGACAAAACATTGCCTTGTGGCCACTTGATCACCTCTTATCATTGCCACAGAACCATCCCTTGTGTACTTGACACATTGGTGGTACGTCGATGCAACAGCCCTCATTGCATGTAACCATAAACGTCTACGCATTGTAATGTAGGGTAACACTGAGTCCACCACCATGAACTCCGTGGATTTCGTGTATCCCTGTTCTTTTTTGTTGGAGGTAATAGACAAAGTGATCTTTTCACATGGCAATGTGAGACCGCCATTAAATCCTACCGTAACGGTTTGTGTAGAAATGATGTTCGAACTTAGTACTCCCATCTGTTTCAAAGTAATGACAAAGATACTATTAGCAGAACTACCATTATCAATCAGGATCCGTCTAACCCAGTAGCTTGAGATCCACAGAGTAATGACCAGGGCATCCTCATGTAAGTGAACAATCCCTTTTCAATCCTCCTCCGAAAAAGTAATGATTGGTCTTGGATTTGTTGTCACCACCATTGTTTCTCCAAAGAATCACTCCAATGATGTTTCGTGGACCTTACTTTCACGTTCTCGATTGTACTCTCCATTGGTTGGCCCAACAGAATTTATCATGAAAATTACTTCACGGTTCTCTCTGGGATGCTCTTTTTTTCGTTCTTTTTCATGATGTTCCTCGTGACAGCCCTCATTTCTGGGTCTCTTCTTATCCCTTAGGCATTCTTGTAGATAATTGCGCAACTGACCCATATCCGCTAAACGCTTGATCTTCTTTTTGAGCTCCCAGCAATCATTTGTATCATGACCATGACCCCTATGGAAACCACAATACTTAAACCTATTCTTTCTGTTGGATTTGGTAGTCTGCCTGGGAGGCCACTGAATTACTTCAGAGGCGTATATCTCATGCACGATTCTTGAGATCGGCATTTGCAAACCAGGTAGGTTTGGCTCTTGTTGAGCTTTTGATCTGGAATTCGAACTCCTAACTCGATCTTTACGCTTGTCCGCTGTGCTGGCTTTCGTCTTGCTGCCATCCTTATCACTCTGTTTGGGATGATCTTTGAAAGATCCCATGCCTTCTCTAGTGAGTTTGACGTCCTCCAATTTCATGTAGGGTTTGACTTTTTTCATCAACTCTAACACAATTTAGGGACTCTTCTTAGTTAAGGAGTCTTGAAAACGGCCAAGACGTAACCTTGAGGTGAATGAATTAATGAAGAGGGTATCACAACCCTCAATACACGTCAATTCCTCATTAAACCGAATCATACACTGGAGCAGAGTTTCTCCTTTCTCTTAACACAAGGCGAGCAGGAAATCAGGACCCTTCATTAACCTTTGACATGTTATGAAATGGTTGATAAACATCTTTCCAAACTCCTTGAACGACGTGATAGAGTTTAGAGGGAGTGTATGCAACCATTTGAGGGTTGAGCGCTTCAACATGGTAGCGAAAGCTCTGCAGAGTATGAAGTCACTCGAATCATAAAGATTCATTACATACTTGAACTAGCGAATATGGTCCACATGATCTGCTTTCCCATCATACTTCTCAAACTTTGTGGGATCAAACTTTTCGAAAAGCGAGACATCTAGGATATCTGGAGAGAAAGGCATCTCGATGCCTTTCAACAACGTGTCTAGTTCATCCAAAGACTGACCTCTTTCCACTTTACTTTTGATGTGTTGATGTGAATCAAAAGTCTCAGCTTGTATCTCATTGAGCAGGTCGCTCTTCATAAGAGTAAGGATTAGCATACCCAGGAGACCCTACTTATTCTACAACTTTATGGTTTGCTGTTGGGGATTGCGACCTGCTGCCAACAATTATCCTCGCCATGTATTTGATCGTCTCGACCATCTCAGTCATTTTTGCAGTAAGAGCATCAATCTTTGCAATAGTGTCTAGCACGGTCGGTGGAGGATCAGTCTGAACCTCCCCTACTGTTCCATAGGAGCTTCTGCGTCGGTTGGTGGCGGCAAGTCATTGCTCCGACTCATTACTGTTGCTCTTGTTCGTTGCTGCCTCATAGCCATGATAGAAAGCTTTTTATGTTAGCGTTTCCCATAGATAGCGCCAATTGATGTTGCAAAAAAAATATCCAACACGTGTTACTGCTCCGCACGTGCCAGAAACATTTACGCTTTCCTCCTATTACATGCAAAACCGTAAATTCTAACGGGGGACACCGATGTGGTGTCGACCAAAGAACCTCCAGCGTGAGAATAAGTTAATCTGGTATATGAAAAAAGTTGTACACAGATTGAATCGTAAAAGTTACCAGTGATATCTACCCTTTTTATAGGCTTAGAAATATGTAGCCGTTACTTAGAGAGATCGCCAACTCATTGATACCCTCCTTATGGGGGCTGTTAGTCTTACTCAGAAGACCACCGAAGCTAACACCCAAGTAGGCCTGTCATGCTTCAGTTGAGGTAACCCATTGGGTCTTGTCTATTCCGGATCAAGTTTCATACCCGATTCAACTCGTTTAAGGCTAAATGCCTATATCAGGAATGAGTGGAAGTTTTCTCATATCAAATTGAAATTGCGTTTGTAGTATATATAATTTTAATTCAATACGTTATCTTTGAATATTCTTGTAGTTAGTTCATGATACTTCGTTCAAGTATATTAATTTTGAGAAAAAAATTGTTAAGGGTTTGTTATTTAGTTTCTCAACAAAATTCTAAATTAACGAATCAAAATATCTTCAACGATCGAATAATAAAACGTGTTTTAAATGTAAAATATGCGATATTTTATATTTTAGATTATATAGAATTTAATTCGATACATTAATCTTTAATATTCTATAATGAATTCAAATACAATAACTAACTATATAATATTTAAAATTAATGTATTGATAGTTAAGCACAGTGTGTGCGCGCGCATATATGTATGTATATACTCCAAAAAAATTTAAGCTAACTTCTCGTGACCCTCTCATTTTTGTTTGATAAATTTTGTAGATTAAAAAATAATATTATCTTAGGTGTTGTTAGCGCTCCCCGCAAATACAGAATCAAATTTCGAATGCGAAATGTATTTGCAATCACGTCAAACTCTTTGAATACCACATGGCCATGGCCATGTCACATGTTTAATTTTGATCTCAAATTTTTGGCACAAGTGATGGCCGGATTACCCACGACTGAGTCAATCGCGCTATTGTTCCTAGACAACATGATGTCAAAACAACCCAATGCAGACTCACGCACTAGAAACAATATGAATATGCATAGATTTACAGTCTAAAAACCAACCTTATTTTATGAATCACCCAAAATAAGAGAACACACACTATATTATGGTTAAGAGTTGCAGGAATAATAATCACTCTCTGCTGAACCCAACACACAAATCTGAAATACATATATATAAGCAAAAAAGATAGTTCACACCCTCAACTGCTAGGAACATGCTAAACTGTTGGACAAATGGTTAAACATGACTACATGACGGTTACTTAAGCAATTTTCTGGTCAGCATCATTAACTGCCCCTACATGCCAGACACATGTCCCTAAACTACCTATACACAACCAATTTTCGCATATTGGTTAAGTACCAGCAACGCTAGTTGCTCTGCTAACTCTATTTGTTCCGTTGCATTTTTGTTGCGTTATTGCGCCCAACAATTCACCATGCCATATACATATTTTTTAATCAGTATGCACCGTTGTGCCCAAAAGTATGTCATGTCTCCCATGTGACTATGATTAGAACATGGCGTTGTACCCAAGTTCTATTTGCCTTGCTTTGATCCCGTTTTGTCGCACCCATGAAATCCAATCCTAATATTGTGCCTAGGATTGTCCTGCAACATATGCTAACACCGCCAATGTGCACCAACATTGCCCAGTGACGCATCATTTTTCCAACACATGCCCAACTTTTTGTTCCAACACCGCCCAATTCCCACAAGCATTATCTAATGATGCTCCATTTTTCCAACGCATGGCGCCGCATGTTGACATTTGTTGTCTTGACTCTATGCCAAGATCTTTCCAGATGCCATGTCATACCCATGGTACAGATCCTATCATTGTGCCTAGGATCTCCTTGATCTTAGCTTAGCAACGTTCAACGACTATTGATGTTGCCCCACGACGCCCTTGTCTGCCAAAGTGACATGCCTTGATTTATGCCTCAAACCGATATTATTGGGTAAGTCTTACTCTAAGCTTTCCACCAAGTTATGTCTTATACCTTCTCTTGGTGTGCCAATGTCCCTTAGCACATCTATATACCTTGCTACGTTGAGGGTCTAGAGGGAGAGACACCCACTTATATTTTATGCAATATAATCAAGTGACAACAATAGACATCAAAATTTCTGAGGAGTCATAAAGGAGTCAAAGGTGGACCTCCGCCTAAGGTTGAATCCTTGGCTTAGCCGCATGCCTATGTTTTATGTCACATTATCCCAACTTGGCACCACAGCACCCACGTTTTGCTAATCGATGCTTGTCCTTGCCCAATATTCACGTAAGTTTGAACTTTGGTTAACCTCTATGCCTATTTTGTACCAACGCCATCGTTAGGTGTCGCGTGTACCACGTTCAGTTAGAAATATGCACCAAGTCCATGACTTTTTGTACCATCGCATTCGTTTAGTGTCGCATGCACCACGTTCGGTTAAAAAGTGCATCAAGTCCATGTCATCTTATTCTTCCAGTATTGTTAGGGGCTAATAGCCATCCACCAAGCCGCAATACTTACCGTTATTATTATTTTCGTTTTGGGGGGAAGAAGGTGTTTTTTTTAATGTAATTTTAACATCTTTTTTAAAAAAATTAGTAAAACTTAAACCATGTAAATTCTTTCATTTTTCTGTTTCCAGCGGCCTTCAACATTCATTCTATAGAAACAAAAAGATGAAATAATGTGGAAGAATGTTATTATTATTACTATTATTATTATTATAAGGTTTTGTATTTTGAATTTTTATTTATTTTTTAGTTTTTATTAACTTATATTGTTCTAATTAATTTAAATAATGATATCGAATAAAAATTCATCACCGATTAATATTAACTAAATGCATTCAATTTAGTTGATGTTAATTAAAAAATTAAAAAGAAAGAGAGAAAAAATAATAAGTGAAATTATTTTAAGAAAAATCTAGTAATTGTTTTTTTTTTAGGGGGGGGGGGGGGGGTTTCACTAAAAAAACGTCATTTTTATTTTCCGCAATAAACAATATCTTTATAAAAAGAAAATACAAAAAAAGGTTAGCAAACAAGTGGTTAACTTTAGAAAATAAATAGTTGAAGTGGATAAAAAGGGAGTTGGGGAACATCATGTCAAGATTAGATGAGGCAATGGCAAAGCTAAAACTAAATCTTGGCCATTACACGCTATACCATCTATATTCATTTCACACTTTGACCTCAACCATATATTTATATATTATTTTTCGCAAAAATGACCCCTTTTTCTTCCCGCTTAGCCAGCCATTCTTTTTTATCAAAACTACAAACTCAACTCAACAATTATCTTTTATGGTCTCATTTGCCCTTATTAAAATGTTGCTATTTTTCATTCTCGATCAAGCAACATTTTCATTTATATGCATACCTTAATTTGCAAAGTGGTTACCATATGTGTTTACAAGAAAAAATACTTCTAAATTATCTGATATTATCTTAAATATATTCACTGTTTTCGTCATCAAATTATACATAAATAATCTCCGTGTCACTGTCTTTAAAATAAGATGTCAATCGTTTTTGTACAGCATTGACTAGAAATTCATGTTATATTCAACATATTAAGCAAGACAAAAATAAATCGTTACATTTGTTTGTTGATGTTACATATAATATAAACTGTTTGTGAAATATGGTATATGTCTTTCGCTAAACACGCAATTATAACCCTTGTCTTTTGTTTGGAGGTTGAATATAACATTTTCTTTTTTTTCGATCATTAGATACATGTTATATTCAAAATGGTATGTGTTACATATAACATAAACTAAAATTAAACTTCCAAAATTACCATTTAAAAAAAAATTAATTAACCCATTGATATAATATACCCAAATTAAAAATACATACCCATACCCACGGGAGTCTCTCTTTTTCTCTATATCTCTCTCCCTCTCTTCCTCTATTTTAGCTTCACCAGCACTACCGACCACTAGCTCGTGCCGCCACCACCGGTCACCACTAATCCTTGCAACACCACACAACGCCACCATCACCATCATATCCGCAGCGTCATTAGCAAACACCATATCCACCACGCCATCATCACCCACCCCGAGACCCCAGATCTATAGGAAGTCTCTATCTCTCTGGGCACACCGTGTGCCACTACCAGATTTCGTTCGAATCTGGCAAGATACGGCCATAACAACCACGAATTATTGTTCTATCATTGCATTACCACCGTACAGCCATCGAATAGAGCATTTTCATTTTGGTCACCAAAAAGATCATTTTCGAATTAGGCCACCAGTCAAATCTCTGTATCTATCTTAACATCTGGACCATCTCTGAAAGATCGTTCTTTTTTCTTTATAGTTTTTTGTGATTTAAATTTTAAGATCTATTTTAGTTTATGTCCAAATAAAATTTTATATATATATATATATTTTGGTGTTACTACTTGTATAATTTTGATAGTTCCCATTGATTTTTTTGTTCATTTGGTGGTGGCGGCTGTGGCGGTAATAAATATTTAATGTAGTGTTGGTTGTAGCGAATATTTATTATCGTGGTGGTAGTAAGAGTAGTGGTAGTGAATATTTGTTGTAATGATGGGAGGTAATAGTGAATATTTGACATAATGGTAAGGTGATAGGAACGTTTGTTCTAGTGGTGACGGTGGTGATAGTGAATGTTTGCTCTGGTAATGGCGGTGGAGTTAGTCAATGTTTGTTGTGGTGGTGGGTGGTGATAGTGAATGTTTTGTTGTGGTGGTGGTGGTGATAGGTTGTGGTGGAGATGATAGTCAACGTTAGTTGTAATGGTGACAGTGATAATTTTATTTATTTGTTTGTTTGTTATGGTGATGGGATGGTAGTTGTGGTGGTAATCAAAATTTGTGGCAATGATGAATGTTTGTTGTGCTGGCAGCTATGATAATGAATGTTTATTGTGTGGCAGCGGTGATAATAAATGTTTGGTGTGGTGGTAATATTGGTGAATATTTATTGTGGTGGTGAATAGTTATTATGTAACAGTGGCAGTAGATGATGGTGACAGTGGTAATTTTGATGCAATGAAGAGTGTGTTCGGTGGTTGTGATAGTGATTAGTTGTTGTGGTTGCAGTGGTAATAATAAAAGGTTGGTATGGTGGTGACTATTTATTGTGGGAAAAAATTGATTGATTTGTCATGGAATATTATGTATTTTTTGATGCTACCGGAAATTCTCAACACATACAAATGGCTTCTCACGTGCCAAAAACCTTTATAATTTCCTCCGTAAACCTACAAAACTGTTTAGTTCTAGGGGGGACACCGGTGTAGTATCGGGCAAAGAACATCTGGCATGGGAATAAGTTAATACGATAATGGAGAAAGCTAATATGTAGATTGAATCATCAGAAATAAACAATGATACCTTCACTTTATATAGGCTCGGTTATTCTCTGCCGCTTCCTTGGTGAGGTCGCCCGTTATGTGATCCGCTTCTAACAACTAGAAAGATAACCACAATGTTCTCCCATTATCTAGAGAGAGATCTCTGTAACATACTCCATTAATCATGGGTCGTTACAGTCAACAAGTTTTAACGTTTTTCATGCACATGGGAAACAATCAGGATGGGTTGACCTATTCATTCCTTGGACTTGAACACCATGGGCTTCGATCTGCCCATTAATGGGCCTCTTCATGAGGCTTATTTGATCGATACAGTGGACTGTTGAAGTCCTTACTCAGATGGGCTTATTATTCTTCGGCCCAGATAACACATTGGGTCTATTTGTTCTGGATCGGATTACTGACCCGATCTGACCCGTTAAGGCTCCATACCTATGCCAGTTGTGAGCAGGAGTTTTCCCATATCATTTTTCGTCCTATCTTTTGTGATAATTCAAGGAAAGAAAAACGAAAGATCACTTCCATTTCATGTAAGTTCTCATTTTCCCCGAATCCTCTGGTTACTTTGCTTTTTCTTCGCATTCTCTATTTCAATTATTGCTTGTGTTGCCCTAGGATGTCATTGAGTCAATTGAATAGTCTTGTCGAGGCTGGTTTGTTATTGAATCCCCTTGCGGAGCAAACGAAGGCAACTCAGGTTGCTCAACCCTCTAATCCCTCATAAAACTGGGAAGATCATGGGGCGAGCAAGGTTCCACAGGAATGGCTGGTGCTATTTAGAGAACAGTACGACATTCATTCGTTTGTGTCGAATAGGGTTCCGTCTGAAGACGAATGTCCTTACAATACCAAGGAGGATAAAATATGCCTCTTTTTGTAGATGTTTGAGTATGGGCTCATTCTTCCCTTTACTCCCTATCTTCGCAATCTTTTCCATCAACTAGAGATAACTCCTGCCCAATTAACCCCTAACAGTTTTCATCAAATCATGGGAGCCATTGACCTTGCGCAAGAAAATGAAATATCCATTTCTGTAAATACAATTAGAGGTATAGGACACCTCAAACTCCTTCCCAATCTTGGGAGATATTATTACACCTTCCCCAAGAAATTTTCTTTCCTTACTAACCTTCTAGTTAAAGTAAGAAACTAGCAACAGTGGCAACTAGCAACAATGGCATCTCTTCTTCTCGAGTGATTGGGAGTTCTCTCCTAAGGAAGTGGAGCAACCCTCCATTGTGCCGAGGCGCTTCAATACCCCAAGTAATTACCCTAGTTATTTCCTTAACGATTTGATTTTTTTGAAATTTCGTTCAAGTGATTTTGATGTCTTTTCTAGGGTCTGTGGTGCAGGTAAGAGAGCTTGCAAAAGTCTTAGCCTCACAACTAGAATCGATGAGGAATTGAGAAGATTATTGGTATCAGCAGAGTACTCCTACAAAGTCTTGACTTACCGCCCATTTAGCAGAACAGAAATGGATGTTTTTCAATTTGAAAAACTAGCCGAGCTGTAAATTGGAAGAAAGAGAAAAAGTCTTGTGAAAAAGTCTTCCATGCCAACTGGGCAGTCATAATCTCAACCCGTCGCTGCTACTGCGAGACCGACAACTAGCTATGCAATGGATCCTTTTGCTACATTGGAGGTCAGCCATCCAATTCAGCCAGCTGTTCAACCCCCTGCTAATCCTCAACCTACTGTTCCAGAGATTACTAAATCTGAGGAGGATTTCCAGCCTTTAAAGCATTCATAGGCACAAAGTGATTTCAGTGACGGTCCCAACCATCCCAACTCCTACCCCTGCAAAGGTCAGAGATCCAGTGTCTACTACAAGGATGATTGTTGACCACGCTATTGTAGAGCCTTCATTAGTCAATCGCCAACCTCTTTAGACGTCAGCTTCCAGCCGTGGGACATCAAGTGGCCGAGGTATAACCAAACAACAAATGAGCCAGCTGATACACGAGGTTGGCCTTTCAGTTCCAAGTCGTTGTGCCATCTTCGACAACGCCATCAAATTTCTGTACGAGAGGTCCTGAAGTAAAGGCAGAAAAATGACTAAAGGCCACAATAAGGCTGAGCTATTCAGGATGCTTATATGTGCACTCCTTCATGTAACTGTAGTTCTTCTTTGTTAAGCTCAGTGTTTTCTTCAAACTGTTTTATTGTTTCCTTATTGCTTGATTTCTTAATATAAAGTATCTATGTATCGTCTACTCTGGCCAGTAATGGTGATAATGTAAATAAGTTAGATGCCCAACTCATGCATCAACTAACTGAGTCCAGCAAGCTGGAGGGGAACATTCGTGCTTTACAAGAGCAGAAGCTCAGTCTTGAGACAGACCTAACACTGGTGAGGTCTTTCCAAGAGAAGTACGAGATGGAGCTGCGTTCTGCTAATGAGTAGACGGAAGTGCAGCAGAAAAGCAACGAGCTCTATTTCTCAGAGAACGGTAAGCTCCAGGCAGAGAACACTATCTTGAGAGGAGATAACTCGTCCTTGAGGGATGAAGTTCGTACTTTGACTAAGGATATCAGCTCAGCTCGCCTAACAATCGATCAAGATATTGATCTCAAGGCTAAGGATGTTGTCTTTCAGGTTAGAGATGATGCACTTTGAGAAAATGAGAATGCCATTCAGTAATTGCAGACTGAGAAAGACCGCCTAATGACTGAGCTGGAACATAAGAAGATAAAATCCACCGACCAAGTGCAAGAAGTTGAGAGGCTGTCAGCCGAGCTTGCAGTCAAAGTAAAAGAGTCTGAGCTATCAATCAATGAGCTTTAGGCTGAATTCAAGAAGAGATTTGGACGGATTTAGTTGGTGGGCTTTGACTTCTGCTGACGGAGAGTGTCAGAGGAGCATCCAGACTTAGATCTCACATTCTTGGAAGATGAGCTAAGAAATGAACTTGAGGGAGAAAACACGACTGATGGCAAAAAATAACTTGCTGAAGAAGAAAAGACCTTATCCATACCAACTACAGATGTTCCTACACTGAGCTCAATTTCAATCCTGGTTGATCGGCTTGCTGCAAGCTCAGCTCAAGTCCTGGCTCAAGCTCCATCAGTTGACATTGCTACCATGCCGATGTCAGACTAACTAAATGTCATTGATCAAAGCGCCACTCTTTGAACTGTCCTCCTATCTTTCATTTCTTTTTTTGACGTCTGTAATTAATTTGGGTAATGATACATTTTTTTATCGTCATGACCTATTTAAAACAGTAGCCGTCATTTAAATCTTGAAAATGCACTGTGATTATTACGGTATGCAATCTGTCAGCACTCGTCATTCATGCACTTAATACAAGTTTTTTGACATTTTAATTTCTTCTCTCTCTTTATTTGTTTATCTATTTAAAGTCAAACCAAGCGTTGATTATTTCTTCACAAATCCAGGCGCTTCCATTTCTTTAATCTTGCATTCTTGAGTTCTTCATTTTTCTTTTTCAAACTTTCTGTGATCATAGCGTCTACTTCATGGCCAGCACCTTCCTCTTTTGAGGAAATCCAGTTCGAAAGGTAGAAAGAGATAGAACTGGGAGAATATTTTCATGCCTTAATGCAGCAGGCCAAGACAGCTAGAGAATATCACTTTTGTTTTCATGCCTTAGAGGAAGCCACTCTTGTTTTCTTTGCCATGGAAACGGCGAACTTTTGTGCCATCTCTCATCTTCATGAGCTCAAGGAGGAGTTGAGGAAATTTGTAAGGAGCAAGTGTGACTTGGCTACCGATTTCCATCACCATAAGCTCTTTATTGACCCCTATTAAGGAAAAACGGTACAAACTCCTAGAGAAAAATGAGACGAAGAAGGCCAAAATTCAAGAATTGATCAACAAGCTCAACAAATATGAGGAACATGCCTTCTATTTCTCCAACTCAGATTCGGAAGATCTGGATTTGCCTACTTCTCCTGTGTTGGAATGAAGCCACCCTCAGCCCAGTTTAATGAAGAAACAATCTTCTTTTCTTTTTTGTTTTTGCTTTTGAAATAACAGTCTTTTCTATTCTTGAGCTTTTTTTTTTTTTTTCTTTTGGTAACCATGTACCCCTCTTCCTTTTGATAATATGAAAACAGGTTTCTTGATTTTGTCTGTGTTGTGTTGCTGTGTGTTTGATTGCCTGTGTTGCCCTCCTATCGACCCTTCTTCATAATTTGATTAGAAACTTAAGCTAGTTATGAATTAATATCAAGAGTTTAAGCAGCAAGTAAAACATTTGACTTACAAACTTAGTCATAATAATCAGCATCATAATCATGCAGGGTAATCAAATGTACCATCATTTTTCTCAAGATATTATCCAGTCTTAAACTCATAAGTTTTCTGGATTTTGCATCTCGATTGAGTTGGAAGCTTATAAAGATTTGCATGAGTTTATTGTCGATCGTTTAACCAATACTGATTTTCTTTATTTGCAAGACTAGAAGTTACAAATGGCAAACTGATTCTGCACTATGCAGAATGAGCAGTGTTGATCATGGCTGGGTCTTTCTATTTTGTTCTCCTTGTGTGAGCTGTCCTACCATTCTTTTTTGCTGGTGTTATGTACATAAGCCGATTTGCCTTAATCATTACAATCAATCCAAGTTGAGATACTCAATTATTTGGAGTAAACTTAGTTTCATAAAGTATGTGGAGAATGAGTAAGCTAGTCAGTCTGCCCATTTAAGTATGAGGAGACCGATCTGCTCTGCTCATGCTGAACTGAGATGCTCAATGGTAATGAGTAAATTGACCTACTCTGTTCATTTGTGAATGAGTAAACAGATCAGCTCTGCTCTTTTGAGCTGAGGTGCTCAGTTTGTGTTGAGCTAAGATTCTTAGTTGTATTGAGTAAATTGACCTGCTCTACTCATTTGTGAATGAGTAAATAGATCAGTTTTGCTCTTCTGAGCTGAGGTGCTCAGTTTGTGCTGAGCTGAGATGCTCAGTTGTATTGAGTAAACTGACCTACTCTACTCATTTGTGAATGAGTAAACAGATCAGTTCTACTCTTTCTAAGCTAAGGTCCTCAATTTGTGCTGAGATGAGATGCTCAGTTGTATTGAGTAAACTGACAAGCTCTGCTCATTTGTGAATGAGTAAACAGATCAGCTCTGCTCTTTCTAAGCTAAGGTGTTCAGTTTGTGCTGAGCTGGGGTCTCACACTTAGCTTCAATTCACTAAATATGGCAGACTTGATATAAGCATAGTATTGCAATAATAAATGTCGCAAAAATTGATAGAGAGAAATTTTTTTTGCTCTTATTCAAAGAATGTGTCTCAAAAAGAGAAAACTTCAAAATATTTAACGAAAGACAAGAATCAGAAAATTCATACAAAATACTTTCATAGGTGAGAGATGTTCCAAGGCCTGGGGATCGCTACGGTATCAAGATATTCTAGCCAATAGGTTCCTGGTCTGTTCACCTTGGTAACTCGGTAAGGACATTCCTAGTTAAAAGCTAGTTTTCCTAAGCGAGCTCCTAAGCGATGAGGCATTACTCTCCAAAGTACCAGGTCTCCTACTGCGAAGTGTCTCGGACACACTACATGATTGAACATTCGTACCATCCTTGACTTGTAAGTTGTCATCCTCATTGACGCCCTGTCACGTCTCTCTTCCAACTAGTCCATTTCTTCTCATATGGCTTTTTTATTCTGCACTAGATTGATTGTACCATCTCGTCTTCACGATAACCCTATCTCTACTGGAACAACAACTTTAGTTCAATAAGTCATGGAAAAAGGTGTCTCACCTGTGGTAGATGTATGAGTTGTTCGATATGCCCACAACACTCCAGGGAGATTTTCAACCCACTTTCCTTTGGCGTCATCCAGTCATTTCTTGAGTGGCTCCTTGATGGAATAGTTTGTCACTACTGCTTGTCCATTAGCTTATGGGTACGCCGGGCTAAATGTACGGTGTTGAATCTTCAGTTCGTCATACATTCATCCAACTTTGTCGCCGGTGAAAGGTGTTCCATTATCATAAATGAGTACTATAGGAATGTCAAAACGACATATGATATTCTTCCAAAAAAAGTTCTTCACTTCGTTCTCCCCCACAGTTGCAAACGCTTTAGCTTTGACCCACTTGGTGAAGTAATCAATAACCACCAATAGGTACTTCTTGTTTTCTAGTGCTGGAGTAAACGGTCCTAGCACGTCCATCCCTATTGAACAAATGGCCATGGGCTGGTTATCAGTGTTTGTTGTTGAGCTAGAACCTTAATGTCATTAGAGAACCGCTGACATTTGTCATATTTCTTGACGTATTCTTGTGCATCAACGCATATTGTTGGCCAGTAGTACCCCACTCTTAGTGCTTTGTGAACCAAGGTCTTCCCTCCTATATGATTTTCACAAACCCCTTCATGTATCTTTTGTAAGACATACATAGCTTCCTTTGGGCCTAAATAAATTTGTAAAGGATGGGAAAAAAAATGTTTATACAATTTATCGTTAGTCAGTACATACGTTGATACTTTGTATAAAACTCTCATAGCAGAGTCCTTGTCTCCTGGTAAGATCCCTTCTTTGAGATAACGAATGAGATGAGTTCTCTAGTCTTCTTTTTTATCCAGCTAACCAATTCATGCACAATGGTTAACTTGTGCTATTATAGATGGTTGTTCAAGGAACTCCATCAGTTTAGACCGCTGATCAGGTCCAAATATAGAAGCTAATACCTACAAAGCATCTACCTTCATGTTTTCATCTCTTGGGATGGCTGCAAACTTGCAACTCTGGAGTGTGGAGATTAACTATTTCATATTTTCAACATAAAAGCGCAATATTTCTTCATTTATGGTGAACATTCCATTAATCTAATTAACCACCAATTGGGAGTCTGACTGCACTTCCAGATACTGGGCTCCTAACTCTTTGGCAAGAGTCAAGTCAATGATTACTATCTCATATTCTACTTCATTGTTGGAAGTTCGAAAATCAATCTGCACTGTCTTTTCAAGCTGATCTATTTCGGGTGTTTGTAGGACTATACCTACACCACACCCCTTCACGTCTGAAGCATCGTTAACTCATAGCTTCCGTGGCATAGCTAACTGATCATGGCACTCTCCATCTTCTGCTACCATTTCGGCTGGAGGAGTCAGTTCAACAATGAAATCTGCTAAGTCTTGCCCTTTAATTGCGGCTCTGGGTTTGTACTTGATGAAAAATTCACCAAGTTCTACAGCCCATTTCATGAGACGTCTAGAAGCCTCTGGTTTGTGCATTACAACTCGGAGTGGGTATGAGGTCAGCACGTTGATCACGTATGCTTGTTATAGACTGGTCTTTGCCCTCCTGCGTGATCTTTTATCAGTGCGGCACTTACTGCCATAGGCGTAACTGCCAAATAAAAATAGAGTTATTCCCTAGGGAGTACTTTTGCCAGCATCTCAACAGAGCCTAAGTAGTCCTTGATGGATTGTAGCACTTGTTTACAGTCATCACTCTACTGAAAGGTTTTGTTTCTCCTTAAGATTTTGAAGAATAGAGCACACCTATCAATAAATTTAGAAATGAGCCTGTTTAGTTCCGCTAATCTTCTTATCAGCACTTGAACTTCTCATATAGTTGTAGGAGACTTCATGTTCCTAACTGCTTCTATCTTACCTGAGTCCACCATGATGCCGGATTGGTTTACCATGAAACCCAGAAATTTTCTAGATGCTACGCCAAAAGCACATTTCTCTGGATTCAACTTCATGTTGAACTTCCTCATAATGGAGAAAGCTTCCACCAAATGCTTTAGGTGATCCTTCTTCTTAGAGTTGTTAATGAGCATATCGTGTATATATACCTCTATAGTTGCTCTGATCTGATCTTGAAAAATGCGGGTCACTAATCGTTGATATGTCGCTCCTCAATTTCCTAAACCAAATGGCATTACTTTGTAACAGTAAGTACCTCTTGGAGTGATGAATGTCGTCTCTTCCTCGTCTTGCTTATCCATGCAAATTTGATTTTAGCCTGCATAAGCATCCAACATGGACAGTCATTGATTCTCTGTTGCTGCATCCACCATCTGGTCTATCCTCGATATTAGGTAGTAATCTTTTGGGCATGCCTAGTTAAGGTTAGTGAAGTTGACACACATTCTCCACTTTTCATTCTTCTTTTTGACAATGACTGGGTTGGCTAGCCATTTGGGGTACATCACTTCCCTTATGTGGTCAATCGAGAGTAGTCTCTTCACCTAAGCTTCGATCACCTATTCTTTTTCAGGACTGAAAGTTCTCATCTTCTACCTAACTAGAGAATAAGACCTGGATATATCAAGGCAGTGGACTACAATATCAAGGCTAATACCTTTCATATCTTCTGGAGTCTAGGCAAAGACTTTCAGATTTTCTTTGAGCAGCTTGCTGATCTCCTCTGTCTCAGTCTGGCGTAAGGATCCCCCTATCATCAACTTCTGAGCTCCCTCATTGAAGGTGATATCTCATACTTGCTCGGCAAGCTAAATCACACTGGAGTGTTCCCTAAAGTCATCATTTTCATGGGTCGAGCTTTTTGATGGAGCTGTTTCCTACTCCTGCTTTAATTGCTATAAGGGCTTGTTTCTGTCCTCCATAGCTATTGCAAAACATTGCCTTGAGGCCACCTAATCTCCTTGTATCATCGCCACAGAACCATCCTTTGCATACTTGACGCACTGGTGGTACATTGATGCAACAACTTTCATCACATGCAGCCATGGATGTCCCAGTATCACATTGTAAAGCGACTAATAGTCCATCACCATGAACTTTATAGCCTTTGTATACCCTCATTCCTCCCTGTTTGCGGTGACGGACAGGGTGATATTCCCTCGTGGCAAGTTGAGGTCGCCATTGAAACTACCATAACAGTTTGGGTGAAGCTAACATCTAAATTGGGTATTCCCATCTACTTCAGTATGTCCATAAAGATAATGTTAGCAGAGGTACCATTGTCAACCAAAATCTATCTTACCTGGAAGTTGTAAATACAGAGAGTGATGACCAGGGCATATTCATGGGGATGAACGATCCCTTTGCTATCCTCATCGGAGAAAGTGATGACCGGTCCTGGATTTGTAGTTATGGCCATTACTTCTCCATAATAGCGTTCTAATGCAGCTTCGCGGATCTTCATTTTCCATTCACGGTTGGATTCTCCGATTGCTGGGCCAGTTGAGTTTAGCATGAAGATTACTTCACGATTTTGCTCAAGACGATCCTTTTTAGGCTCCTTATCACAGTTTTCTTCACGACGACCTTCATCTCTAAGACTCTTTCTATCCCTCGAGCATTCTCGCAAATAATCACGTAACTGACCCATGTTAATTAGCTACTTGATTTCCTTCTTAAGCTTCTAGCAGTTATCTGTGTCATGACCATGGTCTCTATGGAAACCACAATACTTCGACCTATTTTTCCTGTTGGACTTGGCAGTGTTCTTGGGAGGCCATTGGATCACTTTAGACGTACGGATCTTATGTAGGATTCTAGATATTAACATCCATAGGCCAGGCAGGTTTGGCTCCTGACACGCTTTTGGTCTAGAACTTGAGCTTCTGGGCCGATCTTTACGCCTATCAAAACTGTTGCCTTTTGTCTTGCTGTGGTCCTTCTCGTTTTACCTAGGGCGATCTTTAGAAGATCCCCTACCTTTTCTCACAAGCTTGATATCTTCCAGCTTCATGTAAGGTTTGGCTTTTTCCATCAGCTCCAATATGCTCCTAGGGTTTTTCTTTGTGAGAGAGTATTGAAATCTGTATGGCACAAACTTGATGTGAATGCATTGATGATAAGGTTTGAATCACAACCCTCAATGCACGTCAGTTCCTTGTTAAACCGGCTCATATATTGGTGTAAAGTCTCTCATTTCTCTTGATGTATGGCCAGCAGGTAATCAGGTCTCTTCATCAACCTTTGATAGGTTATGAAGCGGTTGATGAACATTTTTTCAAACTTTTTGAAAGATGAGATAGAGTTAGATAGGAGCGTATGTAGCCATTCAAGGGCAGAGCCCTTCACAGTTGTCGCGAAAGCTCTACAAAAAGCTGAGTCGCTTGCTCCATATAAGTTCATGACATGCTTTAACTAGAGAATGTGGTCTACAAGATCTGTTTTCCTATCGTATTTCTCGAACTTCATGGGATCAAACCTCTCCGATAGTGGTACAGCCAAGATTTCTGAAGTGAGCGACATTTCAGTGCCCTTCAACAGCCTATCCAGCTCATCCAAAGGCTAACCGCTCTCTACCTTACTTCTGAGCTGCTGATGTAAGTTAACAATCTTAGTTCAGCTGTAGACCATTCTCTCCTACTGTTAATTGTTGGTATCTCCTTGGGCAACTCGCTCTTCTTAGGATTAAGGGCCAGTTGACCCTGGAGACTCTACATCTTCTCCCATATCGTCATTGACGACTGAGGGTTGTGGTCTGCTTTTGGTGATTATCTCTATCGTGTATTTGATAATATCCGCCATCTCTGATATTTTCCCAGTCAGAGAGTCAATCTTCGCATCCTTGCTTGGAATTGCTGGGAGAGCGTCAGCATGAACTTCCTCATAGTTCCCGTCGGAACTTCGTTGTCAACCTGCAGTGGTAAATCACTGCTTTGGCTTGGAGCCGTTCCTCTTACTCGTGGTTACCTTATTGTTGCGACGGAAAGTTTTTATATTAGCGTTTCCCACGACGGCGCCAAATGATGCTTCCGAAAATTCTCAGCACATGCAAATAACTTCTCACATACCAAAAACCTCTTTGATTTCCTCCGTAAACTTGCAAAACCGTTTAGTTCTAGGGGGACACCAGTGTGGTGTCGGCCAAAGAACCTCCAGCATGAAAATAAGTTAATCTGGTAATGGAGAAAGCCAATACACAGATTGAATCGTCAGAAATAAACAATGATACATTTCCTTTATATAGGCTCGGTTATTCTCTGTTGTTTCCTTGGTAAGGTCACCTGTTACATGATCCGCTCCTAACGACTAGGAAGATAACTACGATTTCCTCCCATTATCCAATGAGATATCTCTGTAACGTACCCCCATTAATCATGTAACGTACCCCATTAATCATGGGCCGTTATAGTCAACAGGTTTTAACGTTCTTCATGCGCAGGGGAGACAGTCACAATGGGCTGACCTATTCATTCCTTGGACCTGAACACCGGGGGCTTCGATCTGCCCATTAATGGGCCACTTCATGAGGTTTATTTAACCAGTACAGTGGACTGTTGAAGTCCTTACTCAGATGAGCTTATTATTCTTCGGCCCAGATAACACATTGGGTCTGTTTGTTCCGGATCAGATTACTAACTCGATCCGACCCGCTCCACACCTATATCAGTTGTGAGCAGGAGTTTTCCCATATCATTTTCAGAATTGAGGCTTTCATTTAAATATATATATAGATAGATAGATAGATAGATAGATAGATAGATAGATATAGATATATATATATAGATAGATAGATAGATAGATAGATAGATAGATGGAGATAATTTTTTTATTTTTTATGTATGGAATTTGAGGTACATACGGAATTATCCTACAAAATATTACTACAACCTAAAATTGTAAAATTCACTCCACTTTAAAATGATAGGAGGGACACAAAATATTGAATGGATGAAAAGAACCTACAAATTACTATATATATATATATAAATATCCTAGAATTATTTGTAGGACTAAGAAAAAGGAGCCAAATTATTCTAACCAAACTTTCATATGAGCAAATATTGATTTTAAGTGTTATTGAAAATCGATATAGTAATTTTAGTTAATTCGAATATAAAATGACAATTTCTATTATTTGCTTAAGGAAAAAAAAAAAAAAAAAAAAAGGCAAACTCTTATCGCAAAAATAAAATATAAAATAAGTAAAATATTGGACAAAAGCAAAAGCTTAAGAAACAAGGATTCTCTGAAGACCTTTTACAAATCAGCGTGGCTGTGTAGTGGAATGACGCATATCTTTGTTAAAGGTCAAGAGGATGCAATGGGATATAAATGGGAAAAGAGACTATATATATATATATATTCTAGGTTAGTAGCAATTTATCCCATGTAGTTTACCAAATTGCTCTTCATTTGTGGTATTTTCGTAAGTAATTATGCGTGTTCCATTTAGTTCAGATTAAAGTGTAACAATTATATTTTTTGTTAAATTTAATGGTCAAACCTCAAAAAATCAGAATAGATATTTATATCCCGGATCCGGTCGGTCAAATAATATCCACTTGCCCTTTGTTTTTCCCTTTCCTTTATTCTCCCACGTTGGTTGAGACAGGTAGGGTCAAGTATAAAATTAAATTTTTTATTTCATAAAATCTTGTTAATTATTTAACCATTGTAATTAAGTTTGAATCATAAAGAGTGTTAACGAAAATATTATAGGAGTGTAAAATAGAATTTAACTCTATTATTCCATACTACCTAGAGCTATCGAACGGATCTTTTAAAAATTCAAGGGTGTAAGGTGTTTTAATTTAAAAGATAAGGGGTGTAAAATACAACCAAACAGAAACTAAAAGTTTGCAAAGTGTAATTTATTGAAAACAAAATTATCCTTGTGGGACTTTACACGGCATAAAATGAAGCAATTGACGCACAAGGATGGTGATGGAAGTGTCAAAATATTCAAAAAGGAAGGGAAGAAAATGGTAGGTCTTGCCGGCTTTATTGATAGGTTGCCAAATCTTTTGATAAGGTCTTCAGGTGTTATCATTCTTTAATTGCACAATTGGTTTGCATAACGACGAAACTTTTCCTAGTACATCTGTATAATTAAACAGTGAAAGTTCGCTATATCTTGAATTTCAAAATATTTCTTGTAAAAGAATGATTATGATAAATTTTAATATTTTGAGAGTAAGTTTGATCCATTGAACTACTGCACTATATTTTAGAAAAAAAATTACCGAACGGTCTTATTAAAAACATGAATCTACCAAATCATCTCACAACTTTTCAATTGAACCAAACAATTCTCAATTTCCGAAATTTTGTCACCGGATAGTCTCAAATTCAAATTCAAAATTAGATATGGACGATATTGCCCATCCGCAATTCATTCATAGGATTAAGAACAATTACCAAATTATAATCAAACCACATTTATATTTTTAAAATAGCGATAATTTTTTTTGATATATTGTTTTCTTGATTTGATTATAGATTTATAATAGAGTAGTCATTAGCTGCAAAATAACATCAATTTGTATATATTTTGTTGTATGATTTATCATGGTATTGAATGTAACACGAACGTGAAATTTTTATTATGTAACACGAATGTGATTTTTTTATGAAAAAATGATAAACGTGATATCATCTTGAAAATCTTATTCGGACGAATCTGAATATATAATTAGATCATAAAAAAATATTATATGTTGACTTTAACACGATGTGAAAAATTATGAAGGTTCCGAAATAGTATATTGAATGTGACACGAATGTGAAAATTGAAAATTCTAGAAATACCACATTGAATGTAATACGAATCTGAAATTTTGATGAAAAAATGATAAACGTGATATTATCTTGAAGAGCTTATTCAGACGAATCTTAATATATAATTAAATCATGAAAAAAAAATATCATGTTAAATTCAACACGATGTGAAAATTTTTGGAGATTCTAAAGTAACATATTGAATGTAATAAGAATGTGAAAATTGAAAATTCTAAAAAGTTCATGTTGAATGTAACACGAATCTGAAAACTAATAAAAAAAATAGTGAATATGATATTATTTTGAAATCTTACTCAATCGAATCTGAATATATAATTAGATTGTGGAAAAAAATGTGTAAAAAAATATTCTTTTTATTTTAATAAAATGATTTTTAATCTCTATTTTTCAAGAAGTTATATATCAAATAAATAGTTAGATAGACAATCTAACTGAATAATTACAAATGACTATTTGGTAGCCCGCTTAAGAAAATAGTTTGTTAAACTACCCTCCTATGAGGAGCAAGTGGTGACTGCCCCTAAGGAAAAAAAAGTAGAAAAAATTAAAAATTGAAGGCTTAATATATACGTCAACTTAGAGTTAGGTTGATTATATATAAAGGCCCGTTTGGTAACCGTTTCATGTTTATCCCATGCAGTAGGATGGAGATGGGATGAAATGAAAATCTTGTTTTTTTCTTGGGAGCAGAATTACATTTGGTAATGACATAATTTTATTTTGATTTGGAAACATAATCACGTTTGGTAACGACAGAATCTATTTTAGTCCTAGAAATCAAGAACGAACCATAAACCACTATCAATAAATCATCAAGCAATCGAACCCTAAATCACAATAAAAAAATAAAAAATAAAAATTATTAAGCAATTGAACCTTAAACCCCAATCAAAATCGAAATCCTAAACCCCAATCGAAATCGAAATCAAAATTCTAAACCCCAATCGAAATCGAAATCGAAATCGAGACTCCAATCAGAATCGGAATCGAAATCAAAACCGTAATTGAAATCGACAATATCGAAATACCCTAAATCAAAATCGACGAAATCGATTTTGATTTAGAGTCAAATAAGGAAATCGACAAAATCGAAATACCCTAAATCGAAATCGACAAAATCGATTTTGATTTAGAGTCGAATAAGGAAATCGACAACGAACACGATGACGAACACAAAATCAACAACGAACAACAAAATCGATGATGAACACCACGAACAAGGAAATCGACGACAAGGAACAGAGGAACACAACGACGGGCCAAGCCAAGGAACACAACAACGGTCCAGGTTGAGGAGGAGGAGGAGCAAGTCCAGATCTAAGCCGAAAAACACATTGAAGAAGAAGAAAAAATGAAGAAAAAAAAAAAGAGAAAAAAAAAAGGCTTACTGAAATCGAAACCCATACCTCATTAACAATTTTGAAGATACTGAGTGTTTCCCTTTTTTTTGGATGGCAATAGGTGGAAACAACTTTTTTTTATTTCTCAATTCTTAATAAAAAGTGAGAATGATTTTAGGTTTTGGGATGAGAATAGGAATGAGAACAAAAACAGATTTACTAAACGCTATACCCAAATAAAAATTCCAAAAATTTGAGAATGGGATGAGAATTTTTGGGATAAAAACGGTTATCAAACGGGGCCTACATTTTTTAAAGTATAAATCCCATTTTTTAGGAAAAGTATAATAGTGGTATTATTTGAAGTTTCAATAAACTATCAATATCCTCAAACAAAAGGCCAAATATATCCTAATTGAAAACCTACCATTTGAATACTTTAAACCACAATTAAACCTACAAATGATAAAGCATGGATAGGCAGTATTTCCCATTGAATGTCACCACCACAAATTAAGCAGATAGAGAATATCCCACTATCAACTTCAAAGAAACAATTGAGGGATAACATGCAGCACAAGTCTATCAAACCTTTTCATTTTTAAATGGTGTTGTCCAGACCAGTTTAGGAATATTTTGACTAATTATCTTTCCAGACGATTTTAAAGTCACACTCCTCCATATCGCCATGATGCATTTAGGATTAAATTCAAAATTTAATTCTCAATGTGTACTTCCCCAAGAGAAACGAACCGTAGTTGACTAGGAAAATGGACATCTCTTCTTACTAACCGGATTAACACCTCTTCTATCAAACTAATCCTTGTTGTTATGCACCCTTTTAACTGTTGATGTTGCTTCATATTCTCCATCTAATTAAACTTTTCTAAGTCAGATTGCAGGACAAATTGGTGTCCATATTTGACTTCCAAAGTGAAATCTCTATCCACAACCAAACAAAAGCTTCTCTTAAAGCTAATTTCACACCATAATTTATTTAATATTTTTTCAAAAAAAAAAAAGTGTCCTAAATGATAATTTCATTGTTCATCGTTAAACTTGGAGGCATGTATTATCTGGTTGGTTTTGTTTTAGAAAATATTTTTTAAAAATTATAAGAATTATTTAGTTTAATTTTGAGTATATAAATATATTTCTAGTCTATAAATTAGGACATATTTTATATTTTTGACATTTTGAACCGTTAAATCAACATTAGATCTAACAGTTCAGATCAAATATTTTTTTAAATTTTTATAACCTTATATCACATAATATCTCTAACAAACAAACAACCTATCTTAAAATATCTCATAAAAAATTTACATCCCCACTTTTAAAATAGTTAGATAAAATTATATTTTGTATCCTTTAAGTTTTATAATTATATTTAATTGGTTATATTTTTAGTATTTACTATCATTTGACCCTTACAAATTAAAAAAATTAAGATAGTGTCTTTAGGCATGGAGAATTCGTAGTGTGTGTATATATATACACAACTATTCAAATAACGTGATTGATTGAAATATATGTTGAAAAATGGAAATAGTAATGATGTTTGCTTGGTGAATCTATAGTAGAGAAAAAAAATCACGATCTACAAATATATATATTTATAAAAAAAAATAAAAAAATATTACTTTAATAAAATGTGATTCAATCTATGAAATTATTTTTTGTATATATTTTTAAATTGTGTTAGTCTATGAATAAACAAGGATCGTTTTCTTTAAAATGTGTTTTCATAAAGTAGTGTTGGGATTGATTCGAGAAGAATGAATGAATGAAATAGAATTAGGAAAAAAAATTGAAGGAAATTTTCTGCCTAAAAATTCCACACCCCCACTTTTAAAGCAGTTAAGTTAAATTATATTTTGTAGCTTTTAGGTATTATACATGTACTTATTAGTCATTTTTATTATTATTTATTATATTTTGACACCTATAAATTTAAAAACGATATAAACGATATAGGGTTTTTAGACGAGAAATCACTAGTAGAAAATAAATCTAAATTAAATTTTGGGTTAATTACACTTTGTACCCCTGTTATTAGGTTTAATTACACTTTTTATTGTTATTTTCGTCAGTATTTACACCTGTGTGCTTCTGACTTAAGTGTAACTCTAATTCCATTGGACAAAAAATGTGCAATGTCTATTTTACCCTTCCTTATATACAATACTTGGCATTGAGAAGGTTGGATTATCATAATTCACTCATGCTCATCATTCTTCAGAGTTCAGCCCTCGCTCTCTCTCTCTCTAAATAGCTCATTATTCTTCAGGTCTCATTAAAAAAAAAACTTCAAACAAAAAGGGCTCCCCATCAAAACAGAGCAAAAGCTTTATCCCTACCCCCAAAAAATCCACAATCTGAAAACAAAAAAAAAATCACAGAGATAATTGTTTTTTTTCCAAAGATTGGAGCTCAATTTGAACTTACAATGGTGTACAGCAACACACCCACCTAGTACACCACCCTCCACGACTCCATCACCTCCCTCTGCAAGAACATCCTCCCTTTGTCCTTCAAGAAATGGCGGTTGCCGACGATCGCCGCTGCATAACAGAGGTTGCCAGAGTTACAGTTCCACAACCTAAAATGGCAATAGGTTTCATCAGATCCTCAATTTGATGGGTCTCTCCAAAGAAAGGGTTCTATTGAAAATGTTAATATATATATATATATATATATATATATATATATATATATATATATATATATCAACTTGGTCCATTAGGTTAAACTCTAGTATCACTAAAAAAAACCAAATCCTAACCTTATCAGGTTTGCTTAATCACCTTCTATATATAGACCCTTTGTATATCTCTATAATGTATCTCTTTGATATATATCAATACAATTCTATGATGTTCTCCCAATATTTTGCTTCTCAATTATTTCAATAGGGTATCAAGAGCTAATTTTTCTTGGTTCTCTTCCTCCTAATTTTTTTTCCAAAAAACTAATCTTCTCAGGTCTTTCATCGCATTGTTGCCCATCTCGTTTTCATCATTCAACACCCCAATATCGTATTCATCATCATCATCAAATCGTTTTGTTAAAACGAGTTCAATAACACCAAAATCACCGCCATAGGGATTCTCACTAGGGGTGTGCACAGTTCAATTCGGTTCGGTTTTGCCAAATTTTGCTCCCTGAACCGAGAATTTGGTTTTCATAAAATAAAAATCACTCCCTGACAGTTCGGTTTTCATAAGTGGAGAAAACCGCCCCTACGGTTTTTTCGGTTTCGGTTCGATTTTCGATTTTGAGCCTGAATTTATTTTTTTTTGGTTTTTTCACAACCCACTACCCAATTCCTTAGTGAATTATTCCAAATTCAATTTCAGCTCATTAACCAACACAATTCTTAATAGTCCATAAAATACAATTCACTAATTGATAGTCCAAAAATTACAATTCATCAATAACTTACAATCCCGAGCTCGTCATGACAGTTCACCAAAACAACACATAGCAACCATTGCACATAGCAAAATTCCAACCAATACAACACTAACTTACAATCCGACCATTGCACATAGCAAAATTCACCAACACAACACATTTCAACAACACAAAAATTAAAAATAACTTACAATCCCAAAAAAAAAAAAAAAAAAAAAAAAAAAAAAAAAAAAAAACAATCTATCCCAAACCATTAATGAACATTGGGATAACGAAGAAATACCTACAACTTTTTGGCAAGGAGCAAATAAGGCCCTCTTAACAGACCAAAGTTTGTATCCTCTTTGGGCTCTGCGTAATCCATTCAAAGTTTAGAATAGCTATATTATCATATTTAAGTTAAAATTTGGAAGCAAATTTGCATTTAGAAACAACTGCATATCGATTCAATTCAGAGATTGTCATACATTTCATTATATTGACAATTGAGCAGAGAATCACAACCTGAAGTAAGTTGATTACGACAAGCAAATGCGTCCTATAATAAATGGCAAAATACTCCCATAACAAGCCCTATCTCAATTTCAGATATCGAAATTGATATGATATTTGTACATCAAAATAACATTACCTGAACATCAACTTCAAAAGGATGATCCATCACTAGTTAATAATCTCTGATTCCGGGAAAAAAGATTGACCAAGATCTACAATTAAAAAATGAGAGAAATTAATGCATTAACAAGGAAAATAAACTATGAATTGTAAACAAACATTTTCTATTTTTTATTACCTTCCTTAACGTCGATAAGATCAAGTTGTTCAACTTGTTCCATTGTTTCTCGAAGATTGATAGAAGTTGATCGGCGCAACCAATTTTGAGTGCAAATTAAGGCTTCCACCATCTTCGTTGACCACTACCAATACCGCTACCATAGTTGGCCACTACCAATACTACTACAATCTGATTTCGTTTTAAAGACAATCTTTGTTTGTTTGGGATCCGGGACTTTCAATGTGTATTTCTCACATCTTTGCTCTAGATGAACTGCCATTATCTTAGTTTCAATTTTTCTCGAATCACATGCAAAATTTTAAGAACAGTAATTACAAGCTGCCCTAGGACCCTAACCTACACCTTCCTCAGATTTCAATTCTGTGAAATGTTTCCAAACAAATGACTTCTTATTTCCTTTACATTGTGGTGGGCGTTCATCATTGGTAGCAACTGCAGTAGTGTTGTCAACATTTTTAGCCATCAATTATCTAATAATTAAGAAAACAAAAAAAGAAATATAGGCATATCCTATTACTTTACACATCCAAATCCAACGTCAACAAAACAAAAAAAGAAGAATAAAAAATGATCAAACAGAGCACCAGGGTTTCGATCAAATATGATGACAACTATCAAATATGTGCGCATAAAAAGAAGAAATTAGAGAGTGATACTCACCAAAAAATAAATTTGAGGAACTCCCACTTCCAGCTAGGGTTTCAATCAGTTGAGATCTAACCTTTCGATCTGTTGTGGCTAGGGTTTCGATCTGATTGAGGAGAGAGATCTCAGCTCCGGTTGCAATTGTTTCGATCTTAGTTTCGATCGTTTGAACAGCAGCGATGACGAAGCTTTGTGTTCGCCATTTTTATGCGCATATGCGATTCTCTTCGCAGGAGGCGAAGCTTTGTGCTTGCGAAGAGAGGAGAGAACGAAGGCCTGGAGAGATGAGAGAACGGAATGGAGAGAGATAACGAATGCCTAGGATTATCACTCCTGTAGAGAGTTTCAAATTTGGAGACGGCAAAAATTTAAGGAATGAAGGCTAAGGTTTGCTCATCTGTGTGTAACTATGTATATATATACATAAAAAATGAAGTCGTTTTATATGTGCAGTTTGGCGCGGTTTAAACTGCAGTTCATGATTCTAAAACCGTGGGCCGAACCGGGGTTGCGATTTTCCACGCAAAAAAAATCGTGCTTGTCGATTTTTTACCGGTATGGTTTTTTTCGATTTTTTTTTTTGGTCAATTTGGTTCGGTTTTTTGGTTCGTCAGGTTTTTTGAACACCCCTAGTTCTCACGCGTTGCCTCAAGCCACCACAAGTCTGTTGAATCTGTTGAATCCTATAAGCCTCACCATTGCTCCGAAATTAACACTCATTACACCATCAGCTTTGTCTTGAAAAGACAATCCCAACGCCATGTAAATCGCAGCAATCGAAGCACAATTGCACCTCCACGTGCCACTAGATTGGTTCAGAGTTTTCTATTGATCGATTCTTCCCTTTTTGGATTGGTTCTTAAAGATCTAACACCGGTTCTTGGATAATTTTGGTGGTTCACATCCATCGGTGGCCTCTGTTTACTCAAATTCGAATAATACAATATAATTATATTGTTAATTCAGTTCATCACAGTGGTTTGGCTAGTTCAAAGGTTCATCAATCGGTCCTCCACGATTATAGACCAGTTCTTAGCTTATTTTGGCATTCCAAATCCATTTATGGTCTCCGTTTACTCAAATTTAAATCATTCAGTATACTTATTTTATATTGTTGATTCGATTCATCACGGTGGTTTAATTCTTCACGATTATAGACCGGTTCTGGGATAATTTCAGCGTTCTGAATCCATTTGTGGCCTCAATTTCTCTAGATTCATATCTTACAGTATACTTTATTATATATTATTGATTTGATTCAACAACGATGTCTAAGGGTTGCTCTTCCTCGACCATTTTCAATGTCAAAGAGAGTTCGAATCCTACCGCCACTGTTGTTACCATCTTTATTGCGGATATAGATTCACTCTTCCATAAAATTATCTTTGATTATGGTACAAATTTTTCCCTTACCTTTTCCCTTACTACATGTAATTTTTTGTTCTTTAATCATGCATGTTGTAATTATATGGTTTCTGATCCCAACATCTTCTCATCCAAACTATCTGCTATAAATGCTCTTACTGATAATTCTCAAATATGTGTTAGTCATACCGTTTATATTTCTACTTCACATCTTTCTATTTTTGACAAGTATTTAATTTTGAAACTTACTTAAAATCTCTTATTTGTTGGGTAACTCTGTGAATTGGGACTTGAAGTAATATTTTTTAATAGTGGTTTTTGTGTGCAGGATCTTCGAACAGGAGAAACTCTTGGAACTAATCATAAAGTTTGACATCTATTTGAGCTCAACAGTTTGCACCTTCCATCTTGAACTCTACCACCACCACCCCATGTCCCTTCATCAACCTGTGCAACCTTACCGCCACCGCCACCATCCTCATCATCATCATCCTCCTTTATCTCCACCACCGCCATTACCACTATCACCATCCTATATTTGGCATTCTCAGTCAAGTCATACTTTATCTAACCGACTCAAATCGTTTATTTCTAGTGGTTAGTTAGGTTTAGTTTAGCATAAGTCCTTTAATTGTATATATTGCCAACTTACAAAATAACTTGCACTACCTTTTAATGAGAGTCAATCTATTTCTCATACACCCTTTGATATAGTACATTCTGTTGTTTGGGGACTTTGTCCTCATGAAACAATGGGCGATTCTCAATAGTTTGTTATCTTTGTGGACAATTACTCTCAATATACATGATTATTTCTTATGAAATATAGATCTAAACTATTCCAAATATATTCTGAGTTTTCTTTTATGGTTCAAACTCAATTTTCTTGATACAGTTTGTGCGTTCCTTGTTTCTTAATCTTGTCCTAAGCGCTTTTGGGGTGAGTCTGCCCTAACCGCAATGTACACAACAAACTGTGTTCCCTCCGCTACAAGTCTTCATTTGAGTGTATTTTTGATAAACCTCCTGATTACTCAAAACTTAAAGTCTTTGGTTGAACTTGTTTTGTTATTCTCAAATCACATGAACACAACAAGTTGTAACTAAGGGACCACCTATGTTATTTTCTAGGATATGGCATTGAACACAAATGGTATCGATGTTGGGATCCCATCTTTAAAACTCTTTGTATCTCTCATCATGTCATTTTTTGGGAACATCAAATGTTCTCTTCCTTACGATCATTTAATATATCAACCCTTACTAACTCCAGATTGTTTACTGATTGATCTCTTAAGTTATTCCCTAAGAGTGCAATTTCGGGTACTTTTGAGCCCACTCCAATACCACCAACTAAGCCTACTCACGAACCTTCAACTAAATCAACTCCAGAACCACCAGATAAACCCACTTCAAAACTACCAGATGAACCCACTCCAGAACCACCAGTTGATCTTACCTCTCTAACTCCATCGACTATGCCTGAGACTCTTCGTATGTTCGATTATTCTGCACCGACTCTTTCTAAGACCCACCCTCCAGATCACCCTCGTTGCTCTAATAGGATGACTCATCTTCCCTCTTATCTCATGAATATCATTATTTTTCTACCATACTTAATCTGCATGAGCCTCAATATTGTAAGGTAATCGCACTTCATTTTGTGCTATTTTATATCACTAAACTCAGGTTTGTTAATATTTAGAATATATTATATTATTATAAATAGATTTATTTTAGTTGTTTTTATATATTTATAAAAATGGAACAAAACAACGTTAAGTTGGGGCAAATTGGATAAAAAAAAACGAGCAAACCATGGCAAGTCGAACAAAAGCTAAACATCGTTCAATCAGATAAAAATATCAAAAATTGAATTATTTTATATGTTTTTGTCAATTTTTGAAAAGCAAATAAAATGGCATTGAGTTTGAGCGAAACGGATAAAAAACTAGCAAACCACGACAAGCCGAACAAAAATCGAAAAAGATAGAGGAGCAGGCATGGCTTCACTGAGATCTTTAGAGAGAGGCGCCAAGCCGCTGGCTTGGCTTCTGCAATGCTCAGGAGGTGCATTGCACGGGATGGACGCACAAAGCCAAGTGGCTATGCCACTTGGCCACTTGCAGCCCTTTCTTTTTACCTAATTATCATTTCGAACCCCCAGCTTTTTCCAGCCTGTTTTGGTGTCATTTTCCTACCACTTGCATTCGAATTTGGCCATTGTGCACTCCAAGACTTCACTTTGATGCCTATAAATATCCTTAGATGCTTGATATCAAAATTCCATATCATTTTCTAGATCATTTTCCACCATTTTGTAAATATTTCTCTTTGTTCTTATTTTATTTTTATTTTTATTTTGGAGAATAGAAAAATTGGATTCTTAGGGGTACAACGTGTAAAATGGTGTTCTTGAGGTTTGTTTTCAAGAAAAACACCACTTTACACAATGATGAGTGGTTAACTTCCTCCAATCAGGTTAAGATTATGGTATTGTATTGTTGAGTTTATGTAATATTCTATTTTTAATTTGATTTTGTATTTGTATGAACAATTGTGTGACGAATAATATTGTTCTTAAAATCGATTTTATTATTGGATTTATAATTGGATTTATTTTCTAAATGCTCTTGCCGAAATTTTGATTCTAAGTTCAATTACTTTGTTGAATCTAATACATGAGGTCTAAATCTAATGGTCATATAATAGTATTCACATGGATTGATTAGTAAATTGGATGATTTATGCCTCAATTCACCCTAGACTAAAGTAGCGTAAGAATTGAAGATATATCATGCTTGGGAATAATCAATCCAATCTTTCTGAGTAATTTCGACTTAAGGTTGGGAACACGCGTTTGCACAAATCCAAGTTAAAGGAAAAAAAATACAAAAAAGACATAATTCCCAAAAATACAAAACTCACAATTTCTAACTGGGTTCCCTATTTTAATTTCTTATTTCATTTATTTTTACTGTTTATTTAATATAATTTTAATTAATTTTGAAAAATCAAAACAAAATCATTTTGAACTAGATTAGAATTAAATTAATTTGGACAGATTAAGTATTTTCCCTCTAATAGGAATTCTTGTGGAATCGACCTCGCTTCTGTTAATCTTTGCTACAACTAATTCATGCACTTGTGAGTAATTTAAAACGAGACGTAACTAGTTTTTATCACCACATAAGAAGGCTAGTATTAACCCTCTTTAGCAGAAAGTAATGGACGAAAAACTTCAAACCCTAGCCAAAACTCATACATGGGATCTCGTTGACCTCTATTCCGGGAAAAATCATAGTGGATGTAAGTGGGTGTTCAAGATTAAAACACTTTATGATGGTTCTGTTGAACGCCATAAATCCTAACTAGTTGCTAAGGGATTTTCTAAAGAATATGGCATTTACTATGAAAAGATATTTGCTCCAGTGGCTAGACTTTTATTTGTCCGTACTCTTCTTATTGTCTCTGTCATTCATTAATGGACCCTTTTTTAGATGGATGTCAAGAATGTCTTCTTCAATGGCGACCTTCTTAAGAAAGTTTAAATACATACGCCTCTTGGTTTTGTTGCTCCTCGACACAAAATTTGTCACCTTTATCGTGCCCTATACGGTCTCAAACAAGCTCCACGTGCTTGGTGTGTAAAATTCATCACCACCATCCACCAGTTCAGGTTCACATTTAATATTCATGATTCTACCTTGTTCATTCTCCAAACTGACAATGGTATTATCCTCCTGCTATTGTATATGGATGCATGATCATTACAGAAGATTATATACGCGGATTCTCTGAACTCAAAAAATTTCTTAGTGGTCAATTTGAGAAGAAAGATCTTGGTGTGCTTACCTATTTCATTGACCTCGAAGTTTCATCCGGTTCAGATGGATACTTTTTTTTTCTCAGGCCAAATATCCATCTGATCTTATTTCCAAAGCTGGCATCACTAACTCTATTAATGGCAATACTCCTCTCGAGTTGAATATTAGACTCACTCCACTAGCTGGTTCGCCTCTTCCGAATGTCACTCTATACCGCCAACTAGTTGAAAGTTTGGTATACCTCACTGTCACTCGCCCAGACATCGCTTATGTCATCCATCAAGTCAACCAGTTCTTGTCTACTCCTCAGACCACTCATTACTTTGTTGTTCTTTGCATTCTTCGGTATATAGCAGGCACCTTATTTCATAGAGACGTTTAACCTCTGCTTATTGTTTCGTTTTGGGCAGCTTTCTTATTTCCTGGTACAATAAGAAACAAACTATGATTGCTCGCTCCAGCACTGAAATCGAATATTATGTCATCGCTTATGAACCACAAGAACTACTTTGGCTTCAATAGCTCCTTGCTGACATGAGAGTTTCCTCCCCTTCTGATATTGTTCTACATTGTGACAATAAGAGTGTTATTCAGATCGCCCATAATGACATTTTCCACGAGCGTACAAAACACATCAAGATTGGTTTCCACTTCACCCGTTACCACATTCTCCATATTATTGTTCGTCTATAGTTAGTCAGTTCAGTCGGTCAGACAATAGATATTTTTACCAAGGCCCATACACCCGAATGCTTTCATACTCTGATTTTCAAAGTCAAGTTCACATCAAATTTACTGCCTTGAATTTAAGGTAGGATAGTAATATATGTATATGGGTTTAGCCTATTAGTTTAAACCCTAATATCACTATAAAAATCAAACTATAACCCTACCAAGGTTTCCCTAATCACCTTTGATACATAGACATTTTGTACATATCTATAATATATCTCTTTCATATATATCAATACAATTATCTCATGTTCTCTTAATACTCTGTCTCTCAATTATTTTAATAGAAAATAGAGCTCAGTGTCACGGACTTTTCCCAAAGTAACTGTGCGGCACTTAGCATCAATTCCAATCCCTTGGAAAGAATAAGTGAGCCTTACCAAGACAATCAACCAAACAAAGGAAGAAAGGAAACTAGAAAGTTTTAGAGAGATAGGGAGTTTGGGAGAATGAAAAAACTTGTATTGTAATTCTCTATTTGGTGAGGAGCAAATAAGCTCTATCCCCTTTATATAAGTCAAGGCCTTACAATTGACGGTCGAGATCGATTTGATCTAATGGCTACAATCATTTATCTAGATTATTCTACTAGATATTTATAAATGAAGGTTCTAGAATGGACTTTTCTAGAAGAGTGGGGAAGATATTGGAGTTATCTGGGGTGCTCCAGAGTTCTCTACAATATCCTAGAATATTCTAGAAATTATGGAGCTTCCTTGATAACCCTCTTTCCTACCCTTATATATACATGACTTGGCCTCCATACTTAGAAAATTTCCCAAATCAATGTGCCAAAGTCTAAGGGACGTTACATTCTTCCCTACCGTACCTTCGTTCTTGAACCTCTGGAAATGATCCACGAATTTCTACAGTAAGTCTTCGCACTTCCAGCTCGCTTTGCTATTCGAAAAGTTCTTCCACTTAACCAAGTACTCTTGGTAGTTTGACACACCTCTCCTCCGTATGACATGATCGGCTAGTATGCATTCAACCTCTTTGTCAAAAAAGGTTATTACAGCAGTTAGCACCCGTTTTCATGCCTCGCGTCTTGGTTCTTCCATATCTTCATGATACGGCTTCAAGAAGCTAACGTGGAATACAGGGTGTATCTTTAACTTTAGTAGGAGAAGGAGTTTATAATATACCTTCTCCCACACATTTTATTATCATATAGGGACCCTTGTAGTGCCAAACAAGGCCCTTGTGAACTTTCCTTAAAGTTTTGAATTGTTGTGGCAAAAGTTTCACATGAACCAAGTCGCCCTCGTTGAACTCTAGTAGTCGTCTAGACTTGTCCGCCTATTTCTTCATCTTATTAGCCGCTTTGTCCAAACATGTTCTAGCCATATCCGTATATTCGTTCCATGTCTTTGCAACTTATACGTAACAGGACTCTTTCCATCGTAGCTTGTTGCTAAGGCGTTGGGCGTTAAAGGTTACCTTCCCGTAACAATCTCGAAAGGGCTTTGTTTATCGCCTTGCTCTTTTGTAGGTTGTACGAGAATTGTGCCACGTCGAGTAGTTTGGCCCAATCGGTTTGGTTGGCACATACATAGTGTCGCAAATCTAACTCCAACGATGCGTTAATTTGCTCCGTTTGCCCATCGGTTTGTGGATGAAAACTTGTTGGTAAGTCCAAGTCCGTCTCCAATAGCTTGAACAACTCTTTCTAGAATCGTCTGGTAAATCGAGGGTCTAAATCACTAACAATATCTAGTATAACTCCCCAAAGTTTCACCACGTGTTTCAGGAATAGTCGAGATGTCTTTTCTACCCTACAATTGGTTGGTACAGGTATAAAGGTAGCATACTTGCTGAACCCATCAACTGCCACGACAATTCTCCCACAATCTTCCAACTTCGGTAGTGTCGATATAAAGTCCATAGAGACAGTTTCCAATGGACGCTCCGGTATGGGCAGCAGTTCCAACAATCCCGCCGGATGTTGTTACTCCACTTTGTCTTGTTGACATATAAGACAAGTTCTAATGTAAGCCTCTATGTTGTCCTGCATCTAAGGTTAAAAATAAGCATCTTCTATTAGCGTCATGGTACGCTGCATGTTGGAATGTCCCGCCCACTTTGAATCGTAGCTTTCTTCCATCAAATCCTTCCACAGGTTTTGCCACTTAGGGACGTAAAGTCTGTCCCCTTTTGTATACAGAAAGTCATCCCTTAGCCAAAAGCGTCTCGTCTTTCCCTCGTTGTCTATATTAATAAGGCTCTTGGCTAGTGGATCAGGTTGTAGTCTCTCATTTATGCAATTTACCAAAGGATATTTCGGACTACTGATAGATACTAGCTCAACCTTACGGTTTAGGGCATCGGTTACCACATTGACCAGCCCGGGCTTGTACTCCAACAGATAGTCAAACTCGGCTAGAAAATCCTATCACCGTGCTTGCTTTGGACTCAACTTGTTTTGTGTTTGGAAATAGCTTGTGGCAATATTGTCGGTCATGATGACAAACCAAGACCCCAAGAGATAGTGTCTCCAAGTTCGTAAGCAATGAACTACATCAGTCATTTCTTTCTCTTGGATGGTATAATGCCTCTCGGTGTTATTTAAATTTCGACTCTTGTATGTCACAGGATACCTTTCCTGCATAAGAACTCTTCCAATAGTAAAGTTAGAGGCATCCATGTGGACCTCATATGGCGAGTAGTTGGGCAAGCACAAGACTGGCTCTTCCGAGACAGCATTTTTCAAATCGACAAAGGCACATTGGTATTTCGCGGACTATTTCCATGCCTTACCTTTCTTCAATAGATCGGTGACAGGGGCAACTCAGGCTAAATAGCTCTTTATGAAACGCCGGTAATAGTTGACAAGTTCCAAGAAATAACATAATTCCGTTACTTTTGTGGGCAGTTCCCATTCTTGAATTTCCCTCACCTTGCACGTTTCCATCATTATCTTTCCTTGCCGCACCTTGTGGCTAAGGAATGAGACTTTTTCTAGGGTAAATAAATACTTTTCCAACTTGACATAGAGCTCGTTTTTCCATAGTACTTGGAAGACTTGTTTGAGATGTTGGACATGTTCGTCTAAGGTCACGCTATAGATAAGGATATCATCCAAGTAGAGTAGGAAAAAATGATCAAGAAATTTGTGAAAAATCTTATTCATTAAGGTACAAAAAGTAGCTAGTGCATTGGTGGGACCAAAGCGCATAACAAGAAATTCAAAATAACCGTACTTTGTCACACATGTTGTTTTGGACTCATCTCCTTCGGCAATCCGGATTTGATAGTATCCCGAGTGCAAATCCAATTTTGTAAAGTACTGGGCTTTAGGGAGTCGGTTAAAAAGGTCTACGATCAACGGAATCAAGTACTTGTTCTTGATCATGACCTTGTTGAACTCCATATAGTCAATGTACATCCGCAACGAGCCGTCCTTATTTTTTTGGAATATCATCGGTACCCCTTACGATGCTTTGGACACCCTTAAGTGTCCGGAATTCAATAGTTCCTTGAGTTTCCTCCTTAGCTCCTCGAGTTCGAGAGGCGACATTCGATACGGTGCCATGGTCGAACGTTAGCACCCAGTTCCAACTCAATCTTGTAATCCACCTCCCTCCGGGGAGGTAATCTTTATGGTAATTCTTTCGGCATAACGTCCTTGTACATCTCAAGGACACCTTTAATTTCTCTTTGCACCTTGGGCAAGTTGGGAACTAATGGGTCCTTGGACATTTCCTTCGTCACCGCAAGATAGCTAGTTTCTCCTTTCTTAAACACCTTTTTGAATTGCATAGCAGATAGGGCTTGTCTTTTGATCTTAGCAGTACGTTCCGCAAGAACCATGTAAACCTTACCACTATCCATAATACACACCAAAATTGAAAAATGAATAGGGAAAGATTTGACCTTATCAAGGAATTCCATCTCGATCACAACCTTGAAGTCATTCATTGGATCTACCGATATATCCATCGTGCCTTCCCATTGTACAATGTTGACACGTAGACCTCGTGCCACACCTTGTATCGATTGGGCCGCCGAGTTCACGGCCTTGATTGTACCTCCTTCCTTAATGAAATTGAGCTTTAGTCTTTTTGCCTCGTCTGCTAAGATAAAGTTATGACTCGCTCCAATATCAATTAGGGCCTTAGTAAGCAACCCATTGATCTTTGCTTCAACGAACATTAGCCCCTTTGGCGAAGCTTATGGAATGGAACATTTAGCCTTAATGGCATTTGATAGACAAAGAAAACCCATGAGTACCTCGTCTTCTTGTTAACTATATTGTTCATCGTACTATGTTTCCATTGGCGTTAAGGGCTTTTCGTTTAGGACACTCTCGCACCCAATGTAGCCCATCGTAAAGGAAACAATTGCTTTTGGGTCGAGAGAAGTCCTTGTCTTTGGCATTCTACGACTTTTCTTTTTCGGACAAGAGTTTGTGACCCTCAACGTCTTGAGCTACTTTGTCTCCCCCGCTTCTTACCGGATTAAACTTCTTGGACTTGTCTTTTGTCTTGTGTGTTTCATCCCTTAAACTATAGTTGATGAGCGATTTCGCTATGACTATAGCGTCGAAGAGATTTTGCACACCTCGACGTCTTAATTCCATCTGGGCCCAATTCTACAGCCCATCAAGGAAGTATAACATTTTATCCTTATCGTCCAATTTCGGGATTTCAAGTGTCAGAGTGGTGAACTCTTTCACGTAATCCGGGATAGACCCAGTTTGCTTAAGCTGACGAAGCTTCCCCCTTGCTTCTGTTTCGGTATTTTTAAGATAAAATTATTTCTTTATTTCCTTTTTGAAATCATTAAAAGTATCAATTACATACATACCTTTAGATATTTTCTCATCTTTTTGGTGCCACCACAATAAGACCATATCCGCAAGGTACGTCACCGCATTGTTGATCTTGGAGGCCTCACGTATCGTCCCCTTTGCAGCAAAATATCTTTCCAACCCCCCAAAGAAAATTGTCGAATTCCCAAGCATTCTGCCTACCCGAGAAAGTGTTCAGTTTTGAAATATCGATATCCGAAACCTCATGAGTGGCAACAGACCCTGATGATACCGCTCACTTACACAAAGACCAATCCAATCGGACCTTTACTAATTCGGCTCGAACTTTGGAGAGTTCCGCTTTGTAGTAACTTCTTAGGCTTCCTTCCAATTCAGCCTGAATGTTGGAGAGTTCACCTTCGTAGTAACTTCTTAGGTTTCTTCCCAACTCAGCCTGAATGTTGGATAGTTCACCTTCGAAGTGCTTTCATAGGTTCTTTAGCTCTAATAAGACTTGGTCTCGAAGGGCACGTACCTCTCCTCGTAGTGAACTGCCATGTTCATGAAGGGAAACCCGAATAGCTTCGTTGATTGCTTGGTCCTCTGACTCTAATCTTTGAAGTTGTTGTCCCATGTCCTCGAAATCGAACTTCACATTTACCAAGGTCTCCTCAAGATGGGTCACCCTACCCTAAGGTTGCGTTTGGGTAAGGGATTTGATAAATCCAAAGGATTTGTGAAATGAAGGAATTTCAAAATCTTGAATTTTGAAATCCCTTCATTTGACAAATCCATTGTTTGGATAAAAAAAAAATTGTTCTATTTTTTATCCCATTTCTTAAAAAAAAAAAAAAAAATCAAAACATAAACAAAGGCGACGAAGGAAGAAAAAAGTAAGCCCAACATATGCTGAAATCCAAAAACAAATCGAAAAACGAAATTGAAATCCATTTCGTTTTTGAAATGCAAGAACATATTCGAATCCAAGAACATATTTGAAATCGATTTCAAACCTTAAATAGGGTTCAATTTCGAAATTGAAATCGATTTTGAACCCTAAATAGGGTTCGATTTCGATTACAAAATCAGTTTCGATTTCATTTTCGAACCCTATTTCGGAACGGCGAAAACGACAAAGAGGCGAGGAAGACGACGAAGTAATCAGCGACGGCTATATTTCGGCGAACACGACGAAGAAGAGACGACGAACCGGTGAGGAAGGATTTAGGAATTGCAAGCTCTCCCAAAAGAATTTCGAAATCCTTCATTTCACCCCTAAAAGGATTTGACAAATCCCTCTATCCCTTACCCAAACAAGGGATTTGTCGAAAGAGAATTTTGAAATCTCTCCCCCAAATGAAATCTCTCCTACAAATACCTTATCCAAACACAACCTAAAGGCTTGAGACAGTGTCCTTAAACTTGGTCCTCTTACCTTTTTAGGTTGGGGGATGACTCTCTTCCCGACCGCGTTCCATCACAAATTCCTCCAAAGTTGATGTTCCTGTTGATGCCATTGCTACAATCCAAGCTCGATTTCTCAAGCTTTGATACCAACTATCATGAACTTACTTTTTCCAAAGTAACCGTGCAGCACTTACCCTAGATTTCAACCCCTTGGAAGGACTAAGTAAACCTTAGCAAGATAATCAACCAAACAAATGAAGAAAAGAAGTTAGAAAGCTTCAGAGAGAGAAAAAAAAAAAGTTTGGGAGAATGAGAAGGCTTGTGTTGTAATTCTCTACTTGGTGAGGAGCAAATGAACTATCTCCCTTTTATATAAGCCAAGGCCTAACAATGAACGGCCAAGATCGATTTGATCTAACTGATACAATCATGTATCTAGATTATTCTACTAGATATTTATAAATAAATGTTCTAGAATGGACTTCTTTAGAAGAGTGTGGAAAATAATGGAGTTATCTAGAGTGCTCTAAAGTTCTCTACAATATTCTAGAGGGAAAATCCCATTTACACCCCCTGAACTATTGACCGTAACCACGGGAATCCCCTCAACTATTAAAACTACATGGGACACCCTTGAACTCTTTGGTCAATGGACAATGAGACCCCCAGTTCCTTTTGTATGCCGAAAATACCCTTTGAAAAGTCAAAATGTCAATGTTGACCCTCTTGAACAAATAAAAAGACCATATTATCCTTATATTAAAAAATATAATAACTCAAAATCAAATTTCATAAAACATTTAGGGTACCAAGTGTAATTAAAACCCCTTTCTTCATCTTCCTCGTTCCCTTCCCCAAATCCCCAACGCCGGCTCCACCACTTCCCCTCAAATTTCATAAAACATTTGTTTTACCTTCATCTAATTTTCCCAACCCCAAAACCGAACCAAACATCATTCCCACCAACGCTCGTCGTGTTTTGTTCTTCGTCGACCTTCGATTTTGATTTTCTATCAACCTTCGATTTCGATCATCTGCTTCTTCCTCGTCGACCTTCGATTTCATTCTTCGATCTTCCATCAACCTTCGAAATCGAAATCGATTTCGATTTGGATTTCGAAATTGAAATCCAAAAAGGGTTCAAAATCAATTTATATTTCAAAATCGAAATCCAAATAGGGTTTCGATTTCGAGTTTGTTCTTCACTTTGTTCAAAGATTTAGGGTTCGATTCGTCTTTTGTTCGGATTCATGGTCCGCTTCGCCTCTGCCGCCGTCGAATCTGGACGAGGGGCTATCGTCTTCAATTTTTTGCTTGGATTTGTTGGCATTATGGTGTGGATTTTGTTTTGGTTTTTGGAAATGAATTTTGTTCATTTGTTTTGTTTTGTTTTGACGTAAATTTGGTGAAGACGATGGTGGCATGAATTCTGTTTTGTTTTCGCGTGGATTTATTTCTGGAAATGATGAAGACGATGGTGGTCCGGTGAAATGGTTTGGTAGTGATGGTGGTCTTGTGAAGATGATAGTGGCGACGGTGGTCTGGTGGCGATGGTGGCCTGGGCGATGAACGAATGAAAAGCGTCGATGGTAGAAGGATGAGGAGATGGGTAGTGGAAGTTGGAAGATAGAGTGGTCGGCGGTGGAACCAGGGCAGTGGCGACAGTGGTCAGGTAGGGAGATAGTGAAAGATGAAGATAAAGAAAAGAAAAAAAAAAAAAAAAAAAAGACAGTTTGGTCATTCAATAAATTTGATTATTTTATCATTTTTTGTTTTAAATAAGTAAGGGCAAAATGGTCCATTCATTAAAAATTGCTCCGGCAATGGGTCGTCGTGGTAATTTTGAAAGTTTGAGGGTGCATGTGGAATTTCACTATAATTGAGGGGGTGTAAATGGTATTACCCCATATCCTAAAATATTCTATATGTAACCTCTTTGGTAACCCTTTTGCCTACCCTTGATTTGGCCTTCATACTTAGAGAGTTCCCTAAGTAAAGGTGTCAAAATCTAAGGGACGTCACATCAGCCTTTAGATCTCACCCTCTTGACACACTTATTGCTTCACCTTAGATCATGAACAACCATTGACTGAATTTTGCTCGAATTTTTTGAAAAAAAAAAATGGGTTTTATTTGAGTTTTTAGTATATTGAGCTAAATTTTATGAAATTTGTGAAAAAGATTTATGGGTTTTATTAGATTTTTTTTTTTTTTTTTTTTTTTTTTTTTTTTGTATAATTTTATGAACTTATGATATTATCCATGGAAACTAAGAATTATTATTCATTTTTAAAAGCTTAATAAATAATTTTTTGAACTGGGTATTTGATTTTTCAATTATTTTTTGAGAAGATAATAATTACCATCACTAGCCTCCTTAATTTTGTCTTTTTGTTTATTTGGAGCCTCATCTTCGTACCAAACCAAAAATTAGTCGTATCCTTTGTTGTGACATCTATAGTACCATTTTCCTTTTAAGGCCACTCACTTTGAACAACTTTCAAGTCAATAATCTTATCACATTTGCATTTTCTTTTTCTAAAATTCATCCTAATATCACCCCCATAAACTCTTGAAAAAGATATGGAAAAGAAAATGAAAGAGAGAAAGAGAGAGAGGAAAAAGAAGTGACTTGGGTGAACAAAGAGGGGTAATGGTGTGAAATTTACATGGAAGAATGGGATATATTATAAGAGAGGTGTAAGGGTAAAATGGGAACAAAAATGAGTGTTTTGGAGAGAAACCACACAAAAAAAGACCTCCACACTCAGAACCCACGCGTGGACAATACTGACTGTTAAGTTGGATATTAGAAAAACTAACTATTGCATTTAAGTCATAAGCACAGGAGGTGTAAGTAGTAACAAAAATAACACATGGGTACAAAGTACAATTAGGTCTAACCATAGGGATACAAATTATAGTCCTAAGCACAAAGGGTGTAAATAGTGACAAAAATAACACAACAATTAGGTCTAACCATAGAGATACAAATTATAACTAACCCTTAAATTTTGAAAAACAAAAAATAATTTTTGAAAACTGAAACAGTCAAATTGATCCTGAAATGTAAGGCCCCGTTAATTTAACAATTCGTATCCAAAAATCTTGTTTTCGTTTTATAAATTTTAAAATTTAAGAATAAGAATATATTTTAATTTATCTCCCACGATAGTCAGAACAATATTGCAACCAAATATGTTTTCTTTTTAAAAAAATGTGAGAATATTCAAGAACAATTATTATTATTGTCAAATGTATTTTAATTCTCATTTTTTTCCAAACTTATGAAGGAAGAAAATGCGATTCTCACCCCATTTTTTTAAATAAGAACAAAGAATAAAAATTAATCAAAGGCCGCCAAAGTTTCCTGTCAAATTTTAAATATTGTATTAAATATATCTTTGATTTCAATTTTATGCTTATTTATTTGGGAATTTCATTATTTGGTCTGGTCCTTATAAGATAATGTGTCGACCCAATAGAATACCCAAGAGGGAGGTGAATTGGGTAATTAAAAAATTTATCAGAAGAAAACTTGAATAAATCAAATAATTAATTTTAAGCCTAAATTAATTATTATCTTTGTAACACAGTGGAATTAATTAATCAACTAGGTGCACACCCAAACACCAAAAATAGCAAAATAAATATAGCAGCATACCAAAGATTTATACTGGTTCACCAAGTTACTCTTGGCTAATCCAGTCCTCCGAGCTCCACGGAGGTCGCACCCACTAAAACCAAGATCCCTTTAAAGGTAGGAACCAAACCCCGCACACTGATTCTTTTATAGGCTCAGAATTAACCTTTACAATATCATTTTCTCAGGTTAAGGGAGAACCTCTACTTTTTACAGGTTAAAGAATAACCTAATTCTTTTTAATACTAAAGCTCAATAATCAAAATCTCACCAAACGCTCCAACTATCCTTTCACAGGTAAGGATGGAACATTTACAAAATTACTCAAATCACAATTCTATCCAGGAAGAATCACAACCTTAATCTCTTTACAGGAAGAGACTGAAACCCTTACCCATGATTAAATACCCCCAACGGTATTTAACCCATCACAACTCACCAATACACAAATTGATAAGAAGTAAATCTCACTCGGAACTTTTACCATCTCAGATAAATAATAACTCAATTAATATCCCAATTAGTGATAGAAAAATATGAGATATAAAAATCTGATTTTAATAAGAATATGGGTAGCAAATTGGAGCACGTAATCAGATTCAAGAAATTGTTTGTAAAACTATTTTCTTCAAAAATCATAAACAATTTCTAAGATCAATTTCCAAATATAAAATCAATAAACAAATAATAAGCAATTTGGAAAGATCTCACCCGAAATCCACCGAAAGGAAATAGTATTGCAATGTAACTTCAAATCGGTAGCAGCAGTGATCAGCAAATGATTCTCTTAGAAAAGCTCACTCAATTCTCAACAAGATATCTCTTAGAAAAACTCACTCAATTGATATATTCTGATCTCTCTTGATAATATATGAATTCTCTCTCTTAGACTAATTTGTCATAAATAAAAATTCACAGGTCTATATATAGGAATATGAAATCAGCTTTATAACAGCTAGTTTACATGTGTCATGACAATTAATAGCACTTATAGACCCTTTATATCATAATGACTTCATTTAGATTCAATTTCACTTAAAAACAACTTTCAAATCTTTCAATTAAACCCCTCAAATATTTCTTAATCTCAATAAATTATAATAGAATCAATTTCAAGAATCAAATTGAGAAACATTAATATTTAATGTACCAAATCAATAGGATTTAATTAGTATGTGAACCATATCTTAAATATAGATAATATCCTTGAAATCTCTCTCAAATCCTAACAAAAAACGGCTACTTTTGGATATAATCTCAAATAAAATAATATCCTGAAATAGCGCATCCGGTCGATCGACCAGTCGACAAGTAGATTCAGGTTGTAGCCAAGGCGTTCATCCATGTCAACCTGTAGATTCAGAAAGTTTGTTTTTCCTTCACCGGTCGAGCTGTCGGTCGACTTGTAGATTCAAAGAGTTCAGCCCTATTGGCCGGTCGACCTGTCGGTTGACTTAGAGATACAGGATATTTCAGCTACTTGGTCCGGTTGACTTATCAATCGACTGATATATTATGGATCTCTTCTCTGAACTCGTTTTTAACTTATTTTCTTTTACGTTTTTGCCCATTTAACCATTTTTTCATCTAAATTAGCTCCACTAATATTCATATATTCTATTTTAGTCATTCAAAATTATTTCTTCTCAATTTACATAGGAGAAAATAATTTTAATCAAACACACATAAATGATTAAAATACATTTTGTGCAATGTGCATGTTCCTAAATGGGATATTAAGAGTTAAAATTTACCTGGGCTATTTTCCCTAATTTCTTCAAACTCTTAATTCTTCAATATCTCCAACTTTATCATTTAGCATCTATTTAATTTGTCATTTTCATCACTTAGAACTTCAAGTCACTGAAACACTCAATTAATACATTAGTTCCATCAAAATATCAATACTTAATTATTCATCAAAATCTTAGGATCAGCATAGTGTATTGACAAAATAATCATCCAAATATCTACATTAAGTTTTTAGTCTCCGTAACCTTCTTAGAGTTTAGTCTCTGGTCTTTACCTCTTATTTGTATTGTATTTACAATTTATATCATTCTATTAAAAAATGTGAGTGTTCACTTTTTCAAAGCCCACCAAATCACCAAAATCATCTCACATGATTTACGGTTAATAGAAATTAAAAACAAATACACAAAATATATCCACGAAAAATCTTCTTTCCGACGATATGAATTTTAATTTTTTTGGGTAACTTTTTGCTGATTTGTGAAAGTTCATGTTTTTTGGAAATTAAGATCTGACAACAACAGAAAATCAACATGAACATTCAAACCAACATTTCTAATACACACATTCACTGTCTGAACAACAAATCAAAATCTGAGAATATTCACAAAAATCGCAAATTCAAAACATATTTAACAAAATTGACATGAATATTTACAAAATCACAAAATCAACATCCACCAACCCACACACTAAGAATGAACATCAAATCTTTGTATTTTCACATGAATATTCGTCGAGATCTGAAAAATTGAGAGAGAGAAACCAGATATGAGAACATTCAAATCAGATCTGAGAACGAGAAACATCTCAACATGAACTTTCAAACAAAACACATAAACAATCAACAAAATAGCAGCAAAAACAAAACAGATCTAATCTATTGCAAAATATTCACAGAAAACAAAACACACTTGAACATTCACAGAAAATAAAACACACTTGAACATTCACATAAAACAAAGAGACACACCGGTATGAATATTCACATATGATGAACATAATTGAGATCTAGAATCAACCACCACAAGATCAATAGTTGTAAACATCCACCGCTAAATCGTTCACCGCAATCCACAACAACCACCGTAATTCACCATTAGGCGGTTCATCGTCTTCACCTTCGCAGATATGAACAAAAGAGAAAAAAAAAAAGGAAAACTGCAGATCTAAATGATAGAGGAAGAAGACAAGCATCGAGCCGTCAGTTCACGTCGTCGAAGGCGAAGGGACACGGCATCAATGAAGGCGAACGAACGGCGGCAATGACAATTGCGAACGGACAACGGCAGCAACGATGACTGTATAGATAAAGACGAAGAATGTGGAAAATGAATAACAATGACGGCGGCAGCGATTGTGGTTGGGCTGCAATCGTTCGGTGGCGGTGGTTGGTTGTCGTTCGTCTATGGCATCGTGATTGAGAGAGGGGATTAGGGGAGGTAGCTGCAGGCTGTGCAAATTTGAATGATATTTAGACATTTAGGGTTTCATGTATATATATAAGGGTATGGTTGTCCTTTTTTTTTTATTTTTTTTTAATTTTAAAAATGATTTTTCTATAAGAATATTTTTCAAAAGGGTTAAAAAATAATTTTTTTAAAAAAAAAATAAGTGACAAAAGAGAAAGTCCAAAAAAATCCAAACAATAAAAAAAAATCCCTATTTATTTTTCATTACTTCGATTTTACCGATCAACCCCCTACCCCTAAGGCCCCAAGATCTCATTAAGTACTATTACTTCTCCCCCAACTCCCTCTTTAGCCCATTAACTAACACTGTCAGATTTACCCCCATAAAATTTAATATTATTGTCACCATTTATTTTTTCTCTCCAACCTAACCAACAAAACCTACTCATGCTGACATGCAAGCAATTTAAGGGAGAGAGAGATTTGGGGTATGGTTACATTTGGTATTTTTTTTGGTTTAAGAGGAGTGTCCCACCCTTTTTGAATGTAAGACTAATTTCATTTGGGTTTCTGTGGTTGTCTCTCTTAATAAGTGTTTTTTCGCAAACTCGAACTTCTAACTTTACAGTGGTCCCTCAACTGTTTTAACTCAAGTATATCTTATCACTTGAACTTGTTGGTATTATATTTAGCATTTGGTAAAACAGTTAGAACATAAGAGTAAAATTGAAATAAATAATTTATTTGATAATAATAACAATTAAAAAAAAATCATCCATATGGTCAAAAATGTTTGGTTGTGCATGTTTAATGTTTTTATTACTTAATTACTGTTTTTGTTATTGATAAGGGGGTAAGATATGCCCGACAACGTGTCACTTGGCCGATCTACCACACTGTTTCATTATCTCCACCTAAGTTATTGTCAAACGTTTAATTTTCGCCAAACTTTTTCGCACATGTTATTGTCTGATTGTCCACTAACCAGTCAATTGTTCAAGTATTCCTGGGCAAGACTATATCAAACAACCCGACACGCCATAAACAGTATGAAAACGCAACAATTTACAACCAAAACCAACCATGTTTCATTACCAGCAAAAACAAGAAAACACACATTATATTTTAGATATGGGTTGCAGGAACATCAATTACTCATTGCTCACCATTCAATTCCAAAATACACCTATTTATAAACGAAGAATGTAGTTGACAACCCTAACTGCTAGGAAACATGCTCAGAAACTACTATGAAATTGTTGAATAGGTGGCTTAACATGCCTGGAGAATAATTACTTAAGCATTTTTCTCACCAGCACCCATAATTACCCCACATGTCCAACACACATCCAACAAATTGCCACACTTAGCTAATTTTCGCACATTGGCTAAGCACCAGTTGCCATCTCACTCTGTTTGTTCCTTTATAACTCGTTGCGTCGTTGCGCCTAATGTCTCGCCATACCGTATACATTTGTCGAACCAAAATGCACCGTTGTGCCCAACGGTCTGTCATGACACTCGCATGACTATGATCAAAACGTGGCTTTGCATCCACGTTTTGTCCACCTTACCTTAATGTCGCACCAAGGTCTTCCATTGGTTTCATGTCACGCCCATGAAGCTCAATCTAGCACCACGCCTAGGATTGTCTTGCACCATATGCCAATACCGCCAATGTACACCAACATTGTTTTAAAAAGAGTATCAAAAGTACATTTATGCACATATCCTTTTATATGTTATCTACGCATTTATCTGTATATTTTTTGGATTTTTTTATTTTAATTTTATTTATTAGTAATTTACATATATTGCATTCAACTTGAATGATGATTACTATAATTATAATCCTATTTAAGTGGATTATTTTCTTAGTTAGTGAATTGCTTATTTTATATGATTTAAAATGTTGATGGTAGATTTTTTATTTTGTTTTATAATATCTAAGGGTAATAGTAAATTAATTAAGTGTAAAAAAATTCTTTTTATTTTTATTTCTTTACTAAAAATAAAATATTATATTTTTTTCCTTTTATATTCCTCCCGCCAAACAACTCTAAAAAAATCATTTTCTTTTAACAAAAGATAAGTTTTTTTTATCTTTTCATTTCTCTTTTTCTTTGTACCCTATAAGAAAATATACCCTATAAGAAAATATGAGGGGGGAGAGAAAAAATTCAAATGGATTGAAAGTAGATGTATGTAAGAAAAATCAAACAAGAGAAAAAGTTAATAAAAAAAATATTATAATAGATGTTGGTTGAAAATTGTAAAAAAATTTAATCATCATAAGTTTTTATTTCTCAAAACAAAACATTGTGATTCGGAACCGGATGTCGGTGAACCAAACCGCTTTTTAACGTTGAACCGCCGTAGTCGGATTGCCGGGTCGTTGAGGGAGAGTAGCGTCGCTGTCACATTTCCGATAAAACAGAATCTGATAACATAAGATTGTCATTGAAATATAAAGTGACACGTGATTCCTCGATATCGACTAATATCGAACCATCATCTCCCACGTCACCCCCCATAGTCCCTGAGTCGGACGCACTAGACGTTCGCGGAAACGATGTCTCACCTATAAATTACTGTACTGCCCTCCACTAACCCTTTTTTTCTAACCATATCTATTTCAAAAGTTTTTAATTACTCTAGCTTTCAAATTTCTGGTGATATTTGATTTTGTTGTATAAAATTTATTATTTTTATTAGAAATAATATTAAATTGATAATTCTTTAAAACTTATGTGTGATAAAAAATATTTTTTAAAAAAATAAATATATTTATTAAAAGAAAGAAATATAATAATTAATTTACAAAAATTTATAATATAGTCGTTAGAGATATATAAATCGAAAAATAGATCTCCAACTAACATAATAAAATTTGGATAATTTTTTTTTTTTTTTTTTTGTCCTCCATAGATACCCAATTAAGAATTCAGACCTCCATTACTCACAATTTAGTTTTCAATCCCCCAAGAATCTTTAAAAAAATATCCTTGCATTTTGGCCACTTTGTTCACTCATATTTACGATTCTGTCATTTTATCTTATGCAACAAGATAAAAGTGTGCAACAGAGCGTTAACATTAACATAAATTGTTCAAACAATACAATTTACTTATATTATAAAACTACAATTTAAATTTCACGTTAACTTTATTGCATTTCATGTTATTTTTTGTGTGAGCACATTAACTCAACTTCCACATCTGTTTATGTGTGTTAATGTTAACGTATTTTTATTTTTTGGGATTCTATGAGTTAACATTAACATAATCGTACCATATAATTTTAACGCATTTTAACCATCACTACGTGTTTTTAGCATTAACGTATTTTTAAAGGATCTGTGCGTTACCATTAACGCATTTCACCATCGTTTGTGATGTTTTGTGTTTTTTTTTAGCTGGGTGTGCGTTAACGTTAATGCGTATTTTTTTAATTTTATGTGTTAACGTCAACGTATTTTCATGTTTTTTTAGCATTAACATTAAAGTCATTATTAATCCTAAGATTTTAATGGACAATAAAATGTTGATGTTTTTTGTGGGACTAATGGTTTATTTAAATGTTTCAGTTCAGGTTTAAATTTCAACTCTTAATATCCCAATTAGGATCACACACAACATAAAAACAAAATTAAATGATTTTTATAAATATGTGTGTTTTTAATAGGATCTTAATTAGTTAAATTATTTGCTCTTATATGTAATTGAAAAAGAAATATTTATAATTGATTAAAATTAGAATTAAATATTTAGTGGAGCTAATTAAGAAAAGAAAATGGTTCAAGAGGAAAAAAAGTAAATGAGAATGTGTTAAAAAAACGAGTTTAGAAAAGAGATTCAGTATCCTTAAGTCAATTGGTAAGTCGACCGAAGTGTATAAAGCAAACTCTTTATATCTCTCAGTCGACTGGTAAGTCGACCGGACAAAATAGGCAAACTCTTTGAATCTCTAAGTCAACAGGTAAGTCGATCGGTCAAGAGAAATCGAACTCTATATATCTCTAAGTCGACAGGTAGGTCAACCAATGAAGAGAAATAGAACTCTCTGAATCTCCAAGTCGACAGATAAGTCAACTTATGGGCACAGAATCTTTAGCTTGGCTACATCCTAAATCGAGCGGTCAATTGGTCGGTCGACTGATGGCGCAGTTTCAGGATATTGAGGATTCCAAATTTATATCTAAAAGTAACCGTTTTTTGTTGGGATTTGTTAGAGATTTTAGGGATTTTATGATATTTAAGATATGCTACACCTATTATTTAATTCCTATTGATTTGGTTCATTAAGTTTTAATGTTTCTCAATTTGATACATAAAATTGTTTCTATTCTATTTAATTGAGATTAAGAAATATTTGGGGGACTTAATTGAGATATTTAAAAACTATAATTAAGTGAATTGAAACAAAATGAAATCATAATAATATAAGGGGTCTAAGAGAGCATTTAAGTGTCATGACATATGAGAACTAGCCGTTGGAGAGGTGATCTATATCCCATATATATAGATTTGCGTTTTTCATATCATTAAGAAGAATGGCTAAGAAATATTAAGAAATCAAGAGATCATATTTGAGTTTTTCTAAGAGAGATTATACTGAGATTTTGTGAGAGTTATTCTAAAAGACTATCTTAATAATCATTAATTGTTAATCTTTGCTGCTACTGAATCTGAAGTGACAACACACTAATTATTTTTTCGGTGGATTCTGGGTGAGATCTTTCCAATTACTTTCTATTTTGCATTACTTGTTTAATTTTTGGAAATTTATCTTTAGAAATTGTTTCTGATTTTTATTGAAGAAAATATTTTATAAACAATTTCTTGAATCTGATTACATGCTAAATTACATGCTACCTATCTTTTCTTAAAAATCAGATTTTGACTATCTCACATATTTTTATCACTAGTTTTGAGATATTAATCGAGTGTTAATTTATCTGAGATGGTAGAAGCTCCGAGTGAGATAATTTGCTTATCAATTTGTATTGGTGAGTAGTGTGACGGATTAAATACTGTTGGGGGTATTTAATCAAAAGGTAGCCGGTTTCAATCTCTTCCTGTAAAGAGATTGAGGTAATAATTCTTCTTAGATATAATTGATTTGTGTGAATTTTATAACGGTTCAATCCTTACTAGGTAAAATGATATTTGGAGTGTTGGTGAGGTTTTTATTCTTTTGCCTTTGTGTTAAAAAGAATTAGGTTATTCTTTAACCTGTAAAAAGTAGAGGTTCTTCCTAAGCCTGTGAAAAGGATTTTGTAAAAGTTGACTCTGAGCCTGTAAAAAAATCATTGTGAGGGTTTGATTTTTACCTTTAAAGGGATCCTGAGTATTAATGGATGCGACCCTCCATGGCGCTCAGAGGACTAGATTAGCCAAGAGTAACTTAGTGAACCACTATAAATTTTTTATGTGATGCAATATTTATTTTATTATTGTTGTTTGGTGTGCACTTAGTTGATTTAGTAATTTCGCTGTGATATAAAGATAATAATTAATTTATAATTAAAATTAAATTATTTAATTTATTGAAGTTATTATTCTGATAATTTTTTATTACCCAATTCACTCTCCTCTTGGGTATTCCACTAGGCCAACAATCATGTTGCATACTTTTATCTTGTGTGCATTAACATTAACTATCATATATAATATTTTGTCCTTTTGAGCTAAATGTATATTTGGATTGGATTTGCATTAACGTTAATTTTTTTTGGGTTCTCTTATATGTTAACGTTAACGCATTTCATGTTATCTGAAAAAACATGTGTGAAAAAATCACACACAAACACTAACGTTAACGTAAAAAATGAACACCACATCCACCTCCACCACCATTCATATCCCCACCATTATCACCGACAGCACCATCTCTGAACCATAAATATTGAAGAACGATCATAACAGAAATGCAAGCCGAGCATACCAACCAACGAGAATTCAAAGTGAAACAATCCAGATCTAAATTTTAGAGATGAGGCTAATTTCAGAGACCCACTGAAAATCTAAATTTGTTGCCATCTAGAATTGAACTTCATTTAGACCCAATAACAAATAGTTTGACTACATTAAACATGCAAATTCATCTAATCCCCTACTTTTAACAATTCAGAGCTTCACTTTTAAGTCAAATTACTAGAAGCTCCCAATCAAGAATCAAAGACGAAAGAAACCCATAATCCTTTACACCACTATGTCTGTTGTAGCTATGAACAATTACTTATAATTCGTAAACGCAGAGAAGGAGGCACTCAAAACGGATCCAAAGGCTTCGTAATCGTAATATATATATATATATATATATATATATATATATATATATATATATATATATATATACTGGTGTATAACCCGTGCCTAAAGGCACAGGTGTAAAACAAAAAATAAATATATATATAAAATGACATAATCTCCTCTATTTATACAACATTTCACACCTATTTCATTTGAACATCTCTAATAATAACAATTGAAAACTAATAATCGAGAACAATCACTATTTCACACATTATTTATTCCCAATAAGAAAAAAACTAAAATATTTACAAAAACCCACTATTTAATGAAGAATAATTCAAAGAGATTTAATAATAGCATACAACTGTGTGTCATGCTCTCTAAACAACATTCCTTCCTAAACCAATAAATTTTGATCTAACCAAAAAAAACACAATAAACAGACGGGGCAATACCTGAAGGCAAAACGATGAACACAGGATAATAATTAGAAGTGAGGCACGCCAGTGAGTTTGACTACTTCAGCAGCAGCAGCAATAGCAGCTTCAGCTGCAGTTGTTGTTGCCATGGCAACAGTCAAAGCATTCTTTTTCTGCTCTTCGGTTGCCTCGTTTAATGTCCTCTATGGAGCACTAAGCGCCGGATATTGTCTGAACTTCAGCCTCCCAAACACCCAACTCAACTTCTTTGATTTCTAGAAATTTGAAGTTTGAAAATCGTTCATTAACCAAAACCTATTATTAATCAATGGAAACTGCGAGGGAAAAAAGTGAAATCTAACCTTTTTCGGGCTTGATTTCGTCTCGATGATGAATATCCTCTTGACAAAACTGAACCAGCTCCTCTTTTTTCTCATCAGAGTTTCATAAGACCTCAGCCAACAATTTTATCAAACACATTGCCTACGCCTTCAACCCGATTTCAACTAATACCCAATCATTTTCTCAGCAAAAAAGCACAAAAAATCACTGAAAAATTATGCTTCATGAATTAAAGTAGACCATACATACCTTCGGATTCCTCAATCATGAAAAAACTTCACCGTTTTTACTGTTAAAAAAAACAAAAAACATTCTACATTAGTTGAAGAATCTCCTCAAAACTTCAAATCATGATCATCCAAATGGGTTTCTAGCGTATAACCCGTGCCTGAAGGCACGTGTGTTAACAAAATGAACATCAAATTGTGTAACTTTTTTCACTACTGGATAATTCCAATGAACCACAATTAGACACAAATTAAAAAAAAAAAAATATAGAACAATCGATACATCATTCTCAATATCTCACTTCTGTTTTCAAATTAATAGAACAATACATAACACAACCAATATCAATCAACAAAATTTAATCAACAATTAAAAAAAAATGAGAAAACACAATTTATTTCTCAAGTTCTCAACTTCCATTTTATTCTATTTTCAAATAAACAGTCATAACCCAAAAAAAAATAGCATAATTTACTTTATTTATACAACACTCCCATTTTCAACTACGGATTTTCAAACCAACACAACAATAACCAAGAATATAAAGATAATTTTTTTTCTTTGACAAAATGAGAGCATCAAATTTGATTATACAATAATTCCCCTAACATTTCAATAATTGAACGCTTATTACAAACAAACAGGCCTGGAAAAAAAAATTAAACTCAACACAATATATATATATATATATATGGTGCACGATATATCGTAAAATGCAAAAGCAGGATCAGAAACAAAAAACAGATAACAGAAGCAGGATCAGAAACAGAAATAGAGAGCAGGAACAGAAACAGAAACATGGAATAGAAACGTGGAACAGAAACAGGGAACAGGAACAGAAATAGGAATAGGGAACATAACAGAAACAGATGCAAATTTAACCTGATTTGAGAGCTGAGAATATCCCAGAAATTTGTTCTTTAAATTTGAAGGGAGAATATCATTATATGCAAGTAATAAATAAATTGACTGTAAATCATTATTTACAAACACATACTATTTAAACAGAGATATAGAGTTGCCTATAGATTCTCTTACTAATAGCATCAACCAAATGTCAATAGTTCCAAACTTACTAAATAACTAAACAACTCAATTAATTAACAATTTATTGGAACAACTAAATAAACCAATTAAAGAAAATAAAAAACAAAATATGAAGTTATGCCCACTTACTCATAAGTTAAGTTATTACCTGAAGATATTGAGAGTGGTATATTCACTTGTGGAAATCTGAAAATGAAAAGATCATATCAAAATACCTAAAACAAAGAACTCAAATAAAAATCTCAAAAAAGAATCAAATCAAGAATGAGGCATTGTCCCGGAAATGAATTAAATTCCTACAATGTAAAAAATAAAAACGAAATTCCTAAAACCTAATGAAATCAAAATCCATAAAACCAAATCAAATCAGATCCTTAAAAGAAATGAAATAAAATTTCCTAAAACAAAATCTAGTGGTTGCGAAAAATGGGCAAAATGGAAATCAAACGCAGTAGATCTGACATTGTGGTTGTTCCTTTGGGCATACCTTTCTATTTAGTTATGTAATCTCATCAGTTAGAACCTTATCCTGTAGAGAAAAATAAAACTCAGTATCATTCATCTTTGTAGGGGATACCTTAATAGTCATCGGATAATAATTATGTTTGGTTGAGGCCTACAGTTATTGCAGTGGAAGTAGATGATTTGTCATTTTGTCTTTCATTAGTGTTCTCCTGATTATTAGTTATATCCATCTTCTAAGTTTACCTCGGAAGGAGAAAAGAAATACCAATCCAACGTCAATCACAAAACTGAGAATATCCCAAAAATTTGTTCTTTAAATTTGAAGGGAGAACAGAGTCAAAAAGTAGTTCAAAGACTGTCGACGTTCTAAAATAGAAAAATCGCAAACAGAAACAAAAATATAGGAATAGTAACACTAAACAAACACCATCTAAAGAACTAAAAAAACAAAAACAAAATGGTAAAAATGAAGTAAATGATCAAATACTCACCAATAATATACAAATATAAAAACATATATTTGGGATGTACAGAAAATAGGGAACAAAAACAAAAATACTGAAACAAAAAAAAATGGAACAGAAAAAGAAATTCCTTCAGGTACCTGTTGATGCATACCTGTTTGCAAATCGTCACTGCTTGAAAAATACAATGAAGGTCTGCAAATTGAGTGATTTCAACAGATCTGTGAATCTGAAACATTCAAAAAGCCAAATACTGAACAGAACAAACAATAATACTTACTAACAATAACATTAATGCTCTTTGGAAGTTTTTCTTATAAAATTGCAGTCCCTCTCTCTCTCTCATAAAATTGCTCTTTGGGCGTTGTTCTTCTGAAATTGGTCTCTCTCTCCCCCTCCCTGCTTTTAAAATTGCTCTCTCTCTAGAAATTATTATTCTAAAATTGTTCTCTCTCTCTAGCTTTGTAAATTTGCTCCCTACATCAGGATGTTGCTTTTAAAATTCCTATTCACTCTTACAAAATTATTACCACTACCATCCCAACAGCCACAATTACCCCGCAATCACCACCACCCGCCACCAAAAAGGACCCCCCGTTTAAACCACTATTTTCATGGTCATTCTACAATTTTGTCTGGAAATGTCGATCTTAAAAAAAACTAAAGAGTTTTGATAGGATCCCCAAATAACATAATATGATACTTCTAAAGGACTACAAGTTCATCAATCCTTCAATAAGAAGAGTAACATAAATCAATTAAGCAGCTAATATTTCAGATCAATTAAGCACAGATAGGGAATGAGTGAAAATTATCATTTACCATACAGTATTTTCAACATATGGAATTTAGCTAAATCCCAAACTGAACAAACCCTATATTTCAGAGAACATTCTATAGGAAAAACTGATGCAGAAATCCATAGCTAAAAAAAAAGTAAAAATAAGCAAAAGTATTCCTAGTGCATTTACTTACTCCCCAGCTCCTGCTCCTCAACTTCCTTGAGATACTCTTGGATTGAAACCGTCTGCTCAGCCTCCTCTTCAAATTCATCCGCCATTTTTCACGAATCTGGATACAGAAACAAACATATAACGATTATTTCAACTCAAATCTATATCTAACTGAACAAAACCGCCAATTCATCAAAAAATTACCTGAGAAAAACAACAACAGAAACAGCAACCCTAAATTCTTCGACCGAAACAGTTATCGAACGCAGAATCAAATGCGATGAACAAAAACCTAAATCGAGAATAAAGAATCAAATTAGATAAACAAAAATTAATTCAGAAAAAACCAAATCAAAATTGAAAGAAACGCACTCAACAGATCAGCGAAGAGAGGAAGAAAGAAAACCTGGATTCAAACCACCGTTGTGTTTTGGAGGTGAGGACGTCGTCGAACCTTGAAGATGGAAAGAGAAGCGACGGGTGGCGAGGAATCGAAGCTACCTGATCGGCGGTGAGTTCGATTGACGGTGGAGAAGAGAGAGATGGCGACGACGACGGTGGTGATTGATCGAAGGTTGAGTGAAGAGGACCGATCGATCGATGTCGGTTGGGAGTGTTGAGGATCTGGCGATGGCGATGGCGATGGTGAGGGCTAGAGAGACGGTGAGGGCACCATAGTGCTCCAGCTGTAGCGGCGACCGCGACAGAGTGTGAGTGAGAGAGATGAGCGATAGAGAGAAGCGAACTGCGACAGATCGGGGCGACGATGGTGATAGCGAACGGCGATGGCGAAGGAGCTCTGCGAAGATTGTGGAGGCAATGAATTCGGCGGTAAATGCAAGCAAGGACACACGAAGTAAATGCAATCAATGACACTGTTGACTGTTGATGATGGTAAGTGTTAAAAAATAAGGTTGATGGTAAGTGTTGGATGTTGTATATTATAGATATATTATATAAATATGTTGTATATAGATGTTGTATATATCCAGAGACATCCAACGGCTACGAATATCCAGAGACATCCAACGGCCCTGGATGTAAATGAGTTGATTTATTATATATATATATATATATATATATATATATCAAAATTGAAAAATCGAAACACAAGCGACACAAAACACATTGTCGTCGAGAAATTCGTTCTACGCCCCAGAGCGAGAAAGATCGAGAGGATCAAAATGAGAAAGATGGGGAAATTTTGAATAACTTCGATCCGCCATTTGTCTGCATCTGCCACCGCTGAGATTAGGGTAGAGAGAGAGAAAAGGTTGACCAGATCTGAGAAATTCATATCTGGAACTTCCACGGCGATGGCGGCGGCGTCCATGGTGACGGGGCTCAAGAAGAGAGAGCGTCTACCTGCAACGGCAACGTCCATGGCGATGGCGGCGAAAAAGGCCCTTCTGCTCCTTCATTTCGGCTGAGAGAGAAAAGTTAGAAAGAAAGGGGGTCAACTGATTGAGTGAGATAGAGGGAACAGTGAGAAATGAATGTTAATGTATTAGATTTGTTCGGGGGTATATGTGTCTTTTTATGATTTTTTTTTTTTTGTCTGCCAAGGACCAAAAACTTAATTGGTTATACCTAGAGGTCTGAATTCTAAACAAACTATTCAAAATGATTTTTCTCTACATGACCTCTTGAATGAGAATTAAATAATAAAAACCTCATAAAAATTTTAGTGCTCAAAGATTTTTAGAAAATAGTCATATGTTTTTGGACTATTATTTTTTTCATTATTTACGTACAATATCATTCTATAAAAAAAAAAAAAAATAAGACTTAAGCAACCACATTTTTATTCTGTTTTTTTAATATATTTTAACTCCGATTCTGCTGTTATGAATGTTTATTATTCTTTACGTGAATAAATCAACAAAACACAATCTCGTATGAACCTTTACTGAGACCACCCGAAATTCAAAAATAAAAAAATAAAAAATTAAGATCAACGAAAAACAAATCGGTGTGAACATTTCATCAAATCACATGAACATTCACCCAAAACACCAACTAACAACAAATCAAGACATGAAAAATCCCCTAAGATAAAAAAAAAAAAAATTGTCCTGAATATTCACCAACCACAAATGATACATTCATCCCGAAACTAAATCAAAACAGATTTGAAATTCCGTGCAAACATCCACCAAAAAACAAATCAAGAAATTTGAATAAAAAAAAAAATAAGATCAACAAAAACAACATTCACGTGAATAAACAAAAAAAAAAAAACTCTACACAAATCAACAAAATCAAAACAGATTCAACTCACGTTGCACCATTCACCAAAACACAAATCGTGAAAATTGAAAAAAAATCCTAAAGATCAATGAAAAATAAACTAGTACGAACATTCACCAAATCGCAAATAAACATTTACCAAACCACATACTGGGAAGGAATATTCAGATTTACGAATAACATGAACATTCATCTGGAGAGAGAGACCAGAATGTTCAAATCTTGTTGAACATTTTAGAGCTAAAATTTCTAAATTTGGAATTTTTCAAATCTGAAAATGCAGATCTGAGAGAGAGAGATGCAATGAAGATAAAGGCTATTGTTCTCGGTGGGATGGTGGTTGTGATGTTGTTAAATCTGGAGCGAGAGATAGATATGGATGGATGTTTGAACCCCTCACCGTTTACCGCATTGTTCGTCGCCAATGGAACATTCTCCTGAAATTCAGAACAAGGCTCAAAGTGATAACTGAAGACTTAGGAAAAAAGCCCCACATCATTCTCGTTGTCGCAAACCATTTCCGCCGTGGAATCGCCTACCGTCGCCTTCTCTCTCTCTCTCTCTCTCTCTCTCAGATCTGCATCCAAACTGCAAGGAAAACTCCAAATCTAGATTTTGTCAGATCTAAAAATTTCAGATTTAACAAAATTCTAAATCTGAGAGAAAGAGAGAGAGAGAGAGAGAGAGAAAGAGAGAGTGGGGCAATGACCTTTGGTGGTGAGAGAGAGAGAGAGAGAGGCGGTGACCTTAGGCGATGGTTTGGTGGGGTTGCGGCTGAAAAACTCAAAGAGATGGAAGGGGCGGCGACTTTCAGAGATAAGAGAGAGAGGCAGAGTAAGAGAAAGAGGAGTGGCGACCTTCGGCGATGAGAGAGAGGGAGAGAGACAGAGAAAAAGAGGGGCGGTGACCTTTGGCGGTGGTGCGGTGGGGTTGCGACTGAAAAATTCAAAGAGAGAGAGAACGGCAGAGACCTTCAACGGTGGTGTGGTGGGTTGCAGTTGAAAAACTCAAAGAGAAAGAGAACGACGAAGAAAATTGGAGAGAAAGAGAGGTTGAACAAATGATGGGAATATTAGGGTTAGGTTTCTTATATTTATACAGTGGTATAACCGTTGGTTCACTATTTATTTTATTTTTTGAAGGACTAAATAGTAAGAGATAGATTAAATAATAACATTTTTTTAGTTAAAAGACCTATTGATGAGAGAGAAACTAAAATTATGATTAAACAATAAAAAATTCATTAATTTATACATGTATTCATAATGACAAAATATTTCATCAAATTTCGTTAATTTTGCATCATAAGGTCAAAGTTTCGATGACTTAGGTTGGAAACAAACTTCATGTTTTTAAATGAAGAAGAGTTCTTTACACTTTGCACCCACAAATTTTGACTACTATCTCACTTTGGTTCTTGTAGTTTTAATTTGAATATATAACACCTCAAAGTTTTTTAATCATTCCACTCTAGTTCAAATCTTTATCCGCATTATAATTTTGGTTGATAAGCAATCGCGTTCATGACACTCCTCTATTTTTAAGTGATTTGGTTGGTATGTTTAGGATTTTTCTTTCCCCCATTCTCCTTCCGTCCAAATACTCGAGAATATAGATAGATATACAGATAGGTAGGTAGATATAATATAGGACAGTCATCAGAGGTTTCGATATTTTCTGACTGTCTGATGTCGAACGAGACAAAGAACAGTCCACATTAAATAAAAATATAACATAAATATAAAATATATTTTTATATTTAAAATTATATATTTTATATCTAAATTATTCTAAAACATATTATCCTTCTTCAATTACCCTAATTGTCAATTCTCTATCTTCCCAAGCCACCTCAAACTCTCCGTCTTCCTCCTTTCTCTCTATGGAAAGCGAGTCATCTCTCTCGAGCTCTTTTTGTCAAGTCGCGTGAACTATATATGGAAAGCATTGATCGTCAACTCTCTCTCCTCTTTCTTTCTCTCTCTAGAGGCGTCTCCAACTTTCCATCTTCCTCTCCTCTCTCTATAAAAATTGATTTTCATAGAGAGTTGGAGACTCCTCTATAGAAAGTTATGTGAGGAAACCCTATATCCTCAACCGCCTCGTATTCTCTCTGTAAGCTAGCACCTTTTCCCCCTCCCCATCTTTCTTTTCTCTCTCGTAGTCACCTTCAATTCGCCACTCAACTATCATTTTCACGGCCACATCCAAGAAAATCACTCCCTCTACTGAGTGAATTTGTCTTTTTCAAGCCCGCTCCCCACTAGAGATAAGCCCTGTAAAAAATCCTAAACGGGCTTAATTCTAATAATATCAAGTAAATAATAAAAAGAGTTTTGATATTATTATTATTATTATATATTAGTGTTTTTATAGACTTTGAATGTTGAGTAGAATGTCTGACTATTTAATATGATTAAATAGGAGGAGATCAAAGACATTTGGTAACTCGATATATATTCGAAATTATTCCTAGTCGGTATTGGATTGTTGAAAATGATCTTCAACAATATAAGATAACTCGATCCGATGTTTTCTCTTTGAGAATTGTGAGTTTTAATCCATTAATACGAGTATCTACAAGAGAACTTACTAAGGAGTAAGAGATCGAACATGATCACTCTTGATACCCTACATCATAGTTTTGTTTGAGTCAAAATATGATATCTGAGGTGTGATTATATTCCGAAAACTTTTGTACTTGAGATACATGAGTTACTATACTTTGATAATACTGAGTGTTGTTTTCTGTCCATGAGCCTTCAAATGTATTTATTAAGTATAGTGGGACATACATGAGAATATAAGAGTATATAAAAAGAGATCTATTTCTCTTGACAAAAGCCATGTGACCCGGGAAGAGGGGACTTGTAAACAATTTGTGGATAGGGGGTGGAAAAATGAGGAAGCTAAAAGTGTCAATTAAAGTCCTTCAAAATAGTTAGGATGAAGACATGTGACCGTTGCGGCTAATAATTTGGATTGAAGAGGGATGATTAAGAAATTTTAGGATGTTATATGTTCAAATTAAAATTATAGGGACTAAAGAGAGATAATGATAAAACTTCGTGTGCAAAGTATCAAAAACCTAATGTAGAATGAAAAGGACCAACCAACACACAAATGTTGTGCTTGGAGAGAACTATTGGGTCGTTGGGAGCAATTTTTTCGTGATGTAGGGACTTGTTCAAAAAAAAAGATATTCATTTATTGCCGAATTCCAAAATTAATTTAATACGCATTAATGGCATGTTGAGAAATATCTGGAAAATAAAAATTAGGACAGTTACTAAAAAGTCCTTATACGAGGACAAAACTATCAAATACATATTTTTTAAAAATATTTTACAAGATAATTTTTTCTATTTTTTTTTTTTTTTTTTTTTTATGATTTTACCCCTCGCGTTGAATATAACATGAGTTCGTGTTGAATATAACACACAGACTCGTGTTATATTCAACACGATTATTCTACATGATCTCGTGTTATATTCAACACGATCTCATGTTAAATATAATACGAGGTCGTATTATATTCCACTTTCATTGCCGTATTCAACACGAGATCGTATTACATTTCAACTTTTTCATTCAAATTGATATTATTTTTTTTATCTACATTTATATGCTTGAAATTTTTCAATACAAACCAAATCAATCTAACCAAAAGAACCCTAAATTCTACACGCACAGCGCGCGCGCGCGCGCGCGCGCACACACACACACACACACACACACACACATATATATATATATATATATATCAAACTCATTATTCAATCCAATCAAATTAATGCAAACAAATGAACCTTAAATTCCACATACAACTCACATATTTAGAACAAAATTCACCTCAGAACAATTTAAATTAAAATTGAAAAAAAAAATTGCTTTCGTAAATTCATAAACCCCAGAGAGAAGCCGAACGGCGAACGGCGAGCCTATCCACCACCAACAAGACAAATGCCATGTTGAAACACCCAAATAGATGGTCCAAAGCATCCTCCTCATCTTCTCTCTTGCCGCTTCCTCTCAACATTTCAAGCCCTAACCCTAGGGTTTCAATTGGCTTTTCCTCCGCCGTAATCAATAAATCTCTGAAACCAGGCAATCTACGACGAGGTTTCGACATTGTTCGCCGTGATGCACGACAAAGATTACTGAGGTACAATGAAGAATTCGACGACGGCGACGATTACGAACATAATTCTGAGATGGAGATGTTGGAATTGTACAGTCAGTCGACAATCGGAGAAGCACTTCTCGTGAAAACGATTGTGGACAAGGAGGAAGCCAAAGTGTGGTCCAAGTTGATAGCGAAAGATCGTGAAGGAATCGTAATGGTAAAGAATGGTGAAGGAATTGTGAGAGAGATCGCAAAAAGAAAGAACATACAAAGAGCAAAATCGTGAAAGACATAAGAAGAATCAGTAAAGGGTAAAATCGCCGTTTCAAAAAAATGACTATTAGGTGCAAAATAAAAGGTGTAGAACCATCTTGTATATTTAATGATTGAAAAATTTATTATTTAGTTCTTTATTGATAGCCTATTGAGGAATCAGACCTTCTCATAGCCACAATTAAATTTTCAGACCCCAACAATCTTTTAGGAAAAAATCCCTACATTTTAATCACTTTGTTCACTCATAATTACGAATCTGTCATTTTGTCTTATGCAATAAGACAAAATTGGATAGCAAGAGTGTTAACCTTAACGTAAAACACTTCAAGCAATACCCATTGCCTATATTACAAAATTACATTTTGAATTCACGTTAACATTATTGCATTCATTTTTTTTTCTTTATCCACGTTAACGCATTTTTCTCATCTGTTTGTGTGTGTTACGTTAACGTTAACTCATTTTCACCACCTGACTTAACATAAATTGTTCAAGCAAAGCACCTTATCTATATTACAAAACTATAATCGAATTTCATGTTAACGTATTGCATTCCATGTTCTTTTTTGTGTGTTCACATGAACTCATCATTCCTCATCTGTTTTGTGTGCGTTAACGGTTACTCATTTTCAGCAATACACCCTGCCTGTGTTTTTTTTAATTTTTTTTTTTTTTTTTTTATCAAACATTGTCTATATTACAAAACTACAATTTTAAATTCACGTTAATGTTAACAATTTTTTTTTTTTTTTTTTTTTTTTGTATTTCATGTTAGGGCATATTTCCTCATCTGTTTGTGTGCATTAAACGTTAACGCATTTTTCACAATCAGGTTGTGGGTTTTAACATTAACGTATTTTATTTTATTTTGGTTCTGTGTGTTAACGTATTTTACTTGAATATTTACGTTAACGTCCTGCCACATACTTTTGTCTTGTGCCCGTTAACATTAACTATCACTCTGATTTGAATATATGGTATTTTGTCCTTTTGAGCTGAATGTGTGTTTAGGTTGGGTTGACGTTAAAATTAATGCACATTTTTTTGTCCATCTCTGTATTAACATTAACGTATTTAATGTTATCTAGAAAAATATATGTAAAAAAATCACGCAAAAACACTAACGTTAACGTAAAAATAACACCCCCTCCACCTCCACCACCATTTATATCCCCACCATAAAAAAAAAAAAAACAAAAAAAAAAAACAAATCCCCAAAACATTCAGATCTGAAAATAATCTCAAAAACATTTTATCCCCACCATCATAAATACTATGTTCACTAAAAAAATAAATCCCAAAAACATCCATATCTAAAAAATGGTCTTGGTATAAAACATCACTAAACTTTACTTGAAAAAGAAAAAAAAATAAAGCAAAACACAAATCCGAAATTTAAGAGAGTGAGACTACAAGTAAAGCAAACAGCTGAATGTTTGGGTTGAATTTGTGTTAACGTTAATGCACATTTTTTGTCTCTTCCAATGTTAACGTTAACGTTAACGCATTTAATATTGTCCAGAAAAATACTAACATTAACGTAACGTAAAATTAACACCCCCTCCACCTCCACTACCATTTATATCCCCACCATCAAAAAACAAATCCCAAAAAATAGATCCCAAAAACAATCACTCAAAAAAATCAAACGAACAGAACAATCTAAGAACAAATCAAATAAATGGCGTTCAAATTCATAAGAATCTGAAAAATGGAAAAAAATGAGAGAAGAAAATGAAATTGAACCAAATAAAACCCAGATCTGGACAGATTTCAACCTCTTTTTGGCCAGATCTGACCTCGATGATAATGGAGGAGGAGGAGGAGGCGTCGGCGAAAGTGAAGAAGAACCTCCAGTTGTCGAATTTGGCTAGTGGTGGCCGACGGTTGTCCGATCTAGATGGCGGTGGTGTTCGGTGGTCGGATCTGGAGCATCACTAAAGCTGTAACAGCTAACAATCGGCGGATCTAGTTCCCCCTTCAGGCGCCGAACAGCATCATCTTAATCTCTCTGCTTCTTGTGATGTCGAACTCTGTCGCTTCTCTACCGGAGTTCAAGAACCTCTCCGGCTTGAACACCAGAGGATCCTCCCAGATATTTGGGTCCAAACCCATTTCGGCGACCATGAAATTCACGAGAGCTTGATAGAAATGAAAAATCGGCGAGATGTGAGAGAAAGAGAGAGTTGGTTTAGAGAGAGAAAGAGAAATGAGTTTAGAAAGAGAGAGATGTGTGTGAATGAATTATGGGATAAAGAGAAAGAGAACACTTAACAGTTAACGTAACTGAAAGATAAAAAATCTTGTATTAGGGGCATGTGTGTCTTTTAATAATTATTTTTTTATCTTTGGAGGATTAAAAATTTAATTGATGGTATTTTGAAGTATGATCCTCATGTGAATAGTTAAAAATGATTTTTTTTTATAGAAGGACTTTTAAATAAGCACTAAATAATAAAAAAAAATTAATGATTGATTTAACTAGGCTGTTTAGTATTTTTCCCTAAAAAATTAATATCATCATGATTGGTGCATGGAAGCCATTTGCCCACCAAAAATAGCACTAAAACAAAAGGCCCCCACCACTAAGGCGGTTAGTGTCAGTCTTATGCTTATATAGACATGCCCCATACCTATATGGCTTGATTCCCCTCCACCGCTCACTCCCCTCCTCTTCCGCCACCACCCACCGCCATCTTCATCCTTTTGTAGAGCTTCATGGGTGGTGATCCCAACCTGATACTTCCATTATCCTCCCTCTTGAGCTCCACCCATCCACTACCTTACAGCCGCCGCCACCACCACCGCCGCCACCAATAAACTCCCCCATTCATCAGAACTTGCAATTTATTCACAAATACAGAAAACCCATTTCATATATAATAATTTACTACCCACCAATTTCTACAAATTAGGCAAAAACTTCATCCCAATGGCCATTTTCTATACAACAATTGCGAGCCTTCTTCTGTTCTCCATTTATAGAGGTACATTTCGGTCCTCCAAATTTCTAATATTAATTCTCTCTCTCTCTCTATACATATATATATAGTGTACTAAGTATGTGTGTTTCTATGGTTGCTCAGGTGTTTCAGGGGCTACATTTACATTCATAAACAAGTGTGACTACACAGTTTGGCCCGGGCTTTTAGGTAATCCGACATTAGACAGCACCGGGTTCGAGCTAACCAAAGGCAGCACTCGCTCTTTCCAAGCTCCCACCGGTTGGTCCGGCAGGTTCTGGGGTCGCACCGGCTGCAACTTCGACGAATCGGGTCGCGGTTCATGTGCCACCGGCGACTGTGGCTCCGGCGAAGTGGAATGCAACGGCGCCGGCGAAACTCCCCCGGCGACCCTCGCGGAGTTTACCCTCGGCTCCGGCTCCCAGGACTTCTACGACGTCAGTCTCGTCGACGGGTACAATCTGCCCATGTTCGTGGAGGGCAACAGCGGGACTGGCGCCTGCTCTCCCACTGGCTGCCTCGAGGACTTGAACATAAAGTGCCCGGCGGAACTGAAGGCCGAGGGAGGCGGCGCGTGTAGAAGCGCGTGCGAGGCGTTCGGGACGCCGGAATATTGCTGTAAAGGCGCCTACGACTCGCCGGCGGCATGCACGCCGTCGGTGTACTCGCAGATCTTCAAGTCGGCGTGCCCCAAGTCGTATAGCTACGCCTACGATGACGCCACGAGTACGTTTACGTGTACTGGTGCGGATTATACCGTCACATTTTGTCCGTCCCGCCCCAGGTAATTTTATCACCGAGGAATCCAATGCCTTTTTTACGTTTTGCACTTTGCACTCCTCAAGTTTCTGAGAAACCCATTTTAACCCCTATACTTTCATTTCGAACTCTTTAAATATCCAAATAATCAATTTGATAACTCTTTTATTTTTTATGACGAAAATTAGTCACAAATAGAATAATCAAAATCGGTCACATATCAAACATGGAATAATTCACAGGGATGATTGAATTTTTACAATTTGGATATTTCAGGATTTAATGTCTTCAAATTAAAAGAATATGGATTAAAGTGGAATTTTTCTAAAACGTATGGGTGCAAAGTGCAAAAATATCTTTTTATTTATTTATTTATATTATAACCCAAAAAAGGATCAGAATAAAACCCCAATTTTATTTTTATTTTTATTTTTATTTTATTTTTTTATTTTTATTTTTTGGGGGGGGTGGGGTTGGTTTGGGGGGAATTTTTATTCTTAATTCACCAAACTTTAATCTTTGATTCTTAATTAACGTGGGTTAAAATTGTGGGTGGCAGCCAAAAGGCTTCAAAAGATTCGGGTGCGGGTTCAGGACCGGGTTCAGGGCAGGCAGAGGAATCACTTTTGGCTGGTGGAGGATCATGGTTGGCAAATTTGGCTACTGGGGATTCAATAACAACACATCCTCTAAATGTTTTTTCAGTAATTTTAATTGTAGCTCTCACACTACCAATACTGCATTTATAGTTCTTTTTTAGTGATTCTCAATAAACATCCAATGTTTTTTTATATTACAACACACAACGTTGTATGTGTAAATATTTGAAGTCTTTGTTCCTCAGAAGCCCAAAATAAATGGCAAATCTGTCAGGTTGACATATGATACAAAGACACCAAGACAGTATCAAATTTATAACACTAGATATTCTTTTCTTTTTTGGGTAAGGTGTATCCAAGATTGTTTACGCATATCTCGATTAATCATTTCATCGAAGAATTTTAAGGGTGCACTCTCCCATCGGCCCGGTACATTCAATATTAAATTTAAGATTTAATTCCTCGATTAATCATTTCATCGAAGAATTTTAAGGGTGCACTCTCCCATCGGCCCGGTACATTCAATATTAAATTTAAGATTTAATTCCTGGAGTGATCTCAATGAGAGTCGAAGTTTAAAATTAATTAAATTTTTAACTTGGAACAGGTTTAAAAGGTGGGGCAAGGACCAAGAAATGGGAGCTGTCTCATTTCTTTGTTAATCAGAGTTCGATTTTCGTAAAAAATATTTCAAAAATAAAATTTTAAATGTACTATATCAATATAAGGAAGTGCGCCCTTAAAATTATTTAAGAACGTGATTAATCGAAATACGTGCAAACTAACTGGAATGTAAAAAGTGGGCCAAGGAGTTTGAAAATTAGACCTAATTTAAGAGATTAATCTGGAAGCGTACAAACTAAAAAAGGCCCAACTTCTGGTACCAAACCAGATTTTTTATTATTATTATTTAATAATTAGGGTAAAAATTGATATATTTTTTAAAATTATGAGCAATAATGAAATTATGTGATGTTAGTGTTGTCTTTATGCTATGCAGTTAAGACATCATTAGGTCTCAAATAGTGGATTATCAATATAGCTTTCAAGTGGTAATTATCAAAAAGAAAAAAAAAATAGGGCTTTCAAGTGGTTGATTAAATGTGTCAGTCATTTGAGTAAAGACGAAGAAAAGGGGAAACAGATGCTTATTATGTTGATTTGATCTTGATAACAGTTAAAAGCTCCTTTTCCTTCTGATAACAAACAACGAAAATGTCCAAAAATCAATGTTTGTGGGGGCAATAGAAGGGGGGAGAGATTTCAAAAACTTTTGTGAGGTTTTTTTGCGCAGGAACCCAAGATTTGTTTTTTCCTCCAAATTCCTCTTTATCTAATCAATCCTCCTACTGAGACTAAAAGAGGGCAAAAACGGCTAATCACCAATGAAAATTGTGAACATTTAAAAACAAAACTCCAAACTTAAGAACGACGGGTCAGAACATATCAAACCCGATTCCAAGTCCGATAACGTTAGATTTGGGAATGAAAGAACAAATGTATCAATAATTTAATTGATCTTGGTATAAATTATTCGAGTATTAATCAATGACTTTAACTCAACACTTATAATCTAGCAGTTATCTAATGTGACTCCCTAATTAGAGGTATAGTGTTTGAAAGAATATCTACTGAAAGCTTCTTCTAGAAACACCTCCACCAACTAATTTTGTTAATTTTTGTTTCTCAATTATTCTTTAGTGGTTGTGCAACAAATTCTATTAGTTTTCCCTCTCTCATGTAAGATGTTTGTTATATAAATGAATGATTTCAACTCTGCAAAGATAAGCAGAGCTTCTCCATTTTGTGTAACTTTAACTCAGTATCAGTCAAGCCTCCAAGCTCACGCTTCAAGTTTGATCCTATGGTTGAAATGACCAACTCCACCACTCATTCCGCCTCTTCCTCTCCACCTCCGACCACCATGACTGGTCTGCCTACTTCACACAAACTGCAATCGTTTTGCTCGTTCTCTTCGATAAGCCTTGTCAAGTTGGATAGGAGCAATTATCTCTTGTGGAAGTCCATGATCTTCCCCATTATCAAAGGCAATCGGCTTGATGGTTTTGTTTTTGACACCAAGCCTTGCCCACCTGAGTTCTTCGACACCGAAGGAACACCAAACCCAACATTTGATGACTGGCAAATCACCGATCAGCTTCTTCTTGGTTGGCTTTACAGCTCCCTGTCACTTGAAGATGCTACCCAAATGATCGATTGTCACACAAGCAAGTTCATGTGGACCACAGCACATGAACTCTCTGGTGCTCTCACCAAATCCAAAATTGCACTCCTCAAATCCGAATTGCAACGCACTCGCAAAGGAGGCAACACTATAGCAGACTATCTGAATTCCATGAAAACCATTGCTAACAACCTCTTGCTTGCCGGCAGCCCCATCTCGTTATCTGACCTCATCACCCAAACCCTAAATGGTCTTGATTCCGATCACACTCTGATTGTCGTTCAATTAACTGAAAAAGTCAATCAATCCCGGATCGAGTTTCAAACCTCTCTTTTAACATTCAAAAGTCGGCTTGAGCAACTCCATAGTTTTCAAAATCTCAACGTGAATCAGATGTCTGTCAACACTGTTCATCAATCTCCATCGTATATCCCACCTCTCAATTCTCTACTGGTAGAGTTCGTGGCCCATACAGAAGAAATCCTAATCGTGGTCGCTCTCACGGTCGAGGAAGGCACAACTCCTCCCGCCCTACCTACCAAGTGTGTGGTAAAATGGGACACACTACTGCTATATGCTTTTACCCCTTTGATAACACTTATATGGGTAATAGTCATGCCCACACCAACGGTGCTTCCCAACCCACCTCATCTGCAACCTTCTCTACTCACATTGTCACTCCCGAAACTACTCTTGATAATGCTTGGTATGTTGATAGTGGTGCAAGCACTCATGTGACCAACAATTCTGCTTTACTCCAACAGCGCACAGCCTACAATGGTAAACAACGATTACTTGTTGGCAATGGTCATCCTCTTCCCATCCACCATGTCGGTACTTCCATCAGCCCATCTCTTCACCATACTCCTCTTCTTTTTAAAAACATTATGCACCATCTCTTCACCATACTCTTCTTCTTAAAAACATTCTACACACGACCAACATCACCAAAAACCTGCTTAGTATTTCTCAATTTGCATCTGATAACAATGTTTCTATTGAATTTGATTCTCAATTATGTTGTGTGAAGGACAAGCAAACCAAGAAAATGCACATTCAAGGGAAGCTTAAGGATAACCTCTATCATTTCCCCACCACCACCATCTCATCCTATCAACAGAAACACTTTCTTGTCTTGCTCACTGTCTCTCATCAATAGCGTCTCTCTGATCTTGAAGATTGGCATCGCATTTTAGGTCATCCATCCCAGCATGTTTTAACTCAAGTTCTTAAATCTTGTAACAAACGCATTCTGTTACTAAATCTCCAATGTTTTGTGATGTTTGTCAATATGGGAAGAATCATAAACTTCATTTTTCTTCTTTACTAAAAACACCTACACCACTCTTCATCCTTTTGGATGTAGTTGCTTTCCACATCTACGACCATTTCAGAAAAACAGACTCAACTTTCATTTTCAAAAAATGTCTGTTCATTAGCTACAGTGATCGCCATAAAGGTTACAAATGTCTTGCCCCAAATGGTAAATTATACATCTCCCAGCATGTTGTGTTTAATCACCAAGACTTCCCTTACCTTTCCTCATTTTTACCAACTGATTCCACATCACCACATCCTACCCCTTACTTACCAACCCTCATTACTCCTCCTCCCATACTGCCCCCTACTAGTATTACTCTTCGGGTGCCACCTGCAGCTGTACCCCTCTCACCAACATGTCTCTCTCCATCTTCCCCGACTCCTTCTTCCTCTTCCCATCTTCCACTTCATCTTCCTTGTCCACTTCCCACTACCGATACCACTGCTCGACCCCATTATCCCATGGTTACCCGAAGCCAACGAGACATTGTTAAACCCAAAATTCCCTTCACTGGTATGATCGTTGCTTTTCCTCCACTATTATCCGTCTTATCAGCTTCTACCTCCGCTCCTCTTCAACAACGCACCTAGTTTCCAGCTATAAATGATGAATTCACAGCTCTTCAACGCAACTGTAGGTGGTCTCTTGTCCCTGCCACACCTAAAATGAATTTTGTCGATTATAAATGGGTTTTTCAGATTAAGTATTGTTAATCCTAAGATTTTGATGGACAATTAAAGGTTGGTGTTTTTTGTGGAACTAACGGTTTAATTAAGTGTTTTAGTTTATTAGTTCTAAACGATAAAGATATGATGATAAAGATGATGAAGGATTAAGAGGTTGAAGAATTTGAAGAACCTAGGGAAAACAACTCAGGTTAAATTTCAACTCTTAATATCCCAATTTAGATCACACACACCACAAAAAAAAAATTTAAATGATTTTTATAAATATATGTATTTTTAATAAGATCCTAATTAACTAAATTATTTGCTCCTATGTGTAATTAAAAAAGAAATATTTATAATTGATTAAAATTGAATTTAAGTATTTAGTGGAGCTAACCAAGAAAAGAAATTGGTTAAAGGGACAAAAACGTCAATGAGAATGAATTAAAAACGAATTTAGAAGAGGTTCTAGAATCCATAAGTCGACCGGAGCATAGAAGAAAAAGTCTATGTATCTCTCGGTCGACAGGTAGGTCGACCTGTACTTGAATATGAACTCTCTATATCTATAAATCGACTGAACAGTCGACCTATGAAGAGAAATGTAACTCTCTGAATCTCTAGGTCGACAGATAGGTCGACCGATAGGCACAGAATCTTTGGCTTGGCTACATCCTAAATCGAACGGTCAACAACTGATCTTAGTCGGTCAACTTGTGGGTCTATTTCAGGATATTATGGAATTCCAAATTTTATTCTGAAAGTAGCCGTTACTAGCCATTTTTTTGTTAGGATTCATGAGAGATTTTAGGGATTTAATATTATTTGAAATATACGACATATATTATGATATCCCTATAGATTTAGTTCATTAAATTTGAATATTTCTTAATTTGGTACATATAATTGTTTCCATTCTATTTAATTGTGATTGAGAAATATTTGGGGAACTTAATTGAGAAATTTAAAAGTTATAATTAAGTAATTTGAATCAGAATGAGGTCTAAATGATATAAAGGGTCTATAAGAGTAATTTAGTGTCATAACAAATGGGAATTAACCGTTAGAGAGCTGATTTTAATCTTATTTATATAGACCTGGGTTTTTCATATCAGTAGGAGAGATTAAGAGAGATCAAGAATATTATACTGAGCTTTTCTAAGAGAAATCATATTGAGAATTGTGAGAGCTTTTCTAAGAGTCATTCCTAAGAATTATTTACGGTGATCATTGCTACTACCGAATCTGAAGTAACATCGCTATAATTATTCTTTCGGTGAATTTCGGGTGAAATCTTTCCAAATTACTTTCTATTTAGCATTGCTTGATTATTTTTTTGAAATTTGATCTTTAGAAAATATTTTCTGATTTTTTATTGAAAAATATTTTTTAAACAATTTCTTGAATCAATCTGATTATGTGCCAATTACGTACTACTCATTTTTGTTTAAAATCAGATTTTGAATATCTCACTTTTTTATCACTAGTTTTGGGATATTAATCGAGTTTTAATTTATCTGAGGTGGTAGAAACTCCGAGTGAGAAAAATTATTTTTTAATTTTTAATTGGTGAGTAAAGTAGCGGATTAAATACTGTTGGAAATATTTAATCTAAGGGTAGCTGGTTTCAATCTCTTCCTGTAAAGAGATTAAGGTAGTAATTCTTCCTGAATTGAATTGTTTTGTGAGAATTTTGTAACGGTTCAATCCTTACCAGGTAAAAGGATATTTGGAGTGTTTGTGAGATTTTGATTCTTTAACCTTTGTGTTAAAAAGAATTAGGTTATTCTTAAGCCTGTAAAAAGTAGAGGTTAGTCCTAAACCTGTGAAAAGAAAATTTTGTAAAGGTTGATTCTGAACCTGTAAAATAATCTTTGTAAGGGTTTGATTCCTACCTTTAAAGGGATTTTGAGTTTAGTGAGTGCGACTCTCCGTGGGACTCGGATGATTAGATTAGCCAAAAGTAACTTGGTAAAGCAGTATAAATTTTTGGTGTACTGCTATCTTTACATTATTTAGTTTTGTTGTTTGATGTGCACCTAGTTGATTTTATATTTCCACTGTAATATAAAGATAATAATTAATTTAAGATTAAAATTAATTATTTGGGTTATTAAAGTATTTTTTCTCTGTTATTTTTTAACTACCCAACTCACCCCCCCCCCCCCCCCCCTCTTGGTATTTCACTGGGCCAACAAGTATCATCTTGAATGCAGCATCCACCGACACAAATCTCACTTGGTGGCCAAAGGGTTTCATCAAACCCCTAGTATTGACTTTCGCTAGACATTCAACCCAGTAATTAAACCTATCACAATTTGTATTGTGCTCACGTTGGCTGCCTCCTTCAACTGTCCAGTACATCAGTTAGACATTAACAATGCTTTCCTCAACAGTAATCTCAAGAAAGACGTTTTCATGACCCAACCTGATGGTTTCACTGATCCCTACTTTCCTAACCATGTTTACAAGTTGCACAAAGCTCTATATGGCCTCAAGCAGGCCCTCGTGCGTGGTTTGATCAATTACGTAGCACTTTATTATCTTGGGGGTTCCAAAACTCTGTCAGTGATTCCTCCTTGTTCTTAATGCATAACAAAGATAAAATTCTTTTGATTCTTATTTATGTCGACGATATTATTGTCACTGCCAATCATGTATCCCACTTACATAGCTTCATTGCCAAACTCCATACCCAATTTGCTCTCAAAGATCTTGCCTCATTACATTTCTTCTTCGGTATTGAAGTTCACCGCAACTCACACGGGTTCTATCTCTCCCAACCACAGTACATCAGTGATCTTCTAACCAAGTTTAACTTTGGCAACATGTCCACTTGCCCCACACCGTTAGCTCTCAGTCATATTCTCTCAGCATCCCACAGTGATCCTCTCCCCAATCCGTCTCTCTACCGAAATGCTATTGGTGTTTTATAATATTTGATGCACACCCGCCCTAATATCAGTTACTCTGTTAACAAGCTCAGTCAATTTTTCCAACAACCCACCACTTCCCATTGGCAGACTGTCAAACGTATTTTTCGCTACTTAAAGGCACTTCTCATCTTGCTCTTCATCTTCAGTCGGGTCCCTGTCTCAATCTAATTGGTTTTTCCAATGCTGACTCGGCCTCCTCTCTTGATGATCGTCGCTCCATTGGCAATTACTATGTGTACTTGGGAGACTCCTTAGTTGCTTGGTCGTCCAAAAAACAGTAGGTCGTCGCTCACTCTAGCACCGAATCTGAGAATCGCGCCTTAGCAAATCTTGCTGCTGAGCTCACCTGGATCTAGTCTCTTCTTCATGAACTACAGTTTCCAACCTCTAGACCACCCATCATTTGGTGCGATAATCTCAGTGCAAGTGCTATTGCCTTTAATCCGGTTCATCATGCTCGCACCAAGCACATTGAAATTGATGTTCATTTTGTCCAAGATAAGGTTCTAGCCAAACAACTTGATATTCGGTATGTGTCATCTCATGGTCATTGCTGACTGTCTCACCAAAGCGCTCACTCATTCCAGATTTCAATTTCTACGTGACAAACTCGGCGTCGTCCTTTCCCGTCTCGTTTGAGGGGGGATAAAAGAATATCTGCTGAAACTTCTTCTAGAAACATCTCTACCAACTGATTTTGTTACTTTCTATTTCTCAATTATTCTCTTAGTGGATGTGCAACAGATTTTGTTAGTTCTCTCTCATGTAAGATTGTTCCTATATAAATGAATGATTTCAACTTTGCAAAGATAAGCAGAGCTTTTTCATTTTGTATAACTTTAACTGTTTTCAAACCCTTCTCTCCCAACAGTTTGTATCAAAAAAATATCATTGAAAATTTTTTTGCAATAAGAGTGGGAAATCAAGAGTGCATAGGGGTAGAATCCAAGAGGAGGGAAGGACGGATTAAGAAGAAAAAATTGGAAACCAAGCGAATCCTTCTTCCTTTTCAACTTTCTTCTAATTTTACTATTTTAACCCTATTTGATTAATTCTGTTGCAAACTATTTATTACTGATCTCCTACATATATACAAACATATGAGGGGTATAATAATCATAATACACAGTACGAAAATGAATCCCCCTCTTTTTATTGAAACACAACAAAGCAAAGACAATTCTCCTTCCTTCCCCTCCACTTTCCTTCCCCTCCACTTTCCTTCCCTCCATCCCTCCATCGAAACGGATTGTAACACTGTTTAGATTGGGAAAAGATGATGGAAGGAAAAGAAAAATAGAAAAATGTTAAATCTTTCCAACTTGGAAGGAAAGCCAATATAATACCTCATGGGTAAAATTACTAATTTACCCATGTTAGTTTATTTTATTACAATTTTTTTTTTCATTGATGTCTGATATAATAGTCATATTACACAATGATAAGTGAATCTATCGCCATATATCCAAACACAATAAAGAACAACGATCCTTTCTCCTGTCCCATTTTCTTCCCTTCTCTCCTCCCCCAGGGTGGTGGGAAAGTCAATACTGCACTGATTGAAATGAGAATCTACAGACATTGCTATTATCAGAGAAAGTGAAGAAAAGCTATAGAAGCCAAAAAAGAGAGAGAGAAGATGAAAAAAAAAAGATTTATGAAATAAATGATGAGCCATGGGGGGGACCTTAGAGATGAGAGAATCTAAAGAAGCAATAATGAGAAATGATTCTTCACCAAGGCCACTTGTTTGGTGGTGCCAACCAAGAAACAGAAAGAAAAGGAACCAGCCCTAACTTTTCCCTCAAGAGATAAGAAAGTCGACTTTCCTCCCTAATTTAAACGGTTCCTAGAATTTTCACACTTTTTTAAACACCTTCCGAAATTGCAAAAAGCTACACTCTCAACCATCTAATATTTCGGGTTGTCCAGAAAATGCAAAAAAAAAAATGACAGAAATCTCGAATACAATGTTTCCTTTCTCTTGGATCGCCAAAGGGTGATGATTAGGACAAGCAATTCGTGTAATCACAAAAAACACGAAGTGATCACATGCCACACAAAACCAATTTAAACCCATTACACATAAATTTTAATTATTAAATTATATTTATTTTTTAATAATTTATTATAATTTTAATAAATTGATTAATTAGTTTCGTGAAACTTATTGTCTCATGTGTTAACATGCGTAACCCTTAATACAATTCAAAATTATTTTCTTATTTTGAGTAAATTCTCGGGCTAGCAGATAAACACAAAACATGATTTGTTTCATTTTATATGTATCATGTATAACATGATAACGACATGAAACATGTTAAGATTAAACTCATAAATAATAATTTTATGCCGATTTCGTGCCATAGTTTCATGTCAATGCCTGTATTGCAGCCCTAGTGATGGTCCATGAATACCAATCGATGTCTCCAAAATAAGGTCTGACTAAATTTATTTATTTATTTATTTTATTCTTAAAAAAAAAAAAAAAAAAAGGTGTTAATTGTGCCTTGTAAGGTTCTAAGAGGGTTCCGGTGGCATGTGCGAAAAGTCTTGAAAGCAAGTAAAAGGTCTCCCTCTACCTTTGCCTAATGAATGATTGTTTACCTGATCGGAAGAGCATCAGATTACATCTTTTAGACAAAATTTTCCCCCAATATTATGTTCTTTCCAAAAAGTCTTGTTTACCAATGGAGGGTCTATTCTTAAAGTAAGTGACAAGCAATAGTATTCAATGAAGATAAGGAGTCTTCGGTGCGTGTCAAAAGTTGCAGTGCACTAACCTGTATTAAGTTAAACAAAAGCAATCAATGGCATAGTTGATCAAACAAAAAGAGCAACTAAGTGCCTCCTCGTTCCTAGTTGTAAAACAACATGTAATTATGAGTGGTTCGGGACCCACCAATTAGGCAGCCAAAAAAAGGATGTTTTCTGGCAGTTAAACAGAATAAAAGGGCAGCCCAACAGAAGGCTCCCACCATTGTAAGTTCTGGAAAGGTAATATGTACGCAGCCTTACCCCTGCAAGGGCCTGCATACAGAGAGGTTATTTTCAAAATTTGAACTTGGGACCTACAGGTCACAATGGAAGATGCTTACCATTGTACCCAAGGCTCACCCTCTTTCTGGCAGTTAAACAGAATATAGACAAAATTTTCAGACAGTTAACCGAAAAAAGAACAGCTGGGGTGAATCAGATGTACCTGAAACATGTACGGGTTCTGCAAATAAAGACATATCACCATGCAATTCTGACCAATAAAGGGTAGCAATGATCCATGTCGTAGTTGGGCCAGGAATTGTCGCCCTTAACAAAAATTTGATGACATCTCCAAATTTGGTTGTCATAAATTTCGGTTATGCTAAAATGCAAGCCAATCTTTTTTATTTCCTCCAGAAACTTGTCCAACGAGTCGCCTCTTTTGGGACTGAAAAGTATGGCCTCGGAGGGTCCGGCCTTTTTTAACAAGTATTTGATGGTTTGTGCGAGGCTTTTGTGGAATTCCTTGAAAAAAGTACTGCAAAATGAAAAAGTCAAGAAAAAAATAACAAAAGCTTACTAGCAAGTCCCTTGCATGTGTTCCTATGTTCCTGCTTTTCCAATTTATATGTGATGTACAATGGCTTTATCTAGTGGCAAGAAAACATGACTTCGTGCATATAGATATGTGCGCGCGTGTAATTGTACATTAATACGCAAAATAGTTATCGAACAATCTTATCAAAATGAACGCATGTAAAAAATATAAAAATTTACATGAGTTCGTTTTCAATTCCAATTCCAAGCCTTCAATTCTGTGTTGTCAAACAGTGCCCAAGAGATTTTAAAACAATATGATGTGCCAAAGCATAAACAAGGAAAACTATACGGAATAATTTGGTCGCCAAGAACAATAGCATACTTGCAGCCAAACATATAATTCCTGATAAATGTGGCCCGTGCATACACAACCCATCCTTAAAATAGTGATAAGATGAATAATTAATTTTTCCTCTAGAGTACGTTAGCCCAAGTGGTTTCAACCAACGGAAAATCTGTCTTTTAATCAAAACAACTACATCTATAAAGTTTACTAATGTTCTATTTAAGTCTTTGCATCCATAGAAGTACAACGAATGAAAAAAATCATATGCCGATTATCATGTTCCGAAGAAATTATTCGAAGCTTTAATCTCAATCCGAGCATTCAAGATGGCTGTGGAATCATTGAAGATCTTAAAATCGTTCAAATAGTTGTAAGTTACGGTTAATGTGAGGTACACTTGTCTCAAGTTTAGATTCATATTTGGCTCAATAAATCCTAAAATTTTCTAAATCATGGGTGTTTATGTGGCAAGTCCCTTAGTTTACCCTTAATTTTAAAAAGTCTCATACGCAATTGCAATTTGTGTTTTAATCCTGCACATTAAAAAAAGGAGGAAGGCCTAATACACGCGCTGCACTTTCACAGATACATGTATCTAACTTGTATGTAAAATATTTATTAGATGTAACAAATATTACACAAGTACATGTAACATAGTTACATGTAATTTGTAACACGTAACTAATATTACACAGATACATATAACTAATATTATACAAGCGTGAGCATATGCGGAACTAATACGCAAGCAAAAATTAATTTAAGTGACTAAATCAAAACTTATATTTCAAATGGGACTGATAACAAATTACATCCGGTATTTGGGACTAATCACCAATTATCCCTAAAATCATTTGGAAAAATTAAAATTTGGAACAAGTTTTGCCAGTGAAAATTTAAGTTTTGGTACTTAATCAGGCTTTTTATCCCACTACAAACAATTCTAGTTGACTGAAAATTGCAATCATCAAAAAAAACATTTTGGATTTGTTAGTGGACAGAAAAATCTGTGTTTTGAAGCATACAGCTTCAGGAATTTTTAGTGGGCTGAACCTGTGATGTGAACTAAAATTGCAGATTTTCCAAATTTTTAGTGGACTGAAAATCTTATCCGTCAACTGGATTTTCGAGATCTAGTTTTTGTGCACGTTTTCAAATCAGATTTTTGGATGATTAGACCATTCCCAACGGCTAGAAATGCATTAAATGGACTCTACTGGCTGAGAAACTTCATTGCCTGTACCTACGAAGCTTGGGGATAGATATAGTAAGTTCTTGAAAAAGAAAAATCAATCTTTTGTTTCTCTTACAAAAAATCAGATCTAAACTTTAAGCCTTGTTATTCATCTCTTCATGAGATCTTTAGACCCAAACTTGTTTCTGATCTTGTGAGAGTACTTAGAAGTTTCAATCATAACATCTAGAGCAACACCCTGCGCGTGAGAGGGCATGTTGAATCCCACATTGCTTGTGTTATCTGATCCTGAGCTATATATAACAGCTAAGGGTAATCCTCATTTTTCAAGGCGTGAGTTAGGCCCATTGAATTTCTACATGGTATCAGAGTCTAGTTTTATCTGACATTGGAAGTGTTGAATACCACATCAATGATTAGCCCCCTGATATCTGTCCGCAGTGGTTTGTCAAAGTTCACCCTGCGCGTGAGGGGACATATTGAATCCCACACTGATGTTAGGCTCCCCGATATCCGTTCGCAGTGGTTTGTCAAAGTCCACCTTGTGCTTGAGAAGGCATGTTGAATCCCACCTTATTTGTCTTACTTGATCCTAAACTATATATAAGTCTAGGGATAATTCTCCTCTTTCGAGGCGTCTTTTGAGAGTGAGTTAGGTTCATTAGATTTCTACAAAGGGTTTTAGACGAACCTGATAGACCATTGATTAAAAATACGTATGTGCGGCAAAGGCTAAGCAATGGGATGAAGGATTAGTTGCAGGAGAAGCTTCCTATTTCTGTTATCAAGGAGTTAGTTAGATGAGCTGGAAGATTATTGAGTTTGTTATGTTGTTGGTTAGTGAAGTTTGTTAGCTGTGAGCTTGAGATTGAGCTAATACTTCAAGTATAAATAGCAATAAGGAGGGAAGGGAAGGTTATCGAATTTGTGAGATCAAAAGGAAGAGACTAGGCTCTCGAAATCCTAACATTCATTTACTGTATTTCCTGTATTTTTTCATTCTAATATCAGTTCAGTTTTTCTATTCTCCCTATTTCTTTCATTTTCCCTATCATAAGTGTTGAGAATTATCAATCTGTTGAGTGTGATCTATCAAGTTGGTATCAAGAGCAGTGACTTTTCTGGGGAAAAATGGCACAAAAAAAAGTTGAGGCACTAGAGGAGAGAATGGACGTTGTCTGCAATGATATCGACGCTATACGGATTGAGGTTTAGAATATAGGAAGTTTGGAGAAAACAATGGCTATTATGATGGAGAAGCTGGATTTAATGATGCAGAGAGAAGATTCGTGTTCTACTTCACGAATGGAGGAAAAACACAAACAATCTCAAGTGAGGGATTCACAGACCATAGGAGGTGAAATTACTACTGAGACATTTGGGAATAGAGCATATTGGAGACTGGAATTGCCGATTTTTCCGGGAGTGGATCTAGATGGATGGATTTTTAGAGAAAAACGGTATTTCATGATAAACAGGATGAGCGATGGAGAAAAGCTAGAAGCAGTGGCACTGAGCATGGAAGGGAAAGCTCTAGCCTGGTATCAATACGTAGAACACAAGCTTCGATTTCATACCTGGAATGCTTTCAAATTAGCTTTCCTTCAGCGATTTCCAAGTATGGAGGGCTCTTAATGCGAAAAATTCTTGGCCATACGTCAGGAGACCACCGTCGAGGAATATCAAGAGTGCTTCGAAGTATTGGCAGCACCATTGAAAGGACTACCGGAGGAGGTTCTTGAAAGCACCTACCTCAACGGGTTAAAATCGACGATCAGAGTTGAGGTAAGACTTCTCCGACCTAACAATTTGATAGAAATGATGAAAGCCGCTCAAATGATTGAAGATAAGAACAAGGTGTTGCAAGTTTCGCGGGTCAGATCTGAATCGTGGAGCAGGGTAGTAGGTTCCGGGTCAGGTTCAACTTATTCGAACCCTAGGCACTCGATGAATCAAGCAACGACGACGTTTCGATCATCCAATTCTTTCAGACCATCGTCGACGACGACCACCGGCCATGCTGGACCAAACCAGAGACAAACACCACCAGCGGAAACAACGGCGACACGCACTCCGTCGAGCTACAAGCAGTTTACAGACTCTGAGTTTTTGAGTCAACGAGCGTGAGGGTTGTGTTTTCGATGTGAGGAGAAGTATTCTCCTAGCCATTAATGCAAGAATCGACAGCTCCAAGTTCTAATCGTTGCTGATGCAAGAGCTATTGAGGAAGCAGCAGAAGAAAATTTAGGAGAAGAGATGCCTGAGTTTGTGGAAGGCGCGATTGAACTCTCTATGAATTCGGTAATGGGGTTTATTGATCCTCATATGATGAAATTGAGAGGGAAAATTGAAGCACAAATGGTGACGGTATTGATAGATTCCGGCGCATCGCATAACTTCATCTCTAAAGATGTAGTACAGCGGCTGAATCTACTAATAACGGCGACTACGGCGTACAAAGTGATAATGGGAACAGGAGGCACAGTGTGTACCGATGGCATTTGTAAAGGCGTGTTACTATCTCTTCCTGAAATAGAGGTGGTAGAGGATTTTTTGCCCTTGGAGTTAGGGAAAGAAGATGTCATTTTGGGTATGCAATGGTTAACAAAACAGGGAGCAATGCAGGTTAATTGGAAAGCATTAACCATGAAATTTACCTTGAGTCAAACCACGGTAATGCTAAAGGGAGAACCGGGACTTTGCAAAACACAGATATCACTCAAGGCAATGATGCGTACTGTGCAGCATGAAAGACACAGGTACTTGCTTGAATTGGGGATCCTGGTGTCATGGAACGAAAAAGAAGAAGTAGATATAAAGGTGTCCCAAGCTGTCAACACACTGCTACAAGAATATCTTGAAGTAGTGAAAGAGCCAAAGGGATTACCCCCTCAACGGAAGTTGGACCATTGTATCACTTTGAAGGAAGGTGTTGAACCGGTGAGCGTAAGACCATACAGGTATCCACAAGTGCAAAAAGATGAGATCAAGCGCTTGGTCAGTGATATGCTGTCAGCTAGTATCATACAGCCAAGCCACAGTCCATTTTTGAGCCTCGTTATTTTGGTAAAAAAGAAAGATGGTAGCTGGAGGTTCTATGTTGATTATAGAGCTTTAAATCGAGTGACTGTTCCAGACAAATTTCCAATACCGGTGATAGAGGAGCTCTTGGATGAACTACATGGAGCACGGTTCTTTTCTAAATTGGATTTCAAGTCGGGATATCATCAAATCAGAGTGAGCCCTCGCGATGTGCCTAAGACAGCCTTCAGGACTCATGAAGGCCACTACGAGTTCCTGGTGATGCCGTTTGGGTTGATGAATGCACCAGCGACTTTCCAAGCTTTTGATGAATGAGGTATTTAAACAGTACCTTCGAAAGTTTGTATTAGTCTTCTTTGATGACATTCTGGTATATAGTCCATCTATGGAGAATCATCTGGAACACTTGAGAACGATTTTGGAGACCATGAAGATCCATTCATTATTGGTTAATCTCAAGAAGTGCGTTTTCGGACAGAATGAGCTAGAGTATTTAGGTCACATTATATCGGCTACAGGGGTGGCAGCGGACCCTAGGAAGATCCAAGCGATGTTGGAATGGCCAACTCTCCCTAACCTAAAAGCCTTACGAGGATTCTTGGGTTTAACGGGGTACTATCGAAAATTTGTCAACAATTATGGGCACATAGCGGCACCACTCACAAATCAACTCAAGAATGATCGTTTTGGGTGGAATGAGGAAGCGCAAAAGGCATTTGAGGCTTTGAAGGTGGCAATGACAATTGTGCCTGTATTAGCTCTTCTTAATTTCCATCAACCGTTTGTGGTGGAAACGGATGCTTCTGGTTTTGGCATTGGTGCGGTATTAATGCAAAATCAAAGACCAATAGCATTCTTTAGTCAAGTCCTTAACCAACGAGACCGAACTAAGTCGGTTTACGAATGCGAGCTGATGGCTATTGTGTTAGCGATTCAAAAGTGGCGACCTTATATTTTGGGACGCAAATTCATTGTGCAGACTGACCAGAGGAGTTTACGATTTTTGCTTGACCAACGATTGGTCTCTGACGAGCACCAAAAATGGGTTTTGAAGTTGTGGGGCTACAATTTTAACATCGAATACTGGTCTGGTCCTGAGAACAAAGCGGTTGATGTGTTGTCACGAAGAGAAGAAGGTTGCAAGTTGGTTGTCCTCACTGTTTCATCTTGTGTGCAAGACGATTATCTGAACGACGACGTTGACGCCAACCTCATTTATGGGCCTATCAAACAGCAACTGTTACAAGGATCAGACTCATTTCCTGACTACAGTATACCGCATGGCATTTTATTATACAAAGGAAGGATGGTGATTCCGTTGGAATCCACTCTTATTCCGACATTATTAGCCGAATATCATGGGGGGAAAATGGGAGGACATTCTGGGGTCTTAAGGACATTTCAGCGGTTGTCCAGAGATGTTTATTGGCTGGGTATGCAGAAACAAGTGTTGTGTTATGTGGCCGAATGCTCAATTTGTCAACAGAATAAACATGTGGCTCTAAGTCTTGCAGGGCTACTGCAACCGCTACCGATTCCGAAACAAGTTTTTGAAGACTTATCCATGGATTTTGTGGAAGGACTGCCAAAATTCGAGGGGTTCAACTGTTTATTTTGTGGTGGTTGACCTCTTTTGAAATACGCTCACTTTATTCCACTCAAACATCCTTTCAACGCCCAAGATGTTGCTGCGGTATTCGTGAAGGAGACTATCCGCTTACATGGGGTGCCCCGCTCCATTGTGTCGGATCGCAATAAGGTGTTTTTAAGCAAATTTTGGACGGAGCTATTCCGTTTACAGGGCACGACGTTGAAACACAGTACAGCTTATCATCCGCAAACAGATGGCCAAACCGAAGTGGTCAATCGGAACATTGAGACTTAAGGTGTTTCGCGGAAGACAAACCCAAGCAGTGGGTAAAATGGCTACCTTGGGCGGAGTATTGGTACAATACTTCATTCCATTCCTCCATGCACACTACTCCATTCCGCGTTCTCTATCGCCATGATCCACCACCGTTGTTACGTTTTGAAATGGGTTCCACTCTTATGTCCGAGGTGGATGCGCAACTACAAGCTCGGGATCATATTTTAGAGGAACTCAAATTTCACTTGACCCGTTCTCAGAAACGCATAAAGGACTATGCGAATAAGAAGCAACACGAAGTTGAATTTACGGTTGGAGATTGGGTCAATATTAAGCTGCGTCCTTATCGTCACAAGTCTTTGGCACGGAAAGCAAATGAGAAGTTATCTCCTAAGTTTTTTGGTCCTTATCAGGTGCTATCTCGAGTTGGTGCTGTGGCATACAAGCTGGACTTGCCTTCTACTACCTCCATTCACCCAGTGTTCCATATTTCGGTGTTGAAGAAAGCAGTGGGTGTTACTACCAGGGTGCAACCCATCCCTGAGGTTCTTACGGAGGAGATGAAGTGGCAGGTGGAACCGGAAGCGGTGGACGAAATACACTACAATGCACAAGGGAAGTTGGAGGTCTTGATTAAATGGAAGCACCTTCCGGATTTTGAGACATCATGGGAAGAGTTCAAGTTTCTCAACGCACAATTTCCCACCTTTCACCTTGAGGACAAGGTGAGATTCCGAGGGGGCGGAATTGATAGACCATTGATTAAAAATACGTATGTGCGGCAAAGGCTAAGCAATTGGATGAATGATTAGTTGCAGGAGAAGCTTCCTATTTTTGTTATCAGGGAGTTAGTTAGATGAGCTGGAAGATTGTTGAGTTTGTTATGTTGTTGGTTAGTGGAGTTTGTTAGCTGTGAGCTTGAGATTGAGCTAATACTTCAAGTATAAATAGCAATGAGGAAGGAAGGGAAGGTTATCGAATTTGTGAGATCAAAAGGGAGAAACTAGGCTCTCGAAATCCTAGCATTCATTTACTGTATTTATTGTATTTTTTCATTCTAATATCAGTTCAGTTTTTTTATTCTCCCTATTTCTTTCATTTTCCCTATCATAAGTGTTGAGAATTATCAATCTGTTGAGTGTGATCTATCAGAACCATGTAAAAGTCGCTTGTGTTTGATTCTCTTTCCTTTAGTCTCTTTATCCCGTTTGAGTTTGTTTATCATTTCCGTTGTGCTAGATTTGTTTAGAAGTACTTGTTAGTCCTATTTTATATTAATCAGCAAAAGTTTGTGTTAGGGTTCTTCTAACAGTGATGATACACAGTAGAGATCGATTGTGAGAAAATTGTATTGATGATAATGAAGATAACAAATATCTATAACTACTGATGAACATGAAATAGAAAAGCAGTAAAGATAGCCCTAGCAATTCAAGTAGCTAGGCACCTCCCAAAGACAACTCACTGCTTGCATGCCTTCACCAACACACACTCCTCCATCCTTATAGGTGTTTCTCCCTTCTCACTCCTAACGGAATCAGCCCAACTGAATCACCCTCATGAGCAGCCATGTGTGCCTCTCTGTTTCCTTCTATACACTTTCCTAAAATGCTCCCTATACTCTCCCCCCGAGCGCCCCCCCCCCCCTAACTGAGACACTTTGTCCGCAAGGTGGAAGGCCAGAAAGTGTGAATCCATCAACTCATAAGACTCCCAAGTGCTGTCTCAATCCGGAAAAATGTGCCAATGAATCAAAACCTCTAGCTGATCGTTAAGAAGGCGACAAACCTGCTTCACAGCAGCATCACAGCAGCAGGGGAGAGCTGCATCTCAAGATCAACAGTCAAACAAGCAGGTAGCGTCAATAGGGGTTAGAGAAGAAGCAGCAGCCGGCTTTAACTGTGAAATGTTAAAAAACCAGATAAATGCGGGCATCAGGTGGAAGGGTCAGCCTATAAGCTACCTCACTAACCTTATCCAACACCTCATAGGGCCCATAGTATCGAGGATGGAGCTTCTCATTCGCGCAGGCAGCCAAGGACTTCAACCTGTAAAGGTGAATGCGTAAGAATACATAATCACCAAGCTGGAAACTGAGCTCACGACGATACTTATCAGCCTGATATTTCATCCAAGTCTGATCCTGTCAAAATAGCATTGCGATCCATAATCTGTTGGTCGACCTCTCCACTACAGAATCACAACCAGTCTACTTAAGCAAAACAGGTGGGCCCCTGCTATACAAAGGCCGAAAAGGAGTTATCCCTACAACACTCTGAAAGGTGGTGTTATACCAGAACTCCGCCCAACACACCCACTTAGGCTACGTCTTAGGTTTGTCACCCATAACACAGCGAAGGTCAGTCTCCAAGCATCTATTAATAACCTCCATCTGGCCATCCGTCTGAGGATGGTAAGCAGAGCTCATCTTCAACATAGTCCAAGCCTGTTTGAACAACTCCATCCAAAAGTAGCTGATAAATAACGATCTCACAATCTCCCGAGCAGAGACGGTGGCCACCTCCTTAGTTGCATAGGGGTGAGATAGAAGGATAAAGTGACTATTCTTGGTGCGACAATTAACAACTACCAATGTAGTATCAACACCATGGGCCCTGGGAAGGCCTCCAATGAAATCCATAGACAGGTCATCCCAAACTTGTTTAAGAATAGGGAGAGCTTGTAATTAACCACTGGGGGCTTGGTAGCAACATACTCGCTTCGCTTGCAAATCTCACACGCAACGACATAAAAATGAACATTTTATCACATACCATCCCATAGAGAATATTAGCAATCCTCTTATAGGTGCTAAAGAAACCCAAGTGACCACACCCTCAGAGTGTTATGGAGTACCTAGAGAAGAACCGCAATCATAGGAGAATGCTTAGAGAGGACTAAAGCGCCCGAGGACTAAAGTCCAAGGAAACGCAACTGATCCTGGCCGAAAAGAATAACCAGGATGTAGAGAAGGATCAACCAGAAGCTCCGGAATAATCCTGGACAAGATCCTGCTAAATTAACCTCATCCGCCAAATCGTCGGCCCCTAAACAAGTCACTACCGAAAGGGGAGATAGAACAAGGACAAGACCACCCACCATTGATCTAGCAGTTTCCGCAGAGACCTCCAACAGAAAGGAGTCCCAATCCACAAACTCTAAAGCATGGAACTCCTGTCAGCAAGAAAGAGCATTTGCGACTCTGTTCTCCGACCCTGGCTTATACTGTATTTCGTAATCAAAACCTACCAGCTTCGATAACCACTTCTGCTGCTCATTACTCAAAACTCCCAACAAGAAATACAGACTTTTGTTCTATCCTAATCAGAAGGTGGTTACCCAGCAAGTAATGAGGCCACTTCAGGATACCCAACACAATTGCCATCAACTCCCGCTTATACACAGACTTAGCCTATAAGCCCGAAGAAAGAGCCTGACTAAAGAATGCAACTGGACGCTTAGCCTGCATCAACACTACCCCAACCCCTCTACCTGAAGCATCCGACTCCAAAACAAAAGGCTTAGAAAAATTGGGTACAACCAGCATGGACAAAGTAGTCATGGTTGTTTTCAAGGCATCAAAGGCCTTCGGGGCATCAAAACTAGAAGCTATTTTTTGAAGTAACTGAGTCAAAGGTGCAACAATCAACCCACTGTGACAGATGAACCATCTATAGTAGCTTGTGAGTCCAAGGAAGCCCCCAAGGACCTTGATATGATGCGGAACCGGCCAAGATAATATACAATCAATCTTAGAAGTATTTGTAGCAACCCATTGTCCAGAAATTAGATGTCCCAGATACATTAACTGTGGCTGAGCAAACACCTATTTCTTCCTATTAGCAGCTAGCTTATTTGCCCGAAGAATACCCAACCACGAGGTGCTCCAACTAAGAGGAAAAATCCAAACGATAAAGAAAGATGTCATTAAAAAACACCAAAACAAACTTACGCAGATGAGGCCCAAAAATGTCGCTCTTCTATGCCTGGAATGTAACTGGAGCATTAGTAAGCCCACAAGGCATGACTAGGAACTCATAATGCCCTTTGTGGGTAAGAAAGGCGTTCTTGGCCACAACTTCCTCATGACACAAATTTAATGGTAGCCTGACTTAAGATCAAGTTCAGAAAACACTGTACCACCCCCCCAACTCATCTAACAACTCATCAATAATGGGAATGGAAAATTTATCCAGCACTGTGATACTATTGAGGGCATGGTAATCAACACAAAAACGCCAACCACCATCTTTCTTCTTAATCAGCAAAACCGAGCTAGAAAATGGACTAATACTAGAACGGATGATGCCATCCATGAGCCTCTCCCCAGCCATCTTCGCAATCTCGCCTTTCTGACAATGAGGGTATCGATAGGGACGGATATTTGAGGGTTGCGCCCCTCCGGTTTCAGGTGAATTGCATGATCCTGAGTGCAATGAACTGGCAAGCCCAAGGACTGATTAAAATTGGACTCATGCTGCTGCAACAGCTCATCTAAGCGGAGATGAACCTCAAGTACGGCTAACTGGGCTGACTCATCTACCAGTAACCCATTGTATTCCAAAAGGTACCCCTGATCCCCCTTGTTGAATATCCTTTACCAAAGCCTTCAATGAAAGCATTACCTTGGTTAAAGCAGGGTCACCCCGTAAGGTGTTTTGTTGCCCATCTAACATGAAATGCATGGAAAGGTAGCTGTAATTGAAGGTGATATCACCCAATTCTTCTAGCCAAGTGATGCCCAACACCACCTTTGTCACTCCTAAACCAACAACAACAACTAAGCCTTTATTCCACTTAAGTAGGGTCGGCTACTTGAATCCATTTACGGCATTATGAACGATCAAGGGTCATTTCCTCAGTCAGGTTCAATGTCATCAAATCAATTCTAATAGTCTCGTCCCAACTCCCAAGTCTTCTTAGGCCTACCTCTCCCTCTAGTAGCCCCCCGCATTTGCACTAAATCGCATTTTCTCATTGGTACTTCTATGGGTCTTCAATGTACATGTCCGAACCACCGTAAACGATTTTCTCTCATTTTCTCTTCGATGGGAGCTATCCCTAAAGTCTTTCAAATAGTTTCATTCTTAATATTATCCATTCTCGTTTTCTCACTCGTCCACCGTAACATCCTCATTTCTGTCACACCAATTTTCTGAACATGCTTTGTTTTTATTGCCCAATATTTTGAACCATATAGAAGCATCGGTCTAATTGCAGTTTATAGAATTTTCCTTTGAGTTTCAGCGGTATCCCACGATCGCATATCACCCCAACTACACTTCTCCACTTCAACCATCCCTGCTATGATTCTATGAGTAATATCCTCCTCGATTTCACCATTACTCTGAATCGTTAAATCTAAATATCTAAAATGATCAACTTTTGGAACCTCCTCATCTCAAATTTTGATCGCACTATCATCACTTCGGGTATTACTAAAATTGCAATGCATGTGTTCTGTCTTACTTCTGCTAACCTTCAAACTTTTAAACTCTAAGGTTTCTCTCCATCTTTCTAACTTAATATTAAGACCTGTTCTATTTTCATCAATTAATACTATGTCATCCGCAAACAACATACTCCAAGGTACTCAATATTGAATATATTTTGTGAGCTCATCCATCAATAGAATGAAGAGGTAAGGACTTAAAGATGATCCTTGATATAAGCCTATATTGATAGGAAATGCACAAATATCGCTTCCTCCTGTTCGAACACCAGTGAGTAGTGACTATACCTTCATACATATCCTTAATTACTCCACAATATTTATATTAGATATATGTTTCTTTTCTAGCACCCACCACAAAATTTCTCTGCGTACCCGATCATAAGTTTTTTCCAGATCCACTAATACCATATGTAAATCTTTCATTTTCTCTCTATATTTTTCTATTAATTTCCTAAGTAGATAGATAGCTTTAGTGGTTGATCGACTGGGTATAAATCCAAATTTGTTATCTTCTATGCTCGTTTCATGTTTTATTCTATATTCCATCACTCTCTCCCAAAATTTCATAGTAAGACTCACAAGTTTTATGCTCTAATAGTTAGCGCAACTTTGAATATCTCTTTTATTTTATAGATGGGCACTAAGATACTCCTCCTCCAGTCATCAAGCATCCTTTTAGTCCTCAAAATATCATTAAAAAGTATAGTCAGCCACTCTATCCCAAGATCTCCCAAACCTTTCCACACCTCTATAGAGATCTCATTTGGCCCTACTGTTATTCCAATCTTGATCTTCCTTATTGTTATTCTAACTTTCGAAACCTTGATTCTTCTATGAAACCTATAAATCCTATCTGAAGGTAAACTAGACAACTCTAAATTAGTTTCCCCAACGTTATTCTCATTAAATAAACTATAAAAATAACTTCTTCATCGTTCCCTAATCTCTTCATCCTTCACCAGGACCTTCTCATCATCGTCTTTGATGCATCTGATACTTCCTATATCTCTAGTCTTTTGTTCACCTTTGTCACTCCTAACTAAAAGGATAAAAATCCTCTTTCACCAAAAGACCTGGAAGAGTCAGCAAAACCCCGTGAAAATACCCTTCTCCAGGAACAAAAGCATAGTTCCCAACCTCGACCCCGAACTTCCGGGATATATCCATCGGCAAGCCCAGTTCCATCACCATCGCTGTAGATATGAAATTATGTGAGATGTCGTTGTTGATCATCATGACAACTTCATGATCGCCAATATGCCCCCTCAGCGTCATTGGCTTTCCTGCAATAAAAAATGGGTAAGTCGAGCTTTATGGGACAGTAGTCATATTTGAAACGATCAGGGCTTTCTCCAATCTTCACATGCTTCCCCTTTCCCTTATCTCCGTTTGGTCCTCCATCCCCCTCTCCTTTCTGTTGAATCCCATTGCAGATCTCCACTAAGTAGTCTCTCATGGCAGTCACGTCGGCCTGCACTCTTTTGAGCCCCCTTTGCAGACTGCTAACTTCTCCTTCCAATCCCTCCAGATTCTTCTCAATGCTCTCGGTTCTTTCCATCATTACCATGCCCAATGACCGGTATGCTCTAATATCAAATTGTTCGGGTTCTTTTAACAGAGATGAATAAATACAGTAGAGTCACAAGGGAATTGTGAGAAAATTGTATGGATGACGACGAAGATAACAAATATCCATAAATATTGATGAACATGAAATAGGAAAGCAGTAAAGATACCCCTAGTAACCTCCCAAAGACTCAACTCAGTGCTTGCATGCCTTCACCAACACACTCACCTCCAACCTTATAGCCGTTTCTCCCTTCTCACTCCTAACAGAATCAGCCTAACAAAACACCACTCAAGTGCTGCCACGTGTACCTCTTTGTTTCCTTCGATACACTTCCCCAAAATGCCCCCTAGATGTATCAGTTTGCAATTCAATTAACCCCCTCTTGGGTGTCTTTGGGCAACATAATGATATACTACAGATGGAGAATATACAAAGGTATAATCATTGATTGACATTTGACAATTTGGTTCACTTGCTAACTTAACATTGAAGGATTGGAAGCTATGGTTCATGCTTGGTTGAATTGGATATTTGGATAAAATAAAATTCAATTAATGAAAAGTCAATTACCAATCACTAGCAACTATGAAATCATAAGTGCTGGAAATGTCTGAGAAATCTTCTCGATTCCAGTGCAGCATCATGGACTTCACATTTGTTCCACCAAATGCATTGCAGTTGGAATTTATATTACGCTGAATATCTGGATGTTAAGAAGTTCATACTTGAGCCTCAAAAGTAACAAAGCATTCGAAACATGAGCAGGGTGAAGGATGCATGCAAAGCAGCAATAAGCTTACAGGTCTAAGCACACTTTTGCCTGATCTTACTAATGAAATGTGAAGAAATGAAAAGTTTGAATAACTCTTACATGTTCAAGGGTAATGAATTAGATGACTGAAAAATTAAAATTTTGAATCTATAATCTTACTTATTTGTATTCTTATAAGTCGAAGAAGGTTAGAGTTTGCCTCGCAAAAACTGAATAATTGAGCATAGTGCCTGAGAAAGTACAGATATACACATATAAAGTTCGGGAAGATGCAACATCAACTATGTACCATCACTTCTTATGTGTAAAGCACACACTTCATGGTGAAGAGTAAAACAGTACAGAAAATAAATGACATTGAAGCCGGACAATTATGGCGATGCAAAACAGGTTCTCATTTGTTCATCAAGGATTGTCCTAGGTTAGGTATTATTAGGATTCTATATTAATTGCATAATTATTTAAGGAAACTATTTTCATTTCTTTATTTAGTTAGTTTCCTAATTAAAATAGAACTTTGTGATCTGATTCTGTAAATAGACCAATAGGTTGTACATATATTCACATTTGGATAAAAGAATTGATTGTTTGTTCAACATTAATCTCTTCCCTTTTTCTTCTTCACATTCTGCCCCCAACATCTTCTTTGTCTTGTATGTTTGTCTCTCCACTTTTATGGAAAGCTTTTACATCCAGCCAAACTTCATTTCTAAATGTTTTCATTAATTTCCATCAATTTTAATTTGATTATCAAAAAAATATATGATTTATTGCTGCTAATAGTTTCCCAAGTTCTTAGTTGCTAAAGTATTTGAATATCTTAAACTTTATATTTCGTTTCTCTTTTTTATGATATTCAATTTTAGTTCAACAACGATGCTTTTCATCATATATTTTCAAATTTTATGTTCATTAGTTCAATATTCAATTGTTTCAAAATTATTAGTTCAATATTCAATTGTTTCAGAATTAAACCAGTGTTGACTTCAAATCTATCTTGGTTGATGAATTTGAGGAAAATTAAAAAGTTCGGGAAAAATAAATTCGAAACAAGAAACAAGAAACTTATTTCGTCAGACTGCGGTATATTGTTCCTTATTTAATAAATATTAAGATTTTCTTTTAGTATGCTTAATTAATAGTCTTATTTGATCTTCAATTATTTAATTTCTTATGAATCTTAGCCAAAACGATTGTGCAATACTAGGAGCAATAGAAACCATGCACACATGAATTTGCAACAGAAAATATATGCCATTTACAAAATCAAGCAAAAAGGTCAATTTTAAAGATATGTGCATATGTATGCCGTGGGTACAATATTGAGGGAAAACACATGCAATCCAGTGCATAATTCAAAGAAAAAATAAGTGTGTACTATCAAAAGGAAAGAAGAAAGTAAAAGAATACCATGCATAAACTATATTTTCATGATTGGAGATGTTGAAAGAAAGAGCATTGACCACGTTAAAAATGATCTCTGCACACATTATATTTTTACTCTACTCATGCATTATCTATTCTCCAGATGCGTACACAGAATGCATGAACAAGTAATTTGAAGACACTGAAGAACAGTGGCAAATAGTTGGCAGGAATCAAAAAGGAGGGTCCCAAGTTGTACAACCATCAACCAAAAGAAAAAACACCATCATCAACTAATGAATTGATTTTATGCACTAACCAACAACCGTTTAATCAGTTTGCAAGTTGTTTATCCGCTAATTATTGTTATTATTTCTGTATCTGCTTATTTTGTTACCATTCACAAACAAATCCAATATGATTGAATTAGATCTTTTGAACTTGTATGATAAGCTAATAAAGGATACAATCAACTACTTGAGGATTTCCATCAGATATGACTACTTCAGATGCTTCGCTAACCATTGCAATAACTAAGCCAGCCAAGCCATAGCCAGACCCGAGTTCTATTACCTTTTTAGACCTGGAAACATCAGCAAATGAGTGACCAAAAGCCATAAAGTTAGCCTCATAAATGAAATGGTTCAATAATGAAAATGCGAAAGCAGCATCAGTTGAATCAAGAACTGAAACAAATAATGTAGCATATGATTTGAAAAAAATGACCTGAAAATATCAGCATGCGACAAGCAATAGAAAGCAAGAACGTCCTCTGATGGCCATTGACCTGCTCGACATCAATTTATGAACTGTGACTACTCCTAGGACAAACCAGGAAAATGACAAACATAAAAAATGTACTTTGAATTATGTAAAATCTCCTGCATCTTAATAATCAAATACACATTATTAACTCTGAATGCAACCTTGATTCGGCCTATGACAGTGTATGATCCTAGGAGATACAAAAACTGGCAATAGAACTTACATACAAGACCAGTGTTATCGATATCATATCTGTTGCAGATATTAAAATCGTTGAGATCAGCAGGGCTGTCCACTCTCTGACTGAATTGAATCCCAGAAGTGAGCAACCATGACAAAACAATCAAAAATCAATCAACTCCTTAACTTCTAGCAAACCAAGTTTCAACTTCATTCCCGTAAATCATAGCATAAAACGAGCACATATCATGAAAAATAATCCACTCACTATAGTAGGAGTTTGGGAGCACCATCCACCGGTAATGTATAGCAGATACAAGTGTCCCTTGAGCTCCCAGAATCCTCTGGTTCAGGAGAAGCATCTGATTCTTTTTCAAGTAAACAACCTACTACACGCCATTGTATCAAATTGAATCCGTGAGTCGTCTTCCTAGAAACTCGCTGAATGCCTATTTCGGAATGTTTATCTGCAAGACAAAATTGAAGATCACGATTTAAAATTCGAACAGAGATTCAGGAAATCGTAAAACAATGCGAATAAACGCTCAGTCAGTCGGAATTCATATCAAACATCGCATAATCAATCGTAAACATGAAGAAGCGCATTGCGCATACAAAAAACGTGTCTGATTGTATGAATATATTCACAGACAGAGAGAGAGCGGGAGGAGTACCGAGATCGCCGGAGGGACGGTGAAGAAGAGCGCGACGAAGAATTCCCCACCTCAGAGACGAAACGTTTGTGCTCCCACTCCCAGAAGCAGCCTCAGCTCTCTCCATGGTTTCCGTATTTCGATTGCCGTCGTCACTTTCGGACTACTGCGCAATGACAGTTCATAACTCCGACCCGACAGTTTGCGGCTCCGAAAAACCCGGTGGCTTAAGGTTGGGTGAAAAATGTATAGAAAAGAAAAGAAAAAAAAAATAAGATTGAAAAAAAAAAACCTTCTTTGATATAGATAAAAAATGGAAGAAAAAAAATAGCAAAGAAAATATATAATTTTTAAAATAAATTTTTTTCACACAAATTTAAGAGAAAAATGATGGAAAGTGAAAAAAAAAATGAATAAAATTACAATTATATCTTTGATAATAAAAATTTTAATTTATTTTTGTAATATATAAAGGTAAAATAATAAATTACATTAAAGTTAATTTATTTATTTTTTTCTAATCAAACAACACTCGATAAAATAATTTTTCTTTTAGAATAAATTAAAAATATTAGTCTCTTTTTTTTATTTTTTTTTCATTCTTCCAACCAGAAGTGGTCATAATCTTGAAAATCGTGATTGCAATGGATCGGGTTAAACATGGAATTGGGTCATTTCCACTCCACATGACCCGTGAGTCCATGCAACAACCGAACATTCCAAATTTTGCTTTTTAATTCTTTTTATCAAGTAAATAGTAACTAATTTTTTAATGAATTTATACGTGATATATTTCTGTTATTTTGTCACATATTAAAAAAAAAAATAGATTTAAATAGTTAGGAAAGAGAATTTTGAACAGTGGACCTTTTATTAGAGAAACACACAAGATTACCGTTAGGTTATAAGTCTCATGTTTATTAAAAATATTTCATATTATATAAGACATTACTCATCTTTTCACTTTGGTAACTCAAGATGCTTTTCATTATATTTTGCTCGTTAAATTTTTTATTTCATATTTTTAGTTTTTTACTTTATTACAATACTATGGGGAGTAAAATGCAATTTAGGCAAACAACAAAGCATAAAAAGCCATTAACCCTTTATTTTAAAACAAACATAACAGCAATTTAGGCAGAATAAGTTGAGTCGTCAGCCCACCAACCGTTCCTTCAATACAGTATCAGATAGTCTTCTCTTGCAAAAACCACACCATTAATCTTCATGGACTGCAATTCTATTCCCAGGTATATATTCATATTTACCAGATTCAATTATGAGAGCTTATTTTGAACTTCTTCCCTTTTTTTTTTTTATCCTTTTCTGCCTCCGTTTTGCAGCCCGAGTGTTGAAATTGTGACCGTCGATGTTCACGCAGCTAAAGATCTCATCCGTTCAGGCCACCGTTATATCGACGTCAGGTTAAAAACAATTAATTATCAGTTTTATTAATATTTGTTTTTCTTGAATTAGTATAAAAATTGTAGGACGGAGGAAGAGTTCAAGAAAGGGTATGTTGATGTGGAGAAGGCCTTGAACATTCCTTACATGTTCAATACCCCTGAAGGTAATTTCCTTTTCTTTTTCTTTTTTTTAATAGTTTTTATTTAATTACGTTTATTAATTATCAATTAGCGAATTTCGGTTTTTTTTTTTTTTTTTTTTTTTTGGAGTGAAGGTAGGGTAAAGAATCCCAAGTTTATGGAGCAGGTTTTATCGGCTTGTAGCAAAGATGAGCCTCTTGTGGTGGTAAATAAATATTCAAATAAAATAAAATAAAAAATTCTGAAATTTGTTTAGTTGCAGTTAATTGTAACTAAATATTAAAAATAAATACTGTTTATTTATTTATGAAGGGCTGCCAATCTGGAGTCAGGTCTCTATATGCAGCCAATGATCTCCGTAGTGCTGTAAGTTTTTTATCTTCTTTATTTGGTAAATTGTATTTTACTCCATCTATTTTGTTTAATTATCATTTTATCCTTCTTTATTTTAAAAAACTACACTTTAATTATTTTTATTTTTGAACAAAATGAAAAATTATTTTTTTTTCTATTTAAATTAATAGAATATGCTTAAAAATATATGGAATTAAATTTTTTATCCACTTTTTTAAAGAAAGTGATGAATTTGTCTTTTTATTTTAATTTGGATTTAAAAAAATAAATTAAAGGGACAATTTCATTCAAAAATTGAATAAAAATTTTAATTTTATCCATTTTTAATCATATTCCGTTAATTTAAATCGGAAAAAAATAATTTCTCCCTTTTGAAATAGAAATAAGTAAAGTGTAAATTTTTTAAGTGGACGAGGATAAAGTGATAATTACATAAAGTAGATGAATAAAAGAAAATTTACCGTTCTTTTCTTAATCATATATTTTTAATAGGGTTAATTATATTTTGCCCTCGTCTGGTTTGATTAAATTTCACTTTGCACACCTATAGTATTTTCATCGTCAATTATCCCAATACTTCATACTTAAATGCAATGGTTACATTTTTCGTTAACTTTAACCGTCATACATCAAAAGTCAACATTGGTAAGTTATTTAATGTTAAGTTTTATATATGTATTTTATCAACTAATTTTTTCATTATTTACTATTTTTTACATATAAATTTAAAAAAATAATATAGTACCTTAGTCAATCCCAAGTTTGATGAATATTTGAATGAAAATCTTATGTTTAATGCAATGATAATTGATTTAATTACTTTTGAATCAATGTATTTATACTTGTATTAATACTTAATCTCATTTTTTCTGGATATTTCAATATTATAAGTTTTTAGCATTAAAAATTTATACGACAAGAACAGTTCATGTATATCATTTTTATTGATAAAAAAATAAATTGTAAAATAGTCATTTTACTTTATAATCATTTTAGAACTACAACTCTACTACAAAAGGACACAAAAGGTATTGAGGCATGTTTAATAATTACTTAATTTTTAAGTGTTGAAAATATCATAAACTTAATTGATAAAATTAAAATTTTAAGTGTTGAATTTTTTTTATTTATTTAATAAGTACAAAATTTGAATACTAAATATTATTTAATTTACATAATTACCCTTTAATCCAAGAACAAGTTCAATACCCATATAAAGCATTATGAATTCAAGAAACTCTTCAAGCAACAAGAATGTCATCCTTGATAAGAGGAGGTGTCTCTCTTCTCAACCAGAATTCAATTTTTTTGGAAAATATTCCGGGAATTAAATCTTGAATTTGATCCTGAATGTACTAAGCTGATGTATGAAACTATGTCCTTAAATCCACCCAGTGAGATAATCAATCTAAGATGTCTTTAGAAAAATAAAATAAAAATAAAGGGGGCGGTGTATTTAGAGAAAGAAAAAAAAAAAAAAAAAATATGTGTTTGTAGTAATAACCCATCGTATGATTGTATAGTCGTACACAAAACTCGACATTTTCTCCTCTAAAAAATTACAGGGTTTTGGGCATGTGTACAACATGGGAGGGGGGTATGTTGCATGGATAGAGAATGGATTAGCCGTGAAGAAACCCGAACTCGGGAGCGTTTCGTAACTGTTTCTATTTTTGTATTTTGTTTCTGTTCTCAAAATGTGAAAAACAGAGGCAGCAAACACTCATCAAATTGGCTTTAAATTTCACTAACTTCTTTTGGTCCCCTGTTTGAATTGCCCATTGTTTTGAATTTGCTCATGTAGCCAAAGTTTTGCTGTATTTTTTAACCTATCGATCAAGTTATTTTTCAATTCTCGGCATATAATTTACCAAAATGCCACCACGTGTTGTTGAGATATACCATTATTTCTATATCATATTGGCAAAAGTTACCATTATCATCCTCTGAACCTGCAACATTAGCAAAAACACAACCTACCCAAAATAAATCTAATTAACGCTCACTAAACATTTGAAAACAACATTCACCAGGGTCTCGTCTTCCTCTTCATTTTGATATTTATATCTTATGTTTTGGTTATAAAAAAAATACCGCCTCTAGTTAACGTTTACTAGTGAGGATGAAACTTTCTTCTTAAATTTTTACTTATTTAACATCTGCTAGTAAATTGATATGGTATATATTTTGAATGAAAATTTGGACAATTTATTTAACATTGACTATTGATTTTACTTCATAAATAGAGCATTTCATCAATCTAGTTAATGTTGACTAGAGTAGCCGGACAATTTAGTTAATGTTAACAATAAATTTGTATTTATGAATCAAACATCTCGTCAATATAGACTATCTAGTTAACATTAAATTATGTATGTCGAGTGAATTAATAACGAGAATGGTCAACTAATATTCGAATCAATAAAATGGGAAGGGTATAATAGTAATCTACATTTTAACCGAATTGTATGGAGGGTTGAATATTAACAATGTTTTCAAAAAAAAAAAGATATGAAAATAACAAGTCAAAACAAAAATAGTAGGAGAATAATAAACAAAATTAATAATAAATGTCATTTAGGTAATTAAGTAGATGAGTTGTTTTATAGATCCGATGAATTCCGTATGAATACAATAGTGCAGAATGGATGGCGTCCATTTGTGTGCCCGAAGAAATGCCGCTAAACAAAATAAATAAAATGTATTTTTCCTTTATTACTTTAAGCATAGTTAAGTTTTGTCCTTTTTTTATGTTTTATGCATCGTGCTACATTTTACTCTTGTTAAGTCTTGTGGTAAGTTCAAAGGATTCGTCAAGTTAAGGGAGTAATTCCTATGTCTCCATTTTCATTTTCCAAATGGTATGGAATTTGGAAATAGTTAAGTTATGGGATCGCTTCCCTCGGTACGACGTTTCGTTGAAATCGACATAAGTCTTGGACAGGGTTAGTTTTAACAAAAATCTATTCCTAAGGCATTCTCCTTATTCTTATTCCGTGGAATTAAATTGGATGTCATGAGTTTGATTTCTTTAATCCAAGCGAGTAAATAGGTAAAAATGGATAAAGAACATTTACACAACATTTAGTTGCATTACACTTATAGTTTAGACATATAGTGTTTTAGGTGGTCATTTTGACACGTATCTAGCATTGTAAGACCCGATCTTGCATGTGTATATTGTTAAGTGCATTTTATAACATTTAAAAAATATTTGGATCTAATGTGATATTTAATTTTTGCTTAAATTTTTTTAGGGATTATTGTGATATTCAAACCCTTATTTTAAATACTTTAGCGGTTAATAGGTTAATTTAATTTGACTTTTAAAAATTTAGGGGGGTCAATTGCTATTTAAAAAACATTAATTTTAACTGTTTGTGCTTGAATGATATTTTAAATATACCAGTGGAGAGTTTGTGTAATATTTGTATGAAAAGGACACATGGACACATCTCCCCAAGACTAGGAAAAAGGAAAAAAAATATGTATCTACATGTCACCATTTACTTAAGCGGTGCATATGAGCAACCATAATCCTATATATGATCAACCATTAGCGTGGGTATATATATATATATATATATATATATATATATATATATATATATATATATAAAGGATAATTAATAAATAAATCAAGAGGAAAAAAAAAAAAGGGGGGCGCGCACCGATTAGTCCTAAAAAGCGTCTCTAATTACCGAATAAACCCAGCCGTTTTTTCATGCACCGATCAGGACTTTTGTCTACGTTGGATGATTTTACCCTTCATTAATTAGGCACTCATCCTTCCGCTAAAACGCTGATGAAAAATCTTTGTTCTGATGCAACTTAATTCGCGCAACTCAATCATGCCAAACGCTAATGAAAAATCTTTGTTCTAATTTCTAAAAAATTATCTATAATATCTAACCTGTAAGATCTACAAAGTAAATTTGCGTTTCTTTACATGTTAAATGTAACATCTTCTGTTCACAAAGTCAATTTGTGTCCATTGACGTGTTGAATATAACACGGCTTGTGTTTACAAATTGAATTTGTTTTTCTTAATGTGTTGAATGTAATATCTTCTAAAGAACACCATTTTTTTGTCTATTAACGTGTTGAATATAACATCTTCTTATTTCAACAGAAAAACGTCATTTTTTGTGTCCATTGACGTGTTGAATGTAACACGGCTTGTGTTCACAAAATCAATTTGCTTTCTTAACGTGTTGAATGTAACATCTTCTAAAGAACACCATTTTTTTTTTCTATTAACGTGTTGAATGTAACATCTTCTTATTTCCACGGAAAAACGTCATTTTTCGTGTCTATTAACGTGTTGAATATAACACGGTTTGTGTTCATAAAATGTAAATTTGCTTTTATTAACGTGTTGAACGTAACATCTTCTGAAAAACACCATTTTTTTTTGTCTATGACGTGTTGAATGTAACATCTTATTTCCACATAAAAACGTCATCTTTTGTGTGCATTGACCTGTTGAATGTAACACGGATAGTGTCCGTAAATTCAATTTGTTTTTCTTAACGTGTTGAATGTAACATCTTCTGAAGAAACAACATTTTTTGTGTCTATTAACGTGTTGAATGTAACATCTTATTTCCACGGAAAAATGCCTTTTTTTGTGTCCATTGACGTGTTGAATGTAACACGGTTTGTGTTCACAAAATTCAATTTGCTTTTATTAACGTGTTGAATGTAACATCTTCTGAAAAACATCATTATTTGTCTATTTTGTTTTTGTCATTCAATTTGTTAGGACTGTGTTACATTGAACACTGTCATATGGTTTTTTGTTACTAATTCAACAATTTTTGTCCATAGGCCTCTTTGTGTTACATTCAACACTGCCATAGGTTCTTTTTTGCATTCAACAGTCATAGGCACACATTCAGCAGATATAAAAAAGGACAGCAACAAAATGTGCATGACATTATGTATATACAATAGATTACATTCAAAAAATAACTTCGGAAAAATAATTTTCAAAAAAAAATTTGTGGAAATCTAGAAGTTTAATAACATTTGTCCATTTTTCAGTTAGGTTTGGGTTCATTTGTTGTGCGAGTATGATATGAGTCAAGCGTCCATCTTCTTGGTGCATCATTTAAGAAGTCATGAATGATAGTAGCACGTTCCATGCGAAAACCATGCAAGCCCATATTGGTAAGGATTTTCTCCTTCCTAAAGATCTTCTTTATTACATGGATGATGCATACTCCACAATCAACCCTGTAAATTCAACATCACCAACATTTAAACAACTGTTCCTTTTTTTTTTTTTTTTTTTATTGAATGATGTATGACTTAAATTATTAAGTTATATATGCAGTACTTACGCTGATGAATCTTGATCTGGTACATCACCAACATTCAACATCTTATCTTCTAAAGGATTAGCCCACTCATGCTCCACATTATTTTTGTTGAGTAGTTGATCTACGTATGCAATCTATAGGTGGACAAAAACCGTCAATTATTGTTGGTTATAACAGCAACAAAAAATGATTTTATGAAAATACAAGCTTACAAGTTTTTTCGCATTTTCGAAAAAAGGGTCAACTATGCCTCTTCGTCTCAGATTAACAGAATTATAATGACGCCATGTTTACTCTTGCTTATTGCACACAGCTAAGGTCCAATGCCTAGTTGTTGGAGTAGGGCCAGCAGTGTTTATGGGAAAATTAACATAACGGCACTCAGATGTAAAGGCACGGATTATGTTAGGGTTCAAAAATTTGTTAAGTGTGAGTTCATCCCCTTCAAGAATCCATGACTGTAGAAAATATTTTTAACGTATGTGTGAATGAATTTTGTAGATGTATAACGGTCAAATGGAAAAGAAGCAAAATGTACTCACCCAACATGTACTATTTATGAAAAATGATTGATCAACAAGAATGTCGCCAAGCTGTTTTAAATCATTTGCCATATTCATTTGTTCGAGGCACAAGAGCTCCATAACACTATTGATGACCTGATTAAATAAGCATCAATACGTTTAGAATATGCATCAGAGTTTTGTAATGCCAACACATGTTATACTCAACATCCACAGATGTTGAATGTAACATCATATAGATTAAACAAAATAAAAAAAAAAACAATATACAGGGTAACTCACAAAATTTGTCAGTTGTTTTTTCCATAGTAGATCAAGAATGTCAACAAATGAGACCTGTGCAAAAGTCCATTCTCCACCCCAAACGAATGCTCTAATTGTATAAAGAAGAAAATATTTTTCATTGGATCAACACATAACAATTGAGACATAGATGAAAATGAAAAATAATAAAGATGGAAGAATGAGACTTACGTATAACCCTCTGTTTGCATAATAAGCTCTAGGAGTTTCCATTCGTCTTCAGTTAACATCATAGCCACAACACTATCTCGGGAAGGCAGCATGCATGACTCATCTAACTCAACAGTAATTTTGCTGGATTCTCCTTGATATACTGTAGTGCCCTTTGACTGATTGGTTGTTACTGGCTTTTCCTTCTCAGTAGCTTTTATAAGCCTCTTCGATCGTTTTGCAGGAATGTGATATCCATGGACTGACCCCTCACCAGTTTTCCGAGTCCTCGCGCGGCTTTTAACATTTTTTACAAGTGATGCGGGAGTTGTCATATGTGTTTTTTGACGTGTACTTCTTCGTGTAACCATTTTGTCAGGCATATTTGGACATTTGACTACTGGTTCATGATCATGTTTGACAATCTCACATGTTTGTTGGGCAATAACAGATTCGCGCTCTTCTAATGCCGAATTATAAAACTTTGCGATCTCCACAACTTGTTCTTTGAATTCTTGCTCTTTCTGAATGGACTGTGTAACAGAATGCACCACAACCTCTTCTAGATGTTCCTGGAGTACTGTTTTTTTAGTAACAAGTTTTTCCGTTTGCGTAACAACGTGTACCTCTGTTTCAACCAGTGAATTGGTCAATTGGGCTTTTAAAATTTTAATCTCTTTCTTCAATTTTTTTTATTTTTTTTTTATATTTCTTCTTCAACTCTTTGCGTTCCTCCTTCAGACGATCATAATCACCAGCAAGTTTTTCATTTCTTTGTACAAGCTGAGCCAAGTTTTGGGACCCCCCATAGAATTCAGCAACATCAGTAGTGAACTCTTGCGAAATCTTGAGGTCAAAAGAATGAAATTTTGATGAATCGACCTTCTTCTTACCCTTGTGCTCCTTATCCCAAGTAGACGATTCAATATCAGTATGACTTGGAAGCACAATACCCATTTGCATTTCAGTGATTGTTTCCATAATTTTAGCCCGCTTAATCTAGACAACAGTACATGTAAGAATGTTACTTTCAAAATGAAAATGATGAGAACATTTTGGTGTTACATTCAACATCCACTGGTGTTGAATGGTGTTGAATGTAACATCTTAAGGATTTTATTATTTACATATATAAACACAAGTTACCAATTGATGTTACATTCAACATCCACAGTATTGAATGTAATATCTTATGGATTTTACTCTGCATACAGACATTAATAGAACTCTTGACGTTACATTCAACATCCACAAGGTGATGATACATAACAGATAACATGTTTGCATATAACATGCATACCTGATTATCAGGCAATTAGGACAATTGCAAACCAGATGCAACTTCCATAAGTTGCATCATGTCCCGTTTTTCCCAGCGTGGAATAGAATATTGCCGCCCTTCAACTTCTTTGAGCAAATATGTGTGCTCACATAACCAAAACTGAATAAAAAATGCATCACATCATTAAATTTGAAACATAAAAACATAAGGGAAAAAATGATATGTACTAGAGAACAATGTAAAAAAAAAAAAATTATATAACCTGCAATGCGATAACACATCCAGTAACAATTTCTGGTTTGCGGTAACCTGAGGAAATCGATGACATCAAGTTTGAATGAATTGCTTCAGCCTAGTAATAAGTCACCATCATTCCTAAATCCTCAACATTCATGATATTAGAGACACCAACAGTTTGAACCTTGTTTGAAAAAAAACAAGTTGCTATGAGATGCAAGCATAGCAAACGAGAATCATCTTGTACATCTTCATGGTTATTACTGGCCAATGCTTTGACAATTTCATTCTTTATCTCAACAACACTCTACCTGTTTTTAGACAAGCACCTCCTTACTAAGAATTTAAAACCCATTTTTTTTGCATAACGACCAGGGAGTTGTTCATTCCCTAGTGGTAATCCAAAAATCAACTGGACATCATTGCTTGTAAATGTAACCAGTTTTGATCCAAGCCTAAACGCTTTTTTATGTGTTTCATATGAGTGAATGATATTGGCGATGAGGGAATCTATTTTGTGGAATGAACTGATTCCACTCTCCCATCGCAGGAGAGCATTTATTGTGTTCCAAAATGGAATTGTCCGCAGAATTTGAAAGTGTTCACGTTGAAGATGAATAGACTTGATTAACGAATGAAATTGCAATAGATTTGAACAGAATTTTATTGGTTGCACAGTCTTCTCTGGCTCTGAAACTACCAAAAAACAAATGCAATGCAGTTAAGCTTAAAAGTACATACTACAAATTTATAGATGATTTGGTAGGAAGACCAATAAAACAGTTAATGGAAGAAGGAAAATTACTTACCTATGATCTCATCAGATTCAGTGGATGAGTTCGTTTGTTGCGTTACATGAAGAAATGGGACATCTTCTGAACAATCATTACTATGTCACATTTTTTTCAAAAAACAACAAACAGTGTTACATATATAACGAATGTCACGTTCAACATAATTGTACTTTTCAACATATGTGTTTCGTGTGCATGTAAAGAGCATTATCAAAGATAAAACAAGAACATAGTACCTGAATCAGACAGATTTACAGGATCATCAGCCCTGTTAGGATTCTTAGTCACCATTTTTCTTCTTGTGTGCACCATTTTTTCGCCGATTTGAGGATGAGAACGACGGGAGAGAATAGAGCAGAAAGGTGAAAGGTGTTTTTTGGTTGCGTATGCGAGAAGATGAAAAGTTTGAGAAATGAAATGAATCGGTACAAAAATGACATTTGAGTGAGGGCACGTTTTCCAAAACAAACGTCGCCGGCGCAATATCTCTGCAGAAGGTACGAAATGCGCGATTTTGGAGGGAAATAATATGGTGTATCGTGGAACATGAGTGATACATTAAAAAAGTCAAATAAAATGAGCACAAGCCGTGTTATATTCAACACGCTAATATAAAAACTTATATAATGAACACAAGCCGTGTTACATTCAACACGTTAATAGACACACAAAAAATGGTATTTTTCCATAGAAATAAGAAGATGTTACATTCAACACGTTAACAGACACGAAAAAAATGTTTTTCAGACGATATTACATTCAACACGTTAATAGACACGGAAAATAGCGTTTTTCCGTGGAACTAATAAGATGTTACACAAGATGTTCAATTGTAGGACACAAAAAATGGCGTGTTTCAGAAGATGTTACATTCAACACGTTAAAGAAAATGCAAAATGACTGTCTATTGACGTGTTACATTCAATAGACAGTGTTGAATGTAACACGAACAAGCCTATGAAAGTGTTGAATATAACACAAAGAAACCTATGACAAAAATGTTGAATGCAAAATATAATCTGAACAAAAAATGCACTGCTTTTTTATTCAATATTGTTTTAAAAAAAATTATGACAAATAGAACATTATTATTTGAAAAAAAAAATTGACAAAAAAATCAAGATCCACCTCATGATTATTCATTTAGAGGTGCCTTATATGTTTTCCTATTGTGTCTACCCATTTTTCCACATCTACCGCACCGTCTTTTTTTTACCTCTCCTCTAGATGGGATTTTAACTTTCTTCAGCCGTTCTGGTTGTTTCTTTGACAATGGAGGCAATATCATTGATTCACTCTCACCCAAAATTGGTCTTTCCATTGTTGGAATTGCATATATACCTCTTGAGCATGTCTCACAGTAAAAACAGCTTCAGAAATAGTCATCTATATAATTGAATGTAGGTAATCCACTCTTATATATAGCTGCAAAAGCATGAACACATGGGAATCCCTTTATTTGCCATTGTCGGCATGAGCATGTGCGTCCTTCAGTATCAACTAGAACGGAATGGTTAGAATGGACCTCAAATACACCATTTCCTGAAGAATCGATATTCCATGTTCGTCCTTCGTTCATTAATTCACACATCCTATTCTCCCAATTTGGCATGATCTCAGATTGTAATTTGTTCGCTTCATTTCTCCTCTCCGCCATTAAGTCCATCTATCGTATCCTTATTTTGTCAACAACAAAATTGCCGATAGATGACGATATTCACTTATCCATGAATTGAAGCATTCTGCCAAGTTAGACGTCATCTCACCATATCGCTTGCCTCTAAAAAAAACATTACTAAATTTTTGTGGTGATAATTCTTGAATGAAGTTATGTACCTTTGTACATCCTTCATTAATCATTTGATTAAATAAAAATTTAAACATTTCTGGTGAATGTGCATATGCCAAACCATTCAATTTCTGAACCATTATATCTTTAAATGTTGTAGTTGTACCAGTCATCGCAGCTCTTAAATTCATCTTCAAATGATGCAAACAATAAGCATGGTGATAGTGTGAAAACACTTCACGTACCTCTTCCAAAATTCCGTTATGCCGGTCAGAGATAAATGTTATGACAAGCTCTGGCTCAACAATCTTTCTAACTTCCAATAAAAACCAAGCCCAGTTATCATCATTCTTTGCATCAACAATAGCAAATACAAGTGGAAACATCCCTGCATGATCGGAAAAACAGAAAATTGTTAATCCATAAGGTGTTACATTCAACAACTTATGGATGTTGAATGTAACATCAATTGTTCTATTGATGTATGTATGCAGAGTAAAATCCATAAGATGTTACATTCAACACTGTGCATATTCAAAAAAATGTAACATCAATTGTTCAATTGTCATTCAACACTAGTGGATGTTGAATGTAACATCAAATGTTCTCATCATTTTCATGTTGAAAGTAACATTCTTACATGTAACAAACAAAAAACTTACAAAAATGTACCTTGATTCCCATCCTTCGCTGTTGCCGCTAATAAATTGCCTTTGTAACGACCAGTTAGGAATGTGCCGTCAAGAAACAACATTGGCCGACAGAACCTAAACCCATGTATACACACTTGAAATGCAATGAATATTCTCATGAAATGTCCTGTCTCCAAATTGTATTCTAATGCAATGTGACTGCCAAGATTTGTCTCCTTACATTTATCAACGTACCATCTCAATTGATCATAGGATGACGAGTAATCGCCAAAGACATTATTCCTGGCCTTTTCTACCCCCATCCATGCATTCCGGTATGTTATTTCTAACCCATATTGTTTCCTAAAAGTGTAAACAACATCAATCGGGCGAGTTTCGGGGTTGGAACGAACCTCATCAGCCAAACATGATGAAATAACTTCTGAAGTCAATTTTTTGTTCTTACTGGTGCGAAATGCAGCTCCACATGTGTGTTCTTTTACAAGAGTTCGAATATAAAAAAAAAAAAAAACATTTTCGCTCCTTACCCTTCCATGCACGAACCATGAGCATTTTCTATCCTCCCGTAGTGAACATTCAACTGTCACACATGTTTTATCATTCTTGATATAGAGAAAATTAAACCCAACTTCTACAACAAATTTCTTCAAAGCCATACGAAATTCACTTGTTCCTCCCCTGAATTTCTGCCCCACCTCTTGAATACCATCAGCCCAACTTGAGAAAAGTAGCAATTTTTCATTACTTAACTGTAACATATTACCATAGCTGCCTATATAATCCATTTCCCCGTCGCTGTCACCATTGACACAATTGTTTGGGGGTAAAGTTGCACATGAAGAAGCACCAGTAGATGCACTTGATTCACTCACCTTTTTTTGGACACAGACTTCTAAAAAATCAATGTTCATGTGGGCAACCACTAAAAATATTTCTTCATAATCATTCTGATCATCAAGTGTACACTTTGGATGTCCCGGGAGTGAATATGACAACTCAAAGTTGGCAATGAATAGATCTGACCATTTATTTATTATTTTTTCACTCAATTCAACCAAATTGCTGCCGCTTATCATCCTCAAAACCGTTGTCACATTCACATATTTACACATTAATACAATTGATGATGCCATTTCTGTGAAATATCATTCACATTAAATGTTGTGTTATGTTCATGTGAAATATAACCAACTATATGATATGATTAAGTGGATGTTGAACGTAACATTATTGTTCATCATCTAATTATTGATTTAGATGTGATCATGTTGAATGTAACACTCTTTGTCCGATCAAAAAGGGCACTGGTTTAACATGTTATATTCAACATCTTATTGTCTAAAAAAAAATACATACTTATTGTCTAAAAACAAAAACTCATGCTGATGTTGAATGTAACATTACTGTCATCATCAGAAAACACATACTAATTGTCTAAAAACAAAAAGAAAACTCGTTCAGATGTTGAATATAACATGTTAAAAGAGTTAGCTAAACTAGATCGATACAAATCGTACATATTCGCATACAAAACACACATTATCGATATTGATTCATCAACTCGGCGTGCATATTTAATCAAAATACATGATGTACCAAATCAAAGTATGAATTCCTTCATGGACTACGCTCATTGTGTGTAAAAAAACAAGAATTCCGGCGAAAATATATAACTTAATGCATTTGATCGAATATGTAGAAATCAATTAATGCGTTAATTCAGCAAATTCGAACCGCAAATCTAGCCTTTATTCTTACCTGTGTCAGTTTGATGATCACAAAAAGCTCAATCTGTGCCGACGATGAATATTCTCGATCTTGAAATCGGAATATTGAACAACCTAACTACTGCACCCTATTCTGATTTCCGAATGAATGTACCGTTGCAAAATTAAGAAACTCATAAGCTAAATAAGGTAATCGTCGTTGGCGCGAAACATGGAAGGGCATTTTCGGTAATCTCCTCATCGCCGTTTTTGGAAATGGGAGTTTTCCGTGCTATGTTTACCGCCGACGAGACTAACTGAAAGCTATCGGATGGGATTGATCGGTGCAAGGAAAATAGGCGGGGAGCAGACGGTAAATAATTTTTTTTTTTTGGAGTAAACGGTAATTTTCCCAAAAAAAAAAGCAAGTCCTTTCCTTTGATGATTTGCTCAGCTCCCTCTACCGATTTCGCTCGTTTATTTCTCCTTTTCTTATAGGTAAATTCATCTATACCTATAATGAATATTTATAGATATGTATGATAATAAGTATATATTAAAGTTTCTAGAAATAAAAAAAAAAAAAAAAGAAAAAAAGATGAAAGAATTTCAAAGATTGAATCACATTAACTAAGATTTCCACAAGACTCTATTATAATATATATAGGGCTAGAAAATCAAAACAGACTAACAAACTAATACAGCAAGGCATAACAAACTCAATAACAAAATATTCTACAATAGAATATTATTCTGGCTTAATAGCCCTTCTCAAACGTAGGGTGGCTAAGCTAGCTACACTAAGTTTGTCACGAAGAGCAAAGAATCGAGTGCTGGAAATGGCCTTCATAAGATAGTCTGCAATTTGAGCAAGAGACGGCAAATAGTGGACTTGGAGCTGCTTGTTGAGAACTTTCTCTCTAACAAAATACAAATCGAGTTCAATGTGTTTTGTGCGAGCATGCAATACAGGATTAGCAGCAAGCATTAATGTACTGAGGTTATCACACCATACAACCGGTACCTTGACAAGAGAGACCTGTAATTCAGATAAGAGATATTACAGCTGTAAGACCCTAATTTTGGGGCATACATAATTTTAGTTGCATTTTAGAGCATTTAAGAAAATACGGGGTGAAAATGTGTCATTTAATATTTAAATTAAAAGTTTGGAGGTCAATTAGCAAATTTAGAAACATTTATTTTAAACTTTGAGATTTAAATGACAATTTAAAGAAAGTTAGGGGAGGATAATGTAATTTGGAAAAAATATATATATATATCTATATATATATATGTATACACCGGCGGGATCAAGAATTGAAGGGAGAGAGAGGGAGGGGCGACGTGGCTTTACGAGGGATCATTGGACACCACTAGAATCATGCATATATAAATGCTCATGCATACAATTCACAGCCTCAACACCTAAAAAGAAGAAGAATAAAAATCTGGAAATAAGAGAGAGAGAGAGAGAGAGAGAAAGAGGATCGACGGTGGTGGGTTCGGATCGTCGCCATTTCTCCGGCGTGGGTATGGGTGTCATTGTCGTCGTTCATCCGGTGATTGTGCGTGGGTGGGTATTTCGGTCAGTGTGTGCGTGGATGATCAAACTGGGTGTGTGTGTGTTCTGATTGTCGAAATGTGTGTGGGGGGGGTTCCTTTGTTCTGGTTCATCGTGTGCATGGGTGTGGGTTGATGTGGGTGTGTCGTCGTGCATGGGTAATCGCTGTGTGCGGATATGTGATCGTTGTGTGTATGTGTGAGACCATCTGTTGCATGTGTGTGTGATCGCCGGCGTGTGTGCGACTGTGTGTGTCGTTGGTTGGACAGTGGGTGTGGGTATGTGTGGTTTGTCTGTTGGTGTCGTCAGTGTGTGTATGTGTGTGGTCGTCGTAGGGGGGTGGGTGTGTGAGCAGTGTTGGGTCGACAATGGAGGGGGAGTGAGAGTGGCGTCGGGGGCTGAACGCAAACAGAAGCAGGAGCAAACAAAGAAAATGACCTTCGCCGTAGCGGTGAGATCCATCGTCACAGCGGTGGGCTTTTGTGTGCAGAACTGCTGTTGCGAGACCGCCACGGCAGCGATAAAGACCTAGGCAGAAAACAGTGAACTTCAACAATTCATAAAAATGGTAAAATTTCTACTAATTTCTAATTTTGTTAAAAATTGAATTTTTAGCGTTAAAATTTCCGTAACTGGTAAAATTAATAATCGTGACAATAGTAATGTTTACAACTGTTAATTTTATAAATATTGTACAATAAATCTTGATGTCGTGAATTGGGGTAAATAGTAATTTTAAATAATCAAATTTGGGGAATGGAAAATTACGTAACTTAGGGTCATGCATTACATATTAGGGTTGTTTTAAATGAGATATTAATTTAGGCCCTATCGTTATTAGGTTCGCAGGCGCCAGTGTCCCAGTAGGTTTTGGACGTCGGTATTTTTGTAGTGCAAAAAACGAGGTGAGTATACTGTCTTCTATATAAATCTACAAAATCTTATTTTCATATAAATTTTGGAGAAATATGTTTCTTGGAAAAAAAATGTGTTGATTTGAAAATGAATGATTTTGTGACTTATATGGATTAAGTAGGGTTTAAATGTGGATTTTGTGAAAATGGAAAAGGAAAAAATGTAAAACTTTTGTGTGTGTTTGACTACGCCATAGTTTTGATCCCGTCAGGAGGGCATGTCCGGCGGGATGGTTTTAATCTGTCCGGAGGGTTAGTCCAGCAGGTGGTTGATTATAAGAAAAAGTACAATTTAGACCCTCTAACTATTGACACATTTTTAAGTGGTCCCTCTAAATTTCGGCGTTTCATTTCAAACCCTCTACATATCGAAACGATTTTAATTGGTCCTTCTGTTAGAGATTCTGTTAAATCTAACAGAATCTCAGGGATAAATGCGTCAATTCACCTTTCTTTATTTTTTAATCATTTTTTAATATATATTTTTCCCCTTTTTATGAGATTTCTCTCTCTTCCTCCCCTTCCCCTCTCTTACCCTCCCCTTCCTCTCTCTTTCTTTATTTCCCTTTCCCTTCCTCCTTCTCCCCGCCACCTCCCTGTTGCGAGGGTGGAACTCACGCGTATCACCCCCGTAATAGGGGGTGCCACCCCCTGTTTTGGGGGTGGGGATTTAGAGAGAGAGACCAAAGAAGGATAAGAGAGAGAAGCAAAATACATCATGAGAGAGAAAAAGAAAGCTTTGTAGAGAGAAATATGAGAGTGAGTTTGAGTAAAGAAAAGAGGCAGAGGAAGGGTGGTTTAAATAGAGAGTTTTGGAGGGGATGAAAGGGCTATTTGGCTACAGTCACAGTTAACTGACTTTTTTAAGGCTGTTGGTGCTGGGGACCATTAACCACTTGATATAAAACTGTTATCAAGAATTTCTAGAGAGAGAGAAAGTTTTGGGTTTTAGAGAGAGAGCATTAGGTTGTATGCCCGTACGTGAGGGAGCAGGAGGTGAGATCACTTTTATTGCTCCAACTGGAGAGGAGATCAATAATCGAAAGCAATTGGAGAAGTACCTGAAATCTCACCCAAGTAACCGAAAAATATCGGAGTTTGATTGGGGCACTGGCGAGACACCAAGAAGATCAGCGATGATCAGTGAGAAGGTTAGGGCCACACCTCCATTGGAAGAGAATGAGCCACCAAAGAAATGAGGTTGAAAATAATAACCCACCAAGAAGAATAACAAAGAAGAAGAAATTGAATCTGAAGGTAACATAGAGGACCCTGATCAATTCCAAACAGGAGGAGCTTGAAGCTTCCAAGCCAGGTTATGAAGAAGGCGGTAACGCCGGTGAGAAAAGTAGAGGGGAGAGAGAGAGAGGAAGAACAATGAAGAGAGAGAAAATGGGTATGAGAGAGAGGAGTCTGAACTCGAGCTCGACTTCGTCGAACTCGAGCTCCGGCGGAGGATTTTCATCTTCCAAGACTGAATCAGTATACGGAGCTTCATCCCGTTACGCTATATAGAGGCCAAAACTGATTCGAACAAGTTTTTCGGTTCAGCCAGAGAGAAAAAATTATGTTTCGGAGTAGAAGCCAAAGCATAAAGGAGGATTCGTAAAGATGAAGTCGAAAGCTTAGAAGATCTACGGCGATCTCAAGAAGGTGAAATAGCACATTTCTCTCGAAGGCAAGCTCCCGAACTTTCTCAATTCCCTTTTCACCGGCGCCGGAAATGCAAAGAAATCAAAAGTCATGTCATCTGCTGGAGGTTACGTCGGCGACAAAAGCTCCGAAAGGATATCAAAGTCTGCTAATTCATCAACGTGTTCATCAGTTTCTTTCTTCTCGAGATCATGCTTAAGAAAAACTCCATCATCAAGAGGAAAGCTAAGCAGCAACGACACCAAAAGATCAGTGAGATTTTATCCGATCAGCGTGATCGTCGATGAAGACTATCAGTCGTGCGGCCATAAATCTCTGAATCAAGATCAACCCATTTCAGAAGACGCAAAATCATTTCAAAATTCAATCAACGAGGAGCTTAAATTCCACATCACGTTTTCTTTTTCACCTTGTAACAGGGGTGGTTTCACCCCCTGTTCCAAGAGGTGGTTTTACCCCCGCAACAGGGGGTGAAACCATCCCCTGTTACGGGGGTGACGGGGAGGAAGGGAGAGAGAGAGAGAAGTGGCGGGGAGAAAGAATGAGAGGGAGAAATGAGGGGAAGAGAGAGAAATAAAATATATATATATATATATATATATATATATATATATATATATATATATATATATTATATTAAAAATGATTAAAAATTTTAAAAACGTAAAAATACCATTTTGCCCTGCGATTCTGTTAGTTTTAACAGAATCTCTAACGGAAGAACCAATTAAACCCGTTTCGATATGTAGAGGGTTTGAAATGAAACGCCGAAATTTAGAGGGACCACTTAGAAATGTATCAATAGTGAGGGTCTAAATTGTACTTTTTCCTTGATTATATTATGACCTGTCCAGAGGGTTATGACCTGTCCGGAAGGTTAGTCCGGCAGGTGGTTGTTTATATTATGACCTGTCCAGAGGATTAGTCCGGTAGGTGGTTGTCGATATTATGACCTGGCCGAAGGGTTGGTCCAACAGGTGGTTGTTAATATTATAACCTGTCAGGAGGATTAGTCTTGCAAGTGGTTGTTTGACCCGTCAGGAGTGCAAAACCTGCGGATGGTACGGTACTGTTGCAACTCCCGATCGTGAGGTAAAAACGATCATATGGCTAGTAGGAGATGAGTGTGGGGTGTTTTATTTTTATGACGAACTGCCTGAACTGGTTGACTTAAAATATTTGGGTGTGTTAAATATATAATTTCATTACATGGGTGACAGTTTGGAAATTGGTTTTAGTACGGGTTATAATTTGGAAATTGGTTTTAGTATGGTATACGATATACGCTTAGCTTTATGTTATTATATTTTATTGGTGACAGTGGAACTGAATTTTCAACCGGGTATGTGATTATAAAATATTATATTTTGAAAGGTAGTATTTATCAATTTTATTTGATCTACTGAATTAAATATTTTTATTATGAAGACAGTACACCGATAAAAATTTTTGGTTTCAGGTGCCGCAAATAGGAGAGGGTCCACTACTGGCACTAGGTAGAGTTCGGGAAGTAATGTCATTTTGGAGGTGGGCCGGTCAGAGGCGAACTAGGGAAGGTTCAACATTTTCTTTTGATGATTTTTGTTGTATATATTTGGGATGGATGTGTCCCATATTTTTGGGAATGAGATTGAGGTATTATTTTGGAAAAAAATATATTGATCGTAGTGTGCATGTGTCTGGGTATGTATGTGTAGATATATATGTATATATATGGCTCTGTTTGGTTTGGTTTGGTTGATTGGACAGGGAGAGTCATGCCGACATCATGCCCGGCCTCGGGTGACGGGCGCCTGGGGTGGGGTGTGACAGCAGCCAAGTGATTTCAGCAGTCACACTTGCAAGACTGTGATACTCAGCTTTATTGCTTGAGCAAGACATAGTCTGCTGCTTCTTGGATAACCAAACAATCAAATTGCAGCTAAAGAAGATGCTGAATCCTGAGGTGGATCGATAGTCATCAGGGTCAGAGGCCCAATCAGCATCACAGAAGGCTTCAATTTCAAGTGAGTGGGGAGTTTTCAGATGTATACCAAGATCAAGAGTTCCACTGAGGTACCTAAGAATACATTTAACAACCATCCAATGAGCTTGTAAAGGACACTGTATGAATTGGCACACACGATTGACACTGAAGGCAATTTCAGGTCTAGTTATAGTTACATATTACAGTGCACCAACAACAGAACGGTACAATTGAACATCAATCACAGGGTCACTGCCATAGGCTAAAAGTCTAAGACCACTAGTCATGGGCGTGGAGCCCATGAAAGCAGGCTTGGCATACTGCATCTTTGTTTTGCACAAGAGATCTTTGATGTACTTTGTTTGAGACAACTGCAAACCTTCTTGTGTGTGATGAACTTGCACACCTAGGAAATACTTGAGAGTACCTAGATCCTTCAGAGCAAAAGTGGCATGTAAGTCCTTCACGAGCTGATCAATGAAGATAGAACTACTCCCAATAATTAAGATATCATCAACATAGACTATAATGAGAGTGAAATGTTGAGCATCAGATTGAATCAATAGGGATTGATCTGATTTAGCAGAGATGAAACCAAAATGAAGCAAAACAGTATGTAATTTCTTAAACCAAGCCTGATAAGCCTATTTGGGACCATATAGGGCCTTATTGAGCTTGTAAACCAGATGTGGATCCTTGGGATGCTCAAAACCTAGTGGCTATTGCATAAAAACCTCATCTTGCAAAGATCCATGCAAGAAAGCATTGATGACATCAAGTTGCCTAATGGACCAACCCTTCCATAGAGCTAATGACAAAACCAGTCTAATGGTAACAGGCTTGATAATAGGACTGAAAGATTCTGTAAAATTAAATCCAACCTGTTGGTGAAAACCTTTAGCCACAAGTCTAGCTTTGTGCTTGTTAATGGTACCATCAGGATTTTTCTTGAGTTTGAACACCTATTTGCAACCTATTGCGTTCTTTCCCACAAGTAGATATATGAGAGGCCAGGTATTGTTTCTCTCAAGAGCCAAGAGTTCTTCTTGTATAACTTGTTTACAACATTCTTGTTGTAATGCTCCATGAGCAGTGGAAGGTTCTGTGTTGGCCAAGAATGCTAGAGGTTTAAAGATGCCTGACTTGCCTCTAGTGATCATAGGATGGGAAATAAGAGGTGGAGGTGGGGATGATGTTGGAGAGATGGTGGATGGGATTGGAGAAGCTATTTGAGGAATAGGAGGGTCAGGTGTTGAATGAGGGGAAGACATGGGGTCTTGTCGAACAGGCTGAGGAGATGAGAAAATATCATGAGGAGGAACTGTAGGAATGAGTGATGAAGGTGCGAAAAAAGTCAATGGGTAAGGGATGGGAAGAAACAAAGATAGTGGGGTTAGCAAAGGGAAATAAATGTTCATCAACTAATACATCTCGAGAAATGTAAATCTTTCCTGAAGGTGAGAGACATTTGTAACCTTTATGATTCGTGTTGTACCCCAAGAATGTACAAGCAATTGATCTTAGTTCTAGTTTATGCTTGTTAAATGGTCTGATACTGGGATAGCAAGTGCAACCAAATGTTTTAAGAGACTTGTAATCTGGTTGTGTATAGAAAAGAACTTCAAGAGGAGATTGATGCTGTAAAACAAGTGTAGGCAGCCTGTTAATGAGATAAGTTGCTGTTCTAAAAGCTTCATCCTAGTATTTCATTGGCATAGAGGCATGACTAAGCAAGGTGAGTCTTGTTTCCACTATATACCTATGCTTATTTTCTGCTGAACCATTTTGTTGATGAGATGATGGACAAGCCACACGATGTATAATTCCATTAGTGATTAAGTAATAAGAAAACACTCTATATTTTCCTCCCCAATCACTTTGAATTACTTTGAGCTTAGTGCCAAGTTGTAATTCAGCTTGTGCTTTGAAGTTTAAAAAATGCTTAAAATGCTTCAGACTTGTTTCGCAAAAGATAAATCCAAGTGAACTTAGAAAAAACATCCACAAAATGAATATAATATTTGTATCCATTAAATGACAATATGGGTGCAGGCCCCCACAAATCTGTGTACACAAGTTGAAGAGGGTGAGTGTAGTTTGTTTTGGTAGTGAGAAAAAGTAGCTTGTGTATTTTTCCTAAACAACAAGCCTTATATATAGGATCATGAGGAGTAACTTTGATAAGTTTTTGATTACAAGAATGCGGTACTAAATAAATAATCCTATTAGCAGGGTGGCCAAGTCGATTGTGCCAATCTGAGTAAAGTGAGGGACCAACTGTGTGAATGGTTGAAACATGAGCTGCAATGGGAGTTGAAGATAAAGAATCAATAGAAGCTGGAAAAAGAATGGTGTTGATCTGTACTGAATCAGAAATAAATGCAAGCTGAGCTTGATCAAAAGTGTAGAGGCCATTCGAATGCTTTCCCTTTAGCAAAACTTGATGAGTCTGCAAATCCTTAACAAAACAGGTATTGGGATGAAACTCAAAATAAACACAGTTATCTTGAGCAAACTTTGATATAATCAACAATTTTTTGGTCATTGTAGGCACATGAAATAAATGTGTAAGGGATATAATTTTATTAGAGAATAGAGTAACAAAGGAAGAATGACCAATATTAGTGATAGACAAACTTGTGCCATTGCCTACAAACACTTGATCTTCACCACTAAACTCAGTGCTAGTCATTAGATTGGTGGAATCGGGGGTAATATAGTTTGTTGCACTAGAATCAGGGTACCAATATGGATCCCAGGCAATAGTAGTGTTAGTAACCATAGCCTGTATAGTGGATCCTGCTCCAAAGTTTTGATTTGGCTATTAAGGACCTTGAAAACTTTTGTCAAACCTGTAGAAGCAATTTTTGACAATGTGACTTGGTCTGTCACACAACTGGCATATTGGCTTACCATTAGAACCCCAGTTGATCCTACCACCTTGAGTAGAAGAGCCACCTCTTTGTAGAAAATTTCCTCGGGATGAATGACCAGAATAGCTATTACCAGAATAGCCATTGGAACCAGAAGAAGAACCTCTAGATCTATTACCATAATTGTTAGAATAACTATTGGAACTATTGGAACCACATCTATGCTGACCGAAGTGATAACCTTGAGGACTAGTAGCCATATTAACAACCATGCTTTTATTGTGCTTTTCGATTTGAGATTCAAGAGCAAGTAAGAGTGATTCAATTTCTAGCACAGTGTAGTCATCTGTTCTGGAGGACACAAAAACTACAAATGTATCATATTCTTCAGATAAGCCCTAAAAATAAGCATCAATGTGATCTTTAGTGGCTAGAGGATGACCTACTGAGGATAACAAGTCTACAACATTTTTAATCTTCAACAGATACTCATTAATGGTCATAGCACCTTTCTTAGTATGCCGAAGCTGGTTTTTAAATTGAGTTACCTTAGCTCGCATCTGTGATGAAAAATATTGTTCAAGTCCAAGCCAAATTTGAGCAGATGTCTCACAGCCTACCATGCGAGTGAGAACACTCTCAGTCATTGAGGAGAGCAGCCATGAAAGAAGTAGCTGATCTTGTTGTTCCCAGTCCAAGAATTTTGGATTGTATCGCTCGATCTCCACATCACCAGCAAGAAGAAATGTGGAGGAGCTAAATATAGTTTTAGAAATTCTGGAGTTTGTTTCCTTTTATTGCAGCCATAATTTGCTGTCGCCATAGCAAGAAGTTGTTATCTCCAAGTTTTACAGAAACAAAGTGGTTGAAAGTCACAGAAGAGTTATGTAGAGAAGAAGAAGAAGAAGAAAATGGTGTAAAAGCATTTGTTCCTTTAGAAACTAATGCTTGATTTGGAGGAATATTGTTATCAACAACTTTGCCACCAGTAGAAGAAGTATTAGCCATCAACGGCGGGAAGTGCTCTAATACCATATTGAAGTTTCTGTTATCAAAGTTTCTAGACATAATGACGAAGAAACAAAATAAGATGAAAGAATTTCAAAGATTGAATCACATCAACTAAGATTTCCACAAGACTCTATTTCAATATATATAGGGCTAGAAAATCAAAACAGACTAACAAACACAACATGACATAACAGAATATTCTATAACAGAATATTATTCTGGCTTAATAGTATATATATATATATATTGAATTTATGTTCAAATTATGAAGAATTTAATTTAAAGTTAAAATTATAATGATATTTTTGGTATTTCACTGCCTAGTAATATTGTTAATAGTTACTTAATATTTTTCTATGTAGTTAAATTATTAATTAATAAATTTTATAAATATAATTATAATATTTTAATTGTAAATTAATATGGAGTTGAGAAAATAGAACACTTGATTTTAATAAATTTTATATAATTAAGAAAATTTAGGAATGAGAAAAATTGCATTTTAGTATCATGCATTTCACGCATTACATTGCATATTAAATTTGTTTAGTTAAATTATTAGTTTAAGCTCTATTGTTGTTAGGTTCATAGGCGACGCCGACTACGACAATATTTTGACGATAGCCTATTAGCAGCGCAATTTTTAAGGTGAGTTTATTGTCTTCTATATAAATTGCCCAATTATATTTTCGTACAAAAATGTGAAAAGAAAAAATTTATTAAAATGGATTATTTTATAACGTTAAATGAAGTAAATGGTTAAATATGAAAAATTATTTTTATTATTATACCTATATTCCATAATGTGATTATGATAGGATGTCATGTCTTGTAGGACATTGTGTTGTGACTTGACAGGAGGACAAGTTCTGCAGGAGATTGTTGTATTTGTTGTTGTTGTTGACGATGATGATTATCATCATAATATGGTTGTCTATATCACGTGTTGTCTCCTACCATTGGAGATATTGAATGATCTTGACACTGGTGACAATCTTAGATTACACAATTATACAGGTTACGGTACCGTTATAACTCCCGATCGTGAGGTGAAACAATACTATAGCTAATAGGAAGTATGTGTTTCAGGTATTTTCTTATATCAAAATGATTTGATTGGTTGATTTATTTTCAGTTACTATATCTTGACGATATTTGTGAATTTCATTACTGTTTAGTTTGGATATATTTTGTTTTGGAAAATATCACTATGGTTATATTCTATTTTGGAAAATGGATTCTGACATATATACTTGATTCCTAAATTATTTTTATATTATGAAGATAGTACATCGATAGAATATTTTGTCCCAAGTGCTTCAGAAAGAGAGGGTCTACTACTAGCATTAGATAGAGTCAGATGGTGGTTATTATTTATATCATAGTGGAGCAACAAAAACATGGTAGTAGAGTGATTTGTCTTTTATCTCTACTTCTCCGTAAAAATAAAAGGTAGAAACCGAGTGGCGACCTTGGAAAATCGAGTCATTATACACATCATTTTAAAATGACATTTAGGACATTCCATATGCTTTCTATTTGCATTCTTATTCCTGTCATGTACTAGATTAGGAACACATTTAACTTGTCATGTAGTTTAGGTCGTTCCATGTTATTTTAAGGTTGAATTATGCTTTTGTACATGCAATACATTCATGTTTAAGGTACATCAATTATATTCTTATAAATCATATTTGTTATTACATATAAATACACCATGTCACTTAGACTAAGCATTTGAATCATTTCAATCTAGACTAAAATCATGAAAATAAATCGTAATTGTATTATCCCAATATGTCATGTCACTTAGATGAAGCATTAGAAATCATTTCATGTAGATTACAATCATGAAAATAAATGGTAATTCATCATCACATCATTCCACTATGCCATGTCAACTAGACTAAGCATTAAATTCATTTTTGTCATGAAAATAAATTTTGATTCATCACACTTAGTTTGGGAATTTGCATAATAATTTGTATCCATTTTTCATTCAATTCAAGCAAAACTCATTTCATAAAAAGTATAGCCCATTAGACATATAGAATCATTAAGCCCATGTTTGTTCCTTCTTCATTTAGCAAGCTTAAGTTGGAATCATGGTCGCCTAAAATTAGGTCATGCAGTCTTGTGTCGTACACGATATGTTGAAGTCAAGTAGGATCATCTCGTATTAATTCTTTCCATGTTTCACATCATTTCATTCTTAATCCATTTAAATAAAATTGGTTTGCTCATTTGAACTAAATAAATCCATTGGATCTCAGATAAAACGGCCCCTTGGGATCATCTTTGTTGAATTTGACGATATTTGATAAGAGATCATATTAGGAAACATTTTCTAAAAATACCAAATTTTTCATCTCATTTTATTTTGAAAACAACAAAAAGAATTTTTGAGAAAGGATTTAAAAAATTAAACATTTGGATTTAATCTTAATTGAACTTCATTAAATAAGGTACTACCTTCGAATGGGCGTCTTGGAGTGTTTAACACTTTTCTTAAGCGTAACTGATCCCTAAACTATTTTAAAATGAATTTTTGGTCGGACCGTGTGTTTTGGAGTCAAAATTTTACTTAAATCAATTTTTTTAATTGTTTTTTCAAAAATCCGATAATATAACACACTATTTTAACTCATTGTTAAATGATGATTTTTTTTCCCTAAAAAAATTTGGCTTTAATGTTTTTTTTATATGAGAAAACATACGCTTTAAAATGCCCCTTTCATTGTATTTTCCAAAAAAAAAAAAAAAAGGTTTTAATCATTTTCATAAAAAAGTTGGTGCGTAAGTAGAATTTAATGTTTTTTGCTTTTTAAGATTATAATTTAAAATCAAATCCTTAATCAATTCTTAGAATCAAACCCTTGACTCCAGTGTGAAATATATTTTGAAAATTTCCTAGATCATTCTTGGACTCAATTTTTTTAAACATGTTCTTGTCCCTTATCAAAGCTAATCTTTTCGCAAGAAGAAACATGGTCTAAAACATGCAAAAATGGCATCTGCAGCACTGACAATCATCTGTCTTAGTGTTACGATCTGACCATTTTGGTGCAACGAAATGAAAGACTGTGCGACACCTTACGTCTCAATAGACGACGATAAGTCTAAATACCATCTAAATTTTCTGTGAACTCAATTTCATCTTGTTCATCTCTACAACCTTTTTATAAAAAATGCTTTGTTAGCTCATGCTTGCCACGACACTCAATCACTACATAGCATTGTCAGCATGCTACTTGTGTATCGAGGCTCTTTACCACACTTCTAGATGGCCATGAGATTGAAAGAACCGGATATTAAAATTATTAAATAAATACAGTGAAATGTTAAAAAAAAAAAAAACACATTCAATATATGTTTCTCTAAATTAGATCTATCGGCAGTAATATTAAATCAATAAAAACATAAATAATTAAATCATATTTAATTAAAGAGTACCGCTTTCGACGCTTCACCTTTAAAGCTGGTCGTCCGAAGTGTGATCTGAGAAGATTCTCGTATTAATATTATTTGAATTGCATTTTTATCATAAAAAATAATATATTTTTTAATATAAAAAAAGTGAGGGTAATTTTAAAAAATAGTCGGTTTTTGAGACAAAAATTACCCTTAAAAAAATATAAATTATTACAAAAATATTTCGGGCGAGTCATATGTAAAGATTTCACTAGCAACCCTGGAGAGCAAGAAAGCATAAACCGGTTTTACTTATTTGCTATCTCCAGACCTTCTGACAATCGACTCGTCGATCCGTAGAGGTTCTTCTTCCTTCTGTACGCAGTCATGGTTCTCGAGGTCGGTTCTTCAATTCATTCTAAATCTATTGTATCTGTCACAGTTTGCTTTTCATCTCAATAATTTTAGGGTTTCGTTCACTCTTGTTCTTTTGATTTCAATGAATCCTCCAGGCAACAATGATCTGCATCGATAATTCGGAATGGATGCGAAACGGAGATTACTCTCCGAGCAGATTCCAAGCTCAAGCCGACGCTGTTAATCTCATATGTGGTGCCAAAACACAGGTCACCAATTTGCGACGCCCTTAGTTTCTTCATAGATTGGAGTCGAAATCGTGGTCATTTAGGCTGGGAACATGTTCTTAGAATAATTTTTAGGGTTGGGAACATTTTGAGTTATAGTTTATATAGTGATTGTTTTTTATCTCAAACGTGAAGCTGTTTCGTATTTATTTTTGTTTACAGTCTAATCCTGAGAATACGGTGGGTGTGATGACAATGGCCGGCAAAGGAGTTCGCGTTTTAGTCACTCCTACAAGCGATCTGGGAAAGATTTTAGCTTGCATGCATGGTTAGTTTGTGCTCCTTTCTCAAGTTTTCTAATATTTCATAACGTGTTTCAATTGCATAGTGAACTGCCATTAGGTTTTGGTCTTCTCTTAGCCACACTGGGAGATATTGGACAATCAGACTGTCTAGAACTGCATAACGTTCTATCTGGGAAAAGAAGATGATAACCAATTGCTGAAAGTAAAAGCCATGATTTTTTGGGCCTGACCTCTTGGATCTGTGTTGGGTTGGTGTTTGGTGGATGTATTCAACTTTTGTTATATGAATTGCAGAAAAGATAATTGGTAAACTAGAAATACTTCTAAATGCTTGGGTTGGACGTGATCTTTATTCGAATTGCCACAACGTTTGCTCCTTTTTCTCTTACATTAGGTTTCCTCTTTCCATTTTTAAATACAATATTGTTTTATTTTAGTTGTATTTTGATCCTCTACGCATTTGTATTATGTGGCAGTGGCAGAGTTAATTCTTCTTCTGTCCTCCAGGGTTGGAAATAGGCGGTGAGATGAACTTGGCAGCAGGGATCCAGGTAGCACAGTTAGCCCTCAAGCATCGCCAAAATAAAAGGCAGCAACAAAGGATTATTGTATTTGTTGGAAGGTAGGTGCTCTTCTACAGTTCGTCATATGTCTCTAGAGTTACATCTCTTGCTGTCACTCTTATCATACAAATCATGTGTTTTCAGTCCTGTTAACTATGACAAGAAGGTGTTAGAGATGATAGGGAGGAAGTTAAAAAAGAACAGCGTAGCTCTTGATGTTGTTAACTTTGGTGAAGAAGATGAGGGGAAAACTGAAAAGCTTGAAGCACTGGTTGCTGCTGTAAATAATAATGACAGCAGTCACATTGTTCATGTTCCTCCTGGTCCAAATGCTCTCTCTGATGTACTTATAAGGTGGACCCTCGTAGTTCTTTCCCTTTTGTTGTCATTTCATTCATCATCATATGGGTTGAGCTATGATTGTTCTTTTGCGTTGCAGCACTCCTGTCTTTACGGGTGATGGAGAAGGTGGAAGTGGTTTTGCAGCCGCTGCTGCAGCAGCTGCAGCTGGTGGTGTATCAGGTTTTGATTTTGGTGTGGATCCTAACCTGGATCCTGAACTTGCTCTTGCCCTCCGAGTTTCAATGGAGGAGGAGAGAGCAAGGCAAGAAGAAGCTGCAAAGAAGGCTGCAGAGGAAGCTGCAAAACAAAAAGGAGGGGAACCACAATCTTCTTCACAGGACGCAACTATGACAGAAGTTGGTGCTGCAACTTCTGAAGCTGAAAATAGGACAATTGATATTGCGGTTGGTTCCATCTTGTTATCTTACTTTTGTGCTGTTATTTTTAATGCTATACCCATTTGTCATGTCCAGCTATGTGTATGTGTTATGGTATAGGCTCTACTTTCTCACATCTAAGGTTTTATATGCACTAGTCACCACCCTTTGCTTGCGCAAAGATTAAGATTCCAGATGATAATTAGCAAATGATGGCTTTCATTGAGGCTGTAGTCTGTGACACTTCCAAAATATGTTTCTATGAGAATCTCTGAGTGATAAGTGGGGGACATATTTTTTTGTAGTTGTTTTGCATTGGGATTTCATGATTGTAATTTCTCAAGGGCTCCTAGGTGTAAGCAATGTTGTAAAAGGCATTCGTTGAGCTCGCTCCGGGGCTTACCCAGAGGCGGGATGGTCCTAAACTGCCTCGGGGCAATGAGGGGGGCTATTTTCCGGCTGGGCTTGCGCCCTGATGCTGTGGACGACGCCCAATTTCGCCCCTGAATAAGTTCGACGGGGCTTATGCCCTGTGTTTCTGTCACTGGAAATATCAGGAGAGATAAAACATGATTTTGCACCTGTTTGGTGTGTTTGTCTTCGTCTTTTTTGCTTCTTTCGCTTTGTTGGTGCCAGACCTCGAAGGCTGAAGGTGCAACCAAGGTTTGGGGTTGTAGAGGTTATTATTCAGATGAGGAATCGAAGGTTGATGGTGGTGAGGAGAACTAGGGTTAAGTCATACATTTTTTTTTTTTTAATGTTTTATTTAGAAATAACAGCAATCTTCTTCACAGGAAGCCACCATGACAGAAGTTGGTGCTGCAACTTCTGAAGCTGAAAATAGGACAATTGATATTGCGGTTGGTTCCATTTTGTCGTCTTACTTGTGTGCTGTTATTTTTAATGCTATACCCATTTGTGATGACCAGCTATATGTATGTGTTATGGTATAGGCTCTACAATGCGTTGTCTTTAGTTTGAAGTAATTCTCACATCTAAAGTTTTATATGCACTAGTCACCACCCTTTTCTTGTGTAAGGATTAAGATTCCAGATGATAAATAGCAAAAGATGGCTTTCATTTAGGCTGTTGTCTGTGACACTTCCAAAATATGTTTCTATGAAGATCTCAGAGTGATAAATGGGACAGATTTTTTTGTTGTTGTTTTGCATTGGGATTTCATGATTGTAATTTCTCAAGGGCTCTTAGGCGTAAGGGTTGAGATTAACTTCATAAGAGGCTTAGTTTGTGTGTTTTTGGCGTTTTGGGGGGGGGGGGGGGGGGGGGGGAGGGGGGTCACTTGATTAACCATGGGAGACTAATGGTAAATATGCCTACATCTCCACGCATTGCTGTCATCTACTCCTGCTTCTCCAACACCGCCCATATGTCTTTGGGCTTGACTGCCAAATTTTGAGCTCCATAGCTATTGTTCACTTACTATAAGAGGTGGGCGCTGGATGGGATAATTTTAAGATGTTTAAATGTTTAGACCAGTGTAGTAAAAGGCGCAGGCGCAAGATGGGGTGTTTTAACCTATTCTTGGTTGTGCATAAGACCCGAGGCGTGGGGCGTATGCCCTGTGAAATGTTAGTTTTAAGTGTTTTGAAATATGTAATAATTAAAAATACCTACCATAATAAAATAATAATAGGAAAAAATATAACATGGCAAAAAAGAACAATGTACAACGTATATAAAAAAATTATGCTAAGTTACTAACAAAGTGAAACAATGGTAATTTCTATAGGATAATGGAATGTACTAAGTAAAAATGTAAGTTCAATCCTCAATAGAGAAATCTATAAACTCACCCAATTGAAAGATGAGGGAAGGTGAAGACATTTGGCGATATTTTACGGTTATTTATTAATAGTAACATAGAGTTATTTTAAATGCTAATCGTAGTTAACAACTTAAAAATAACGTAAGTTTAATTTAACATTTTTAATGTAATTAAATACAAAAATGAAAAAGCTAATTGGGCTTACTCCCCAAGCCCCGGGCTTTGCTCAAAGGCCTAAGGCGTGCGCCCAAGGAGCAGTTCACCCCACCCATAGCCCAGGGGCATTTCTATTTTCTACTACGCACGCCTCTAGGGTTGCCCAGAAAATGCCCTTTGCGGCATTGGTTTAGACTTTAAATTGCCCAAGAATTATTGAAATTTTATTGACCATATATATATATATATATTATGCCTTTAATCAGTCAAAATGGATTTGAGTTTCTATATTAGTAATTTTTTTTTATCATGCCGTATACTGTGATTTCGTGTATGAAATTATTCGTTGGCTAAAAATTTTAAGCACATTCTTTTTTGAGGGGAAACTAGCATTGGATTGAGTTTGGGGGTGAGAAGTGCGGAGTAGGCAGGTATTGGAAACTAAGCGCTTAGCATTCAGTTTTTTAATTTAACAAAAAAAAATATTTGCAAGCAACCATGTCTGAGAAGGGATTCCAATTGTGCAAGTGTTAGGGTCTTTGTGTTTTTAAAGTGGTTTCCCTTTGGATGAGTGTATTGGGAAATTAAATAATTCTTGGATCAAGGAAATGAGTATTCAAGCTGAATACTTTCCTTTTAAAAATTGTGTTCTTTGCCATGAGCAAGTCCTAATATCGAAAGAATTATGGTGGTTTGCAGTATGAACGGCTTTGTGTGATATCGGGTAAACATGGCTGCCTTTTGAGTTGGAAGGACTAAATAAGTGGGTTTTTGAATGAAAATGTCAGTTGTTTAAAATAATAAGTTTGTTACTGTAAGATAGTGACATTCGGTGGTGTTATTGGCTTTCAATCTGAAGCGACACCATAAGATATTCGCCATTTCATTGCCATAACATAATATATATATATATTCTATAAATTGGGACTTATCTTATATTTTATACATTTTGAACTGTTGGATCAATTTTATATCCAACAGTTAAAATCAAATAACATTTTAAACCTTTATAATTTTATATCATATAGTTTCTCTAACAAACTAACTATATATCCCGATATCTCATACACAAAATTTACACCCATGATTAAATAAAATTATAATTTGTATCCTTTACATTTTATATTTGTATTTAATTTGGTCAATTCTTTTATTATTTATTGTCTTTGTACATTTATAAATTAGAAAATCAATATAGTGCCTTTAGGCACGGTGAATCCCTTGTATATATTATATATATATGATATTGTGGTAAGGCGTAACAAAAATGATTGAGTGGTAAAATGGTAAATGCATGATTTGGCGATTTTGAATATTTTACTTTTTCAATTTAGAATATGGAATCTTTTTTGAGGTTTGGCATGAATTTTCCCCAAGTTTGGTGGATCGGAATATTCCGATTCCTTGTGATTTCAGAAATGTATCTGATTTCTTTGGGTGTTGGCTTTGGGTTCTTGCCTGGACTCTTAATGGTGGCATTTTTTGGGTGATTTTACTTGCATGCCTCACAACCAATGGGTGGATGTGACAAACTCAATTTGGGTGTTGTGGCATATTCATGAACAACAACAACAACGCCTTTGTCCCATCTAAGTGGGGTCAGCTACATGAATCCTTTTGCGCTATACAAATTGTTCAAGGGCCATTCCCTCAGTTAGCTTCATACCAATCTAATTGTTCCTAATTGTTGTAGCCTACTTTTTCTTAGGTCTATCTTTCCCCCTTGGAGCTCCTTCTACTTGACTTAAATTATATTTTCGCATTCGTACATCCTCATGTTTTCTATACACGTGACCAAATCACTTTAAGCTATTTTCTCTCAACTTATCTGCTATGGGTGCTATCCTAGCCTTTCCTTAATAATCTCATTCCTAACTTTATCCATCCTTGTCTTACCACTCGTCCACATTAACATCCTCATCTTTGCTAACCCTACTTGTTGAATGTGCCTCTTGTTTATCGCTTAACATTTGACCATAGAGAATAGCCTGTCTTATCGCAGTTTTTGTAGAACTTCTCTTTCAATTTCAATGGTATCTTATTATCATAAATTACCTCAACTGAAATTCTTCACTTTAGCCATTCTGCCTTGACTCTTTGTGCATTGTCGTCCTTGATTTCTCCAGTCTTATGTGGCATATTCATGAATAGGAATGAGAAATGGGCTTGGGAGAAAACTGGGGTCAATTGTTGGATAAAAGGTGACCATTAATAAGTGGATGAGTGGGGTACCGAATCGAATAGGGGTCTTTTGAAGATGTACCAGGGCTTATTCTGGCTCATCCGTGTACTGTAAAATAAAAAAAGAATTTTTTGTCTACCTAGTTCCTGCATTGAAAGGAGCCTCATGCACTGAACCACCCTTTTTATTTAACTTTTTACAATATTCCACTGGCCTGGGAAAAAATATTCTTTTGTCTGGTGTTTTTCCCTGTATTTCTCTCCCTATATGAGTTGCAATCTCATGGCATGTTCCATTGGTTTCCTCTCTTTTCCCTTCACTTCACTCACTAAATCTATTTCTATTGATGGATATAATAATGGCATTGCATTCTCCTTTGCCTTATTGTTTGGTTAGTCTGCCCCTTGCTGGTGTTCTACAGCTATAATAGGCTTCACATTGGATTTCTTGCAGGATGATGAGAATGCCTTATTACAGCAGGCCCTTGCTATGTCAATGGATGATGCCACTGCTAGCGTTCCTGTCCGAGACAGCGATATGTCAGAGGCAGCTGCTAATGATCAAGACTTGGCACTGGGTGAGTTATACTGGCAGATAGTCTCATGTATACCATGTGATACTATTATATATATATATATTTTGGGTTCTGAAATAAAAATACTTTTAGTATCCCTCTAGAAGTTTGGGCAGTTTGGATGCCTACTTTACTTCTTGTTCAGAACAACTTCGTTATGCTGAACATTTAACATGGGAGAACACAGTGACACGTGTATAGAATTTGCTTTTAGCCATAAAATGATAGAGGATCAAATAAATGTAGACTAACGAAGTTCCTTGGCAAACTCCTTTTTTTCTTCTCTTTTTTCCTTATTGTTTCATATGCTAATATATGTATTCTATATTTGGTATTTGTGGTGCATGCAGCTCTCCAGTTATCTGTGCAGGAGGGTGGAAAAGATCAATTAAGCGAGACAGATATGAGTAATGTGTTGTCAGATCAGTCATTCATGTCATCTATCCTTGCTTCGGTATGCTTCCATCCCTTCGTGTCCATTTTCAACCTTTATTTTGTATAACAAAGGCAAAAGTTTTTTTTTAATGGATACTTGTGCGGACGGAATTGAGAAAGAAATGATACTTATTTTATGGTGCATTGTTGCTTCCGCAGCTCCCGGGAGTTGACCCCAATGATCCTTCAGTCAAAGATTTACTTGCATCGATGCAAAGTCAGTCCGAGGTGAGTTCATTCATTTTATGAGTGCAGTAGGATCAACGAACAATTACATGAATAATATATATTTTTTATCTGAACTTGATTCGGTTGCTGTCTTTTTATCTCTCGTTTTGATTTCTTCTTTTTGATTGACATAATTATGAATTTACTGAACCACTGAATACTGGCCTTTAGCATTTCTTAATATGCTGCCACTGGATTGGAGCTGCTCATTTTTGACTGATGCAACAGAACTTATTATTAATTATAATTTCTCTTCTAATTATTTTACACGTCTTCTTTGACATCTAAAAATCCACTGCTATAAGGTTATATGGACAAGAATGGAGATAGCATTCGAGAAAAATCCTTTTTCATTAACTAATGAGAACAAAGGATAACAAAGGGCAATCCTCAATCTAAGGGCATGTTTGATAACACTTAAATTTTAAGTGCTGATTTTTTTTTTTTTTTAACGCTTAAATTTTAAATGTTGAAAATTTTAAGTGCTGAATTTCTGTTAAGTATTCAATTTCTTAATATTCTTAACTTCAAAAAAATTATCATTGTACAAATTTTTGTTCCTAAATAATTTTAACAACTTTATTTTCTAAAATATTCTCTCTCTACAACTTTTTTTATTTTTTTTCTCAATTTAGTATTTTCTCCATTTATAAGTTTTTGTATATAATTTTTTTTTGTGAGATTTTAGTTTACAGTATTGGTATAAAATTCTGGTTGTGATAATTAGATATTCTATGGTATTAAGTGATAAGTGTTAAAAAACTAAGTGAGCCACACATCTCTTAAAATTTTGAATAGTTTTAAGTGATGCTTATATTTTAAATGCAATATTAATTTTGTTATCAAACGTACTTAATTTGATAAGTACTTAATGCATCCAGTTTTAAGTACTTAATTGCGTTATCAAACGGGGGCTGAGTATATGAAATACTATTTTAGATCGATTTAATCTTAAGCTTCTTAAATTTGATCTTATTTAGTCGAACCCTGTATGTGGATGATGCATGTTTTGAACTCATGAATGCCTGTATTGAATTAGACCCAGCCGAAGAAGGATGAAGATAAGGCACCGAAGGATGACGACAAGTGATGATTTCAAAAGTCTTTCAGGTTCAATTTTGGATACATTTGCGATCTAATGGAAATGGTTTTGATTTGAAATAACCTATGTTCTTGACATTTTTGTTGCTTAGTAACACAAAAAAAATGTGTTTTTCAGGTCGAGTACTCTGCTCTCTCATGGCTGGATTTTACTGCTTTTGGTTGGGTAATTTTTCATGGGAAGGGGAATTATTTACAGTTTCTGGGATTAGATTTGGAACAGACTATCCATGTTATCTATTTTTCATGGGAAATTCTACTTTCTGAATTCTTGAAAATCAACACTTGAATGTTACCTCTGAATCCATCAAGTGCACTGTTATAAATATTAAACACGTCTTTAAATTGAACTTTTTTCTGAATTATGCGCACACCGACTAATTTTCTCACCGGGTGATTCACTCTCCCACGTTGGCCTGGTATATTTAGATTATATTTAAGATTTAATTTTTGAAGTGCTTATCAGGAGAGTTAAACCTTGGTTTAGCCCTCTGGTGTTGGGTTCTTTGTTTTATACCTCTGTATTTGTACATCTTTATTTTTATTTCCATACTTTAAAGAGTTTTTGGTATTTTTATCATGTACTTGTCAATTTATTTTTGATTTACTTTTTAATCCTTGGTTGACATTAATTACGATATTCAATTAATTTTTAGCTCTAGTATAAATTATTGGCCTAAAAATAGGGTGAATTGGTTAGATAATTTTTTTTACTAAGTTCAAACACACAAAGTAGATTACCAAATTTTTTATATAATCAACGTGAACACTTGGTACAAGGGTTGTGTAGAAAATTGACTGAAGCGAAAATTCAAGCTGAAAAAATTGAATCGGACCAAAAAATCGAGCCGAACCGACCTGTAAAAATAAAACCTAGTTCCTTATTTAAGAAACTGAAGGAATCAGATAGTAAAATTACTAGAATAATGCAACGGAATATTAAAAAAAAAAACTATATTTAATGTTATGTTTTTCTAAGTCGGATATATATGTATCCGAAATCATAAAATAAACATAACATGCGTCTAAATCACATTTAATTTAAATTACCTTTTCTAGCGTTTCAACCTCAAAGTTGGTAGTTCTCGAGGTATAATTTGAGAAGGTTCTGCTACTCAAGAGGGAGGGTGAATTGGGTAGATAAAAATTAATTCAAATAAAATATTTCAAAAAATCAAAAAATTAATTTTTACCCTAAATTTATTATTAACTATATAGCAGTGGAAATTAAGTATCAACTAGGTGCACACCAAACAACTCAAAAATAAATAAATAAAAGAATGTAGCACACCAGAAATTTATACTGATTCACCAAGTTATTCTTGACTAATCCAGTCCCCCGAGCTCCGTGGAGAGTCACACCCACTAATCACTATGATCTCTTTAACCAAGTAGGAACCAAACCCTTACAAAACGATTCTTTTCACAGACTCATAATCAACCTTTGCAATTCTTTTTCACAGACTCATAAATAACCCTATCTTTTTCATAGGTTAAAGATTAATCTAATTATTTTATACTTAGGCTAAGAATCAAACCTCACAAAAACGCTCAAATATCCTTTTACCAAGTAAAAATTGAACGGTCACAAAACTACTCAAATTAATTCTATCAAGGAAGAATTAACACCTAATCTTTTTATATTCTAGGTAAAGATCAAAACCTCAATCTCTTTATCAAAAGAGATTGAAACCAACTACCATTGATTAGACGCTCCCAATAGTATCTAATTTGACACTCAACTTACCAATTACAAAATTAATAAGTGATTTTCTCACTCGGAGTTTCTACCACTCCAGATACAGTTGAACTCGATTAATGTCTCGATACTAGTGATAAAAATACAGTGAGAATTTTAAAATCTGATTTTAAACAAAAAATGGGTAGCAAACAATTTAGAACATAATCATATTTTCTTAAGAAGTTGTTTCAAAAATAATTTTCAATTTAAAAATAGGAAAACAATTTCAAAGATCAAATTCCAAGTAAAATATGATAATAGTAAACAATCAATTAATAGTAATCAACTTGAAACAATCTCACCAGGAATCCACCGATAAATATGATAAGCAATGAAACCTTAAGTCGGCAATCAGCAATAATCCACTTCAAAATATCTCAAGAAAATTCTTACAATACTCTCAGTATGATAACTTTTAGAAAGCACAAGAACTGAATGACTCTTCAGAATTGAAAAATGAATAGGATTTTTTAAACCTAAAAAATGCAAGTTTATTTATAGGGGATTAGAACAAGTCTTCTAACGGCCATTTCCCACATTTTATGACAAATAATTACTCCAATAGCCCCTTTACATCATTAAGACTCATTCCTGATATAATTAACTTAATTATATCTTTTAAAACATTCAATTTAGTCCCTTAAACTTATACTCAATCTCAATTAGATAAGATAGAAAGAATTTTATGGACCAAATTGAGAGATATCCAAAATACTTGAACCATATTTATAGGGATATTAAAATATTAACTAAATAGCTCAAAAACTATCAGATCCCTAAGATATCTCACTTATCTTAACCATAAAACGGCTAGTAACGACTATTTTTTGGATCAAAATCATAAAAATCTCAAATCCTGAAACTGGCCGTCGGTCGACCGACCAACACCCATCGGTCGACCACCCAATTCAGGACGTAGTCCAAGCCAAAATTCCTTCACCATAAGTCGACTGCTTATTTTGTATTTGTCGACCGAACGATTCAGAGAGTTTAATAAATTGACTTATCTATCGACCTAACGATTCAGAGAGTTCACTTTTTAACCAGAAGTCGACTTACCTGTTGACAAGAAGTAGAGAGTTTGTCTCATTTCCATAAGTCGACCTAGCTGTCAACTGACTAATTCAGGGACTTAATCTTATTCCCTTCTCCATTCCATCGGTTGACCGATCAATTTGTGTAGGTCGACCGATTGAGCTGAAACACCTCTCCTAAATTAATTTTCTACTAAATTTATTCGACGTTTTTGCCCATTTAACCGATTTCTTTTATCGGTTAACTCCACTAAATCCTTAAATTCAATTTTAATTAATTATCTTTCTTAAATCAATTGTTTCTTCTTCAATTACACATAGGAGCAAATATGTTAGCTAATTAAGATCTTATAAAAAAACACACATAATTGTAAAAATATTTTATATCGTATGTGATCCTAATCGGGATACATTAAGAGTAAAAATTTAACTTGAGTTGTTTTTCTTAGGTTCTTCAAATTCATTGATTTCTTAGCATACATCATCTTTGTCAATGTCTTTAACATCCATTTAGCATTTTTCTCAATATCTTCATGATAATTTCGTCACTGGAACTAATAAACTGAAACATTTAATAAAATTGTTAATTCCATAAAAAATATCAACATTTAATTGTCCATCAAAATTTTAAGATCAACAGGTTTTTCCAAGAGCAGTTCGACATGGACAGGAACCAATAACAAAGAACGATTCTCTTAGAAGCATAACAAGTGTATTGCCTCTAACAATATCTACACAAAAAATTCAAAAAGAAAAGTGTTATTGGGATTTTTCTAAAAATCTGATTCTAATCCCAAGAGGCTAAGGAAGTTATCAATTGAATTTAGGTGGTAGTAAAAGTCAACTCAGTAATATAGACAGAAAACATAAAAGCTCAAACACACAAAAGGGGGTGGGGGTGGCCTAATTTTTTCTCTAAGGTGGTCAAATTTTGCATAGCGGACGACCATATGGTCTCCCTCTCTTTAAATAATTTGTTCATTGTATGTAACCTATTAGGTTCTTACCAAAGGTTGGATGGTCAAATTAATTAATTAATCATTTTACTAATCAATTAATCAATTAAATTAGAACAATTTTAATTTTACCCTTCCAAAAGAAAATAATTTTTCCCTAATACATTTTCTTCGACTGTGAGTCATGTCCACCCACATATCATAACCATGCCCATTCGGTGGGAATCTTACAAAGAGAACCTCTGTATAATTTTTTTATTATACGATCTCTCTATTTTGTATTCTCAAAATGACCAGCAAAGTATAGATAAAATAAAAATTTATAGTCCAATCATATGTATATTGATTGATAATATATTTCTTGTAATACAAATTAGAATCTCATCACAATTGTCACACTGCTCTAGCCATGACCATAGGTTTGAGTAAATTATATTAAATCGAATCACATAAGACACATTTCTTCTTGCTGAAAGTGATAGATCCTATCTTGTATAGTCATATATTCACATGTATGTCCTACTCTACCCAATGAATACCCTTGAAGTCTTGTAGGTAGAGTACAACACTTAGTATTATAAAAGTATAGTAACCCATACAAGTAACATACATTACCTCAAGTTTGAAGATCACAAATACAATCTTATTTCAGATATTCTATTTTGATACTGAGCAAAGCTACCATGTAAGATATTAAGAATGATATGGTTCGATCCTTATTACACTAGTAAGCCCGCTTATTGTTATTCTAGTATTTTATACTAATGGTTTGAAACTCACCATTCTCAAAAGAGAAAACAATAGAACTAACGAGTTTAGATTGTTGAAGACTAGTTTTCAACAATATAATACCAACTAAGAACAATTAACAATATTAAGTTACCAAATGTCTTTGGTTTCTGTTTTTCAATCACGTTAAAGAGTTAAGATATTTCAACTTAATATCCAAGATCCACAACAATATTGATACAATTAAAGAATAATATCAAAAACACATTTTATTAATATTCGAGATTGGAATATTTTACAGATAGAAGTTATAAATGTAAGATTATAAGAATTACTATAGGGCTTACATCCAACAGAATCGACCAGATCGGTTCAGTCCTGAGGCAAAAACCAAATCCTTCAGTGTGGTCCTCGATTTTTGTCAGAGAATGATTCGGTTCAAACCGATCTAATCTACTAAAAAGTAACGTCATTTTGAGTAGGTATATATTTTTAGATGTAATACCCTGAAAATCTATATTTTGGAAACATTATTTGATATAAATTTAATATTTTTAGGTTGTTTATTATATTATAAAAATTCTGGGGTGGAATAAATATTTAATACTTTCTAGGCTACAAGTGTAATCTTATTGGGGTTATTTTATATATTATGAAAATTTTGGGATGTTAATAATATTAATGTATTTTTAGAGTGTTAAAAATGTATTTTCAATTAAAGTAGTAAATAGTACGTTGGTAATTGCATGTTTATCGTTGAATGTGCAAGTGAAATGGATATGGATGTCATATTACTTTATATATATATATATATATATATATATATATATATATATATATATATATATATATATATATATATATATATATATATATATAAAGAGTGGGAATTAGGGGAAGGGAGATCACACGAAGAAGCAAGAGGAAGAAAAACAAATAAGGGAAAAGAAGAGGAGGAGGAGAAAGAGGAAGAGGAAGAGAAAGAGAAGAAGAAGGGGAATATTATTTCATGAAAATGATCAATTCTCAGTCTAAGTCTAAGGTAGAATTTCTACTCTTTTAATATATGTATTTAATCCATGTTATGTGATTTATGCTATTATCGTTATAATTGTTTATATCCATGAATAATTTATAAACATGTATTATGTGCTAATCATGTGAGATGCATGCTTACATGTTATTTGTAAATTGATTAAATACACGTACTAAAGGTGTTAGAATTCTACTGAGCGTTAGTTCAACTTCCAACCGTATTTGTTGCAGGATTTCAGAAAATGGAGCCATGCCAAAAAGTGTATTGGAATTGTATTTAATTCGATAAAAATTATATTTATTATTTATCGTTGTATAATTAGTCAATAATTGATATTTATTAATATTGGCATAGGCCAAGACGATTCAATTAAATTTATGGTCATTGCTGTAATAATTTCACTGAGTTCGGTTATTTATGGCCAAGACCATGTATAGTGACGCGTATTGGGTTGTGTATTTTAATTTTGTAATATTTTAATTATTTTTGTCTTTGTAATAATAATGATTAATAATAAAGTAAGGCTGGATTGATTAATATTTTACCTTTACTTCTCCATAATAAAAGGAGAAATCGAGTGGCGGGCCTTGGGAGACCGGGTCGTTACATTAGATGTAAGCCCAATAGTCAATCTGGTAATTTTATATTTAAGGCTTATATCTGTAAAACATTTCAATCTCAAGTATTAATAAAATATATTCTTGATATCATTATTGTAATTATATTATTATAGCTATAGACTTAGAATGTTGAGGAGAAATGTCTGGCCATTTAATGTGATTAAATAGGAGAAGACCAAAGATATTTTGTGACTCGATATTTTAAATTATTCCTAGTCAATATTGGATTATTAAAAAGGATCTTCATAAATGTAAGCTAGCTTCGATGTTTTCTCTTTGAGAATGGTGAATCTCAGTTCATTAGTATGAGATATTAGAACATTTGCACAGGAACTTACTAAAAATAAGTAAGAGACTGGACATTATTATTATTGATATCCTACAAGGTAGTTTTGCTTGAGTCAAAATAGGATATATGAGGTGCGGTTATATTCAATTAACTTTGGTACTTGAGGTACTGTACATTGCATGTATGAGTTGTTATACTTTGGTAATATTGTTTTCTAACCACGAGTCTTCAAAGGTATTCATTGGATATACTGGGACATACATGTGAATATACCAGTACACAAGAAATGATCTATCATTCTTTGCAAAAGAGATGTGATCCGTGTGATTCAGTTTAGTATAATTCATCGAAACTTCTATCCAGAGTAGTGTGTTGATTGGGATGAGATTCAAATTGGTATCATAAAGAATTATATAATCAATCAAATACATATGATTGGACTAGGAATTTTTTACTTAACCATATCCCATTAATCCTTTCGGGTACACAAATAGAAAGATCGTAGAATATGTTTATCATATCTGAGGGGATTCTCTTGATTAAATTCTTGCCAATTGGACATGACTATGATATGTGATTAAACGTGACACAATTGGAGACTAGGAGGAAATGTCTTAAAGGGAAAAGTGTTTTATTTTGGAAGCGCAAAATTGAAATTATTTTAAATTTTATTGATTACTTGATTAATAAATTAATTAATTAATTAACTTCACCATCTAATTTTTGGTATAAACCTAATGGATCACACACAATAGAGAATTGGTGTTAAAAGAGTAATTGAAAGAGGAATAGATAGTAATGCTGAACTTAACAAGTTTAGGGGCTAAAGTACAAATAAAGAAAAGGAGGGGTCAAGGGTTTTGAACCCTGAATAGTTTGTATATGGTGGTCAGTCGAATGGTTCATGCCAAGTTTATTTCCTGGGTCTTTTTGTTCAACTCAACCAACCGATTTCCTTTGGTTACTCGATCGGTTTCCTCATAACATCATTTGTAAGCCACTTGCCTACAAATATGATACCAAAAAATGAAAATTAAAATAAAAAATAAAACAAAAGAAATAAAAATACAAAATAAAGGAAAATGTTAAATAAAAAATAAAAAACAAGAGAGAGAGAGAGTAGAAAAGAGAGAAAAATAAAATATGTAATAAACAACATAAAAATATTATGAGGGAATTTTTGTCAACAAAATGGGATGAAGGGATGTTTTAGGTAATCAAACAGAAAATGTAAGAGATGTTATTGGTATTTGTTGAAATAACAAGAAATATCTTGAATTTAAACTATTTATAATGATATATGTTTGATTGTTACTTTTCCAAACAACAAATGGTCTGGTTACAACATAATATAGAAAAAAACCCGAAATAATGGCCCATGCAGGTCTCGAACCTATGACCTTCACGTTAATTAATTAATTTCACTATATAATTTTTGATATAAATCTAATGGATCACACACAATAGAAAATTGATGTTAAAATAGTCATTGAAAGAGGAATTGATAGTAATGTTGAAGTTAACGAGTTCAAGGGCAAATATGTGAATAAAAAAAAAAAAAAAGGGTCTAGGGTTTTGAACCCTGGATAATTTATATAAGGTGGACAGTTGGAAGATTGGTATAGCACGGTTGACCGGTTCATGCCAAGTTTATTTCCTGGGTCTTTTTGTTCAACTCAACCAACCGATTTCCTTTGGTTACTCGATCGGTTTCCTCATAACATTATTTGTAAGCCACTTGCCTACAAATATGATACCAAAAAATAAAAATTAAAAAAATTAAAACAAAAGAAATAAAAATACACAATTAAATAAAATGTTAAAAAAAAAAAAAAAAAAAAGAGAGAGAGAGAGAGAGAGAGAGTAGAAAAGAGAAATAGAAAATATGAAATAAACAACAAAAAAATATTGCGAGGGTATTTTTGTAAAAATGATAGAGGATATTCTTAGTATTTGTTGAAATGACGGGGAATATTTTAGGTGTTATTTTTCCAAACAACAAATATGTTTGCAATTCTCTTATTTTAATGACAATTCAAAAAAAAATTATATCATAATACAAAAACAAAACAAAAAAATGGCCCATGCGTCCCTACAAATATGATACCAAAAAATAAAAAATAAAACAAAAGAAATATAATACGGAATTAAATAAAATGTTAAATAAAAAATAAAAAAACAAAAAAGAGATTAAAAAAGAGAAATAGAAAATATGAAATAAACAATAAAAAAATATTGCAAGGTATTTTTATTAACATGATGAATGATATCTTAGATAATAAAAAAGAAAAGATAAGAGATATCTCAGATATTATAAAAATAATAGAGAATATTCTTAGTATTTGTGGAATATCTCGAATTTAAGTGTTATTTTTCCAAACATGAAACAACAAATGGTAGGTTTGCAATTCTCTTATTTTAATGACAACTGAAAAAAAAAATATTACATCATAATACAGAAAAACCAAAAAATGGCCCATGCAGGTCTCGAACCTGCGACCTTCGCGTTATTAGCACGACGCTCTAACCAGCTGAGCTAATAGGCCATTGCTGCAGAGGTTTTCACGTAAAATATATTGTTTTGGAAACTCGGCAACATGCCGAATTACCACTACCAGGAATTGTTAATCTACACTACCACTAGGGATGGTCATGGGCCGGGCCGAATTTTGACTAGAGTATTACACAAAAATGTTAAGCCTAGTCCGGCCCAGCCCTATGATCGGACCCTAATTTTATGTCCAAACCCGGCCCTACAAAAAAAAATTAAGCCTAGGCCCGGCTCTATATTTTTTTTTTAATTTAAAAACTAAATACTAAAATTACAAAATAACCCCTCAACTCTCTCTCTATGAAGATGAATGAAAGTAGGGTTTGCTAAATTATCTAGTTGAAATCGAAAATTACAAAATTGCTCCTCAACTCTCTCTCTCTCTCTCTCTCTCTCTCTCTATATATATATATATATATATATATATATATATATATATATTTTTTTTTTTTTTTTTTATATTTTAAAAAAGTTCAGGCCTGGCCGGGCTGGCCCGAAACAAAAATGATCAAACCCTAGCCCAACCCTAAAAATAAATGGCCCTTAGTCTTTATACCCTAGCCCGGCCCATGGGCTCAAACACCAAGCCCAAGCCCTAAAAAAATAGGGCTGGGTTGGGCGGGCCGATCGGACCTCCGAGCCCATGACCATCCCTAACTACCACTATTATTGTCATTGTCACAATACAAATTGTTTATGGGACGACCTTTCTTCCCATTTATGGATATCAAATGGTTCTCCGTTTGGCATATGCATTGAAGGTCCAAATTAATAGGATTCACCTTCAAAATCATCGTCTAATCTGAAAAGCTCTAAACCAGACAAAATATAGTACTGCTGCCAATAGCTCATCACAGAAGAAAGGAACCAAAATATGTTCTTGCTGTGGGATATGTACAATTACGGGGATGTTCAATACTGATTTCTACAGTACTGTTCAGGGAGTTGATAAACTCATCATCGGATGTTTATTTGCCGGGCTGCAACCCTTTTCACATTTACATTGGTTAAATTTTTTTTTACGTGCTCATATCATTCTTCATAAAGTTGTGAAAATGATTGTTGGACAACTTATAAAGTCTAATACCACCCTACATTAGTAGCAGAATTTAAGTTACAACATATCTACTCAACAATCTTGAATAAAGAGACCGATTAAGATTTAGCCCATCCAAATACCCGATATGTTAGAAAGATATTTGAGTTCATCCCCGATCCAACAAAGTGGCACCGCTTCTTTTTGAATACGGAGAACGACTCTTTTTGTTGCATTCTTGCTCTATTTTTCTTTGTCCGTTCTTCAGATAATAGTAGTTTCAAAAAACTTGCTTATTTCGCTGGTTATTCCCGTAGTATGATTTGTATTAATCAGGTTTTGTAAACCTGGTTTAGGCTCGATTTGGTTTTACATATTGATGTTCTTCTTGCAAGCAAAACATCATACAAATCAAACTCGGATAATCCTAAAAGATGGATCCTTATCTTATTTTAACCTTAATCCAGAATGACAGGAAAGAGATAATATACAATTTACATAGATTAAATTGGAAGCCCCAGAAAGAAAAAAAACCAAAAAAAATAAAATTGGCACGTATGTCCAATAGAACCTCCTGGCATTCAACCTTGGAGAGGAACAGAGAACTTACCATACAACCACGTCGAACGCTTTTCAATTTTCAGAGATAAGAAAATCTCCCTAGCATTGCGATTGTGGAAGAGATCCAAAGCGGAAAAATAAACCCCTTCATCGATCCCCTCCATCTCATCCAATGCCCTGACGCAGTCGGCAATGGAGAACTTCTCGTTGCATTTCCTCACGGCCTCCGTTCTCATTCTCGAAGCATTAGCCATCTCCAATATTGCGTTCGCCAATGACTCGTCGATCCCCAAGCGCCCACGTTTTCGTGAAGGTGGGGTCACTACACGGTGAGGTTTGTCTTCTTCTTCCTCTGCAATATCGGCTTCGTCTTCTTCTTCTTCTTCTTCTTCGTCGGAATCCGATGAGAAGTAGCCGTTGAACATGTTCAAAGGTCGTGGACAGAGGACGTTGGGGCTTGGCGTTCGCTCTTCTTCATCTTCTTCTAGTTCTTGTTCTTCTTCAGGTAAGCCCTTGTGGGCACCATTTGAATCAGGTTGGAAGAATATTGTGCAGAGGTGTTTGTAGAGCGGGCAGCCGGTGGCTCGGACTGACTCAACATCAGGATGTTCCTGATTCAGTATAATTCCAAATTAGGGAGTAATTTAGGAGCTATTTGGTTGCGAATTCCAATAGTATTTTCAAATTTCGAAAACTCAAAATAGAACTATTACTGTTTACAAAAACACAAAATAGAACTATCACTCTTTAAATTGCACAACTCAAAAACACTTTTGCAAAAGTATTTTCACAATGCTCAATCTATCACATCACCTATTTTAATATTATACTTTATTATTTTATAAATTTTAATTTTAACTTTTTTCCTTTTTTCTTTATATCTTTATTTTTTTCTCTACAAATTTTCACTACCACACATTCACCTAACAAGCATCATTATTACTTTTCTTTTTTAACGCCAAATTTCAATCAATTACATCACTTTTACTTTTACAATTTTTAACACGGTATTAATAAATGCTCTCGTTTCCAAAACATTTACAAAACTAAACCAAACTTCTCAAAATTTTCAAAAATTATTTTCAAATTTTTTCGAAAACTGTTTTTGAAAACTAAACCAAACAGACCCTTACTCTTGCTAAGAAGAATTTCAAAGTCCATGATGGAGGATAAATAAACATATGAGTATGTTCGATTGCTGAAGAAATAACTTGATTTAGAAAAGGTTTATAAATTCCCTTAAAGTAGCATTTGGAAACACAAAATTGAAGCCATAGAATTGAAATTCGAAATGAACAATTCATATATATTTACATGCATTCATTTTTTGAACCTCCACTTGCACGCTATCAAATGATACATAAGAAAATTTTGGCTCTGAGTTAAATCCCTTTTCAAAATCTAATTCCTTCTTCAAATACCTAAACACCAAAAGAGTGTGCTTGAGGGAACCATTTGAAAAAGGAATTTCATTTAGAAAAGAGAAGATTTTACTCAATAAATAGTATCGAATAGGATGTTAAAAAAAAAATTTGAAGGGAAAAAAACTACAATAAGATCCAAGTAGGATAGATATCAAATAACTTCTTTCATCAAGTCATCTCAAATCCGTTTGTTTAGACTCATAAATGTATATTTTTATGTATAGATTCTAAATTCAAGTTATAATTCTCAATTGTAAATTCACTTATATCAAATCTATCAATCCAAACACAACCTTAAGGAATTCTGACTTCCAAATTCTATAAATTTCTTTCCTAGTCAAATTCCTTCTTCTAATACTTCATCCAAGTACACTCTTACAGAATTTTCTCAAGAAACTTAATAAAAATCATATTCTTTATCAAATCCCTTCTTCAAATACCTCACCCAAACACGCTCTAAATGAAATAAATTCTGGATTCATGGATTTGTTTTGTTGCTAATAGAAAGTACGTGCATTGGCAGTTTCAAAGTTGGCTATTTCTATATCTAGGTTCATGAGAAACTAGAGAAGAAAGTAAAACACACCTTAATGTATCTATCCCATGCTTCATCGGCAGCCAAAATAACGCCGGTGGGCTCATCCCATTTGAAATCTCTTTGATCAAGAAGAGATTTAACAGTAAAATACTGCTTCCTCAAGGCCGAATAACGGTTCTTCAATTGGTCTCTCTCCCATTTAAGACCCGTCTTCTTACAGAACTCATCAGAGATGTATTTCCAGGCTTTCTTACCAAAAGTTTTTTTACGCTTATTGCCCTTCTGTACCTGATCAACCATCAAGTCTACAAGTATCTTAGTGAGGGATGTTGTCCATTTGGCCCTTAAATGTACTTCCTGATGTTGCTTTGGCAGTTGTCTCTTGGACCGAGTAGACCGGCCAGTCATCTGCAAGTTCACAATAAAACTTGATGATGGTATGACTTGAAGAAGAAGAAGAACCTCATAATACCATCTTATATCTAAAACAAGTGGTTAAGTATGGCGGTAATCACCGGATGAACTAGGGAATGAATCGATAAAATTATAATTGTATTATCCAATTTGAAGCAGGAACCCAGAAAAGATAAAGATGGCATATAATTACAAATTGACAGACACATACACAACACACATTCATCTAAATTGCTAGAGGCAAAGTGCATTAATCATGCAGTGGAGCTTCCAATTTCTCTTTAATTTTCCTATAAGGCTTCTGGTCATCGCAGGACTGCTGTCGAAAACTTCTAAGTCACTAATTCCAGCACCGCGAAAGATAAGAGGCAACTGAAATGGATTTTTGAAAAATTAAATGAGGGTTCAGCTCTCGATTAACTCAATACAGCAACGCATAGTCACTTGGAATCAGTCAATCAGATAAGACGGCGTTGAGGGCAATGAGGTCGACAACTTGAAAAACATAATTCTTCACACATACCATCACATTAGATGCAAGTCGAGGCAATGGAGATTAAGGCCGCTGATATTTCGTGGAGGGGATGATTATAATCACGCGTGAATTTGAAAACAATGCAAGTAAGGGTCATCTCGGCTCAAACAACAGATGGCGCAACAATGCCAAGTTCAAAAAATCGGAGAGAGAGAGAGAGAGAGCACCTCTGAGGAAAACCCTAACTCCGATGATCAATCTAAACAGCCGTCGGAGAGTGCAGTACTGTTGAGCTGTTGCTAGGAGGCCTTTGATTAACGGATGAACACGTTCCTCAAAACGCACTCCTCTCCCACGGCCCCACCCCCCTCTCCCCTTCAACAAAACCTTAATTATTATTTTTTTATTTTATATTTTTGAATAATATATATATATATATATATATATATATATATATATATATATATATATATATAAATCAATCTCACCCTAAATTTTAAGAACAATTAAACTTTATTTACGAAAATATTATTGAAAAATTTAATATATAGACTCTAAAAGATATACAACTCATAAAATGAACCTCTTACCTAAGAGAATAAATTTGTTAATTTTTACAAAATAGTCCCTAATATTTGCCCCCAATTGATATTGTATTTACAACTGCATTTACAGGAAGTGCACAATTCCCAAATATATCACTAACGTCTGAAAAAACCGTTGCTATGAACCAATTCCTTGTTCAAAAAATAAAAATATATACATCAAATTAATGTACAAAAAAAATCCTCTTTCTAATGATATAAATTGTGATTTTTTGGATAAAAATGTGAATTTATCAATGTTTATATGAATTGTGGAACGGTTTCTCGAAGAAAGTAATCAGATATGAATATTCACATAAAATGCCATTCTGTCAAATATAACAAAATGTGACAATTCACTTTTTTTATTTTATTATTTTAAAATATTTAATAAATATTTAGGGATTGATTTTACTGCTTTGAATGTTCACAATTTTCTCAAAAACACATTGATATATATATTTTCACCAAATTACCATAACACACCGATATAGATATTCATACAAATATACCGATGTGCATTTTCAAGAAAATACAAAAAACACTATGAAAATATATCATATAAATATTCACAAAGAACAAAAACAAACGAACAAAAAAACATTCACGTGAATAAACAAAAATTTCACAAAAATCAACAAAACACACTGACGTCTGTTTTTATCAAAATACCAAAACACACTAAAAACAGACCTATAAAACATTCACAAATACTATTCAAAAAAAGAAAATGATTGAACATGAACAATCACAATTAATAAACCAAACTCCATCGAAATCACAACCGCAATAGCAAAAATCAAACAATGAACATTTAAAAAACAAAAAACAAAATCAGTATCGAATCAAAATTAGTGACAAAAATCCAAAGATCAACGAAAGATAAACAAGTATGAACATTTCACCAAAATCAAGCCAAAAATTCACAAAAATACAACCCTAAATGAAAACATTCCCAAAAACAAAATAATCAACAAGAGATTCATTGTGAGTACAATTAGTATGAACATTCTACCTCCCACAAAGACATTCACCCAAATCGTAAAATGAATATCCACCAAAACACACATTAGAAAATGAATATTCAGGTTTATGAATGAACATGAACATTCAATATGAAATTTTCAAAATCTAAACAGATTTGGGAGATGGAGAGCATGACCAAAATGTTAAGTTGTGTTTGGGTAAGGGATTTGTGAAATGATGAGATTTCAAAATTCTGAATTTTGAAATCCCTTTATTTCACAAATCTCTTATTTGGATAATTATTTGAGCTGAAGTATTTGAACGTGTACTTTACAATTCCCTTTTTGGATAAGTAAAATATTTGTAAACACTATTATTCTAATTCCAAATTTCAACAACAAATTTATGAGAATAAAACAGAATTATTAGAACAATTTTATTAGAATTAAAACACAAACTTAATTTAAAAAGAAAACATAATTATTAGAACAATTTTATTGGAACTAAAATAAATTTCAACAATAAATTTATGGGAACAAAACATAATTATTAGAACGGTTTTATTAGAACTAAAACAAATTTCAACAACAAATTTATTAGAACAAAACATTTTTTTTTTTGTTTCTGATCCCACTTCTGGGAACATATAAAAAAAAAAACAGAAACAAAGCTTGTACATCTGTGGTCGTCGTGAAGGAGGTGTTGGCGAAGGAGAAGCTCCATTGTGAACCCTAATTCCAAACCTAATCGTCGATGACGAAGAACGTTAATGGCGAAATTGAAGACCCCAAATTCAAAATCCCCAAATTCGAAATTGAAAGGCGACCAAAGGACGATGAAGAACATCAACGGTGAAATCAAAATCCCCAAATTCGAAATTGAAAGGCGACCAAATTTGAACTGGTAGACGACGTCGATGGATGACGAACGAAGACAACGATGGACGATGGTCGATGAACGAACAAAGATGATGATGGATGACGAATAAAGATGACGATGGATGATGACGAACGAAGACGATGATGGATGATGATCGATGATTGATTTTCCAAATCATCTCTTGGGTGGATTTGTCAATTTTCACCTATTTCAAAAGAATTTCTAAATCCTTTATTTCACTTAAATTTGGCACTTGAGGGATTTTACAAATACATCCTACTTAATACCCAAACAAGGGATTTGTGAAAAAAAGATTTTGAAATCCCTCCCCCAAATCCCTTACCCAAACACAACCTTAAAGAATATTCATAATAAAATCACCCCCAAAACTCTCTAAGAATAGATCTGAAAAAAATGATATGAACAAATCAAACAAACAAGAATATTTACAATAAAATCACCCCCAAAACTCTCTAAGAACAGATATGAAAAAATGATATGAACAAATCAAACAAACAAGAATATTCACATGTATATACAAACACAAATCAACGTAAGTGGAAGAAGAAACTAAATTTTTTGAAGATTAAAGCTATCTGAGATTAATTTCGTGGCTACACTAAAAAAAATAAAAAAATAAAGAAAAAATTGAAAAAAAATGAAGAAAATTTGATTAAGTAACTCAAAAGAGGAGATCTAGATTTTAATTTTTTGAACCTTGTATAGAATTTGAGTTCTAATAGGATTCATGAAAATCGATGAGTCTCTGCAGAACGAAGACTTGTGTTCGTAGAAGGAGAATGTAGTCGGCCGTTTGTTGGAAAAGCTGGTCGGCTTTGATCTCTTCATTGCCGCCGTTAACAGTCGGTACTTGTTTCTTCAAAGCTTGTAATTTATCGAACCACGAGCTCGAATTCGCGGTTCGTGAGCTCTTTGGAGATCTACAAAATATTCTCCTTCTTCTCATCGCTGTATTTACAGGCCTCTTTGGCCGTGACGCCATGGATGGATTAGGAGAGAGTAAGAGAACGAAGCTTAGAGAGAGAGAGAGATGAAATGCGGTGGCGTAATGGAGTCGTCGTCGGCGTCGGTGTCATCGGCGAACGGAGCACATGTTTGGAGGTGGTTCGACGGCTACGAGTAAGAGGTTGGAGATTAGGTTGAAGATGAAATAAAATTGGGAATTAGGGCTTGTTCCTTATACATATATATGGGGGTAAATATGTCTGTTCACTATTAGTCAATGATTAAATGTTAAGAATATTTTTATCAAGGTTTGTAAAATAATCTTTTTACTTAAAAAGGTTATTGAGGAGAGATAGTGTACAATATGGGTTAAACATTAAAAATCCTAATATTAAAATTAGTTAGAGTAGAGATTACAATTCATAGCTAAAGAGTTAAAAATATTAAATTTGTCATTTCTCATCACAAACATGGTATGATTCTAATTTTTAAAAAAAATCATGTCTTTAATTTAAGTTAAAAAAAAATAAAAGTTATGGGGAATACTATTTTGTAACAGTGTAGTTATATTCTACTAAAATATACTTAGTAACAAAAATAATCATAACGTAACTACTAATTATTCTATAACAATATGGATTTATAACGTAATCGCATTGTTATAGTTGTTTCTCATTATACAAAAATATATCATGCAATTAGAATGTTACATTTGATTCATAGAGTTTTTCTGGATAAATATTGTTATCAATAAAGATTAAATATTGGAATTATATTATGTTTTCCTAGTTAATAGCAATTAATGGGATTCACTAAAAGTTGTATAATGGTCAGTGGAGCAGTTTTAAAGTTGTAAAAACATAAAAATAGATAAATGACATTTATCGTAAGTAGGGTCAGTCTCTGTCTTTTTTGGAAAAATGACCTGATGGTCTTGATATAGACTCAAATCTACCAAATTGTCCCAAAACTTTCTAACTAAACAAAATAATCTTCATTATCCAAAATTGTGTTACTGAATAGTCCCAATTTCAAATCTGAAATTAGATTCGAACGATTTTGCCCTTTTGCGATGTTGAATATAATATGAACGTAAATTTCGTGTTGAATATAACATGAATATGAATTTCATGTTGAATATAACACAAACATAACATATTGATGAACGTGATATCATTTTGAAGATGTTATACGAATCTTAATATATAATTAGATCATACCAAGTTGAATTCAACATAATGTGGAAAATTATGAAAGTTTCAAAATAGAATTTTGAATGTAATACGAATGTGAAAACTGAAAATTCTAAAAGTATCATGTTGAATGTAACACGAATATGAACTTTTTATGAAAAAATGATGAACGTGATATTTCTTGAAGATTTCAGATGAATCTGAATATATAATTTGTTGGTGTATAAAATTGGTACACACCTCAAGTATGGTCCAGTCGGATGCTAGGTGGGTCCTCTTGCTGAGGTGGAGTCGTCGGTTGAAAATTCTTCAGGTAAGATGTGTTGGGTTCTGGGGGGACTGACCTGCTATGTCTAGAGTCTTGCTCTTCAGGGAGTGTACTTGCAGAAGGCTCAGACTAGGATTTGTCCTAGTGAAGTCCCTCCGGCGTGGTAATCAGTTTTCAGAGAGAAAAGATACACTAATGCAACCAGTAAACAAATGAACTCGCGCATAATGTAAGCATATTCAAGTGTACGTCGAGCTTGCATAGCTCCCAATATATATAGGAGTTGGAGATGATTAGTCGAGTCTAAACATGGTTAATTAGCCGAAACCTTATGTTTAACAGATAATCTAGGGCGCTTTAGGAGATAACCTCTGGCTTGGGCTTTTGGGCCGATTTGGTGAAACCCACAAACTTTTGTTAGGCCTGTAGTGAAAATGTTGGTGATAGTGAACACGGGACCGGGGTCCAGATGTTGACTTGAAGAAGCCCAAAAATACCCTCATCATAATTAAATCATGAAAAAATTTGCATGCTAAATTTAATATGATGTGAAAAATTATGAAAGTTCCAAATAACATGTTGAATGTAACATAAATGTGAAATTTGAAAATTATAGAAATATCATGTTGAATGCAATACAAATCTGAAAACTAATGAAAAAAAAAAATGGAATGAGATTTGATTTTGAAGATTTTATTAAGACAGACCTAAATATACAATTAGATCGTGAAAAATGTGTAAAACAATAGTTATTTTGACTTTAATAAAATTATTTTGAATATTTATTTTAAAAAAATTATATATTAAGTGGTTTGAGGGGCAACTCTGACCGAATAATTAGAAATGACTATTTGATAACCCTCTAAAAAAATGGTCTATTTGGTAGTTTTACTCCCTTACGAGGAGTGGCCCGGTAACTGTCCCCCCCTCCCCCCCCCTTTTTTTAAGATAATTATTTTCTACTACTTCTCACTTTTTTTATTTTAACACATTTAATTTAAAAACCTATATATTTCCTTCTGTTAGGAAATTATAATTATGACATTAATTAAGTTATTATTTATAAAAAAAATAAAAATAGATCAATGATTAGAGAAATATTCCAGATTATCAAATCACAATAAACTTACAAAATATAAATTGAAATTACAATATGAAAAATAAATACAGAATGTTGAACAAAAGTAAACCACTTACAGCATTAACAAAAAATAAGGCCCCGTTTGCTAACCGTTTCCATTCCAGAATTTTCCATTCCATTCCTAGATTTTTGGGAATTCTGTTTGGGAATAGCGTTTGGTAATTTTTGTTTTCGTTTTCATTTAATTCCCATTTCAGAATTGTGCCAATTTTTTTCTTAAGAAATGAGAAACAGAAAAAATTTGTTTCTCATAATTCCCATTTCATTCCCAAAATCAATATTACTGTTCATCGGCCGGCTGCCGTCGGCCTCCAGCGGCGGCCATCTCCGGCGACCATCGTCGGTCACCTCCGGCATCACAAGTCGGCCACCTGGAAACTTTTGGCGCCGCTTGCCGGCCACCATCTGCCGTCGGCCGTCCGCCACCGTCACCCACTCGCCAGTCGCCGCCCGGCCAAAACCAAAGAAAAAAATCTCAAAAAAAATAAAATGGTTTTAGGATAAAATCGTTACCAAACTTGATTCTCTTCCCAAAAAAAAAAAAAAAATTATCGTTACCAAACGCGATTCTACTCTAAAAAAGGAAACCAAATTCTCATCCCATTCCCATCCCACTGCTGGAATGGAAACAAAAACGGTTACCAAACGCCACCTAAAATAAAATAATAATCAAATACCAGAGTAGGCTGATGGAGTCCCAGTCTTCAAACATGACAATCCCTAATCTTCAATATAGGCCACTGTACATAGCTTGAGTGAACTAGGAATGTCAACGATCCGAGTTCAACTTGGTTTCATGCAAAATCAAAATCAAAACCATTTAAGATATGTAAAACCAAAACCAAAACTGTCGATTTTTTTAAAACGGTTTTAAAACCGGACCGTTTAATTTTAGCCAAAACCAAAACCAAAAATCGCGAAATCGCGAAATCGTTTAAGATTTTTAAATTTTATAAAAAACCAAAACCAAAACCAAAACTGAAACCGCGAACCACAATTCACTATTAATTCTAAACATTCTCCAAATCATACACTCTTTAAAATAATTAAAAACCAATAGTAAAACCAACTATATAAAAACATTCTTCAAAATCATATAGTCTATGAAACCAACTACATAAAAATAGGTTTTAACATAAACTAAAAACCACCTAAAGTGAAACAAAAGGATTAAAAGTGTAAATAAATAAAAATAGGGATGAAACTATAAATACAAAATAAATTAAAAATAATATATATATATATATATATATATATATATATTATATCGGTTACACTGTTCGGTTATGCGAATATTATCCCAAAATCAAAATCGCTTCGGTTTCTAAATTTAAAACCAAAACCATTTAGTCAGTTTTAACCCGGACCATTTGGTTCGATTTCTCTCGATTACCTGTCGGTTCGTTTTTTTTTCCATACCTAGAGTAAACTCAACAAATGAGACCAATCCTCTCTGTCGATTTCAATAATAAGAAAAATTATCACAGACATCCCTTTTAAGACAATAATAACATAAATCTCCGGTCTTTTATCAAATATCACAAAAAAAAAATTATTGGAAAAAAACAATAATCAGTTACTTTTTTACCCTTATCTTTTATAAATTAAAAAAAATAAAAATAAAGCTAATACAATTACTACTTTACTTATATATATGTATATTTTTTTTTTCTTTTTCTTCATCTTTCTCTATCTCTCCACAGTTCCACTATCACTGACACCACCATCGCCGTCATCACCACTATCACCACCCCAATCTACTGTATCGCCGCCGTCACCACCTCAATCCGTCGTCATCGCTACCATCGATTTATCTCGCCACTCCCCTTTCTCTCGTGATTTCTCTCTCTACCGCACATCTCATTTCTCTCTCTCTCTCTATATATATATATATATCAGAAACAGAAAAAAAAAAAAAAAGAAGAGGAGATAAGAGATAGAGAGAAAAAAAAAATAGAGAGAGATAAAGACGTTGACATTGGTAGTGGATCTAGAAATTGATGGTGGTAGATGTCGCGATTGTGGTGGATGTTGTGATGGTGATGAGTTAATTTTGGTGGATGTAACGATGGTGCTGGGATCGGCGAGATAAATCGTTGTGGTGGTGGGATGGAAAATGTTGGCAAGCAATGGTGGGCTGGTGGATGGGGGATGAGTAGTGGCAGGCTAATGATGGTGCCAATGGTGGGGGTTGAATGGGTTTGCAATGGTGAGTTACTGAGTTGGTTCCACTATTTTTTGTTTTTCCGAAAGAAAGATGAGACAAAAAAAAGAAAATAAAATAAAATGAGAAAATAAAAAGATAAAAGAAATCACAAACAAAGTTAACAAATCAATAAGAAAGGTAATTTAATAATTCCAACAATAAATTTTATATTGCAATAGTAAAATTAATGAGAATATATCAGCTGCACCAAGAGATTCATTGCATGTTTTAGTCGATCCAATAATAAGAGCAATGACTAAAAGATTCAAAGAGACACATAATAGGCTAATTAAAGAGATTTGGATTGAGTTTACAATTGTGAAGCCCAAATTAGACCCAAAAGACAACTAAAGCCTAATCCATCTCATCAAAGCAAGCGAATGGGTTTAGGCATGAACTTGAATAGACATAGGGATGAGAGCCACAAAATTTCAAATTATTTATTTTATTAATTAGTCTTTTAATTTTATTCTAGGTCATTTATTGACTGATCTGTAAGGCATTAATGTCAAGTGGTCTTATCCTTTTTAAATTAGGAATAGTTATGAAACTTTTATATTTCTTTGACTTTGTCTTCCACATTGCTAAGAATTCTCCTAGATATGTTGCAGCCTATTTTGATTTATTTATTTATTTATTTGATTTTGTCTTCCACATTGCCAGGGAGACTCCTAGATATTTGACAACTTATTTTGATAAAGTTATCTAAGGATCTTTTGGCTGCCTATTTAAGAGGCATTGTAGCCTTGAGAAAAATATTTTTGATATCGATTAATATAATTGAGATGATTTTTCTCTTTTAGTTATTTAGAGAACTTTTCTGAACTTATCAAGATTATTTATTGATTAATATAATTGAGATGATTTTTCTCTTTAAGGTTTTTAGAGAACTTTTTTAAACTTATCAAGATTATTTACGGTGTTCAACCTCTATATCTTTGATTCGTGATTCTTTTAATCATTAGGTCAAGATCGTTTCGTATAAATTTGGTTCGCTTTTTGGTGGCAGAATATTACGTCGCCACTTTCACCGCAAGTGTACGGGTTAAGTTTTAGTATAGATCGGAAGGAGTAGGGGTTATCGTATCTACATGAATTGGTTGAGATTATTATCAAGTACTGTGATTGTCATAACCTAACTTCATTTAGGTGACAAAAATTAAGTTTATAATTAATTAATAATAATACTAAGTTAATTAAACTAACTATACTAATATTATATTGAGATGTTTAGGGAAAAGATTGTCAAATGATTAAATTTGTTTACAAAAACGTGTTTGGTTTCATTTAATTTACAATAATGACATTCGACCTATCCGACAATCTCTATATCGTAAACTCACTCGCCACTTCTCCCGAGTATAAGACGAGTGAATATGCGACTTCGCGTCAATGAAGAAGTCCCCTTCAACGTCTTAATGACACTAGGTCACATGAGTCTTGCTCCAACGTCATTGATTGCACACTTTCTAACTCCCTCCCGGGTTATTAGATTGTTGCGTTATGTTTACCCTAGTCCGAATTCGGGGTTACCTCTCCCGAGTGTCAAATCCCGTATTCTCTAATTATCTAAACAAGCATAATATCAAAGAATAACGGTAAACAAAATCGAAATAGCGAAGAACAACCATTAACGAAATACAAACTCAAACAAACAACTATTTCATAAAATATATTAATCCCTAGACAAAATCCATTTAGCTCATGGCCATAATCATTTATACAATGAAAACCGAGCTAAACATGCTCAACAACGTACCGAAGTTAAGAAAATAAAGAAGAAACGAAGAAAACTCAGCCGTAGTTCGAAGATTTGGCGCTAAAACTGTTCAACAATCGCTTATTCTTCTTCACAATGTATTCTTCTCCTTTGGATTTGATTGAGCACACCCCAAAATACTCTCAAAATATTAGGAACCCTAAGGGGTCTCCTATGGCTGGGGTTTTTGAGAAGGAGAGATGAGAGGGGCTTAAATAGGGAGCAAAAATATAAAAAATATCTAAAAAGTGTGCAGAGTAACTGCCGCGGTGGGTGGGTATGTCGGTTAAGCCACGGCCTCGGCGGTGGGATCAGGGACCTTGCTGTTGTTTTACCACCTCGGCGGTGGGATTTTAGAATCTTTTAGGCCTTCTCTACATATTGACTGTCGCGGCGGTGGTCTGGACGCCGCATCGGTAGGCTGCTAGTCTGAATTTTGCCCTTATGCTTGTTTTTCCACCGTTCTCGATCCAATTTGATCGTTTATGATCCGTTTTCATGCCTTTTCACCCCATACATCTTATTTATGCAAAAATACATAAAAATGTATTAAAACGTAATAAACATACTAAAAAACTAATAAGTTCGATTTGAAAATAGATAGGTAAATTACATCTATCACTTTTCGTTCATAAACGTTAGGTCAAGGTAATCTATCCAAACTTTTGTATTTTTATTTCGTTACCAATCTGATTTAGTTCGATCATTCGTGAAGAAACCTTAATTTGGTTTTGGGTCTCACTAATCCTTAGTGAGTTTCGCATAAAAAATTAAAGATGACATCAGTAGATCAACTCTGATTTAGCAAGTCAGTTGTTCTAGTAAAAAAAAAAAAAGATAAAAAGTGTTCTTGGTACTTGATAAAAGACAGAACTTCCGTGGTCATCTTCTCAAATACAGGAATTATCAATAGTAATTTCTCAAATTAATAATATATCAAAAAATGAAAGTTATATTTTTATATTTTGTTTTCTTGTACACATCAATTCAACATCAGTATCTAACACCTTAACAACTTAATAAGAAGTATTATGGCAATGCAGGACTTGAAATTTTTGAGTTAGTGAGAGAGGCTCCAAGATTCTATTTTCAGTTCTTGCTCGTTTTTTAAAATTTCTCATTCTTTTTGTTCCTGCCATGGAGGCTTCCAGTGCTGGGATCCTCCCTAGCACCCTGTTCTTCATTCTAAATTCAATCTACAATCCACAAATTCTTCAAAAGATCATTCTCAACCTGCTCCAATTTCATTCACACAAAAAATCGTTTGCGAGTGTTCTTCAAAATAAGCCCTCTATTATTTCAAAAAAATTGGCGCAAAAATACAGGGGTGAGCCTGCGATTTTCTTTTGTGAGGAAGAAGTGGAAAAATTATCTGTTTCTTTCAAATACGCTTTGGTTGGTAAATTTACAAATGGTAGGCCTCATTTTGAAGCCATCAAGAAGATGTTTTTTGCACTCAAATCTCTCGGCAGGTTTTGATATAGGATTTCTTAATCAACGCAATCTTCTTATTCAGTTACATTCTGAAGAAGATTTTCAACGTTTATGGATCAAAGAACAATGGCTCATTCATCAATACCCGATCAAGATGTTTAAATGGACTCCTGATTTTCAAGCAAATATCGAATCTCCTTTGGCGCCAATTTGGGTCTTTATTGAATTTCTTCCAATTTATTTCCATAACAAAAAGGCTATTTTCTCTATTGCTTCGGCCATTGGTTCTCCATTAAAGATTGATGCTGCTACGGTGAATTTGTCCAAACCAAAGATGTCTCGTGTGTTGTGTTGAGGTTGATTTGCGACGTCCTCTGGTAAAGCATATTTGGATTGGAAATGGCTCTAAAGGGTTCTGGCAGGTTGTTTCATATGAATCAAACTTGTCCCACTGTAATATTTGTTTCAAGCAAGGCCATTCTAAGGTTAATTGTAAATCCAAGATTCCTTCTTCTTCATCTCCTTATGATCCAGAAATCTTTGTTCCTGTTACAAGAAAACAAAGTAATTCTAATTCTGATCAAATTGATCTGTCCTAAGGTATTGTTTCTAATTCAGTCAAAAGTCCTCCATCCAAACAATCTTTGGATAATTCAAAATCATTTCCTCAATGGTTCCTTAAAAGTTATGAAGATAAATTCAGATGATGAGGATCCTGATTTTTCACTTAAGAAATTCAATTCAGCAAAAAAGACAAACATTTTCAATCAAAGCTTTCTTCTTCCCATTCTTTGCCTTCAAAAGATAATAATATTGCTTCTAAGGATGTTAAAGCTAAAAACCATCTCAGAATGTTTCTAATCCTCATTTCATTGCAATTGCCAATTCTGGTAATTTCACTGTGATTAAGCCTGTTAAAAGCACTTTTTCTTAGCCTAAGTCAACCATTGTAAAATCCACCCCCTTGGTTTTCTCCTCCCCTTCCATCAAGATTATTTCACCTAAAAAATCATCCTAGAAGGCTCAAGTTTCTCATTCTGGTGATACTTCATGTTCTGATGTTTTTGCTGATCTCCAAATTACTAAATTGTAGGCTATGACAATTTTGGCTAAAACCTATTCCTTGTCCATCCCTAATAATTCTAGCACATGTGTTTTGAATAATTCATCCTCCTTAGGTGTTCCAATTGATCATTCTTCCTCTCCTATTATTTTTGACAATCTTACTGTTACATAGGCTGTTAAGGATCAAATTCCCATATGTGGCATTCCTGATTCCTCTCTTGATAATGACCTTTCTCACATTCCCATTTTACATTCTAAATAAATTCCAAAAGGTTCAATTACTCTTCCAAATGATTTTACTCGAATTGGATCACCTTCTGTTTTTCATGCTGGAAATTCTGAAAAATGCAGGTCTAAAGTCAATTCCTCCAAAAAAGCTTTCTCTAGGTCTTTACCCTCTCTCTCCAATACTATTTCAGCCATTGAAACTTCATCAGATTGTCCAAATGTTTCTCCTTACGATTTTTCTCATATGGAGCATCCTACTGTTTCAGTAGATATTTCTGGCAGTCCTGATTTATCTAAGTCTAATGTCAATTTCATTAAGCCTTCATCCATTCAAGCCAAATCCTCTTTTTACATATCTACTTTACCTTTCTCTTCCTCCCCTAATCATGTTTCACATCATTTGGCTGGTCCTTCAAATTTTGATCCCCCCACTGTTTTGACAAAAAATCAGATTCCTAAGAATGCAGCTTCTCTGCCTTCCAAGTCTAAAAGTTTGCAGTCTTCTCCTTCTTTTTCAAGTCATTTTTTCTCAATTGATAATGAGGTGATTCAAAAATTTACTTTGTCCCCTAAAAGAGTTACATGTGAGGTTGTTTCTCTTGAGCATGAGGATATTGAATGGCTCATTCCAAAGAAGACTAACAGGTATAAATCTTAGTTTCAATCCAGTGTGATGACTAGATTTGGTTTGAGAAGTAAGGATTCATCTTCTATTGTTTCTAATGATTAAATGTCTTATGTGCCTCTAAGGGGGCTACAAGAGTCAGATTGAAGAAGCTTGTCGAAGATAACAGATTGCCGTTTTTTATACTTCTTAAGCCAATGCTTGCTAGGGATGCTTTGTTACCTTTAACTCAATATTTGAAATTTAATCATTCTTATTCTAATTCATCCAGTAAAATATGGTTGTTTTGGAAGAATCCATTTAATTGCTCTATCATATTTTCATCCACTCAGCTTGTGATTGCTGAATGCATCAATCCTGCTTTTGACTTTAAATTGTCTTTAGTAGCTGTTTATGCTAAATGCAGCTATCCAGAAAGAAGATATCTTTGGAATGATTTGGAATCTTATATCTCTCCATTGAGCCATACTTGTATTGTTTCAAGGAATTTCAACTGTTATTCTAGTAATGGTGATAGAAAGGGCTGTTAATCCAATTCTCAGATTAGTTGCTTTGAATTTAATTCCTGCATTCAGAACTGTGGTTTGCTGCACATTCCATTCACTGGTTCCAAATTCACTTGGTGTAATATTAACAAAGGCAATGCTAGAAAATGGTGTAGATTGGATTGGTCCTTGATGAATTCAGTTTGGTTATCAAAATTTCAAAACTCCATTGTTGTTCATCTGCCTAAAACAGGTTCTGATCATTCTCCACAACTCCTTTCCTTTTCTCCCCATATTCCTAATAGCCCTATTCCATTTAAATTTCAGCACTTTTGATGCTCTAATCCTGATTTTTCCTCCATTGTTGCTGCTCATTGGAATAAGCCTTACATTGGATCAACCTTATCAGCTATTGCCTTCAAGCTTAAATCCTTAAAACCTGTGCTCAAACAGTGGAGTTCTTATTTTTATGGTAATATCCTCAATGCTGCCAATAATGCTGAATTGGAGGTCTCTAGGTTGGAAGAATTTTGCCTCATCAATGATAATGCTGAGAATTGGGCTATGTATAATCATGCTTTGGCTAAGCACAAACAAGCTATTCTTGTTGATGAGTAGTTTGGAAACAAAAATCAACATTCAAATGGCTTAAGGATGGTGATGCCACCTCTAAATTCTTTTATGCCTCTGTGAAAGATCAAATATCAAAAAGAAAAATCGATGCTATAACTGATTCCCATGGTGACTCTCATTCTAATTCTCAGAAGATTGAAGCCTGTTTTTTGCAGCATTTTCAGGATGCTTTATATGATCAATCCTTTCTGCTTAGTTTGGAATTTCTGGATATGATTCCTCATTTGGTTAGTGATCTTGATAATGATGCTCTTTCATCCATTCCCACCATGGAGAAAATTAAAGAAGTTGTTTTCAGCCTTAAAGGAGACAGTGCAGCAGGTCCTGATGGCTACACTGGCAGGTTTTTTACACACTGTTGGGAGATTATTAAAGGTGATTTGTTGCAAGTTGTTATGGAATTTTTTTGTGGTGCTGAGCTTTCTAAATCTTGTACTAGCACTTTTTTGGCTTAATTCCCAAAGTTGATAATCCTTCTTTACCTTCTGATTTTAGACCAATTAGCCTATGCAATTTCCTCAATAAGATCATTTCCAAGTTTTTAGTCAATAGACTTAAACTTGTTCTTCCCAAAGTAATTTCTCCTGAGCAAAGTGCATTGAACGCGCCCCAATGTTCCAGAGAAAACCAAAAACAAATATATATATAGATATATGTTTATATATGCTTGGCGCTGGTAAAACGAGAAGGGTTTTTAAAAACGTCGATTTTCTCATTAAAATGTACTTAAACCTGTTTTAGAAAAAATGAGTCGCCACCTAGCATTGGGTTTAAATGATGTGCTAGGTCACCATATTTTTCTTTTTTTGAAAATAATTTAAAAATGGCTTAAGTAAAATTTGACTCCAAAAATAATATGGTCTAACTAGAGATTCGTTTAAAGAGTTCGGGGGTCAGTTACGCTCGGGGAAGGTGTCAAGCACCCCAAGACGCCCGTCCAAAGACGGTACCTTATCCGATTAAGTCCAATTAGAATTTAAATCCGAATGTTCTTATTTTATTTTTAAATCCTCCTTATATACACATACACACACATTTGAGGAAAGTGATCCCCCTTCTAAACCTAGACCGTTCTGATTGAAGGTTGGGAATTTTCCACCTCGTATTGTTAGCACATTATATTTAATACAAATTAAATAAAACACCCGCACACACGCATCGAGGAGAGTAATTCCCTTCTAAATCTTAGCCATTCAAATTGAAGGTTGGGAATTTTCCACCTCGTATTGTTAGCACATTATATTTAATACAAATTAAATAAAACACCCGTACACACGCATCGAAGAGAGTAATTCCCTTCTAAATTTAGCCATTCAAATTGAAGGTTGGGAATTTTCCACCTCGTATTGTTAGCACATTATATTTAATACAAATTAAATAAAACACCCGTACACACGCATCGAGGAGAGTAATTCCCTTCTAAATTTAGCCATTCAAATTGAAGGTTGGGAATTTTCCACCTCGTATTGTTAGCTTTAAAAAAAAAAAAAAAATAAATAAAATAAAATAAAAAATAAAAAAAAAATAAAAAAATAAAAAAATAAATAAATAAAAAGTAATAAATAAATAAATAAATAATAAAGGAAGAAGAAAAAAAAAATTAGTATAATAACAACTTAAAAAAATAAGAGTAAGATTTACAACAGATGAAAATTTACCACCTTCTTGGAGATTTTTCTTCTTCAAAATTACAATAAAATGAAAATAATATTATTTTCTTCAAAATTTTTCTCCAGATTTCTCCTCTCCCTTAAAAAATTTCTCTCAAAAAATTTCTTCCTCCCAAAATTTTCTCTTCTCCCTCTTGTGATCCTTCCTCTATTTATAGGAAGGAAAAGTAGAGGTTTGCCGACAAAAACAAACACAAAAAGTAAAAAAAATAATAAAAAAAGGGGTGGGTGCACCGAAATTCGGTGCACCCACCAACTTTTGGGTGCACCGAATTTCGGTGCACCCAAAAGCAGGGGGGACATCCCCCCTGCTGGCCGCATGTGCGGCCAGCTTTAAAGCTGGTCGCACCAGCGACCAGTGGCTGGTCGCTGGTGCGGCCAGCTGGTCGCACCAGCGACCCCTTTTGCAGCCCCCCCCGGCGTTCGGTCCAGACCTCTCTCGTTCTCGTCTTTTTCTTGTCCGTTTTGTTCCGAATTAACGCGTTTTTATTCCACTTCGAAAAATCTACAAAACCAAAAATAAAAAATAAAAAATAAATAAATCAATTACTAATATTTAATTTACTTAAGAGATTAATAAAACTTAATTTAGCAGTATTAAACCGCATAAATACGGTACAATCAAAACAAAATAAATAAAATAATAAAAAAAAGTAACTATAAAATAAAGTATAATTTTTTTTTTGCGAGGCGGTCAAAAATGCCGTGTCTACAGCTGCCCCTCTTTGTCATGCAAGTTCACTTGCTTGACAAAGATAAAAGACCACGTCATTTTGATCGTCCCATTTTTATTTTATTTATTTTTTAGTTTATTTTCTAATAATAGAACAAATAAAATAAAATGACTCATGACGAACAAGTGTCCATTTAGAAAAATAAGAGAATGACTCATGACGATGTTCATGATAAACAAATGTCCGTTTAGAGGATTGTTTAGAGTAATAAAAAAATGACTCCTGACGATACTCATGACGAACATGTGTCTGTTTAGAGGATTGTTTAGAGTAAAAAAATGACTCCTGACGATACTCATGACGAACACGTGTCTGTTTAGAGGATTGTTTAGAGTAAAGAAAAATGACTCCTGACGATACTCATGACGAACACGTGTCCGTTTAGAGGATTGTTTAGAGTAAAAAAAATGACTCCTGACGATACTCATGACGAACACGTGTCTGTTTAGAGGATCGTTTAGAATAATAAAAAATAACTCATGACGATACTCATGACAAACGCGTGTCCGTTTAGAGGATCGTTTAGAGTAATAAAATGATTCATGATGGTACTCATGACGAACATGTGTCCATTTAGAGGATTGTTTAGAGTAATAAAAAAATGACTCATGACGATACTCATGACGAACACGTGTCCGTTTAGAGGATCGCTTAGAGTAATAAAAATTATTCATGCCCCAGCCCTCTTGGCCAGGGGCTTAAAGAAAGTTCAAGAGTATAAAATATGCCCCAACTTGTGACTGAGCCAGAATGAGAGAGCAAAGATATAAATGTGCCTCAGCCGAACTCTCAGATGACCGAACATTTATAGATTGCCTGCGTACCTTAGTATTATGCCGAGGATCAAGTTTGGCGTAGTTCACTTTTCGCCCTTTTCAGGGCAAAACGCATACCTGGACTCTCATTTAGAGCTTTGGAACTTTCAGCAATAAAAAGTTTCTAATTTGAACCGGAAGGTAAGAAGTCTTTGTGAGAGAGAAATCCATGCTTCCATGTCCTTTGAAAAGCCTGTAATTGAACAAAAACACATGTAACACAAAAATTTAGTTTGAAAAACTTATCACTCTTTACGACTCGCAATTCCGTCCAACCGGAAGGTAAGAAGACTTTGTGAGAGAGAAATCCATGCTTCCATGTCCTTTGAAAACCCTGTAATTAAACAAAAAAACACATGTAACACGAAAATTTAGTTTGAAAAACTTGTCACTCTTTACGACTCGCAATTCCGTCCCCCCTTTTTCATCGCAATCCCTCATTTGATGGCGCTTGACTTTCTCGGGTCACGGGACAGTATCGGGAGATTTTTCCGTCTCGTCCTTCCGTCAATCTTAGAGATGTACTTTCTGGAGGTTTTCTCCGGGTTGTTGGTAGGGTCTGGTTTTTTTTTTTTTGGACAACATCCCCATCAGCCTTTATTTCTCTGCACCCGCCGATTCTCACTTTCTCTTTTCTACTAGGCATCCTCAGTGCTTAGGAGAATCACATACTCCTGTTTTCTTTGTATTTTTCAAATCCTGCAAAACTAATTTAACCAAATATGGGAAAACGTGTAAAACCTTACCCCAAACAGGTATCTTTATCACCAGATATGTTGACTGCGAGATTTTAAGCCGGATTGTCTGACAAGTATGATTTCAATGCAAATTTGAGCCATATTCGATGTTCCTTTTCACAGATTCCAACTCTTGCTCAAATCCATCAAGTTCCGAACACAGAAAAGTTTTACGGTCAATGGAAGTCAACCGTAGTGGGAATTCCAAAAATACCCCTATGAGTGATCTAACTGTTTTGTTAATTTTTTTTTTTTTTTTTTTTTTTTTTTTTTTGCGACACGGTCTCTACATTTTTCTCATAGCGCCCTTTCAAGTTTTCACCATGTTCGAGCCGTATTTTTTTTTTTTTTTTTAAGCAACAGATAATCACAAATTGAAATAAACTTACTTAGAAAATAAGGACATTTATTAGGCAAAGTATTTCTTTACAGAATCCGAGTTTAGGGGCTCGGGAAATACATCACCATCCATTTCCTGGAGAATCAACGCTCCACCGCTCAAAGCCTTATAAACAACAAAAGGACCTTCCCAATTTGGCGCGAACTTACCCTTAGCTTCATCTTGGAAAGGAAAGATTTTCTTCAAAACTAACTCACCGACCTTGAAGACTCTAGGGTATACCCGTTTATCATGAGCTCTAGTAATCCTCTATCTGTAACACTGTCCGTGGCATATCGCTGTCAGCCGCTTTTCATCGATTAAACAGAGTTGGTCCAACCGTTGTTGTACCCATTCAGTTTCATCAAGCTCGGCCTCTATGAGCACTCATAGAGATGGAATTTCCACCTCGGCTGGTATCACCGCTTCTGTGCCATAAACCAGAGAATAGGGGGTTGCCCCTGTCGAGGTCCGAACCGAGGTTCGGTAAGCCATCAAAGCATATGGCAGCATATCATCCCACTCCTTATAATTGTCAATCATCTTCAGGAGAATTTTCTTTATATTTTTGTTGGCGGCTTCCACTGCTCCATTCATTTTTGGACGGTAAGGCGCTGAGTTTTTGTGGTCGATCTTGAACTGCTGACATATTTTCTGTATTTCTAAACCCTTCAGGTTTTTAGCATTGTCGGTTATCAATGTTTGCGGCAAACCGTATCTTGACACAATATTTTCTTTGATGAATCGAGCTACTATCTTTTGAGTCACTCGGGTTAATGAAACGGCTTCTACCCACTTGGAAAAATAATCAATTGCCACAAGGATAAAGCGATAACCACTCGGCGCCTTAGGGGTAACTTCTCCAATCACGTCCATACCCCACATTGAGAAGGGCCATGGGGCCGCCAAGCAATGAAGGTGCGAAGGTGGGACATGGATTTGATCACCATGAATCTGACACTTATGGCATCTTCGAACAAACTGCACGCAGTCGCTTTCCATCGTTAACCAAAAATGACCGGTCCTCAGGATCTTCTTGGCAAGCATGAAGCCACTCATGTGAGGTCCACATATGCCACCATGGACCTCTTTCATCAACTGGATGGCCTCTTCGACTCCAACACATCTCAACAGGCCCATGTCAGGGGAGCGTTTGTACAGTGTCTCCCCGCTTAGGAAGAATTGGCCTGCTAACCTCCGGAGAGTTTTTCGATCAACACTTGATGCCCCTTTCGGGTACTCCTGATTTTTCAGAAAGTTCTTTATGTCATGGTACCACGGGTCTTTGGCTGGCTCAGATTCAAGCTGGCAGCAGTGGGCCGGTCGGCGTTGAACTCGGATCACCACCGGAATGATATCATCATCCTCTCGAGTGATAGATATCATAGATGCCAAGGTAGCTAAGGCATCGACGAAGTCATTTTTTAGCCTCGGTATGCTTTCAAATTCTATTATTGTAAATTGCTCGCACAACTCCAGGAGGTGATTGTTATAGGCTATCAAGGTCAGATCTCTCGTGGCATATTTATCCGTCACCTGATTGATTATCAGCTCAGAATCTCCGAACACTAGCAATTCTTTGATTTTCATATCGACAGCTAGCTGGAGTCCCAGAATACAGGCTTCGTACTCAGCTCGATTATTTGTGCTCTGGAACTTCAACTTGGAAGCCACTGGATAATGTTGTTTGCCCGGAGAAACCAGAACGGCTCCGATTCCAGCCCCTCGAGAGTTCACTGCTCCATCAAAATACATTTTCCAGACTGTTTCCTCATTTTCTTCATCCACCGCGTGAATCGACTCGTCAGGGAATAGCGTCTTAAGAGGCTGGTTATCCGTTTGAGCTAGACAACTAGCCAACTGATCTGCTATCGCCTGACCCTTTACTGACTTTTGGGTCTTGTAGATGATATCGAACTCCGTCAGCAGCATCTGCCATTTTGCAACTTTTCCTGACAGAATCGGCTTCTCGAAGATGTATTTTAAGGGATCCATCCTGGCTATCAAGTAGGTAGTCAGTGGGAGCATATAATGGCGCAGTCTTTGAGCGGACCAAGCCAATGCACAACAGGTTCTCTCCAGCAAGGTATAATTTTCCTCATACTTTGTGAAGCGCTTGCTGAGGTAGTAGATGGCTTGCTCCTTCTTTCCAGATTTATCGAGTTGCCCAAGAATAGCTCCCATGGAGGAGTCAAGAACTGACAAATATAGTAATAACGGAACCTTCTCCCGAGGCGGCACTAGAACGGGAGGGTTCGTTAGATAGACTTTAATTTTCTCCAAGGCATTTTGGCAATCTGCATTCCATCGCCCGTCACTTTCTTTTCGAAGTAGCTTGAAGATTGGCTCACAAGTGGCAGTGAGTTGGAAGATGAATCGGGCTATGAAATTTAATCGCCCCAGAAAACCTCGGATTTCTTTCTCATTTCTCGGCGGCGGCATCTCACGAATGGCCTTCGTCTTTGCAGGATCAATCTCGATTCCATGGCGATTTACCATGAAACCAAGAAGTTTTCCGGAAGCCACCCCAAACGCGCATTTTGCTGGATTGAGCTTGAGCTGGTACTTTCGAAGTCTGTTGAACACCTTTTTCAAATGGCAGAGATGATCATCGTTCTCCTGTGATTTAACGATCATGTCATCAACATATACCTCCATCTCCTTGTGCATCATATCATGAAATAGGGTCGTCATTGCTCTTTGGTATGTTGCCCCGGCGTTTTTGAGACCGAAAGGCATCGCCCTATAGCAAAAGACTCCCCATGGGGTAGTGAAGGCTGTCTTTTCTCGATCTTTCTCATCCATCAGAATCTGATTATAGCCAGAGAACCCATCGGCGAAAGAATAGAGCTTTCGCCCCGCAGTATTGTCGATGATGATGTGAATGTTTGGCAGTGGAAAATCATCTTTTGGACTCGCCCGGTTGAGATCACGATAGTCCACGCAGACTCTGATTTTTCCTGAGGACTTTGGCACGGGAACGACATTTGAGAGCCATTCACTGTAGTTACAGACTTCAATAATTCGGGCATTGAATTGCTTCACGATCTCCTCCTTGACCTCGAGGCTGACAGCGGGCCTTAGTTTCTTCAACTTTTGTTTGACTGGTACACTCCCCGGCTTTAGCGGCAGCTTATGGGCCACGATACTCTTGTCCAGTCCTACCATGTCATCGTAGGACCAGGCAAAGATATCTTGGTAGGAAATTAAGAGCATTGTCAACTCTTTCTTTTCCAGAGTCATGAGAGCTGATCCAATCTTTACTTCCTTCAACTCTTCCGAGGTCCCCAAGTTTATCAACTCGGTCTCATCGTTACTGGGAATCGGCTTGTTCTCGAACTCCGTGAAAGCTTTTCGGATCTCACCATCGTCTGGCTGGCAAGAGTCATCTTCTGCTTCCACTCCCATTGGGTTATGGTCTGGTTCTGCATTGAAATCATACTTATCGCACTCTGGCTCAGTTATATCGCATGCATCATTGTGTTTTAGACATCCTGAAAGCATAAAATTTAAACATTTAAACCATATGTCGGATAAAACAGAATTGCATTCATTAAATATAAAAACCCATTACAAAGCAAAATCCCTTTCCATCTAGAAGGCAAGGTGGATGGAGGGATGACCAACAGAAAATCTCCCTAAGTTTACCGAAACGCCTGGCGAATTGGGAGAGAACAAGAATCCCAATTCTGCAGCTTTTCTTTTCCCTTGGTTCGAATACCAGACCCATGACTTGGCCCTGCCTCGTCTCTCATGATTACATTCACAGCTTCCTTGATCATTACTCTCTCAGGGTGCAACTTGAATCCTGCGGTCTCCTTCTCTTTGTTGAGGGTTTCTGCTGGATAGGGGAAAGTGACCCGGATATGCGGAATTTTCATTGGCTGGTTGTCTGGGGATCCATCCCTCTTCTTCCGGAAGAACTTCGCTCTGTCTGCTTTTGTCGGCTCGTATCCCAATCCGAATCTCCCCTTCTTCTCCTTGACTTCTATCGGTTCTGTAATTCCGTCTAGATTCTTGCCCAAACCTTTCCCGGGAATGCAACCCCGAGACTTCATTTCTTTAGCAACGAAGGCCACAGTGTTAGACAGTGATGGTGTCATCTCGTGTCCTCCTTCCTTCACAAAGGTAGCATTCGCAACGTCGAACACGTGATAGGAGGCTTCAATCTTCTCCTTCTCCTTTCCGTCATCTGTTAACGGGACATGCCGACTTATCGCTTGATGGAAAGGTATGATATCTGAATCAGCCCTGATCATGTACAATGTGTCATTAATGATAAACTTGATCTTCTGATGTAGAGATGAAGGCACTGCCCCAGCGTTATGGATCCATGGCCTCCCCAACAACAGGTTGTACGAAGCAGGTATGTCGAGCACTTGGAACTTCGCATTGAACTGTATTGGACCAATTTCAATTGGCAGGTCAATTTCTCCAACACTATCTCTCTTAGCCCCATCGAATGCTCGGATAACCGTCTTAGACGATCGAACCTGTGATAGATCTATCCCCATTTCTTCCAGGGTCGACAAAGGACAGATATTTAGTGCCGATCCATTGTCAATCAGCACCCGAGCTATGAACATTCCATGGCTTTCGACCGTGATATTCAAAGGCTTGTTGTGACCTATTCCATCATCGTCCATCTCGTCATCTGTGAAAGTGATGGTGTTAGATCCTAGGACCTGTTCGACCAGAGTGACAAACTTCTTCGGAGAGATCGTGCTAGGCAAGTGGGCTTCATTTAGGACTTTCAGCAGTGCCTGTCTATGTACTTCTGAGGATAGAAGTAGTGAGAGCATCGAGATTTGCGCCGGTGCTTTGCTGAGTTGCTCCACTATCTTGTATTCTGAATTCTTCATTGCCTTTAGAAAGCCATGAGCCTCCGGTTCTGACACTGGCTTTTTCAGGGCCCCTCTTGGTTCTCTCACAGGAATCCTGCTCAAATCCTGTGGCGTATACACCCTTCCAGACCGAGTGATTCCACCGGTTTCTCCTACGGAGATTGGCAATTCTTCTCCTTCTCCTGTTTTAGCGACGATCTCATAATTCCACGGAACCTTATTGAGATTTTCCACCATCTTTTGGATTGGGAAAGACAAAACTAGAGATTTCTCCAGTTTTTGGGCTACCCTTTCTAGATGTAATTCGAACCCTCCGCAGAGAACCTCCGGGTGTAAATAAACACCACCGATATCGATCACATCAACTTCTTCTTCGACCTCCTCTGTGAAAATTAGATTGACGCCACTTCCTGAGGAGGCGTGTTCAGGCAACGGATTTTGCTGACAATTTGGCGTACCGGCCTCAGGTTTTTTAGAAAACGTGATGGCTCCGGTCCGTATAAACTCCCGGATTTTGTCTTTTAGCTGAAAGCATTGTTCAGTCACATGTCCTCTGGTTCCCGAGTGGTATTCACAGAAAGCATTTGAAGAAGCTGCTTTACTCCCAAGTTTAACTTCGTAGAATGGAAGGGGCGTCAGCATCTCCTACTTCAAACAATTCCGGTACAACTCGGTGATCGAGACCGGAAGGTCTTGTAGCTCTCTGTTGTCGTTCTGGAAATTTTTCCCAGTAGCATGAGGTAGAAGGTCTTGGTGGTATTGGGTTCCTGACCTTGGAGTGCGGTTAAGAATTTGAGGTGGGGTGTTCGGGCGTGGTTGATAGGTATGGTAAGAGGGTGTTGGGTAGACTTGAGGGTAATATTGGGGAATGTGGTTTTGATAAGGGGGAGGTACATTTTGGTAATAGCGGGGGCGACTTTGGGAATAGGGTTGGTTTTGAGGATAGTTTTGGTTTTGGCGATTTTGAGGAGGGTAGTTGTGATATTGGTTGTTCTGGCTCGGGTAGTTCTGGGGACAAGAAGTTTGGGGGTAGTTCTGGTAATGGGTTTGTCGAGGGGAAACGACAACAGCTACTTCATTTTCTTTGATCTTTGGCGGGGCTGACCTTTTCGTCAGATTGGATTGGGCCCCTTCAATTTTTCCGCTCCTTATTCATTCTTCCGTCACCTTGGCCTGTTTGATCGCATCGCCGAAAGAAACCACTGCTATGCTCGAGAGATCTCGATAGAACGGCGGTGACTGAATTGATTTGAATATCTCTAACTGAGCCTCCTCGCTCAGCTTAGGGACAACTTTGGCAGCCTCTTCCCTCCAACGAGCAGTATACCTCCGGAAACTTTCGTCTTTATTTTTCAGTATCTGGTAGAGGGTATTGCGGTCTGGCGCAGCATCCCTATTGTACACATATTGCTCACAGAAGGCCTCTACCAGATCTTCAAATGTTTTAATCTGTGATAGCTCCAGGGTCATGTACCAGTTGAGAGCCGACCCTTTCAACGATCTCCGAAACATCTTTAGGCAAAGGTCTTCGTTCCGAGCATGAATTCCTAACTCCTCTTTGTAAATGCTGACATGCCATTCTGGAGGGCCAGTGCCATCATATTTTGTGAATTCTGGAACCACGAAATTTTTCGGGTACACAATCCCGGGTGGTGCTGACAACTCCTTGTACGTCGCTTTCCTGGACGGCTTCTCCTTTTGCCATTCTTCCATAGTTTTTTCTAATTTCTCCATTTTCAGAAGCCAAACCGGTGGAGGGCCATTCTCTTCTTTGTTTTCAGTTTCAATGGCCGGGGCCGGTTGGCTATCATTTGAATTGTTTGGTGGAGCAACGACCCTCTCCGGGTGAATGAGGATTTGCGGGGCAGCGGGGGCCGAGCCCTCTGGCGAGGCCTGATAGACATGCCCCTGGATGGGATATGTCGGAGCTCCATAGGCGAAAGGATGAGGGCCCATCTGAGGTCCATAATAGACCGGTACTGCAAAGTTCGGGCCGACGTGGTTCGGATTCGGCCCTGAGTTCTCCATCCCGATACTTGTAGGGTTTCCATTTGGGGATTCAGTCACAGGAGTCCCGTTGGACGGAGGAATAGGCACCTCTTGAGGTCGGCTAAGTTCGTTGATCCTTTCCATCAACCTGTCAATAGTTTCCTGCATCTGAGCTATCTGGATCGTTCGGGGAGATTCGGGATTGCTTTCTGATGTCATCCTGGAATGAGTCTGTGCTCGACTGCGTATAAAGATCGGATTTCGAAAGGGGGGAACTGGATTTGCTTTTCGGGGACCAATTTTCTTTGTCTTGTCTTTTTCTTTTTCACCTACAAAAAATCATTTTTTTAGTTCACGTGGGTCTTAGGTGGCCTTAAAGCCCTTTCTAATTCGAAGATTTCAATTTCGGTAACGACTAATTTAAAAAAAAAAAATTTATTTTTTATTTTTTATTTTTTATTTTTTTTTTGTCGTTCCCTACCGATATTGAAAACTTTGAACTTGTTTGGTTATTTTTTTTTTATTTTTTTTTATTTTATTTTTTTTTTTTTAGGACTTCCCCAGACGTCATAAATCCATCAAGTACAAAAAACTCTTTCTCGTCTTATATCATAGAATCCTGAGGGGATAATATGGATACAAGACAGTTTTATTTTTGTCAGAGGATTTACAACGATATAAGGACCTGAGAGGAAATAAGGAAGAAAATATATATATATATATATATATATATATATATATATATATATATAATAAATGATATAAAAAAATAAAAAAAACAAAAAAAAAACACAACTTATTTACTGAATTGAGGGAAAAAATAAAATAAAATTTAACATTCGGATTTTTAGATTAATTGGACTTATTCAGACATATTGGGCTCGACCCTCAGCCGTCCCCAGCGGAGTCGCCAGCTGAACGCGCCCCAATGTTCCAGAGAAAACCAAAAACAAATATATATATAGATATATGTTTATATATGCTTGGCGCTGGTAAAACGAGAAGGGTTTTTAAAAACGTCGATTTTCTCATTAAAATATACTTAAGCCTGTTTTAGAAAAAAGGAGTCGCCACCTAGCATTGAGTTTAAATGATGTGCTAGGTCACCATATTTTTCTTTTTTTGAAAATAATTTAAAAATGGCTTAAGTAAAATTTGACTCCAAAAATAATATGGTCTAACTAGAGATTCGTTTAAAGAGTTCGAGGGTCAGTTACGCTCGGGGAAGGTGTCAAGCACCCCAAGACGCCCGTCCAAAGACGGTACCTTATCCGATTAAGTCCAATTAGAATTTAAATCCGAATGTTCTTATTTTATTTTTAAATCCTCCTTATATACACATACACACACATTTGAGGGAAGTGATCCCCCTTCTAAACCTAGACCGTTCTGATTGAAGGTTGGGAATTTTCCACCTCGTATTGTTAGCACATTATATTTAATACAAATTAAATAAAACACCCGCACACACGCATCGAGGAGAGTAATTCCCTTCTAAATTTATGCCATTCAAATTGAAGGTTGGGAATTTTCCACCTCATATTGTTAGTATATTATATTTAATACAAATTAAATAAAACACCCGCACACACGCATCGAGGATAGTAATTCCCTTCTAAATTTATGCCGTTCAAATTGAAGGTTGGGAATTTTCCACCTCATATTGTTAGTACATTATATTTAATACAAATTAAATAAAACACCCGCACACACACATCGAGGAGAGTAATTCCCTTCTAAATTTTAGCCATTCAAATTGAAGGTTGGGAATTTTCCACCTCGTATTGTTAGCACATTATATTTAATACAAATTAAATAAAACACCCGCACACACGCATCGAGGAGAGTAATTCCCTTCTAAATCTTAGCCATTCAAATTGAAGGTTGGAAATTTTTCACCTCGTATTGTTAGCACATTATATTTAATACAAATTAAATAAAACACCCGTACACACGCATCGAGGAGAGTAATTCCCTTCTAAATTTAGCCATTCAAATTGAATGTTGGGAATTTTCCACCTCGTATTGTTAGCTTTAAAAAAAAAATAAAAAAAAAAATAAAAATAAATAAAAATAAATAAATAAAAAAAAAAATAAAAAAAAAATAAAAAAAAAATAAATAAATAAATAAAAAGAAAATAAAAAGTAATAAATAAATAAATAAATAATAAAGGAAGAAGAAGAAAAAAAAATTGGTATAATAACAACTTAAAAAAATAAGAGTAAGATTTACAACAGATGAAAATTTACTACCTTCTTGGAGATTTTTCTTCTTCAAAATTACAATAAAATAAAAATAATATTATTTTCTTCAAAATTTTTCTCCAGATTTCTCCTCTCCCTTAAAAAATTTCTCTCAAAAAATTTCTTCCTCCCAAAATTTTCTCTTCTCCCTCTTGTGATCCTTCCTCTATTTATAGGAAGGAAAAATAGAGGTTTGCCGACAAAAACAAACACAAAAAGTAAAAAAAATAATAAAAAAAGGGGTGGGTGCACCGAAATTCGGTGCACCCACCAGCTTTTGGGTGCACCGAATTTCGGTGCACCCAAAAGCATGGGGGACATCCCCCCTGCTGGCCGCATGTGCGGCCAGCTTTAAAGCTGGTCGCACCAGCGACCAGTGGCTGGTAGGGATGGTCATGGGCTTGGGGGCCCGCCCAGCCCGAACGGCCCGGCTCTATTTTTTTAGGGCTTGGACTTAGAGTTTAAGCCCACGGGCCGGGCCAGGGCCTAGGTATTAGGGCCCGATCAAAATTAGGGCCGGGCTTGGGCAAGATTAAAATTTTTTAGGGCCGGCCCGGCCCGGCCCGAAGGATATTTAAAAAAATAAAAAAAATATATATATACACGTTATAATACAACCATAATATTTGAAATATTAATTTTATTTAAAAATTGTAATTTTAATATTTCTTGTTGGTTTAGTTTGTTTGGAATATTGATTTACCTTTAAAAATTGTAATTTTAATATTTTTTATTGGTTTGGTGTTAAATTTTTTGTATTTATTTTTGAAATTTAAAAAAAAAAAAAAATAGGGCCGGGGGCCCGTGGGCTGGGCTTTGTGCTTAAATTTTTTTTATAGGGCCGGGCTTGGGCATAGAATTAAGGCCCGATCACCGGGCCGGGCCGGGCTAGGGCCCAACATTTTTTTGTAATACACTAGTCTAAGCCCGGCCCGAACCCGGCCCGGCCCGGCCCATGACCATCCCTAGTGGCTGGTCGCTGGTGCGGCCGGCTGGTCGCTGGTGCGGCCAGCTGGTCGCACCAGCGACCCCTTTTGCAGCCCCCCCCGCGTTCGGTCCAGGCCTCTCTCGTTCTCGTCTTTTTCTTGTCCGTTTTGTTCCGAATTAACGCGTTTTTATTCCACTTCGAAAAATCTACAAAACCAAAAAAAAAAAAAAAAAAAAAAAAAAAAAAAAAAAAATCAATTACTAATATTTAATTTACTTAAGAGATTAATAAAACTTAATTTAGCAGTATTAAACCGCATAAATACGGTACAATCAAAACAAAATAAATAAAATAAAAAAAAAATAACTATAAAATAAAGTATAATTTTTTTTTGCAAGGCGGTCAAAAATGCCGTGTCTACATGCATATGTAGAGAAGAGAAACATTTTTGATAATATTCTTCTTCCTCGAGGGATGGTGCATTTTCTTCCCAAAAAAGTAAAAGGTAACAATATCATTACTAAGCTTGATATGGCTAAGGCATTTGATAGAGTGTCTTGGTTCTATCTTGTTTCTACAATGAGAAAGTTTGGTTTTCATGAGAGAATCATTGATAAGGTGTGGAGACTGATTTCTAATTGTTTCTTTTCTTTGATTATAAATGGCAGCTCTTGTCGCTTTTTCCAATTAAAAAGAGAATTAAGACAATGTGATCCTTTATCTCCTATTCTCTTCATCATCATGGCAAAAATATTTTCCAGAGGTCTCAAAACTCTTGTTCAAAATAACTCAATTCTTTCATATTCTCAACCTAAATCCTCTTTGCCTATTTTCGATCTTGCCTTTGCTGATAATATGATAATTTTTGTCAATGATGCCAAAGCCTCTTTTACCAAACTGCTCGATTTTGTTCATTCTTATTAAGCCAATTCAAGGCAGCTCATTAACTACTTCAAAAGTAGTTTTATTCCTTCTCCATATATTACTTCTAAGAAGTTGTCTTGGTTAGCCTCTAAATCAGATTTTATCAAGAGCTTTCTCCCAATGAAATACTTGGGATGTCCTATTTTTGTAAGTAAGAAGAAGGCTATCATTTTGATCATTTGGTTGCTAAAATCAGAAATAAGCTGCAAGACTGGCAGGCTAAGTTTCTTTCTAGTGGAGGCAGATTGGTGTTGATCAAACATGTTTTGATTTCTCAAACTATTTTTTTGTTCATGACTCTCTTTCCTCCAGTTAAAGTCATCAAGACTTTAGAAAGCGTGTTCTCAATTTATTTATTTATTTATTTATTTATTTCTAGAATGGGAAATACTATTGGAAATCTTGGAAGGCTATATGCCTACCTATTGATGAAGGAGGTTTGGGATTAAGGCAGCTTAAAGATATGATTTTGGCTTTTAAAGCAAAAGTATGGTGGAATTTCAGAGATGGAAATTCTTTGTGGGCTAATTTCATGAAGTTGAAGTATGGCAGCAGAAAACAAGCCTTCTTCTGCAGGATCATTTCCCATCAGAGTATGGGATTGAGAAATGTGACTGAAGGAAAAATTTTAGCTGAGAATTTCATCTTTTTCCAAGTTGGTAAGGGTGATGTTTCTCTTTAGTAGGATCAATGACTCATCAATTTTCCCCTTGGTGAAATCATGATGGTGCAGGATTAATATCTCTCTTTGCAGGTTACAAAATTGTTCAATGAGGATGACTCTTGGAATTGGAATAGGGTGGAGCTTATCCTCCCTAGTTTTAAAAACAATTTTTTGCAAATGCAGAAGCTTCCTATGGTTGAGAAGGATAAAATGTACTGGTTGCCTACTTCTTTTGGTTTGTTCACAGTTTCTTCAGCTTGGCAGATTCTTAGGCAGTATTCTGAAGCTCATTATTTTAAGTTCATTTGGCATCCATCAATACCCCTTAAGTCCTCTATATTCATGTGGAAGGTGCTCAAAGGCATTGTGCCTTTTGATTCTAAAATTCAATCTTTGGGGATTTAGTTGCCTTCTATTTATGCTTCCTGTGGTAATGCTGCTAATTCTCAGGATCATGTGTTATCTTTATGCATTTTTGCTCAAAGGGTGTGGGCTTATTTTGGAAGTGTTTATCATGATGGTACATTGTTGTCTAGATTGTTAAGATGGTGGCAAAACAAGCACCTTAATGTTGGTCTTCCTGTTCTGATCTGCTGGGAGCTTTGGAAATGGAGATGTCAAGCAAAATTTGATTAAGTTGCTCCTTATTTCCCTGCTGTGATTAGAAGAATTGAGTTTATCATTCATGCCAAGCCTGTTAAAAAGTCTTCTTCTTCTTAGTTTGTGATGCTCAAATGGATCAAGCCTGCCTTTGGTTACTTGAAGCTTAATTCAGATGGCTTTCTATGCTGCAGGAGGTATTATCAGAAATCACAATGGTTAGCTTTGCTATGCTTTTGCTACTCTTTTAGGCTTTCAAACCAATCTGTTTGCTGAAGTGTATGCTCTTTGGCAAGGGCTTATATATTGTATTGAACAGAATTGACTGATGACTATTTTGGAAGTTGATAGCAAAATTTTGGTTGATATGATTCTGCATAAGGCTGCAATTCCTTGGAAAGTTTATCCCTATATTGTTGAAATCATCTTTTTGAGAAGTATATTTAGCATATTTTTAGAGAAGTCAATGGTGTTACTGATGGGACTATCCAAGTCTGCTAGTGCAGGAAATTTTCTTGTTTCTACTGAATTTGTTGATTTACCTCATTTTATTAGAGATTGCTTAAAACTTGATGTATTTGATTTTTCTAGCTTTTGAAAGATCAAAATTTTGTAATGTATGACGTTTTTAATCCCTCCTTGTCAATTTTTAAAAAAAAAATACCTAAGAAGTACACCCATCATCTATTTCAACATTAATTCACAATTATCCATTCAAAGCACAATACCACAATTTTTTTTCTAAAATCTTAACCCCATCATGGAAAAACCAAAATATAACTAAATAAGGTCATCAAAATGTGCTTATGCTTATATATATTCACATAAAAGAACTGGGAAAAAATGCCCATTAAAACAAGAGCTATCAGCTCAGCCACCATTTACAAAAATTTACACATGCTAATACTTGGGCCTAAATTTGCTTGGCAGGGTGCTCAGGTGACATTTGCTAAAAAAACTGGAAACATAACAAAAACAGATTTTTTTTCCTCCATGTTTTTTGGGAGCAGGATTAGAAACAGTAAACAAACGCAACCAAAGCATTTCACTTACCAATCTTCTATTTCATCATCATCCTCATCATCAGAGGCTTCACTTACCTCTGCCTCTTGTGATTCAAAACATTGGGATGCTCTAAATCCAATCCATTTAAGGACGGGTTGCCGCTCAGTTGCTATGACTGATAAATCTGTTAAGCCAGGGCCATTACAAGGATTGCACCTCTCATTCACCATTTCACGCTGCAAATGGAAGAAACCGAGATGCTAAAAATTTTAGGTGCAACAACATGATAATAAGTTCTACCCCTAAAGGGTACTTTCATTAGTTTTTTATTTTTCTTTCTTGCTTAACAGGAAAAATAAATAAAAAAAATACATTAATGTTGGGTTGGTCATGGGTCTCTCTCACCCCCAAAAACTAGCTAAAGAGGTGAGACTTTTTCTCACACTTATAACTTGACCACCAGCCACTTCTACATTTAATGTGGGATAAACCCAACAATTAAAAAGCGTTACGAAACGGTGCCCACGAAAAATTGGAAAATTATCGATTTTTTTTTTACTCGAAAAACAAGCAAAGAAGTTATTATGAGAGACAGACCAAATGGAGCAATAATCATTATAATAAGCCATTTAGGGCAACTCACTTCAAGCTATAAAACATTAGATAACATCTAACTAATTAGCTTTTTTTAATGGCAAAAATAATAATTTTAAAAGTGCCATAGCCAATAGGATAGATCAAACCAACCTTATTATGCCGTAATGATTGCTCAACCTGCCAGAGATTTGGACGGCGAATAGCATGCCACCTGCATGCTTTCAATAGTACGTAACAATTCCAAAAAACATTTATATACTTTTTAAAAATTTAAAATGAGAATATAAAAAACCCATGAAATGAAATTATACCTGGAAGTTAACGGATAAAAATTACCAAAAAGGACCCCACGAACGGCAACTGAGGCTGCAGTTGATTGCACAATATTATCTGCCTCGAAGTTCCTTGTTAGCATTCCATTAAGTGAAGCGAGCAGGGAGTCAGCATCACTCAAATATGAAGACACAACTGATGCGTCACCTATTGCTTCCTCGTTCATGAAATCAAGAACTGCAAGAAAACGTAAGTCTCCTACGTACTGAAAAGGGATGGTTCGCCATTTTTGCTTATACAATGAAACAGGAAGCACTTTAAAAGTCCAAGGTGGCATTGTTTAGTGTTTCTGTTCTAAAACTTTTGTTTATGTTTCCAGAACACTTGGAACTAAAGAAAATTGGGAATAAAACAGAACAGAAAACAGATCACGGAAAGCATTTGCCTTTTAAATTTGTAAAAGAAAATGCATGTGGAATAGACCGTGTAGAGAAGTGCTACCATTCTCATGTAGAAAATCAGCAATAGACCTTGCTTGCCCATGTGCTTGACAAAGTACCTTTTCCGGAGCATCCATTTTTAAAGGTAACCTTAAATATTTGTCCCTTAACAGAAAAGCATCATTACCTACAATAACACAACAATTAGCCAAGCACGGATTATAACATCAAGAGAATCAGCAAAGTCTATAAAGAAAAGGAACTCTCCATGTTTTAATCACTTCGGAATAGACTATCAAGATCATCTCATTTAATAACTCAAAACCGAACCTCCATATTAAAAAATAAATAAAAAACCATGTTTTTTTTAATAAAAAAGAAAATTTTATTAGAACCAAAGAACGGAAGAATCAGAAAAAAATACAAAAAATAAAAGAAAATCAAACCAATTAAACAAGCAGCCCAGAGCCTAAGCGAATCATGGTTATCCAAAATGTAAAAAAGGGGAAGACAATATCAGACCACATAACCCATCTTGCCCGGGTGCAGGCCCACTTGAATAAATGGATCCAAGAAACTTCTTGGTGGACACCTGTTGCCGAGAAGCCTTACCCAGCATGATCATCTAGTGTGGTCAATTTTTGGCAACCTCTATAGATGGTCTCTTCAACATCGAAATGTAGAGGAGCCCAATGAACATAATTCCTTGTCATCTTCATTTCTCAAAGTTAAGCTTATTGTTAATATATGTAATATGGGTCTTGGCTCACCATGTTAAACCCTAGTCTTACTAGGAAAACCAAACTCTAATATTACTAGGCAAACCCTAGTCACTCTCTAGATATAAACTGCTTGTATATCTCTGTAAATGTATCTTTCTCATATATCAATACAATTCTTTCACGTTCTTTCAACATTCCATCTCTCAGTTATTCTAATACCAATTTTCCAGTTTCATCAGCACGTACCTGATGCAGTGGAATTTTCGGTGTCTCTTTTGTTGTGTAAAAACTTTCCCAAGGCATGAAATAGAGAGAGAGTTTCATCTCTGCCAAATGGTAAAGAAAATCCATCATCCAAGCGACTGATTTCATCCAATCTTTCTATTGGATTGGTAGGAGTACTGTTGGAAAAAGATAAGGAAAGCATCGACTGTGGTTTCAGACAGAAATATTGTAAAGAAGTGATTGCATGTCTGATATCACCTCCACTGGCTTTTGCTATAAGATCAATCTCTTCAGCAGTCACTTTACACTGCTCCTGTTTGCATATTTTGTTAAGTATTTTCTTGATGGAATTAACTGTAATTAGATTGAAGGCTACCTGAAAGATCAAAAGAAATAGTTTAACTTTAACATGAACATACAGTATAAGAAAAAACTACTGAATTCAAAATTCACATTGTCGAGAAACATAACCTTATAAGCCCCGGCACCCTGAAGGGACGACTGAAGTTCTTCAAAGCAGCGAGAGGTGTAGTCTGAAGAGTGATCTTTACCATAATCAGTGAGCAATATGACCGTTGGAATACGAATTGATTGCACAAGAAGCATCAAACATCTGTAAAGTCTCTGATAAGCAACTTTTCCATTTACAGCAGGGATATCATCAATTAAGAGTATCGCTGGAGCTTGAGATCCTCCCGGAACTGATGAAGAAATAAACCCATACTTCCTCGTACTCTCAACAAAATTTTCGAACTCATCCAACTTTGACATATACCGCATCCCTAGTGCATATGGTGAACATCCCAAAGAGAATTTTATAATATGTCAAAATATGAAAGAAAAATAAGAACTGAGAAATCTGGAACATCTATGATGAGGAAAACGTGGCTTGACAAAAAATTTAATTTTTGAAAGTCAAAACTCAAAAGACAATCATATTCTACATTAGGGGTGCTTAACTGTGGAATCCTTTCTTCTTAACTTTTACCTCAAATCTCATCCTTCCTCCTCCGCCCTTTACTTCTTGTATGCACATATATGAGAGAGAGAGAGAGAGAGAGAGAGAGAATTGAACACTAAATTTTACTAATTCAGCTCCCCCAATGCTATACGCGCTATATTTGTAGCCAAAAACACGGTTGTATTTGCATGGGCATGTCTTCATCCTTTCTTTATTTGAATGGACCTGTCTTCATCCTTTCTAAAAGGATATTGTGAAGGTTTAAGGCTGCCTGGAATTAGCTTAAAGGATCTACTCTTTATCTTCATGCTATCGTCCTGAAGAAAAATACACACTAAAACACGTATGAAATACCTGAGTTTGAAGTATGCAAATGTTCTTGCCAAATTGTGGGAGTGGGTGTCTTCCATTCACATACTGTGGCTCCAAGATGCGATGCAATTACATCTATAGTTGCCTACAAGAAGATAAGCCCCTTGAAAAATCATATAATGTAATTTACAGCACCAATCATTTGCTTTAAGCACTGCAGCACTCAATCGACAGTATCATGCAAATTATAATCTCACACTACTATCAAGCAAATTGCTGTTATACAATTAGCTGAAAGCATTAGTACGGAAGAAAATGGAGGCAACATACAGATTTTCCAACCCCGGCTTGTCCAGTAATGAGAAGAGAATTATTACAAACTTCTTCCTGCATTCAATAAAGAAAACATACTGAACTTCCTACAAGTGCCAATAACAGCATACATTAGAATATTAGAGAAATAACGTAGAAAACCCAATGGTCAAAAGACGCTTCGTAAGATGAGGAATGCCCTAGACTTTATATATGGCTCAGGATCATGTAACACAAGTGATGTGGGATTCAACATGCCCCCTCATGCTCAGGGTGGACTTTGACAAACCACTGCGAAAGGATATTGGGGAAAGGGCCCAACATTAATGTGGGATTCAACACGCCCTCTCAAGCGCAGGGTGGAGTTTTTTGACAAACCATTGCGAACGGATATCAGGGGACCCAACATCGATGTGGGATTCAACACACGCAACATCATACAAAAGTCCTGCCTCTGATACCATGTAGAAAACCCAATGGGCCTAACTCACTCTCAAAAGACACCTTGTAAGATGAGAATTGCCTGGGGGCTTTATATATAACTTAGGATCAGGTAACACGAGTGATGTGGGATTCAACAAATAATATATGCACAACACCTTCACAGTGCAAATACTATGAACTTCTCTACATGCTTATAACAAGGACGAAAAATGGAGGGGCAAAAAGGCGACACAAACTTATCAATAATCTAGAAAAGCATACTATATTCTGAGATGATATGCTGCGATCTTGCTACTATGAACAGATTAGAAAACTAAGGGCAATGGGCTCCTGGGCTTCATTTCAAAGAAGCCAATGCTCTCCCTAACAATATTACAGTGGAAGATGTGTTTTTCCCCTGATGGAATTCTTTCTTCTGAACCTGCATAACTATTATTTATCTCTATCATCAAACTATATCTGTTATTTGAAAATGGTAAACATAAATCAGAAATAAATTTAATCACGCTACAAATAATGAAAAGAAGCAAGTTAGTAACTTCTGTTATGCATAATAAGTATTTTGAAATGCTTGAATGCCCTTAGTTTTAGTTTCATTGCATACCTCACATCTTCTTTTTTCTTAACTAGTTATTGAACATGGTCACATGAGCATGAATGCACTGCACTTCGTTCAAGATGTTTTGAAAGAAGACCCTAGATGTAAAGAATTGCCACAATAAACAATGCCAATGTCATGGAACTCAACATCAAGCAAAATGCCAAAACCTCAGCACTCCAGAACTCTAATAATCTAGGAATACCGCGGTAAAAGCCAAATCTCAAAAGAAATCCATAGAAACAAAAGTTATTGCATGCAAATTGCATAAGCAAGAAATATTTTTTGCTTTAGATTCTTGGTACTAATAAAATGTATTACAAAATAAAGAAAATAAGGCTCGATAGTTATCAAACCGACATGCAAAAACAATACCGTTGAAGTTCTTAGTCTTTCTTCCAACCACGCTTTAACTTCTTCAACCTATAAAAAAAGGTAGAAGCATCTGTTTGTTATAATTTCTCCTACAATATATCACGCATAAGTAATCTTCACTCTTCAGTTTAAGCGACATAATTCTACCTTCTTTTTATGGACGGCTAGGTCTTCCATAGAATGAGGCTTGTATTTATCAACCCATAAGTCCTTGTCGCTCCTTCCAGAACCTACACATTCTCGCACCATCTCACCTTTAGAGATCCCAATAATAAAGAAAAAGCAAAAGAAAGAAATTGGTGGTAACTTAGCACCACAGTACACTAATTAAATCCGGAACAATATCAGATTAACCCCATATGACAGACCGTCAATTCAAAACTGCGGAATAGTTTCTGTTGAAAATATATATTCTTAAATGTTTGATCACACTAACATTGTTCTCAAAGCATATTAATAAACCAGAGGAACTCAGGTAAAAGTGTCATCCCCGAACGCGTCTACTTCATGCTAGAATATTTCTAAGTACATATCTCGAGATTTTCCTAATGATAGGTTGAGAAAGGATATCTTTTGATTCACCTTATTTCAAACCAATCCCCTTAGGGTGTTGAAGATTTGTTTTAACTAATAGGTTCAGTTCTGAGATGTTTTATTAGAGTTAGGTTACCCCGTCTTTGGGTTGTGACTTGTGAGTGAATATGTCTTTATTTGCCCGTGTGCATGTTTCACAACTTCAGCGAAAATATTATAAATCCCACTCTTTTTGATCCACATAACTATTTCGCCAATCAAAATAACTTATTTTGGGCATCAATTTTTTATTTTTATTTTTTGAAATAAAACTATTAGCTGAATGATTAATAGCATAGTGGATTCTTGAATGCTAACAGTGACAAAAAAATTGCAGCCAGTCATTTTGTTTTCTGCAGTGCAGCAGGAATATATAAGACGAGTACACAAAACAAGAGAAAATGAATACATACAACAAATTAACTAGAATTGCATACCAGTGGATACCTTGAACCCAGTGAACCCTTCACCTAGCTCCTTGCACAACAGTTTTAGCTGCATTGAGCGATATATTTTTTATCAGTAATAAAAAAATAAGATAGTAGTCTAATTTCATTCAAATTATAAGATCACAAAATGAACAGTGCAGAATCCAGTAGCACACTTTTATAGTTAGAGCGACCCATCCGTCTCCCAATGACAACCTAAAACCAAAGCTCTCGAGTCGTGATAGTAACCCATTTCCAACATTTGTATGATTCTAATCAATGAGGAATCTTGATAATAAATAACTAAATGGGTCACCAATTGGAGACCGCCAGGGGTTTTGTCCATGCAACAATTGGAGGTAGAACCGATTGGAAGGTGGTTGTGGATGTGAAGCAGTTGTGGTGGTTGTATTGGTGATAGACGTGATTTAGTGGTGGCAGTACTTATATTATAGTGGATATGTGAGGTTAGTGGTATGGCGGGCAGTAGTGGTGGTTAAATGACAATGACATGCTGACATTAGCCACGATGGTGATTATGATGTAAGATAATGGGCAGGGGCGGAGCTACTAAGGGGCTGGGGGGGCGGGCGGAGGGGGTGGTTGAGCTCAACTTTTGAAACTTTTTTATTTAACCCCTATACTTCGAGGAAAAATCAATTAACATCTTTTAAAAATTTACATAAGCCCACATGAATTATTTAAAAAAAATAATCTTCAACCAATTTTCTGGATCCGCCGCTCATAATGGGCACAACTTTCTTCAATTTTCGCGATGGGATGTAAGCATGTAGCTATCTTTCAGTAAACAAAATCTTACTTTCATAAAACTGGAAAACAAGAAACGTATGACAGTTGGATATGTGTGCTTTGATAAACTAACTCATGTGTTCAACGGATTGATTGGTGTGGATTTCAAAGCTAGCATATTAAAACCAGAGAACATTTCAAGAATTAAACTCATCATTTTCCTAATTCCATAACCCTACCAGCTCCCGACACAGCACAAATTCAAAGATTCAGCAAGTATATCAACTCAAATAGTAAAACATAGTGGTATCTGTCGCACGTGTACCTCATCAAACCCATTGGATTGCGTATATGATTGCGAAGAGTAACTTGAAATGCGGGGTTTCTTCGCCCTCCTAGGCTTCGCTCGAGGAACTGAAGCCGATTTTAATTTCGACTTGGTGTAGAAAACTTCATCGTCTGACGACAAGACAACAAGAGTATTCCTCTTTCCCATCGCCTACGCCGAATCAAAGCACCAATCTATCAGGGCTCTGAGCGGACGTTGGTGAGAAATTACACGTTCACAGACAGAAAATGGAATAACCGGTAAAACCCTAGTGGTATTAAACTGAAACCTCCGCTCAGACCATCAATTTCACGGGAAAAATAAAATAGTGGAGTTCGAAACGATTAAGGTGACCAAAGCTTTCGCGCGGGCGAACTACTATCAAGCCATTGGAGTTTTGGAAACCTACACCGCGAATTCGCGGGAAAACCCCAGCGACAGAGAGGAATGGTAATGTCGAAAAATATGGAATCGGAGTCTGCTGCAGTTGGTTCGAAAGTGCGCGGGTTATTTCGGGGGGAGAGAATGCAGCCGAGCGTGCGTCATAAGCTGGTTTTTGTTGAAGGGTTAATACCATTTACACCCCTCAAATATTCACTATAATCACATGAATCCTGTCAACTTTAAAACAATTATTGGGAGACCCCTTGAACTATTTTGTCATGGTAGACTAAGACCCCATGTTCATCTCACATTCCGAAAATATCATTTGAAAGTCAAAATTCTCATTTGTTGACCAGGTTGACCATTTTTTTCTCAAGTTAAAATGACTGTATTACCCTTTTATGACCAAATTGCCCTTATTTACTTCCCGCCAATTGAATACACGTGAAATTACCAAAATAACCTTCTATTCATCTCTTCATTTCAAACGATTGCATACCCTAAATCCTTCACCTCCATTTGAGAATCTGAAATCCATTTCCATGGCAAAGCATCATCTTATTCGTCGTCGTCCCCAAGCAGCCACAAGGTAGATGTGATTCTTTCTTTTCCCATTTCTCTTTTTCGTTTTATTTTTCTCTCTTCCATTCATCTCTTCTTCATCATCTCCTTCACTTCCATTTTTTATCCACCCCTATGGCCAATCTCTGAACCTTCAATCCCCCTCTCCTTGGTCGTCGTCCTTAACCCGCAACAATGCATAGCTGAATCTTCCTCTTCTCATTCTCTTCTTATCTATGGGTGGGTGTTCCCACCACTCCTCCCATCTTTGATTTTGAACAATGTCCTACAGTAGTATGTCATCTGGTGGATTAAGCAACAATTTGGGTTGTTTAAACATAGATATGCGGTTTACATCCAAATTTTGTGCTTGTGAAAAAAAACAGACATTAGGGTTGTTCAATCTGAAAAACCTACCAAAGGTCTTCTATATTATTATTGTGCTAACAAAACATGTAGAATTTGGGATTGATTTGTTCCAGATTAAATAAAGACAGTTGGAGTAGAAGATGATGTTGTTGAAAATGATGGAATTTCTAAGAAAATAGATGACCTATATCTAGAACTGACGAAGGAGGTCGCTGCATTGAAGTATGAAAACATTTTGAGAATGAAAATTGGAATTGACGTTAGGGAAGATGAAGAAATGGATTTTGATTTGTTTTATTGTATTCTTATTTCTTGCAATTAAAGTTAGTTGTTTGTAATAAAATTGGTGTTTTGAAGTGATTGTGATTGTGTGATGAAAATTGTACTTTGACTTTTGGAAGTGTAATTGTGATGGTTGCAATCATAATTATAAATTGAAATTGAAGAAAATTTTTTGATTTGTCATATTTGCAAAGTTTGAACCAATGTTTTAAAAACCGGACTGGCCGGTCGGACCGGTTAAACCGTTGACCAGTTGCCTTTTCAGTTCGAAAATACCCCCAAAACCACCCAGGGCTAAAAATCGGCCACCCAGACGGTTCAACCCGGTTCAACCGCAAACCGGTGAACCGGTCCGGTTTTCTTCGAACCGGGCCGATTTTTGACATTTCCCTACCATATAAATACTACCCCCAAAATAAACCCTACATCATTCTCCATTGCAATCGGGCATCAACGCCTTCGTTCCCTTCCTCAATCTCTCTCTCTCAAGTCTTAATTCCTTCTCCAATTTTACCCTAATTTTGTCCGATTTCAACCATTCCCAAGAGCCATCACTTAGATTTCAACCAATTTTATAGTCGTTGATCTCAGTCAACGAGATCTGACTACTTTCTTGCTTGTGTGACCTCTGACGACGACGGGGAATGACGGCCAGACGATGGACGACCGCACTGACTGCAGTAAGTTTTTTTTTGTCTGACCTTTATATTTTGTTTGTTAGTTTGGAGTTTTGTTCTTCACTCGAGTTGTTGATTGTTGTTGAGTTGTTGATAGTTTATTTTAGTTTTGTTCTTGATCACTTGTTTTGGTTGAGTATTCTTCACAGTGTTGTTGAGTTCTTCACCATGTTCATCGTTCGCACTTCTTATTCACAATGACACTGTTTACATTTCAGTTGAGTTGTGGATTGTTAATTGTGTATATAATTGTTATAAATATAGAATTTGGTGGATCTTGTTTTTTATGTTTATTTTTTTTCTTCAAATAAATGTGTGTGTATATATATATATTGTGTATTTTTTTATTTAAATAAATATATATAAAAAATAATTATGACGTCACCGGTTCAACCTCGGTTCGCCTACTGATTGAACCAGTGACCCGTGACTCAGTAACCTTTCAGGTTCGATGTCCGATCCGGTTTTAAAAACATTGCTTTGAACATAATTTGGAAGTTTGCTTAAACAAAATGCAGTTATAATTTTGGACGAAGAAGAAATTGATTTGCTAAAATTTGAACAAAAGGCAAACTCCAAACTGAAATTGGAACAAAATGCAAACAGGAAAATGCAAAATGCATACTGGAATGAAATGGAATGAATGCAAACTGGAATGAAATGCAAACTGCAGCAGAGTCCATTGAATATGCAAATGCAAACTAGTATGCAAGTTGGAAAAAATGGTTAGTGGAATAAACAAATGCAGACAATACTTAACCATATTCAATGAATGTGCAAAAAGTAGAAATATGACAAACTAAAAAAAAAATCAGGCCATTGAACAAATGCAGTTTGGACTGGACTGGAACCTGAAAATGGCAATCACATTCAACAGTATTCAACCAATACTCAACAATACTCAACCACATTCAACAATAATCAAAAGAATTTTGCACTACATTACTATTTGTCAACAATAATCAAAAGAATTTTGCACTAAAGTTGATATTTTTGCAGAAAATATGGTTTATATATCACATCTACATCAAACTACATCAATGTACATCAAAATAACATTTGTCCCATCACACATTACCATTTGTCAACAAAAACACGTTGTAGTTTAATCAAAATAACCAAAACCTTCATGGCCCAGAGGCTTGAGTTAGCTCTCCATCATGCTATGTAGGATTTCCTACATCTGTTGGTGCATTGGCCTCTCTATCTACTGGTGAATCTGCTGCTACATATGCTGGTCCTTCATTGGTTCTCTTTTTTGGATAAGTCATTTTGTTTGTGTCCAAATTGCAAACAGAGCTTACACTTGATGGTTTGCCTCATCCTTGCTCTTTTTGCACTTGATTGTCCCTCTAAACCACCAGTTGTCTTCTTCTTTCCATTTGCAGGTTCTTCATCTTCTCTCGTTCTTTTGTTTCTTTTTAGCCTTGCATATTGTTTTTTTTATTGGTGGGAGGCTTCATTGGATCACTTGAATTAAACTTTCAAAATTTATGATCTATAATTAGGTGAATCATATTACGAAGGACGCTCAGGTAGGTATCTTTGGCAAAGAATAGATGGGTGTAATTTTTAATATTGGCCCATTGAGAAGTGATGACTGCTGCAACATGTTTGCACGGCACACCACTAATTTGTGACTCCCCACATATGCAACTCATTTTCTCCAAGTCCACAACATGTTCAACACCTTTCTCATCACTCATATCAAATTTATAACCACCAACCCATAAAACTTTGCAGTGCTTCTGTCCATCATCCACTGCTACCCTACATTTTTTTTTTTTTTATATTATTGCACACACGACCCTCCCAACTCACAACCTTTTCATACCTTTTATACAGCCTGGTCATCAGCCTTGTCCTATTGTCCTCAAGCAGACTCAAAATTGGCTTGCATGTAAGAGATCCTAACCAACTATTGAAATATTTAACTAGATTGTTGGTAATATGATCACACCTTACTTTTCATCAAACAAGTGCCTTGCCCATGTCTAAATTGGGTGCTCCATCAACCAATTGTAGGCATTAACATCTAGCGTTTTCATTCTATCCATAGCCTCCAAGAATTCCCTTTCATTATATCCCCTTACAACCCTCCAAAATAACTTCCTTAATAGTAATCCAGGGTGTTTCTTCCGAAAGTCGCCTAGCAAGTATTGGCAACATCTTCTGTGTGTTGCTTGAGGAAAAACTTTAGCAACTGTTTGAGACAGATAATTAAATAGAGTATTAAACAGATAATTAAATTGAAATTAAATTTTCAAAAGTAAAAATACATTGTGCAAGTTAGACATTACAGTAAAAGAAGCTCCAACTGCAGATCCTCCAAGCATTTCTTTAAAATTTTGGAACGACCAAGACCATGTAAATTGACTCTCCCTCAGCTACACTAATTGCTAATGGGAAAAACCATTATTACCATCTAAAGCAACAACTGACAACAATACGCCGCCATATGGATTCTTCAAAAAACATGCACCCACTCATATGAAAGGCCTACACCCATCCAAATACGCCTTCTTTGAGCATAGATGGAAAAAAACAACTAGTAAAAAAAGGGGACATGGCAACTGATGATTTGAAATATTGTATCCTTATTGCACTTCTAGGATTGTTTTTCTTTATTTGCACTTCATAACCAGGTAGCAAAGCATAAGATGCATTATAATTACCCTCACGCATCTCCATTGGCTTTGCTCTAGTCCTATATAACTGTCTCTTGGATGCCTTAATACCCCATAGTTCTTTGAGTTTGGTTTGTAGACAATCATTGTCAATGTTTAGATTACTTTTAAACTCTTTAAGCATTTTCTTTGCAGTCCAAGTTGAATTTGGGTCAGTCACAAGACTCATATTTCTAATGCATGTATAATATGGTTTCAGAGTTCTAATTATGTATGAAGATTGTCCAGGCACAGGGGTAACATAAATTATCTACTGGCCGCCCTTCTCACTGCACTTAGCAATGATACTTCTCCATTCATTCTTCTTCCTCAACATTTTGAACCCAACTTTCACTACATAATCAGTAAAGGCAACCCTAAATTCATGAATACTGCTGAACAACATTCCTACACAAAAAATAGGTGTTCTCTCATCCTATGGTTTCTTATACACTAGGCAACTAGAAGTATCCCACTGATAATTTTTCTTGTAATATTTCTTACCGCTACCAGTACAAACTTTATCACAGGCATCCTTCTCATCACCAACCTTCCCAAAGTTATCACTTGACTCATAATTAGACAACTCATCATCATTGTTAGCTTCAATATTTTTTTGTAATTTCTGGCTTCAATCCTATATCCTCTGAGTCTGACAACCCAAGTTTTCCCTCAGCCATCCACTCATCATCCTCATCCTCTGAACTAAGCCCAAGCACATCTTCCTCGTTACCATCACCTCCAGATTCATCATCCCCAGACTGGTCATTTGCATGAGTTTCATTACCATAATTGTCTAGAGATCGCTCTTCATCATAACTAATTTTTTCATCTTCACTAATATTTGCATTTATCTCTTCAGCAGTCCATAATAAGATACCACTATCACTCTCATCCCTACTCTAAATGTCATTGCCCCTATTACTCCCACTGTCCTATTCTTCAACACTACCATCACAAGCATCACTATCACTATCACTGTCCACTATTACTATTTCTACATTTTCTGGTGGACCTACATTTAATGGCACATTCAATTGCGACTTGATGAGTAAATCAATCTCAGTAATCTTATATTTACCATACAACTGAAATATTTCTAAAATATCCCTATCAACCATCACAAACATTCTTTTCCTAGATTTAGGCAATCTAGCATAAACAGTCAATGCAACACCTTGTTCAATCGGTATTATGCTATCAAACAATTTATCTATGGCATCTAAAAGATCTAACAAGCCAAACTTATTGGGATCAACATTATAAATTGTACCAACTTCAATCATAAAGTGACAATTTGACTCAAATCTCAAATCCATACCTCTGCATAACGTAAACCATGCATAATGTAAACAAAAAGAAGAGAACTTCAAAAGAAGAAAAATAAAATAACATAGACAAACCTTCAAGTGAAACCAAAATCCTAGGTGACCAATGAAGGAAGAATACAAACACAAAATGCACTTGAACAGAATAAACAACCAACACCTTCAACTTCACACAACCAAAGAAAAACATTCGAGTAAGAGACTGAAAAAGAAAAACGAAACGAACAACAAAACAGAAAACCCTAGAAACAAAACGGAAAAACTAGGACAACAAATGGTACGAACCAAAGGTATTCAACACGATTAAACTAAATGCAAACAAAAATCTTCAAAATCACAATTTTAAAGTGCAAAATGAAGAAAAAAAAAAGTTCTCAAAACCAACGATGGATGTTCCATACCTTGAATGCAAGTGAAGTAAGTTATGCCACAATCTTGCAAAATCGAGCTAAAAGCATCTATCTTTAGTTTCCAAACTTTTGAAATTTCAGTCTATGGTCTTCTTCAATGGTTTTCCCTCAAGCTCTTAACTGTCGTTTGGCTTTCCAAGAAATGAGTAACGTATATGTGATTTTAAGAGAAATGGGTTGAGGGTAGTTTGGTAATTAGACAACTGGGATTATTTGTATCATTTTTCTGTTTTCTTTTATCCCTGAATGAGTAAGGGTATAATGGTTATTTCATTGAAAATACTCTGACAAGGGGTTCCCGATGTAATTTGGGAACTTAATGGAGGTGTATTTGGAATATTAAAAGAATATACGGGTGTAAATAGTAGTAACCCTTTTGTTGCACTATTTTGTTTGTTCGGAGCCCGAAGGCCTTGAACCACTATATATATTTTTTTGGGGAGAGGGGGGGGGTTCTTGCTACTAAAATTAAATTCACACAGACACACACACACACACACATATTGTCACACCCCACCCCGGACACCCGTCATTGTGGGGCTGGCGTAATGTCGACACGACATCACCTGAATATCTAACTTACTATAGACGACAAAAATAATTACACAATCACAGAACAAATCATAAGTATATACACTCTTTCATTTACGAACACCAGAATTTCAGGCATCGCCCAAAAGGTAAAACAATTCTTAATAAAGTTACAAATATCTGTCCCAACAAATTTCTAATTCTTTTTAAAGAAAATAGGTTGGTATCCATTAGGATTAGGGGCTTCAAGGTCTCCTGTGGCCTTTAAAGTATTACAGGTTTCTTTTAAGGTAGGTTCTTCAATAATGCTATGATGATCAGCTGAGTTAATTTTAGGGCAAGCATCATAGATTACACCCTTTCTAGACTCAGGTGAGTCATCTGAAAAAAATACCCTGAAAATAGCTATTTATATGATTTTTAACGTCCTCAGGATCTTTTAACCAATTATTCCCATCTTTTAGAGCACAAAAAATATTTTTCTTCTTCTATGCAAAGCCATAGAGTGGAAAAATTTATTGTTATTGTTTCCAACTTTTAGCCATTGAATCCTGAATTTTTGGGCCCAACAATTCAAATTGATTAGGAAGGAAAATATAATCCTTTTGGAGAAATTTTCCAAGGGACTCCAAAGAATTAGAGAACTTTGTTTCCTGTTTTGTTTGGACTCCTATTATTCGAGCAAGCGGGTTCTTTTCCTCCTAAATAAATTTTTGAAGGTATCCTTATTCCATATTATTAGGTTATTAGAAAATGTATCTAGTTTTGTGTAAAGGTCACAAGGGTTTCTAGGTCGGTTTGTTTCAATGAAATTCGAAAACTCCATGTGGCCTTTAAAAGAAAGGGTCTAATTCTTATAATGTTTCTAAAACCAAATAAATGAATAATAAGATGAGAGTGATCAAAGTACATACGAATGAGTGTTTCCACAACAACCTTAATATAGGTATTACACCACTGCTCATTGGCCATCGCTCGGTCCAGACATTTGCCAACTCGAATTCCATTTCTGTTAGTACCTATCCATGTGAACTTTGGGTCGTCTGACCCAAGGTCTATCAGGCTGCACTTATTTATGGCCTCCGTGAACTTTTTAATTCTGCTAAAATCTGAGGCATCACAAGCTATAGACTTCTCAGACTGGGATGCCACTTCATTGAAGTCTTCAACACCCATTCATGCGGCATTGGTGGACTAGGATACCTGCTGGAGGTCCTGTCACAAGGAACCCAGTCCTCGAAATTTTCCCTTTTCACCGTAGCATGGATTGCTTGTTTAGAAGTGGTAATGTGTTGCACCGAAATTGTTTTAGAGCTCTAGAACAACTAGATGCCCCAAATCTCCCTTGTGGATCTATGTGGGCAGAGGCCGTGAAACCATAGTGACCCTACATTACCTATTTGTTTTTTGCGGACGATCTTATGCTTTTCTCCAAAGCTAATGATAAGAATTTAACAACTATTCTTAAAGTTATAGAGATTCTTACCAAAGCGTCGAGCCAAAAGATAAATTATAACAAATCAATTTTTTTTTTATCTCCCATAACGTTAAAAGAATGGAAGCTAAAAGTCTCAATAGGAAGATTGATATCCCTTTTACGGAGGATCTGGGGATGTACTTGGGAGTTCCCCTTATCCATAGTAGAAATGCTAAAATTCACTACAACTATATTCTTGAGAAAATTCAACGTAAGTGTTGGCCTAGTGAGCTACCCAAGAGGGGGTGAATTGAGTAGATAAAAATTAATCCAAATAATAATACTTCAAAAATTAAATAATTAATTTTATCCTAATTTAATTATTATCTCTTTATAACAGATAATAGATAATAAGATCAAGCAACAATTAATAGCAAATAATTTGGAATGATCTCATCAGGAATTCACTAAATGTATATAATAGCAACGAAACTTCAGATGGGTAGTAGCAATAATCCACAACAAATTTTCTCAAGACCAAATCTCAAGAAAAATCTCACAATGCACTCAATATGATTTTAGAATGACGGCTCTTAGAAAGTTTAGAAACAGAATAGCTCTTGAAATTTGATTGATTGAGATCTTTTTAATCTTAAAAACGCAAATCTATTTATAGGGAAATAAAACAAGTCTTCCAACTGCTAATTCTCACTTGTTATGATAACTAATTACACTTATAGACCCAATATATCATTATGACATACAATTGGTTTATTTCACTTAATAATATTTTTTAAAATATTCAATTTAGTCCCTCAAACTCAATTAAATAAGATAAAAAGAATTTCATATACCAAATTGAGAAATATAAAAAATATATGAACCATATCTAAAGGGATGAAAAAATATCAATGATATATCTTTAATACTATCATATCCCTAAAATTTATTTCATAGCTTAACTATAAACGGCTAGTAACGGCTACTATTTGATCAAAATCCTTGAAATCTTCTAAACCTGAAACAGACTCATCAGTTGACCAACCAACGCCCATAAGTCGACTGCCCGATTCAGGTTGTAGACCAAGCCAAATGTTTCTCACTCATCGATCGATCGATAATTCACGGTCTGTCGACCGAACAATACAGAGAGCTTCTCAAGCCAAAATCTATTTGCCCATCGGTCGACTGCCCATTCTCTATCTGTCGACCGGATGATTCAGTAAGTTTTACAAGTTGACCTATCTGTCGACCTAACAATTCAGAAACTTCATGTATTTTACACAAGTCGATCGATCGCACTCCACAAGTCAACCAATCCTGCTGAAACTTCTTCCTTAATTTATTTCAATTCAATTCTTTGACATTTTCACCCCTTTAACCGATTTCTTTTCTCAATTAGCTTCACTAGATTCTTAAATTCAATTTTAATCAATTATCAATGTTTCTTTTTCAATTACACATAAGAGCAAATAATTTAACTAATTAGAATCTTATAAAAAACACACATAATTATAAAAAGCATTTTCGTGTCGTGTGTTATTCTAATCAGGATGCATTAAGAGTCAAAATTTAACCTGAGTTATTTTTTCTAGGTTTTTCGGAGTCTTCATTCTCTTAATATTCATCTCTGTATCCTTTACAATTTTTTCATGATGTTATCGTCTCTGCATCTTTTATAATTACTCCATGATACTGTCTGAAACTCTTTAAACTGAAACACTCAATAAAACTGTTAGTTTCACCAAAAATATCAACACTTAATTGTCCATTAAAATCTTAAGATCAACAATAAGCTATCCAACCGGAAGGCTAAAATGCTTTCTTTGGCTGGGAGAATTGTCCTTATAAAAGCAGTAGCTTCCTCTATACCTTTTTACTCCATGCAAGCTACCCCATCTCTTTAAAACTCTGTGATGAATTGGATAAAATAAATAGAAGGTTTCTTTAGGGGAAATAAATTATGAGAGGAAGTTCCATCTTATTAATTGGGACACTGTCTGTAGATAGAAAAAGAAAGGAGGCATTGGTATAAGAAGGAATAGAATAAATAATAAAACGTTTATTCTAAAATTTGTGTGGAATCTTGCTATGGGCAAAGATACTCTCTCGACTAACATGATCTATAAAAAATATAATATTGAACGTAACCCTAATTCCTGGAGTATTAAAGCCTACTTGCTCTATTCTCTAGAGAGGTATCATCTCTATAAAAGATCTTGTTTCCGATAATATTAAATGAAAAGTTGAAGATTGTGCTAATATCAAACTTTGGGTTGACCGATGATATGGCAAAAGACCTATTGGAAATAGAGAACTCCAAGAGATGTATGATTTTAGGGTCTCAGACATCATTGATGACAACAGGGATTGGTTCCTTTTACCAATTCTCCATGTTATCAACGATACACAAATTGAGAATATTCTCGGTAGTTTTCCCCGAATCTAACCAGATATGACACCCCTATCTACCAGAGGGAGGAATTTGAAAATTTCTCGATAAAATCAGCTTACAAAATTTTCGAGCAGGATACTCAGACAGAATTTAAAAACTAAAGTTGGATTTAGGGGTTGAAATTGCTGCATAAATTCTTACATTTTCTTTGTATTTTTTTCTATAAAAATCTGGTTACTAACCAATTCAAGTCTATCAGAGGAGAAATGCCACCATCATTTGTTCCCGATGCTCAGGAGGCATTGAAGCCATGGACCATGTGTTTCAAAAATGTGCTAAGATGATTGATATCAGGGCAAGTTTGGCTAGACCTTTTGTGGACACAACATTTTGACCGTCCCACAATCAAAGGAGAAATGCCACCAACATATGTTCCCGATGCTTAGGAGGCATTAAAACATTGGACCATGTGTTTCGAAAATGTGCTAAGACAATTGATATCAGGACAGTTTTGGCTAGACCTTTTGTAGACACGGCATTTTGACTATCTCGTAATTTTTTTTTATTCTTTTTTTATAATTTATTTTATTTTATTCTTTAGAAAATACAAAATAAGAAAAAAAACAATGAAGAAAAAAAGAAAAAAAGAGAAATAAAAGAAAATAATAAAAAGAGAATAAGAAAGGGAGAAAGAATAGGTTAGGGAGAGAGAGACAATAAGAGAAGAGAGAGAGAGAGAGAGAGAGAGAAGTGTAGGGGTCTCCAAAAAGCCCAATGCCAAGAAATGGAGAGAGAGAGAATAAGAGAAAAAAAGTAAGAGAGAGATAGAGAAACAAGTGTAGGGGTCTCCAAAAAGCCTAAAACCCATGGGCTACCTGAAGCCCGTTGGACTTAGCCAGGCCCCAAGCCCGATTTTGGGGCCCCCGGCCCAAGCTCATAGGGCTTCCGGTTAGGCTTGGACTTTGTATATTTTAGAGAAGCCCAGCTCGAAACCCGATTTATGGGCTACCCGAGGCCTGGGCCCAAAACCCAAATTCAAAGACCATGAATTTGAAATTAATATAAAAATATATATAAATTAAAAAAGTAATAATAATATAAATATAAATATATTACCTAAATTGGCTATTTTCCTCTTACCTATATAAAAGCTTTCATCTCGTCTCATCATTCCCATGAATTTCATCAATGATCAATGTCATTTGTCATGACATAAACTCGTAGCCCTAGCCCTTATGCCCCTAGCCTAGCCCTTAACTAAGCTAAGTGTAAGAAAATGTTCATAAATTCATTAGTTATCTAGCCAAAAAGAGAAGTGATCGTTTATGTTTGAGAATTTGATAATTAAAATTACATTGCTAAGTGTAAGAAAATATTCATAAAATTCATTAGTTATCTAGCCAAAAAGATAAGTAACCGTTTATGTTTGAGAATTTGATAATTAAAATTACATTATACCCCATTTATTTACATTTTTCATCTTTCTTAAAAAAAAAACTATAAATAACCCCATCTAATTTCAATTTCCTTCCATCTATTGATGAGGATCAAGAACTTCATGAATTTGAAGTTGGATCCTCATCGCCAATTCTATTAGATTCAATTAAAACTAATGCAACTAATACCCTTAATACTACATGTGCATCACATACTATAACTTCATCATCCATTCATGGAAAAAAAAATGATGTTTGGGAATATTTTGAAATTATAATAGTTTATAATAATGGGGCTGAAGAAACAAAAGCTAAATGTACAATTTGTAATAATTTATTATACGCCGAATTATCTAAAGGCACAACTCATTTAAGAAAACATTAGCTTGCACATAAAAGACAAGCTCAAAAATAAGATAACAATACTAAAAGTCATTTTAAATTGGTTATTGGTAGTAGTGGTAATTTATCAATATTTTCTTACAACGAGCAAGTAGCCCGTGAAGATATTATTGATTATATTGTTAGAGCTGAGCAACCGTTTACGTTTGTAGAAAAATATAATTTTTCAGGTATGATACAAAGAGATTTTGTTCCATAATTTAAAAGATTTTAGGCCACAACAACCAAAAGAGATATAATGAAAAATAATAATTTGCAAAAATTAAATTTGATTTTTTTTTTTAAGAATTATAATGGTCAGATTTGTTTGACTTGTGATCTTTGGATATCTATACAACATATTGGTTATATGTTATTAACTTTTCATTACATAGATTATTATTGGAATTTGAATAAAAAATTATTTCTTTTAAAATAATTGAAACTCCTAACATAGGTTATATAATAACCAATGAAATACTTGAGTAATTGAATTCTTGGGGTATTAAAGACAAAAGTGTTTTCAATTTCTTTTGACAATGTTTCTAACAATGATGTTGCTCAGAGATATCTTAAAAATTATTTAGATTTGCCACTTAAGAGTTGTTTATTTCACGTTATTGATAGTGATGGCGAAAATTTTGATATATTGGTCGGGTGAAAATCTCAAGAACAAAAAATTTCAATTCTTTCCACCATGGCCCGTAGTGTACTAATGGTTCCAGTTTTGACTGTTGTATCAGAAGTAGCTTTTAGTGCAGGTGGTAAAACTGTATCAGTAACCCGTAGTAGTCTTAATCCAGATACTGTACAAGCTTTAATATGTACAAAAGATTGGAAACTTGCAGAGTAGGGATAACAAGAACAATACAGAATAGATGCACTTAATGAAGACTTACTGAATTTAAAATTATCAAAACCCTTATTTATGGAAGATAGTTCTCTAGACAAAGGTGATGATTGAAAATTGTTGAATATTTTAATTTTAGTTTATTTTCATGTAATTTATTTTGGGTGGATAGTAGTGCAAATGATTATCAAATGTATAGGTACCAATCTAGTTGGGATGTATATATTTTATAGTGATGCATTTACAATATAGTGATGTAATTGTTTTACTGTTAATAAAAATTTACTTACCAACATTTACGATTTAATATAGTGATATAATTGTTTTCCTATTAATAAAAATATCACTATTCAATTCTTAATTTCCATTTGTTAAGTTTCGAAATTTTGAATAAAACACCTATTTTATTTTTGAAATTATAAATAAATTTTAATAAAGTCAAAAAATTAATTCTTAAATTAATAAAGTCTTAAAAAATTTTAAATAAATTTAATTAAAGATAAATATCTTGGAAATTAACAAATGTTTTGAAACTTAAAATTATTTTGACAATTGAACATTACAATTAGTTCTTTCCATTAGATATTTACTAATAATCAAGGTTTGTAGTATAGTGGTTATTAATATTGTCTTCCTAATGAGAGGTTTAGTGTTCAAATCTCCTTCTTCTCAACCATTTGTATAAAAAAAATACTCTAACCATTTTGAAATCTAAAGTTAAAAGGGAAAAAAAGCCCAAAATTCAAGCTTCAAGCCCGAGCCCAAAGCCCGTATATCCGAAATGTGTGGGCCTAATGGACGGGCTCAAATTTCTTCAATTCATACCCGGCCCGGCTAGGCCCATTGTTGCCCCCTAGAGAAGTAGGAAAAGAAAGAAAAATGCGGTGGGGCCGCAGGTGGTCAACGAAAAAAATGGAAGGCCGTGAAAGGACTAGAATATTTTATCACTTTTTTGGAATTTTATTTTCGCTGGGAATTTGGACTAGGTTTTAGGCGGTCGTCTAGGGTTTCAAGGTCTTTTTTTTTTTATTATTATTATTATTCCCCATCATTTCCTCTAAATAGAACCCTCCTCCTCCTAGTTTAAACATTTATATATTGAGAGAAAAAACTCTCCTAGAATAGCGATTCTCAGCGAGAGCCTAGCAATCCGTGAGAGAGGAAAAAAAATCGAGCATCGGGAATCTTGGCCAGAGTAGATATGCTTTCTGTTTTTTAATTTCTTCTTAATTTTCTTGCTCTCGCGATTTAAGTTCCTGCAAGTTTATTTCTTTTGTAATTGTTCGATGACTGGATGAAAACACTGAGAAGAGGTTTCCCGCTCTCAAATTGAACCTCCGAGCATTAGATGAGGACATTTTATATCTCGTTTTTTTTATTCTACTTTATTTGTTGTAACACATAAAAAAAAACTAAAAATAAGCGGTTCGATGATCCGATGAAAACTCTGGGATGGATTTACTCGTGCTTAAACTTAATCGCCGAGCTTTAGGTGAAGGATGTAAAACAAAAAAAAAAAAGATCCAAAAAAAAAAAATCTTAGTTTGTAAGAATTAATCCTTATAAATCTTAGAATGAATTCAACGATTCGATAAATCAAGGGAGAGTTTTCCATGACCTCATTTTAATTCCTCAAATAGAGTTGAATTTAGAAACGATCGATTTTAGGAAATCTATTCCCTCAGTAGACCTTTTTGTGGGATTCCGCCTATGTTTTGGAAAGATTAATTTTAACAAACTTGTTTTCACAACCTTCCCTCGATTCTCATCTCCATAGGATTTTAGAAAATTTCAAATTAGAATTTCTTTGAATTAATTGGGCAAATTTAAAATAGACACCATTTGCATCTTTGGCACAAGATCTTGCATATTTATTTTTTGTATCATATAGATGACATGCCTAGGACACTTTCACCATCTACACTTCTCATGTTTCATTACGTATAAGGTTATTCTAGATTTCATAATCCATACCACTTTTTCTTGTTTAGTACAAGACATGTACACTACTTGCACTTTTCACACACACACATACACATATTAGATAATTAAATTGCCACATATACTCACATTAATTCATATAGTTTTCCTAATTTATTTTCGTATTCATACCATTTGCATTGACACGTTTAAATTAAGACTATTCTTGCATGAAAATCATACAAGTTGTTTTTAGATCATTACATACATTTTGCATAAATAAGGATAGATTCATATCACACTAGTTTAATATTAGCATTTGCATTCACATCCATACCTTCATATGTTTTCACTTAGTATAGTTTGCCCATTTAAATTAAAGAAATTCATCAAAAATATATACAAAACTACCCCTCGGGGACCATCCTTAACAAATTTCTTAATATTTGATAAGAGGTTACACCTGGGGAATATTCCAAAAATACCAAAAATTTGTCTCATTTTAATTTGAAAAATATAAAAAAGATTTAATAAGAAGGAAAAGATCTTCAAAATAAAATAAACATTCAGACTTAATTAGATATAAGGTACCGTTTTTGGACGGACGTCTTGGGGTGCCTAACACATTCTCCGAGCGTAATTGACCCCCAAACTCTTTAAATAAATCTTTGGTTTGACCGGATTTTTGGAATAAATTTTACTTAGACCTTTTAAATTTGTTTTCTAAAAATTTAATGACCTAGCACACCATTTAATTCCAATGTTAGGTGACAACTTCTTATTTTTAAAACGGCCTACATATTTTTTTGAGAAAACATGTGCTTTTAAAAACCCTTTCTCTTTTAAGTTTTAATATTTCATATCATTTTCCTTTCGAAAAATCGGGGCGCATCAACTTGCGACTCCTCTAGGGATAATTAAAGGGTTGAGCCTAAAATGTCTTAAAAAAGTCCAAATAATCCAAGTCCAAATGTGGTATTTTATTTTGTTATATTTTCCTTTTATCTTGTAAATAAGCTTGAGTTGTGATTTTTGTTTAAATAATTTGAAAAAAAAAATTGGTTGTCCAAGAGTGAATCGTGCAAAAAAAAAAAAAAAAACTACCAAGAAACTTTCCTTTTATCTTGTAAATAAGCTTGAGTTGTCATTTTGTTTTTTACATAATTTGAAAAAAAAAATGGCTACCAAACAAACTTTTAGGGTTTTCCTCCTGAATGAAAATCACGTTGACCTATCTCCCTCAAATAAAGTAATACCCTTCCATCCAAGATACCAACGTTCACATTCATATACCTTAAATCATCTACTTGACCCATATTCCTGTAGACACGGCATTTTGACCGCTTCGCAAAAAATTATACTTTATTTTATAGTTACCTTTATTTTATTTTCCTATTTATTTTGTTTTGATTGTACCGTATTTGTGCGGTTTAATACTGCTAAATTAAGTTTTATTAATCTCTTAAGTAAATTAAATATTAGTAATTGATTTTTTTTATTTTTTTTTTGGTTTTGTAGATTTTTCGAAGTGGAATAAAAACGCGTTAATTAGGAACAAAATGGACAAGAAACAGACGAGAACGAGAGAGGCCTGGACCGAACGGGGGTGGGGGGGTGCAAACTGGTCGCACGTGCGACCAGAAACTGGTCGCACGTGTGACCAGTGCACTGGCCGCATATGCAGCCAGCTGGGCAGAGCTTTTGCTCTGCCCAGTGCACCCACCCCCTTTTTTCCTACTTTTCCAGTTGATTTTGTCGGACGATTTCGCATCGAAAAATTCCTATAAATAGAAGAAGACTCAGACAACACAGAGGAGGAATTTCTTTGAGAAGGGAGGAATTTTTTGGAGAAGGGGGATAATTTTTTTTTTTGAGAGGGAGAGGTGAAATCTGGAGAGAAATTTTGAAGAAAATAATATTATTTTCATTTTATTGTAATTTTGAAGAAGAAAAAAATCTCCAAGAAGGTGGTAAATTTTCATCTGTTGTAAATCTTACTCTTATTTTTAAATAAGTTGTTATTATACTAATCTTTTTTTTTGTAAATTAGATTTTTTTTTCTTTTATTATTTATTTATTTATTTATTTCTTTTTTTTTATTTTTTTTTTTTTTTTTTTTTTGAGTAAATAAAACGAGGTGGAAAATTCCTAACCTTCCATTGGAACGGTTTAAGTTTAGAAGGAAATTACTCCCCTCGATGCGTGTGAGTGTGTGGGCGCGTGTGTTTTATTTAATTTGTATTAAATATAATATGCTAACAATACGAGGTGGAAAACTTCTGACCTTCCATTGGAACGGTTTAAGTTTAGAATGAAATTACTCCCCTTGAGAAGTGTGTGTGTGTGTGTGTGTGTGTGTGCGGGTGTTTTATTTAATTTGTATTAAAAATAATGTGCTAACAAGATAAGGTGAAAAATTCCCAACCTTCCATTTGAACGGTTTAAATTTAGAAGGGAATTACTCCCCTCGATGCGTGTGTTTTATTTAATTTGTATTAAATATAATGTGCTAACAAGATAAGGTGAAAAATTCTCAACCTTCAATTTGAACGGTTTAAATTTAGAAGGGAATTACTCCCCTCGATGTGTGCGTGCGTGTGTGAGCGTGTGTTTCTTTAACTCGTATTAAATATAATGTGCTGACAAGATAAGGTGAAAAATTCACAGCCTTCCATTGGAACGGTTTAGGTTTAGAAGTGAATTACTCCCTTCGATGCGTGTGAGTGTGTGCGTGCGTGTGTTTCTTTAACTTGTGTTAAATATAATGTGCTAACAAGATGAGGTGGAAAATTCCCAGCCTTCCATCAGAACGGTCTAGGTTTAGAAGGGAGATCACTTCCCTCAATGTGTGTGTATGTGTATGTGTGTATACGAGGAGGATTTCAAAATAAAATAAAAACATTCGGATTTAAATTTTAATTGGACTTAATCGGATAAAGTACCGTCTTTGGACGGGCATCTTGGGGTGCTTAACACCTTCCCCGAGCGTAACTGACCCCCGAACTCTTTAAACGAATCTCTGGTCAGACCATGTTATTTTAGGAGTCAAATTTTTACCTAAGCCATTTTTTTAAATTGTTTTCAAAAAAGAAAAATATGGTGACTTAGCACATCATTTAAACCCAATGCTAGGTGGCGACTCCTTTTTCTAAAACAAGCTTAAGTATATTTTAATGAGAAAATCAACGTTTTTAAAAACCCTTCTCATTTTACCAGCGCCAAGCATATATCTATTTTTTGATTTTCTCGGGAAAATCGGGGCGCGTTCAATCCCTGAACTAAGTGGTACCCTATAGCCTCAACCAAATCAAAACCATCAATTCAAACCATACCCAACCAAAATACCAACCAATCTCACTACTCATATACCTTGAATAACCCACTTGGCCCATACCCCCAAATGAAGTCGCACCCTTGCGGTTTTACCAAAATCAAAACCATACCCCACCCCCAATACCTTGAATTTCCCATCTTTCTATAACCCAAATCTTCTCATCCGCCAGTTCGGGGTACCATCCTATCCAAATGGACATAAATTCTCAATACCCCATCTTCCATATAAATTCATCGACCAACGGGAACAATTTTAGTTGAATCCACCCTATACTGAAACTTTAATCGCTCCATAGCTTTATTGGAAGATGCCATCCCATTACAAGCCAAAGCCTAAACTAGGGGTATCACTTGTGAACTTGGTCTGCTAAGATGAATTTTGATAAAATTAGAAAACAAATCTAAAATTCACCTCTGCTTCTAGCTGACCTTCTAGATGGTAAGGGTCTTGCTTTGTAGATGACCTTAACCTTTCAATAAATACTATTGTGTTGTCTAAATTATGTCTCAAATGTTTAATGCTTATTTTTCAAAATATTCCAAAATGATTTGTATGTGATCTATGTGTTGAGAATGTGTTTGAGCATGATGAATATAATTTTGATACTAAAATATATTTTGATCTAAGAAGAAATAAATCAGGATGACTAGCATTAGCTAGATGAATGTCTCGGCTAGGCAATCCGTAGAAGCAAAGCCATCACCCAAAAATCCATTACCCTCACCCAGAAAACCATTACCCAAAAATCATTATCCAAAATTCATCTCTCGAAAATTCATTGCTTGAAAATCTCTTATTTAGAAATCCATCACTCGAAAATCATTATTCAAAAATCCATTACCAAAAAGCCATTATCCGAAAAGCCACTACAAAAAAATCTATTACTCAAATGACCCATCCGTCCACTAGGCAATCCGTCATAAAGCTAAGCCATCCCCTGAAAATCCATTACCCAAAATGTCATCACCCAAAAATCCAACGGCTAGGCAATCCGTCATAAAACAAAGCCATTACCCGAAAAGTCACCACCCAAAAATCCAATGGCTAGGCAATCCGTCATTAAGCAAAGTCATTACTCGAAAATCTACTACCCAAAAACCCATCAACTAGTCTATCTGTCATAAAGCAAAGCCACCCTAAAGAAATCTTTTGAGTTCGAGAGATTTGTCTATTAATATCTTGAAGATGCTTCTAAAAAAAACAACAACAACCAAAAAAAAGAAGAAAGAAAAAAAAAAAAAAAAAGGATTAGCAGATTGGGGATCTAGGTAATTCGAGTATTAAGTAGTAGGGGTATTTCAACACCTAGTGACTTGGGCCAACTGGACCGGGATCACTGCCCAAAACTCGCTACATGGATTACTTAGAACTCCACGATGAAAAAAAAAATCTGAGAAGCATATTTCTTCAGTTACTCGAAAGTCTTATCGTAAAAAAAAGGGGTTTAAATTGTTAGTTGAGAGGGGCATCTTGTGATCTGAATTTTATATTTTTTTATTTATTATTATTATCTGAATCACGTTTGTCAAGATCAAGTCAAATCAATATAGAAAATTATACCAGGTAGAAACAGGATACCTGGATAAATAAGCTTTAAATTTTTGTGCATACTTAAGCTAATCCAGTTTGTAGGAGTTGATTGAAATACAAAGTGTACAGGGATTTAGAACCCAAACATTGGAATTAATCTTAGTAGCCAAGGGAAGAAAAATGGGAAAACCAAGCCAAATCTATACCATGAAGGTAAGAGACAGTGATATTTTATATCTTCATCGGGTGAAAGAAAGTTTTATTCAATCCCAAGGGAGGGAAAGGTCTCAAATTGCAAAGGTAGCCTAAAAAATTGTGGATTACTTAAGGATGACCAATGTTTTATTCATTAAAAAAAATATGTGAGTGTTTATCTATGCATAATCCTTACATGGGTCAACTGTTTCCTTGCAATTTGATGAATATCTTCACGAATTATTTATGTTTTGCCCTAAAAGGAGCGTCCAGTGAACTACACTAAACTTGATCTTCGGTCATCTAAGAGTCAGCCTTAGCCATAGGCTGGGGCATATTTTATATCTTTCATCTCTCATTTTTGCCCCAACCATAGGCTGGGGCACATTTTATACTTCTTGTCTTTCTTTCTCATCTAGCCAAGGGGTTAGGGCATGAATGTCATCATTTTTTCTCACTCTAAATGATTCTCTAAACGGACAGTTGTTCGTCATGAGTCATTTTCTATCACTCTAAAAGACCTATAAACGGACACTTGTTCGTCAATAGTATCGTCATGAGTCATTTTTTATCATTCTAAACTATAACGGCCCGGTTTCTCAGGTCCGCTACGCGGTTTCTCTCCATGGAGAATTAACACTAAAAGCGAATAATTAATATTTCATCTCATAAAAATCCAAAAAAAATTTACTACTACGGCGATAATTAGATTCATCGAATGGTTGCGTCGATTTATTCACCGTAAGGAGAATTTATACTAAAATCGAATTACCAATATTTCATTTTATAAAATCTGATAAATTTCACAAACGAATATGATAATTTTAATTATCGATTTCTCGAGTCAATTTTACAATGGTAAATAATAAATATAACTATTAGAAATTAAATAAAATTTCTTGCACAGCTACATTCTCACCGACCCTGCAATCAAAACTATATGGTTGTGAGTCAACGCTCAGTAAAATTTTAGTCTATCTAATAACTGTATCTAATCAAACCCCAAATAAATAGATAAACGTGTATCCCACATAGTTTTCACATAATATGTACTTAAAGATATTTCATGAAAAATAATAATTATAGCAATAATAACATAATCGAGTTCTTTACCTAATAAATACCAAAAAAAAATACTGACACCAAAATTGTTTAAACTTAATTATGGATTGCATGTATTTCGAGGTTGGCAGGCCTGGGAACTGAGATCCCGAGCATGCCAACCCCGGTATATATGGGGATAATTTTTTTTTTTTTTTTTTTTTTTTAGGAGGGATGGTCCCGGGGTTGGTAACCCCGGGACCTTCTGGTCACAGCTGCACAAGTAGCTACTGTTGTAAGCAGACGTGCAGCTGCTGCTTGAAGCTGTAGCTCCATCCCGGTGATACCATCACTGGGACCCCAAGCTTCCCACCCCTTCCTCTCTCTTATTTCATGCATGAAACCCTCTTATTTCATGCATGCCCTTCCTCTCTCTTATTTCATGCATGCAACTCTTTCCTCTCTCGGCCTTCTCCAACCGACCCCTCCTTACAACTCCTTCATCTCTCGGATCTTCAGGTAATTTTAATATATTTGTTAATTTGATTATTATATTTTTTACTTATTTAATCAATTAGTTTACTTAATTTATAATTAATTTGTTAATTTAGTTAATTTATTTTTTAAGTTATTTTGCTAGTTTAATTTGTTAATTTAGTTATTTAATTAAAAATTATGCACTTTAACATCTCAAAATTTGAATAAATTATTATTTAGTTAATCTGTTTGTTATTTACTTTACTTATTTAATTTGTTAAGTAGTTAGTTAATTTAATTTGTTAGATTACTTGTTTAATTTCTTAGTTAGTTTGTTACTTTAGTGTTTTTTTGGCAACTATTTTTCGTGATGTTATGAACTGTATTTCTTATGTATTATCTTTGTTATGTATTGTGTTTGTTATGTATTGTGTTTGTGGATAGGCTCATTATGTTGATTAAGCCAAATACTGTCAAACGCACTAGTAATGCCGCCATGTCTGTCCAATATCAATGTTACCTCAGGGCGATTTTCAACAATATGCCTCTTAAGCATGTAGATGAACCATCGCCAGCATCGGTAGTCCTTTGTCGGTACGATGGCGAATGCCAATGGATAGCACTTGTTAGACGGCGTCATTCCAATGGCGATTAAAATCTTTCTCTCGTATTTACCATACACAACCGTCACCTTCATTCTTCACTCCTGCGATGGACGAAATTGTCTCAACTTCAGGCGTGATTCCTCCAATGGCATTTTTCCAACCGACAAGATTGGAAAGACAAGTGTCACCGGTGCCATGGTTGGGGGACGATGGACAAGTTACACAGCTTCATGACGAGGTTGAGAAACCTCCGATTGCTCAACGTCGAGGGCAGAGGAACGTTCGACGTAGGCCTTGTGGTACATAGTTAGTTAAATAGTAGATAGTTTAAGTATAGGATTGTAAATACAATTTTTTGTAAATAATTTTTTTTTTTTTTTTTTTTTTTTTTAACGTTTGTAGAGGTTAAAAAGTTGTTAATCTACCGTACATATTTATTCTTCTTGAATTTGAAAGAAAAATTTTCGAAGATAGACATGATATAGACAAGGTATAACAAACACAATACATAACAAAGATAATACATAAGAAATACAGTACATAACATCATGAAAAATAGTTGCCAAAAAAACACTAAAGTAACAAACTAACTAAGAAATTAAACAAGTAATCTAACAAATTAAATTAACTAACTACTTAACAAATTAAATAAGTAAAGTAAATAACAAACAGATTAACTAAATAATAATTTATTCAAATTTTGAGATGTTAAAGTGCATAATTTTTAATTAAATAACTAAATTAACAAATTAAACTAGCAAAATAACTTAAAAAATAAATTAACTAAATTAACAAATTAATTATAAATTAAGTAAACTAATTGATTAAATAAGTAAAAAATATAATAATCAAATTAACAAATATATTAAAATTACCTGAAGATCTGAGAGATGAAGGAGTTGTAAGGAGGGGTCGGTTGGAGAAGACCGAGAGAGGAAAGAGTTGCATGCATGAAATAAGAGGGTTGCATGCATGAAATAAAAGAGGGGAAAGAGTGGGAAGTTTGGGGTCCCGGTGATGGTATCACCGAGATGGAGCTACAGCTACAAGCTGCAGCTCCACGTGCAGCTGCTGCTTCAAGCAACTGCTTTAAGCAGCAGCTGCTTGTGCAGCTGTGACCAGAAGGTCCCGGGGTTACCAACCCCGGGACCATCCCTAAAAAAAAAAAAAAAAAATTATCCCCATATATCCCGGGGTTGGCATGCCCGGGATCTCAGTTCCCGGGCCTCCTAACCCCGAAATACATGCAATCCGTAATTAAGTTTAAACAATTTTGGTGTCAGTAATTTTTTTTTTTTTTGTATTTATTAGGTAAAGAACTCTAACATAATTCATACAACACATGGAGAGATTAAATACATATATTAAAAGAGTTAAAAATTTCACCTGAAATCCGAAGCCGAAGTCACCACTATGCTCTCGCTACGCTATTCTGATAAAAATAAAAATAATATTTATATACAACCAATAAATATATATTTTAAATATTATAGTAGTCTCAACCAATAAATGTTTATAAAGTTTTACAAAAAAAAAAAAAAAAGGATTCTCAGCAATTATCCTACACTCTGACCCTACCTATTGCTAGTAGTGGACCAATATCTATCTGAATATTTTATCGGTGTACTGTCTTCATAATACAAAAACAGTTTATGGATCAAGTACTTTTATAAAAAAACTACTTTCCAACAAAATATAGTCACTTACTTGGCAATATCAAAATCTCAACAAAATATCATCAAAATAGAATATTCGAATTTAAATCAACTGGTCAACTCACTCGTATATAATAAAATATAATATTTTTCTTACTAGCCATATGATCGTTTTACCTCACGATCGGGAGTTATCATATCAATCACTTACAGGACTTTCCCTCTTGATAGTCTTAATGCAACATATCATAATCAATTCCATATTCAACTTCTCCTGTCAAATCAACAACATATTTTTATTAGCTGCCAGATTTGTCCCCCTGATAGGTCTAACAACATATTCATAATCAATTACATATTCGACTCCACCACATTATATTGTCAATACGATATTCAACTCCATCATATTGACAATTAATATCATTTTGACTCCATCATATCAATAGTCAACGACAATAACAACAACAACAACAACAACAACAACAACAACAATAACAACATCAACCACCTGCAGGACTTGCCCTCTTGACAGGTCTAACAACATATCCGTAATCAATTCCATATTTGACTCCACCACATTATATTCTCAATACCATATTCAACTCCACCATATTAACAATCAATACCATATTCGACTCTACTATATCAATAGTCAATAATAATAACAACAACAATAATAATACCATCGATCACTTGCAAGACTTGCCCTCCTGACAGGTCTAACAACATATTCATAATCAATTCCATATTTAACTCTATCATATTATATTGTCAATACCATATTCAACTCCACCATATTGACAATCAATATCATATTCGACTCCATCATATTAATAGTCACCAACGCGTGGTAAAAACTACCATATCATGTGATAATCATCATTGTCAACAATAATAACAGCAAATATCAACTACCTGCAAGACTTATCTTCCTGACAGATCACAACACAACGTCCTACATGACATGCTCTCTTGTAAGGACCAACAACATCTCGTAGGATATGCCCTCTTGACGTGACAACTATGACATAGCAGGATAATAAACATAATTTTTTTTCCACCTTTAAAATTTTACTTGATCTATTTAACATCATAAAATTGTTCATTTTCATCAACACTTTTTTTTTCCATTATTTAATACGAAAATATAATTTGACGATTTATATAGAAGACAATAAATACCTTTAAATTGATCATGGCAATAACTTATCATATGGTCCACAACTACCATGATACTCACCAAGGCTTATTTAACTTAATATTGGTAAGTTACATTAATCAAACGCCACCACCTAAGATGTTAATATGTTCAAATTGAAACTGTAGAGACCAAAATGAAATAATGGTAACAACACATGGGTGCAAAATGTCAAGCCACAGAACATAATGGAGACGTCAATGCATACAAATATGGACCAAACCCCAATCCTTGCACAAATGTATAAGCACCACAATACATCTTATATTCCTGTAGGCGTGATTATATTACACTACAATTATTCCATTAATGGAGACAAATTGAACAAAGCATTTTTTTTTTTTATCTAAATCTTATTAGAACAAACTGAGATCAAATTATTACAACTAACACAAAAACATGTAGCGTTTGGACGGATGAATTTTGAATGAACACACTTAAGATTGAAACATTGTAACTTAAGTTTAGAATTAAGAGATAGATATCGATAAACTAAAAGTGTACATTTAAGAGCTCAAATGGAAGGGTTTAGTGAAAGAAGTTATTTGAAATTCATCTCACTATTTTTTTTATTTTTTTTTAAACCTTCTTTTTGGGGAGGGGCCAAACGAAACCATGCATGGAACCCTAAACTTGTTCCAAGCCAACTTGTGCTTTGCATCCTTGAAGTTTATACTCAATTACCTTTTCCACCCCTAAGTAATTTTATCAACTTCGACTAAAACGAAAACACCATCATATCGCATAGCGTGAGTTTAGTTGAAGTAGGCTATTTCAGACTCTTAAGAATCAATTTATGAGTTTTAAAGACCAGTTTACTATAATTTTGAAAGTTTAAAAGTCGAAAGGACAAGCGTGTATGAACTTAATATCATACGAAAGTTTTCATTTTTCATATCAAGATTTTTTTATTTTTTTTCAAATTAATGAGTTATACAAAAGTTGTTATTATTATTATTATTATTATTATTATTATTATTATTATTATTATTATTATTATTTAAGTATTACTTCACTTATTATGAGTAATGGGTATCATAGGCAGTAGCTATGTATAAGCTATAAAAATTATAGAGTTTTGCTTATTACATATTGAGATGATACTGGTTGATATATGTATGTGCTTTTAGGGTTTCTGTTTGAATGACTATCATGTCGCCTTGCAATGACATAGGAGCTCTTGCCTCTGAGGTCTGCTATACATCACCAAATATCCAGTCTTACTTTTCCAATTAAATATAAAAAATGATGAATGGAATTTGGCAAATTAGTGCTTAATGAACTTTGTAAGCCTTGGCATTGAATTTTCTTTGTGTTCCTATATGTTGAATTAGGGAACAACTGGGATAGAATACCTTAGAAAGCAAATGGCTTTATTGGTTCGACAAGGTGATTGCACCATTTTGTTGAAATAACTAAATATTTTCTTATTGTTTTCTACTAAATGGATAAACTGGCCATAAAGGTAGGTTCATGGATTCGATACCACTTTGTAATAGCTCGGTTTCCCAAGGCCGCCACGCGATTTCTCTTCTTGGAAAATTAACACGAAAATCAAATAATTAATATTTCATCTCAAAAAACATCCAATTTTTTTTACCACTACAGTGATAATTATAATTATCGAATGGTTGCGTCAATTTATTCTCCCTAAGGAGAATTTATACTAAAACCGAACGACCAATATTTCATTTTATAAAATCTGATAAATTTCATAAATGACGACGATAATTTTAATTATCGATTTCTCGAGTCGATTTTACAACGGTAAATAATAAATACAACTATTACAAATTAAATAGAAATGCAAATAAAATTTCCTGTACAGCTATATTCTCACCGACCCTGTAATCAAAATTATAGGGTTGTGAGCCAAAGCTCAGTAGAATTTTAACCATTCTAATACATGTATCTAATCAAACCCCAAATAAACACATACACGTATATCCCACATATTTTTCACATAACATGTACTTACATATATTTTATGAAAAACAACAATTATAGCAATAATAACATAATCCACATAATATATGGAGAGATTAAATACTTATTAAAACAATTAGAAATTCTACTTGAAATCCGAAACCGAAATCGCCAAGGTAAGAATTTTATTTTTATTTTTGATCCTTCATTTATATATATATATATATATATATATATATAGGAAAAGCTAATGATCTATTGTTATTATTATTATTATTATTATTATTATACTATAAGGCATTCATATGACACATATATATTATATATATACTTGGTTTATATTGTTTCCTTCTGTACGAAGGAAACAATATAAATCACTTATTTATTTATCTATTTATTTATTTACACAATGTCCCCTTCTTAAAATAAAAAAATATTAATTATCTTAAAACTCTTAAAAGTATATTTTAAATAATAAAATAGTCCCAAAATAGTTAAAACTCAATTTAAAAATAACACTTAAGCCCCAAAATATTAAATTTATATAAAATAATAATATTTTTAAAAAACATATATAATTTTTTGGGGTGTTACATAAAAGACCCTCTAAACGGATGCTTGTGTCGTCGTGAGTTTATCATGAGTCATTTTTTTTTATGTTTTATTTGCTCTGTTGTTAAAAAAATCCTTTAAAAAATCTAGAAAATAGGACGATCAAAATAACACGGTCTCTTATATTTGTCAAGCAAGTGAAATTTGCATGAAAAAATGGGTAGTTATAGACACATTATTTTGATTGTCCCGCAAATTTTTTTATTCCTTATTTTATAATTTATTTTATTCCTTATTTTATTTTATTCTTTAGAAAATACAAAATAAAAAAAATAAAAAATAAAAAGGAAAATATAAATAATAATAAAAAAATAAAAAAGTAAAAAAAGAAGGAAAAAGATAAATAAAAGAAATTAATAAAAAGAGAATAAGCAAGGGATAAAGAATTGGTTAGGGATAGGGGTGGTCATAGTCCCGGGGCCCTGCCCATCCCGCTTCTATTTTTTTAGGGTTTGGACTTTAGTTTTAAGCTTACGGGTAAAGGTTGGGCTCTTATTTTCAAGCCTGATCAAATTTAGGGTCAAGCTTGGGCAAGACCAAATTTTTTTAGGGTTGGGTCAGCTTGACCCGAGGATTATTAATATATATATATATATATATATATATATATATATATATATATATATATATATATCAAACAAAACCAACACTCTATTTTTTTTTTATATATATATTTAATTTTTATTGTATATATTTTTTTTTTTGTATTTATGTTTTAGTATTTATTTTTTAAATTTAAAAAAAATATTATAGGGCCTGATTTGAGCATGAAAGTAGAGCATGATTATATGACTAAGTCGGGCTAAGGCCTAGTATTTTTTTTGTAATACTCTAGCTAAAACCCAACCCAGCCCATAACCACCCCTAGTTAGGGAGAGAGAATAAGAGAGAGATAGAGAAACAATAAGAGAGAAGAAAAAGAATAAGAGAGAAAAGTAAGAGAGTGAATAAGAGAGAGAGAGAGAGATAGAGAGAAGTGGAAAAAGAAAGGAAAATGGGGTGGGGCCTGTGGGTGAAAGGTCTTGAATATACTATTTTTTCTTTTTACGAATTTTTCTTTTCTCTACCAAATTTGGACTAGGTTTTAGGCAACCCGTCTAGGGTTTTCTAGGGTTTCTAGGATTTTTCATTCTCCATTCTTCCCTATAAATAAGACTCTCCTCCTCCTAATTTAGACATTCAGAAATTGAAAGGAAAAATCTTCCTAGAAGAGCGATTCTCAGTGAAAGCCCAGCCGGGCAGCTGTCTGTGAAAGAAGAAAAACAATCGAGTATCAGGAATCTTGACCAGAGCAGGTATGTTTTCTGATTTTTAAGTTACTTTATTTTCTTATTCTTGTAATTTAAGTTCCTGCAAGTTTACTTCTTTTGTATTTGTCCGATGAGTCGATAAAAACACCGGGATGAAGTTTTCCGCTCTCAAACTGAACCTCTGAGCGTTAGACAAGGACACTTTATATCTCCCTTTTTTTATTCTCCTTATTTTTTTGTAATTCATATTAAAAAAAAAAAAACTAAAAATAAGTCGTTCAATGATCTGATGAAAATGCGGGGATAGGTTTCCTCCTGCTTAAACTTAATCTCCGAGCGTTAGGTGAAAGATGTTTAATTCTTTATTTTTATTTTTCTTTTTTAATTTTTTTATTGTCATTGTTAATAAAAATCCTAAAAAAATAAAAATAAAAATCTTAGAGTTGATCCCAAGATTTTGATGAACAATTAAGGGTTGATATTTTTTGTAGAACTAATGAATTTGTTGAGTGTTTCAGTAAAAGAATTCCAATTAAAGATTAAATCATGAAGAAATTATCAAGGGTGCAAAGATGGATATTGAATAAATGAAGAGTATTGAAGATCCGAAAGAAATTAGGTGAAAACAACTCAATAACTTTTATACTTTTAATGCAATCCGAATTAGGATCACAAACTACACTAATTAATGAATTATATTTTTATGTATTTGATTTGATGAAATTTAGGATTCTAATTAGTGTTCAAATATATGCTCCTATGTGAAATTGAAGAATGAAAAATTGACCTCTAAGTAAGAATAATGTTTAAAATTGAATTTTAGTGTGAATTGTCTTAATTGAGAAAAACAATTGGTTAAAGGGATTAAACAATGAATTTTCGAGCTGAAATAAGTGTGAAAGTGAACATCCAACATCGATCGATCAACCGACCAGGAGAGGATCGGTCAACTAATTGGTCAAGGGCTAGAAAAGTAAAACTTTCTAAATCGATCGGTCAACCGACCGTGGGGCAATCGATCAACTGACTGCCTATATGGTTTGACCTGTGTTACACGCTGAATCAATCAGTCAACTGATTGGCAGGGGATCGGTCAACTGACTATTTTAGTTGAGATCTCGAGAAACTTGGACTTTTGGTAAAAAAACTTGTCGTTTTTGTTGGTTCCAAGGGAGAGATTCGGGGGATCTGACATTTTAGAAAATATGGTCCATATGTTTTAAGTCTATATTGATTTGGTACATATATTTAATGATTATCTCAATTTTAGTAACTAAATACTTCTCATATTTGTGATTGACATTTAAGAAATAATTTGTGGACTTAATTGAGATATTTAAAAGTTATTTTTAAGTGAAATATATTAGAACTGAAAGGATATGATATATGGGGTCTATAAGTGTCTTTTAGTGGTCTATCATTTGAAAACTAGTTGTTGGAGGACTTGTTCCAAATCTGTTTAAATAGACCTGCGAATTTAGAACTCAAGACATAAAAAACTATCAAGTTCCTAAGCTTTCTGAGAGTTATTAGTTTGTTGATATTATTTCGAGAAATTATTTGTGTGAAAAGTTCTTATGCTAAAGCACTGTTGAATTGGCGTCACCGATCTGTGCTGGTTTGCAATCCTGTTTCTATACTTCGGTGTTTTCTTGGTGAGATTTTTTCAAGTTATTGTGGTGAAATTTGATTTCATATTATTATTTATTATTTGGATTTAAGATTGTTGAAAAATCATTTTTAAACTTAGGAGCATAAAAATTCTTTTTAAAATGATTTTGTAATATTATCTGAAATCTGATTACGTGCTTAATTATTTGCTACCCACACTTGTTATGAATCAAATATTAAATTGTCTCACTTTAATTCTATCACGTAGTAAATTTCGGGATATTAATCAAGTATAATTGTTTTGAGGTTGTAGAAGCTCCAAGTGGGAAGAAACTCATAATTTTTTGTATTTGTGAGTTTGAACGGATTAGACACGATTGGGTCGGTGTCTAGTTAGGGTAACTAAGGTTTCAATCTTTTCCAGAAAAAATATTGAGATTTGATTTTTGCCTAATGTATAAAAATGTTAGGTTATTCTTTTCCCTTCAAAATAACTAGGTTTTGATTCTTCTTGAATAAAATTAATTTTGAGTGAATTGTAAAGGTTTAATCCCTACTTAGGAAAATGATATTTGTAAATGTGGTAAGATTTGATCTTTAGCCTATTAAAAAGATTAAGTTATAATTTTTCCTATAATAAAATTAGGTTAGTCTTTAACTTGAAAAAAAAATAAGATTATTCCTTAACCTGAGAAAAGTGAATTGTAAAGATTGATTCTGAGTTTGGAAAAATAATCGTTGTAAGGATTTAGTTCTTACCATAAAAGGAGTCAAGGGTTTAGAGGTTGTGAATCTCCGTGGAGCTCGGGGATTGAATTAGGCAATGTTAGCTTGCTGAACCGGGAAATATTTTGGTGTGCTGCATTGTTTATTTTTTTTATATTTTGTTTGGGTGTGCATCTAGAACTTTACACTTATTTGCTACGTAATAAAGATAATAATTGATTTAGGATAAATTGATTATTTGATTAATTAAATGTTGAAAGATATAAATTGTTTAAATTTTTATAACTACCCAATTCACCTTTTTTGGGGTAGCTCACTGGGTTAACACTTAGTTTGTAAGAATTAATCCTTACAAATCTTATAATGAATTCGACAAGTCGATAAATCGATGGAGAGTTTTTCATGATCTCGTTTCAATTCCCCAAATATAGTTGAATTTAGAAACGATCGATTTTAGAAAATCTCTTCAATCGGTAAACGTTTTTGTGGAATTCTGCCTATGTTTTAGAAAGATTAATTCTGACAAACTTGTTTCTACAACGTTTCCTCAATTCTCACCTTCATAGAATTTGAGAAAATTTTAAATCGGGATTTCTTTGAATTAATTGGGCAAATTTAAAAATAAACATCTTTTGCATCTATGTCACAACATCCTGCATATTTATTTTTTGTATCATGTTGACGACATGCTTATCCTCACTTTCACCGCCTACACTTTTCATGTTTCATTACTTATAAGGTTATTCTAGATTTTATAATCAATATCACTTTTCCTCGTTTAGTATACGACAGGTACACCACTTGCATTTTTCATATATATATATATATTAGATAATCAAATCTTTACCACATATAATCAGATTAATTCATATAGTTTTCCTGATTTATTCTTGTATTTATACCATTTGCATTGACACGTTTAAATTAAAACCATTCTTGCATAAAAATCATACAAGTTGTTTTTAGATCATTACATACATTTTTGCATAAATAAAAATAGATTCATATGACGCTAATTTAATATCATGATTTGCATTAGCATTCATATCTTCATACTTTTTCACTTAATTTAGTTTGTCCATTTAAATTTAAGAAATTTATCGAAAATATATATAAAACTACTCCCCAAAGATCTTCATTGTCAAATCCCTTAATATTTGATAAAAAGTCATACCGGGTGAATATTCAAAAAATATCAAAAAAATTATCTCATTTTAATTTGAAAAATACCAAAAAGATTTTATAAAAAGAAAAAGATTTTCAATATAAAACTAAACATTCAGATTTAAACTAATTGGACTTAATTGGATATAAAGTATAGTTTTCGAACGGGCGTCTTGAGGTGCCTAACACCTTTCTTGAGCGTAATCGACCCCCAACTCTTTAAATAAATCTTTGGTTTGACCGGATTTTTAGAGTCAATTTTACTTATGCCTTTTAAATTTGTTTTCTAAAAATTTGGTAACCTAGCACAATATTTAAATCTAACATTAGGTAACGATTCCTTATTTTTTTAAAAGCCTAAGTATTTTTTTTAGAAAACTTATGCTTTTAAAAACTCTTTCTCTTTTAAACTTTAATATTTCATATCTTTTTTCTTTCGGAAAATTGGAGCACGTCACCTTTTATTGATAACAAGTTTGCTAGCGGTTACGTTTGGTTTTGGATGGAAAATACAATTAAAGGGAGCCTTTGTAACCCTCAAGGTCTTTTTAAATTCATTGCTATCATTTGGGAGAAATGAAAGGATAGGAATTGAGACGTCATAGAAGGTGTCTCTTTGGAGGCCGCAACTATTATCTGCAAAATTAATTTGTTAAGAAGTGACCTCTTGCAAACCTACCTGAAACGATACCCCTAAATGATAAATATTTATCTAAAACGTCTCAATGGAATTTTCCCTGTACAGGTTTTTATAAACTAAACACTGACTGAAGTGCTAGAGAAAATCCAAGAAGGAAAAAATTTGGAGGCTTAATCAGAGACAACCTAGGAGTTTGGATAGCAGGATACTTTGGCCACCTGAAGATGTGTAAGAGCCTTGAAGTTGAGATTAGAAGTCTTCACACTGGCATAAGGATCACACTGGATAAAGACCTTCCAAGAGTCATGGTGGAATCAGATTCCCAGGAAGCCATTTCACTTGGGGAGTGCTCGGAATCTCATAGACTAATGTCTTAGGTGGTGGGTTGCAGAAGGTTTCTAAAAATCAACAATTATATCCTACAATTCACGCCAAGGAAAGAGAATGCATGTGTGGATTACTTAGCTAAAAAAGGTACTGAGGAGGGAGTTGAATTGAAGATCCTCGAGGCCCCTCTGGAAGGAAGACATGACGATTATGGTACTAGCAGATATGGAAGGAGCCTTTCATCGGTTGTCGTAGTTTTGTTTTTTCTCCTTTTTTTAAAAGTAATAATAATAATAATAATAATAAATCGGGTGGTAAACACCTTTAGGTTATTGATTGTATTCTTTAGGAGGCCAATGGGCTAACTTCCAGTTTTTGAGTCGTCCGTCTTCCACCCTTCGCAACTATGTATTCGCGGTTACGGTGGTTGCTCTGCTCCTTCGTTTGGAGGGCCGAGCGCATTGGCTGCTGCTTCCGGTGGTCAATCAAACTTTCCGAATCAATCCAGACAAGTTGATTTTTTCCTGTCGGTTTCGAAGCGACCTTTCAATCAACCTAACATGATTTCTTTTTCGGATTCCGAAAATTATGAATGGACGTCGGATTTCACAATTATTACCGTCAAATTGGGCTCCATCGCCGACAAAATCCAACAGATTATCTCCTCCTGAACGAGCCATACGCCATGGATAATCTTTTTTAAAACTGGATCTACATCATTGAACAGCATCGTTCTTTATCAATGCCCACAATGTTCAGCTCCCTCTCTCTCCATCGCTACCCAATTGGAACCCCATGGCTTCATCTTCCTCTCTCCGTTCAAACCCTAGCCGAATCACCCCTCTCTCTACTCACCTGTGTAAGAGCTCTGTCTCCAATGCCGGTCCCGGTAACCTCCCTCTCCGATCACCTTCCGTTTTCTCATTGTGTCGCGTTGAGTCGAATCGAATGCGCTGGGGAGTGTCGGCGAGATTGGCGACTCCGGGTAAAGCTAGTTCGGTCCATGCGGTCGTTGAGGTGGATTTGGGTAAACCGGAGCTACCCGGTTTACATCGGGTCTGGACTTCTTAACCAGCCGGAGCTACTCCAAACCAAAGGTAAAGCTTAAGCACCTATTTGTTCACTAGCTCCTGCACACCCTGTACGTACAATTTACGCTCCGTTTTTATGGAAAACTGCGAGGGTAGAAAATTTGGAAAACTATTTTTTGTCCCTTAAAGTACGGAGATGACTGAATAAATATATTAAGTATTTAATTTTTTAATATTTTTAACTTAAAAATATTATTTTTATACAAATTTTAAAATAATTTTTACACACTATTTTTATAAAATATTTTCTCTTTACAATTTTTTCATTATTTTTTCTCAATTTAATATTTTTTTAATATTTTTTTTATCTATATATTTTTGTGAGATTTTATAATATTAACATAAAATGTTGATTGTAATAATTAGATATTTTAAGATATTAAGTTGTAAGTAATATGATATTAAGTGATAAGTGATAAAAAATTAAGTGAGTTACACATTACTTAAAATGTTGAACAATTTTTAAAGTGATATTTATTTTTTTGAGTGATTATTTAATTTTGTTAAATTTAACAGAACACAAGGTAAAGCGACCATGTCATACTACTCTTAGCCCAGAATCTCGCCAAAGCATCATTTGGATGGAAGAAATATGTTTCAGTATGACGGAAGTTGTTATCTGTTTTCTTCCCCCCCCCCCCAAAAAAAAAATGAAATGGGATTTCCCCCTTTATTTCCTTTCCGCATTAAAAGAAAGAAGAAAAAGTTACGTGACAAATTTTCTGTGGTTAATATATTTCCAAGCATGTTCATGGAAAGAGTGGTGACTAACACCACAGTTGCACCAATGTATCTGCATAAAGTTGTTTCTGCTCTTACAGATAGAAACCGAAATGAATCAGTTGACAATCTCACTTTACTAGACGGGGAACGGTTTAAGAACATGGAAAGTATCTTGAGTTTTCTATGAAATTTTCTTTTGACAAGTTTTAACAGCATAGCGGTTAAAATGAATGTGCAATGTGTTCTATTTTAATAGGACACCCTCATGAAAGTACTCGACAAGGCGACTGAGTTGAGGTTGGATAGACCTTGTACATTTGTTGCCCTTGGTGGTGGTGTCATTGGTGACATGTGTGGGTTTGCTGCTTCCTCTTTCCTCCGGGGAGTCGATTTTGTTCAGATTCCTACATCTTTAATGGCACAGGTTTTTTGCAAAATGCGAATCCATGGGAGCCACTTAAACACTAAGGCCCTGTTTGGTTACTGTTTCTATTCCATGATTCCTATTCATGTTTCCAAAATTTTGGAAATAATTTGCGACTATTTCCTGAATTTCTTACGAATCTGAGAAACAAAAAAATGTTGATTCCTATTCACTCCCACAAAACTATTCCCACCAACACCCTCCGACTGTTGGTTGTTGGCTTGATTGTCAACAAAATTGGGCTAACATTTTTCATGGTGTGAATAGATTTTTCACACATTTGTTTGGTATGAAAGGGAAAAAGAAAAATGGGTCAAAAATGGTAGATGGAGTTATTCAAAATTGGTTCCAACAATTGATTCCAACATTGCGGCTGCCTCAATTGTTGAAGGTTCTAAGGATCTTATTCACACTAAGGATTTTATTCACACTAGATTATGAGCCTCAAGCATTCCCTATAAATTGAGACCATTAGCTTTGAAGAAATAATATCTCACAATTGAAGAAAACAATATCTCTCAATTGAAGAAGTACAAGTTGAGAGAGAGTTCAATTCCTCAATAGCCACAATTGAGTGAATTTTTGCACAAGTGTCTTAAGTTATTTTAAGACCTTGTTTTGTATTCTTTATTTGTATTTTATTGTCAAATAAAGAAGTTCCATAGTTGCTCCCGAGGAGTAGGCGAAATTGCCGAACCTCGTTAAAACTTGTGTTCTTGTTTGTGAGTGTGTGTGTTTTCATTTCATCTCCCATAATATTTGTTCTGTGTTGGGTCCACCCGACACGCTTCCGCACAACAAGTGGTATCGGAGCTCCGGTTGAGAGCTTGGGATTATGGCGGAGATCGAATCGAAAACGGAGGAGATTGAATCGCCATCAACCTCTTCTAGTTCACAAACAAAACTGTCAATATCAAATGGCAAATTTGATATTGAAAAATTTGATGGAACAAATAGTTTTGGCATGTGGCAATGTGAGATGATGGATATGCTGGTTCAACAGGGTTTGGAAATAACCTTGGAGGAAAAACCAGATTTTATGGAGAAAGCAGAGTGGTTGAAGATCAACAAAATGGCGTGCGGTTCTATTCGTCTCTGTCTTGCAAAGAACGTCAAATACTTTGTAATGAGAGAAACGATGGCGAAGAACTTATGGACAGTACTTGAAGAAAAGTACACGACAAAGAGTATTGAGAATCGGTTGTATCTGAAGCGAAAGCTTTTCCGATTTCAATACCAAGAAGGTACATCTATGATGGATCATTTGAATGACTTCAACAAGTTGATTGCCGATCTATTGAACCTGGATGAAGAGATCAAGGATGAGGACAAAGCCCTTGTGTTGTTGAATTCCTTACCGGATTCATACGAACACTTGGCAACCACTTTGATCTACGGAAAAGACTCAGTGAAATTCAAGGATGTATCAGACGCGTTGATGAATAACGAAGTTCATTGACGTGACAAGGTGTCTCAAACTGATACATCTACCGCTTTGATGATGAGGGGCAGATCGGAGACCAAAAAGCACAACAAAGGTAGAAACAACTCTCGTTCCAAGTCGAGAGGAGTTTCATCAAATGGCAGGAAGATTCCGGCAAATGATGAATGTGCTTTTTGCCGTGAAAAGGGTCATTGGAAGAAGGATTGCCCCAAGCTGAAAAACAGGGGTAATACAAATGCAAACGTGGCCCAAATTGAAGATGATGATTCAAATTTTGCTCTGGCTACTACAGCTGGAGTTGGCTCAGACGAGTGGATTCTTGACTCCGCGTGCTCCTATCATATGTGTCCTGATACGGATTGTTTCACCAGTTTGGATCTCGGTAGTGGTGGATCAGTTCTTATGGGAAATGATCATACGTGTGAAAGAAAAGGGGTTGGCGTGATCCGATTGAAGCTGCACGACGGAACCACGAGGGATCTGACCAATGTCTGGTATGTACCAGATTTGAAGAGGAATCTAATTTCTTTGGGTGCTTTGGAATCAAATGGTTTCAAAGTCATCATGGAAGCTGGATCGTTGAAAGTCACACGAGGTGCTATGGTTGTCTTGAAAGGCCTAAGGAGAAATAATTTGTATTTCTTACAAGGAAAGACTGTTATCGGTGGAGCTGCCACCGTAGAAACTGCTATTGATACAACCAAGCTTTGGCACATGAGGCTTGGGCATGCTGGAGAGAAGGCCATGCAAGGCCTAGTAAAGCAGGGTCTTTTGAAGGGTGCCAAGACTTGTAAGATGGACTTCTGTGAGCACTGTGTGCTGGGCAAGCAAACCAGAGTTAAATTTGGCACAGCCATCCACAAAACAAAAGGGATCCTAGACTATGTGCATACTGATGTTTGGGGTCCAACGAAGACTGCATCTTTGAGTGGAAGGCACTGGTTTGTTACATTTGTAGATGACTTCTCAAGAAAACTCTGGGTGTATACTATGAAACATAAGTATCAAGTTCTAGAGATCTTCTTGGCTTGGAAGAAGAGGGTGGAGAATCAAACCGGAAGGAAGATCAAGGTGTTGAGATCGGACAACGGCGGTGAATACACGTCCGATCCATTTTATTCCTTGTGCAAACAAGAAGGAATAGTGAGGCATTTTTCTGTGAAAAAGACTCCACAACAGAATGGTGTAGCGGAACGTATGAATCGGACTTTACTTGAAAAAGTAAGGTGCATGCTATCCAATTCCGGTTTGACGAAGAGTTTTTGGGCAGAAGCGGTTACTTATGCATGTCATCTAATTAACCGTCTGCCTTCTACTGCAATTGATGGAAAAACTCCTATTGAAGTGTGGTCAGGATCACCTGCATCAGATTATGATTCTTTGCGTATCTTCGGTTGCTCGGCGTTCTTTCACGTGACCGAAGATAGCAAACTTGATCCAAGGGCAAAGGAGGCCATATTTCTGGGCTTCAGCAGTGGAGTGAAAGGGTTCAGATTATGGTGCCCTGCATTGAAGAAAATGATCTTGAGCAGGGATGTTACTTTCGATGAAAGTAAATTTATGAAGAAGAAAGTGTCGAATAAAGAGAATAAAAAAGGCAGTCTAGTGCAGCAAGTGGAGATTCAAAGTCCAGTAGATTCTCCTTCAGAAGACACTTCTTCAGATGATGAAAATGACGGGGATACGGAAGATAGAATTGAGGTGGAGCCTTCTCCTCAAAGGCCTCCACAAATTGAAGAATCGATAGCAGCTAGCAAACCAAAAAGAACAATTCGAAAACCAGCAAAGTTTGCGGATATGGTTGCTTATGCCCTACCAATTGTCAGTGAAGATATTCCAACCACATATAAAGAAGCTGTGCAAAGTTCTGAAAGTGTGGAATGGAATAAGGCAATGAATGAAGAATTGGATTCTCTCCATAAGAATATGACTTGAGAACTCGTAGAGTTACCAAAAAGAAAAAAAGCAATTGGGTGTAAATGGGTATATGCAAAGAAGGAGGACTCTCATGGGAAAAACAGTGTGAGATTCAAGGCAAGACTGGTTGCAAAGGGGTATGCTCAAAAGGAAGGGATTGACTACAATGAAGTTTTTTCACCAGTAGTAAAGCATTCCTCCATTCGAATTTTACTTGCCATGGTCGCACAATTTGGCTTGGAGTTGGCGCAGCTTGATGTGAAAACTGCTTTTCTACATGGAGATTTGGATGAGGAAATTTATATGTCGCAACCTGATGGTTTCAAAGCTGCTGGCAAAGAACAAATGGTGTGCAAGTTGCAGAGGTCCCTGTATGGTTTGAAGCAATCTCCACGACAGTGGTATTTGAGATTTGACAAATTTATGAAGGTACATAACTTTACGCGAAGTCAATATGATCATTGTGTGTACTTCCGTAAATTGAAAAATGGTACCTTCATTTATTTGCTCTTATATGTTGATGATATGTTAATCGCATCTAAGAGTTTGGTGGAGATTGAGAAGTTGAAAGCCCAACTTCGGAAGGAATTCGAAATGAAGGATCTTGGCGAAGCCAAGAAAATTTTGGGCATGGAAATTACTCGTGACAGAACGGCTGGGACTGTGTGGCTGACACAGAAACAGTATTTGAAAAATGTACTAAATCGATTTGGTATAGATGAAAATACCAAACCGGTTAATACACCTTTGGCTCCTCACTTTAAATTAAGTGCGGAACTGTCACCGAGTACAAATGAAGAAAGAATGTATATGGCTCAAGTACCGTATGCAAGTTTGATTGGAAGCCTTATGTACGCAATGGTATGCACAAGACCTGATATTTCTCAAGCTGTTAGTATGGTTAGCAGATACATGCATGATCCAGGAAAGAAGCATTGGGAAGCTGCAAAATGGATTTTGAAGTATATCAAAGGTACTGAGGATGTGGGTTTGAAATTTGTGAGAAATCAAATGGAAGTCAAAAGATTTCTCATTGGATATGTGGATTCAGACTATGCTGGTGATTTGGATAAGCGACGGTCTACTACTGGGTATTTATTTACCATGGCTAATGGTCCAGTCAGTTGGAAGTCTACTTTGCAGTCCACTGTAGCATTGTCTACCACGGAGGCTGAATACATGGCTGCTGGAGAAGCCATGAAGGAAGCCATTTGGTTACATAGACTGATTTCAGACTTGGGTCTTCATCAGAAACAGGTGGAGATATATTGCGACAGTCAAAGCGCAATACATCTAGCGAAGAACCAAGTTCATCATGCTCGGACCAAACATATTGATGTTCGATTCCACTTTGTTCGAGAAATTGTTGATGCAGGTGTTATTCTTCTTACGAAGATTGGGATAGTCGATAACCCTGCAGATATGTTGACGAAAGTCGTTGGAAGCGCCAAGTTTCTTCACTGCCTAAACTTGGCCAATATTGTTCATACATAAGTATGATTTTTGGAGGAGCAACTATTGGTTCTATTGGAGGTGTAGTATGAGAATTCATATTAACGTTGTGGTGATGGTGGCATTTGAAAATCTCGCCAAGGTGGAGATTGTTGGTTGTTGGCTTGATTGTCAACAAAATTGGGCTAACATTTTTCATGGTGTGAATAGATTTTTCACACATTTGTTTGGTATGAAAGGGAAAAAGAAAAATGGGTCAAAAATGGTAGATGGAGTTATTCAAAATTGGTTCCAACAATTGATTCCAACATTGCGGCTGCCTCAATTGTTGAAGGTTCTAAGGATCTTATTCACACTAAGGATCTTATTCACACTAGATTATGAGCCTCAAGCATTCCCTATAAATTGAGACCATTAGCTTTGAAGAAATAATATCTCACAATTGAAGAAAACAATATCTCTCAATTGAAGAAGTACAAGTTGAGAGAGAGTTCAATTCCTCAATAGCCACAATTGAGTGAATTTTTGCACAAGTGTCTTAAGTTGTTTTAAGACCTTGTTTTGTATTCTTTATTTGTATTTTATTGTCAAATAAAGAAGTTCCATAGTTGCTCCCGAGAAGTAGGCGAAATTGCCGAACCTCGTTAAAACTTGTGTTCTTGTTTGTGAGTGTGTGTGTTTTCATTTCATCTCCCATAATATTTGTTCTGTGTTGGGTCCACCCGACACGCTTCCGCACAACACCGACACCATACATTTAAAGAAAAAAATAAATAAATATTACAACTGAACGTGTTTCTTGTTTCCGTCCTCATGAATTAAGGAACAATTGTAGGACAATGGTTGTTATGAAACATGTTTCTATTTTCAGAGTAATTCAGAACAGAAACAAAATTCTTATCCCATTTCATCCGAGTTTATTAGAAATAGAAATAGAAAAACGAAGACACTAACCAAACGCCACAGGCCACCTTAGAGTTTCTAAAGCATTTAATTTCTTCCAGGTGGATTCTTGTGTTGCGGGGAAAACGGGGATCACCAATCGTCTTGGGAAGAATTTAAGATATCATCTATACATTATCAAACACACTTTTGATTTTTGCTTTTACTTTTAAGTAAAGTATATTTTAGTTCAATTAATTTTTATAATTATAAAAAGGTACTTTAAAAAATATTACCAAACGGTGCCTAAAATTATAAAACTATTTACTCATATCTCAGTGTGGTTTCTATGGGAGCGGGGGTAAAATGGGCATGGTACTTTGCTGGGAACCCGGTGCTCTGGCTTATGTGATCAAGCGCTCATGTGAGAACAAGGCCCAGATAGTATCACTGGATGAGATGGAAAGTGGGGTGAGAGCAACATTGAACTTGGGTCACACTTTTGGCCATGTATGTTTTTGCCTTGTTTGGAGCCATTGTTGATATGACTTACAAAGTTGATAGGTTTTTTAAGAAGTATCTCGTGATTTGTTTTTATTTCATCGGTTCAATCTTTGTCTGAACTCTGAATTTCTATTGCTGTCCATTCGCCATTTGTCTTATTTTTCTTCAGGCCATAGAAATTGGATGTGGCTATGGCCAATGGCTTCATGGTGAAGCTGTTGCAGTCGGCATGGTAATTGTCTCAACTCTTCATCTTGAAAGAGAGGTGGTATTTGTGTTTCATTCCCAGATTTCTGTTTCTGTTATCAGAAAACATGGAACAGAAACAGAAATATGGGTGGTGTTTTTTTAATATTTCTATTCCCACATTTTTATTTTTGTTAACAGAAAACCTTGAACAAAAATAGAAATATGGGGAACCAAAAATCTCAGATTTTTGGAACAATTTTTTGGTAACAGGACAGAAACATTTTTTTTCCTGAGATTTCTGTTAGTGGGAACAAAAACACTAAACAAATTCCACCCTGGGCACAAAATATGTTCCCTGAAGAAAAAAACAGATTTTATTTGTTTCCTTATTTCTGTTTCCGTTCCAATTTTCTAAGGGACAGAGACAGACATCCGGGAATAGAAACACCGAACAAACGCCTCCTTAAAAAATCAGTTTTTTCTTTTTCGTTAAAATTCTTCTGTGCTGCGCTAAACTTCAGGTTTTGGCCGCGGACATGTCTTATCGTCTTGGTTGGATTGAGGATTCAACGGTGAAGAGAGTTCATGACATCATACAACAAGCTAATCTACCGACAGCTCCTCCCAAGACGATGACTGTCCAAATGTTCAAGTCTGCCATGGCTGTAAGAGACAACAAAACCGGTGCCATTATTGTCTTATAATAATAAAATAACCATAAAATGTTTCCTCCATTCTTACATCTTTTTCTGGTTTGTTCTTTCTGGATTGAAGCTCGATAAGAAGGTGGCAGATGGGTTGCTAAGGCTCATACTTCTCAAAGGTCCACCGGGAAATTGTGTTTTCACAGGCGATTATGACAGAAATGCCCTCGATGCAACGCTGCATTCGTTTTGCAAATCTTGATCCTCGGATCAATCCAATGATGTTCCCAGCTTTCGGATTGAGCATAGCTTTCAGATTCGATGCTCAATCGTATGGTAATGTAGATTGTTATATTCAATTGGGGGCTTTTTAGTACATGGTCTTTACCCCATTCGACGTAAAAAAAAAAAAAAAAAAAAAAAAAAAACAAACAAAACACTACACTTCACTTATTTCTACTTAACAAAGTGAGAAACTAATTTTTTTTTAACTTTTTTTTTTGGTTTAAATTTACAAACATGCTTAAAATGAAAAAAAAAAGTGAAAATTTTCATTCAATATTTGGATGAAATAAACGAAATTGTTATTTTATTTTAATTTTTAAAAAAATTTATGATAAAAATAATTAAATGAAAATTAAAATAATCGATAAATTTTGTTTATTTCATCTAAAAATTGAATTGAAATTAACTTTATTAATTTTTAAGCATATTTCATTAATTCAAACAGAAAAATGTTAATTTTTCACTTTGTTAAAAGTAGAAGTAAAATGTAGTTTTATAAGGTGAAGAAGAGTAAAGTGATAATTAGACAAAGTAAAGGGTAAAAAGTAATTTATTCTTTTTTTCTCAATTTATAACATTTTTCCTTCTTGTCCCATGGTTGAATTTCACTAAATTTTATGCAAAAAGGTGGTGTTGCGATGTAATGTTTGATTTAGTTTTTGATATATTAGTTGAATTCAACCCATGTTTGTGTATTAAATTTGTTGAATTATGTATATTGATATTATGATTTTAACTCCTAGTACGTGGTTATAATAGCCGAATCTCAATGAGTTCTCTTGCTATTTGCAAATTATTAATTAGATTTTATCATACAGAGTATGTTTATAGTTCTTTTTATTCAAAGTTAAAATTATGAATTGAATTTGACGAAATAATAAACCAAGTCAAATTATGATTTATAATGTAAATGTAGTGATTAGAACTACCCAAAAAGGTTAGTCTAGTAGGTAAGGAGAGATATCATCTGTTTTTGTCAATCGAGATTCAATATTCGTAAAGAGTGACTCCAAGAGTGAAATCTTGAATTCACTAGATAAATGTAGGAGAATGTTCTTTAAATTGTCTGGAAAAGTGATTGATCGAGGTGTATGCAAGGTTTTAAATTGCGGTAACGGGTTATGTAACGGTAACGATCGCAGTGTAACGGTATTGAGAGTATCGACCTGTCTGTAACGTGAATCGACTGTAATGGTCGTAAATTTTTTTAAATCATCAGAATATCCTCAAAATCTCAATAATAATAATTGTTTTGGTCATACCTTTAATAAATACATTCTAATAGATATTATGATATTCTTTATATACAAGACAATAAAGATATGAAAAAAGACAAAAAAAACATCGTATTGAACAATTTTAAGAAAATAAGATGATGCACACTACATTTATATATTACAAAACATAATAAAAGACTAAATAGAGTTAAAAAGGGAAAGAAATGGAGAAATGAAAGAGGGATAGTAGCTAAAATGGGGGGGAAATGAAGAAATAGGGCTACTGAAATGTCCAAATGGGAAGAAATAAGGGAAGGAACAGCTGGGGAATCAACAAGCTGGAGAGCCTGCAAAGCTTGGGAAACAGCTGGGGAAGGAGACTAGAATTTGGTAGTGTAATTCCAAGTTGTGTAACAGTGTGACGGCGCGTAACGGCTATTATGCCTCAGCGTAGGGATTAGACCTTGTTATCGGCCTGTAATCGTAAACCGTTACATTACGTTACGGCCGATACTTAAAACTTTGGGGGTATATAAAGTTAATTCAGGCATACCTTACCATCTTAAAAATAAATAAAGTATATAATTATAATTAGCACCCTAAACTATTCAATGGTGGTTCAATGTGTAAAAAGGAAAAACTTCATTAGGCTTAATTCCTAAAGAAAAAACAAATACAGTGCATTATGCACATCAATCCTCACATTTAGACATGTGCCGAACCTTGGTGGCTAGCATCGACTGATTGCTCGAAGGACTTGTGCCACAAAAATAAGTCTCTTAAACGGGATATAAAATAAATATTAAGTACTACGTAACCCCGCTAGCAAGTCCCTATATTTTTTCATTTATCTCAATCAAACCCCTTTACTTTCAATCATATTAATCCAACTCTTATACTTTCTTAGCCGAGTCAATGTAGGACACTTGTTTACATTTTACAATATATATAACTGCTAACTGTTCTTCAAAATCGCACATTTGAGTGCAGTGGGGGGATTTGAGATTATGAAGCGGGTTATTAGGGCCCCTATTTACTACTTCTGTTCCTTGATTTAGTTCCCACTCTTAAAATTATGAGATTAATGCATAAAAAAGTGTTTGGTAATTACTAAATTTTTGAGAGTAATTTCGACGTAATTCTTTATTTCTTTCGGTATCTAAGAAAAAAAAATATGAATTTTTATTTACTCTTACAAAATTATTCCTACAACCATCTCGCTGGTCACCACTAGCTAGTCTACCGGACGGTCACACCACATGGGCCACCATGCATTTAAAGAGAAAAAAAAAAAAGAACAAGTGTTGTAAGTAAACGCGTTTCTTGTTTCTGTTCTCATAAATTAAAAAAAAAAATCAAGACCATGGTCATTACTAAACGTGTTTCTATTTTCAAAATACTTCAAAACGGAAACAAAATTCTCATTCCAATTTATTGAAAGTACACATAGAAAAGCAAAAACACCAACCAAAACAATAGCTATATTTTTATTTTCTTTATTTTTTATTAAAAAATTATGTTTTTCATTATTTTTTTTTGTCTGTGTGTGTTTTATGGTTCTTTTGTTTCTTTCTGGCTATTATTTTTTTCGTTCACCTATTATATTTGTTTACATTGACACAATTGGGTAAATATAGGGACCCAATTAAGGTCAATGAAATTCTAGGGAAATATTTTAAAAACGTGGACAATGTAGGGGTGATCGAGTAATTTGGCATTACATTATGCCCCGATTCGTCCTACTCCGTCATCTTCACCAACCCGCCTTCCACCAAACACATAATCTCGTCGTCTCCTCCTTTATCAATCAAAGCGCGCAATGTTCAGCAATTATCCGAAACAGTCTGAAACCACATTCTCTCTCCTCTCTCTACCCAACCAAAACCCCCCATGGCCTCTTATTCGTCTTCCTCTCTCTGCCCAAATCACACCCTCCCTTTCTCTACTCAACGGCACAGGAGCGCTCTCTCCAAAGCGATTCCCGGTAACCTGTTCGTCCGGTTCCCAAATCCCGGTCATGTTTCCCTCCGATCATCTTCGTCGTGCCGAGTGGAGTCGAATCGATTGAGCTTGAGAGTGTCTGCTAGCTCGGCGACTCAGGTGATGGATCCGTCACCTAGTAAGGCTAGTTCTGTCCCTACGACCGTTGAGGTGGATTTGGGTGACAGGAGCTACCCGATTTACATCGGATCTGGACTTCTCAATCAACCAGATCTTCTCCAGAGGTACTTGATTTTCACTCTATGACCTAATCCAGATTATGTTAGCTATGATTTTTTCCATTATTACTAGTAATTTTGATTTATTTCTCTAATTTTGTACTAAAATCTGAATTGGTGGTTTTCCTCCATCATTTCGTTTTACTGATTATCTGGAATTACTTGCAAATCTTTGCCGTTCTTCTACAAATCTGGTTCTCTATAGGCATGTTCATGGCAAGAGAGTCCTTGTGGTGACTAACACCACAATTGCGCCAATCTATCTGGATAAAGTTGTCCATGCTCTTACGGATGGAAACCCAAATGTGTCTGTTGAGAGTGTCATTTTACCAGATGGCGAGCAGTTTAAGAACATGGCAAGTATCTTGAAGTTTCTTTGGCATTTCCTTCTACAAGTTTTAATAGTATGGTGGTTGAAAATGGATATGCAATGTGCTTGCGTTTTCACAGGACGTCCTCATGAAAGTCTTCGACAAGGCAATTGAGTCTAGGTTGGATAGACGTTGTACATTTGTTGCTCTTGGTGGTGGTGTCATTGGGGACATGTGTGGATTTGCCGCTGCTGCCTTCCTTCGTGGAGTCAATTTCATTCAGATTCCTACAACCGTTATGGCACAGGTCTTTTTGCAAAATGCAAATTCTTTTGTTTTCCTCTTAGGTAATGGTTGGAAGCACGGAATTAGAGCTGTGGACATGCGTTCATTTCTATTTCCAATTCCAAGGCCCCAATTCTATGCAACCAAACGCTGCCCAAATTTGCTAAACTAATCCGTCATTCTTTTCCTCTATTTTCCAGGTGGATTCTTCTGTTGGGGGCAAAACTGGAATCAATCACAGTCTTGGGAAGAATTTAATCGGTGCATTCTACCAACCCCAATGCGTGCTAATCGATACAGACACTCTGAACACGCTGCCTGAAAGAGAATTAGCATCAGGGTTTGCTGAGGTTATAAAGTATGGGCTTATCCGGGATGCTGAATTTTTCGAGTGGCAAGAGAAGAATATGCTGGCTTTGATGGCTAGGTAATTTTTTATATGGTTCTTCTTAAACAATTTCTTCTTCTTAGATGAAAAAAGAAGGAAAAAAAGGGAAAAATCAACACATGATGGCTGAGTTATTACTATTAGACCCTTTTTCTTACCCTTAGATTTGAATCTTGAATATGCTGTAAGGGTGCGTTTGGGTCAGGTATTTGATTTTGATAATGGATTTGTAAATTTTTTCTTCAACAAAATAATTTCTTCAAATACCTCACCCAAACGGACCATAAAAGCATGTCACTTGGAAAACGGGAGTATTTGAAAAGCATAATTGGTAAGAATCTTCCATGTATGGGTGATGATGCTCAGGTTAGAGTATGTTCCTCACAAAAAAATGGTTCTTGATGTGATTCTAATTGTCTAGAGCAACATGAATAAAGTGGGCTGGCTATTTGCAGGGACCCGAATGCTCTGGCTTATGCTATCAAGCGTTCATGCGAAAACAAGGCCGAGGTAGTATCATTAGATGAGAAGGAAAGTGGACTGAGAGCTACATTGAATTTGGGTCATACTTTTGGCCACGTAAGATTTATCCATTGCTTTATTATTTTGTGAAGTTGCCTGAATTATATTATTACTCAATCATTTGTATGTTTTAATTAAAATAATATGTTTGGTACGGGAGAGTCAAGTAAAGAATGGAATGACTATAGGAATGATCATTCTATTCTCATATTTGGTATGCGGGATTAGTTTTAATTCCCACTCCTATGTATTCGCTAATCCCATATATCATGGGATTAGGCAATCCCAAGCAATCTTTTTAAAATCGAACTGGACGTCGAACCGGAAAAGTCACCAGGTCACGGGTCACTGGTTCAACCGGTAGGCGAACCGCGGTTGAACCGGTGACGTCATTAATATATATATATATCAATGAAAACTAATGAACAAAACCTAAAGGGCCTAAACACAATCAAGAACTCAAGAACAAAATCCACCCTAAATACATTAATTTAAACAAATCTAATAAATAACAATCAAGAACTCAAGAACAAAATCCTAAACACTCTAACAATTTATAAATATTAAAAACAAAATATAAATTTCACACAAAAAAAAAACACTTATTGCAGTGCCTAAACACAAAGGGCCATAAGGCCTTAAACACAATCTAGAACTCAAGAACAAAATCCACCCTAAACAGATTAATTTAAAAAAAGAAAAAAATCTCTGAGAATATATTAGAAAACTGAGGCGAGGGCGATCAAAATTCACATTGGAGGGCTGACTGACAAGATTTGTGACCTGTCAATATTTTGAAACACAACCATCAATGCAGCTATTTTCGCCCATGTTCAACTCATTTTCCTTATACCTTGTTATACTCCATCTCCTGCTCCGCCATACCAAAGTTCTGTTCTTTGCTCACGCCGATCAGTGCATTTTGGTTGGCCGCCATGACTAACGGAATCGACACTAATGGAGATGAAGATCTATGATTTTTTGATTCAGAGAGAGAGACGATACTGGGCACAGAAATCGGAGATGGCTTTGAGAGAGGGAGACAGAGACGAGGAGAAATTGAAATCGGAGATGGCTTTGACTCTTTGAGAGAGAGAATCAGAGACGAGAGACAGTGATTTTGGCTTGGGAAGTTTCTAGGGTTTTTTGGGGAAGCATTTATACAAATGGGGAAAACACAAAAACTCAGCCGGTTCTCTCCGAACCATCGGCGGTCAAACTGACCGGTTTACCGGTTTTGGGGGTAAAACGGTTTTAGGGGTTCTTCCGGACCGGAATCTAAGCCGGTCGATGGTTCAACCGGTTGGACTGGCCAGTCCGATCTGGTTTTTAACATTGATCCCAAGGCAAAGACGGTATAAGGTTGTATGGATCATGAGATTCAATATGGAAAAATATTGGTAAAACAATCGTTTTCACTATACGCTCACCTTTTCTGGCGAACTTGCCTGAAATCCAGTGGCAACCTTGCTGGAATGTCGGTGGATGTTTTGGCTACCTTGCCCGAATGTCGCCAGACCTCCAGCAACGTTGTCAGAATGTCACTGGAATTGCGGCAACATCTTCGAAATGTTATCAGAATTCTAAGAACATTACCAGAACGTCACTGGAGTTTTGGTAATATTGTTGGAATGTTATTGGAATTGAGGTACTGTTACCGAAATATTGTCGGAACTCCGGTAATGACACCGGAGTCTTGGATACGATGTTAAGGTTGCTCTATTGTGACCTGAGGACCCGGGTTCAGATCTTGGAAACCTCTTTATATGCAGGGGAAAGGTTGTGTACATCTGACCCGTGACTTTTTGATTACATGCGAGTCATGCTGAAATACACAACCTACTTGAAATTTTTCATATTACGTATCCTCTGTTGCTATTTGTAGAAGATTTTTCCTCTTTGTATCCATGTTATCCTTGCCAAAAGTACCCTCAGTTTTATTTTCTCTGCAGGCAATAGAAACTGGATGCGGCTATGGGCAGTGGCTTCACGGTGAAGCTGTTGCAGCTGGCACTGTACTTTCTTTGACTGTTCTTTTTTTCTTGGACACAATTTTCTCACAGTGGGGTTGATGAAATGACCTCTTTGCCCTTCTTCAGGTTATGGCCGTTGACATGTCGTATCGCCTTGGGTGGATTGATGATTCAATTGTTAAGCGAGTTTATGACATCCTAAAACAAGCTAAGCTACCAATTGCTCCTCCCGAGACAATGACAGTCAAAATGTTCAAATCTGTCATGGCGGTAAGTGAGATATATATATATATATATAGAGAGAGAGAGAGAGAGAGAGGTGCCGAAACTATGTTTTGAACCCTCGATTGTTCGTTCTATTTCTTAATGTTTGTTTTGTTATTGTTGGGATTACACAGGTTGATAAGAAGGTAGCAGATGGGCTGTTAAGGCTCATCCTTCTGAAAGGTCCATTGGGAAATTGTGTTTTTACTGGAGACTACGATAGAAAGGCCCTTGACGAAACACTCCATGCTTTTTGTAAATCTTGATCCTTAATCTAGCCGATGTCACTCTTAGTTTCAGATATTTCGTGCCTAAGGTGACGTTTGTTTAGTGTTTTTTGTTTTTGTTCCCAGAAAACAAAGAAAAAAAGAAAACATTTGTTCTCAAAATTTATTCTGAAAATCTGGGAGCATAATAGAAATAGAATTTTTGTTCCCATATTTTTTATGAAGTTTTCTAGGAACCGAATAAAAAAGAAGGGAAACATAAACACTAGATGAACTCCACCTAAATGTAAGATTTTCGGGTTTTGGAGATGGTTCTTCCTGTAAAGTACTGGATGGGTGTTTTACTGTAATGTTATAGTCTGCTGTTGGTCTTCATATTATACATTTTTTTGCAAGATCCTTGTATTTTTATTTTATTTTATTTTATTTATACATTTTTTTTTGGTAACTAGTGATTCACATTCACGATTTATAAGGAATGGTCTTGCAACAGAAGGTTTAGTATTTTATATGAGATTGTTGGAGGATTTGTCCGAGTTAGAGTTGCAGATTCCTCCGTGGGTACAGTTCAAGTAATGTTGTATGAATATGTGGAATCCCATATCGCTTGTCTTACCCAATCCTCAGTTATGTGTAAAGCCAAGGGTAATTCCCCGCTTACAAGTTACAACATTGATATTAGGGGGAACTCTAGCTCGCTAGTCCGTTTAAGGTCCTCCAATTATTGTACCATTCAATTGGCTTGGATACACCAATTGCAATAATATAAAATGAACCAAAATTTTCTTATATTATTAGTTACTATCATGATATATATAATGTACAATATAGTAAATTAAGATTTTTTTTTTTTTAAATTATCTTTTCAACTGTTTATATTAATGAGTTCATGAAATATTCATGAGAAAAAAAATTCTGCTTAAAATTTTTGCATCCCAATTATAAAATAAGGGTATATGTCATTGACTTTCATTGTCATTTTGTATTATACCAGATACTTTCCATGTTCTTTTGTAAATACCAGAGACCCCTGTCTTTTTGTTCAAACATCACTTACCTCTCTTATTGATTAAAAAATAATAATTTTTTTATTATAATACTAATTAATTTTACCCTTGATTATTTAAAAAATAATTAAATAATAAAAAATTAAAATACATAAATAACCCTTTAATTTATATATATTCATTGCCACTTCCTACCCCCACACCCACCGCCACCGCCACCTCCTACCTCCACCACTACCCACCACCCGCCGCCACCTCCTACCATCACTTCCTACAGCCGCCACCAACTACCACCCTCCGTCGCCACCCACCACCTCCCACTGCCACTACCCACCCTCATTTTAAAAACTATATATATTTTGAACCATTCCATTAATTTTTTTTTTAACCATTTTATTAATCATTTTCTCTCTCTTCGGAGGTGGTGGGGGTTGGTAGTGGTGGTGGTGGGTGGTGGTGGAGGCGATGGGTGGTGGGCGGTGGATGGAGGGAGATGGCGGTGGGAGTTGGGCGGTGGTGGTGGGAGGTGGTGTTGGGTGGCGATGGTGGGAGGTGGCGGAGGTTGGTGGGTGGTGGTTGCTGTAGGAGGTAGCAGTGGCAGTGGGTGGTGGGAGTTGGGCAATGGCGATGGCGGTTGGGTGGTGGTGAGAGGTAAATATAATTATTTAAAAAGTTAAGAGTAACAAATATAATTTTAAAATATAGGGGTGCTAATAATTTTTTTTTTTTAAAATAACCTAAGGACAATTTTGTCAAAAGCGAGGTAAGTGGTGTTTGAGTAAAAAGACATAGGAAGTCTCTGATATTTACAAAATGACAGGAGAGGTATCTGGTATAGTGAAAAAAGATAGAGCAGGTTAATGGCATATACCCTAAAAAATAATTGAATTTAATTAAAATTTATACTTTTAAATTTTTTATTATTTATTATTTTTAAAAAAAAATTAATATAGTATTTTTAAGTACTGAAAATTCCCTCAATTGACTGTGTGTACATTGTTAAATGTGCTTCTTAGGCAACAGGATTAATGTTAACCCCTAACAATACTGATAAAATAAGATGGCACGAACTTGAACTTGGTACTCTTTTTAGCCGGATGTGGTGCATGTGGCACAAACTAAGGTGTTGGCACAAAAAGGCATCAACTTGGTGCATATTTGTAACGAAACATGGTACACGTGGCACCAAATAGACAGAGATTAACCATAGTTCAAAGGTAGATGAATACTAGGCGAAAAAATTCTATTGGTTACCAAATGTCGGCATGGTGATGCCAAGTTGGGGTAACTTGGCACAAAACGTAGGTAAGTTGCTAAACTAATGTAATACTCCGAAATTTATATTTTGAAAATATTATTTTATATAAATTTAATATTTTTGTATTGTTTTATATATTATAAAAAATTTATGGCATAAGTAAATATTTGATCATTTTTGGGGGGTAAATGATAATTTTAAATTCACTATTAAAAGTTTTGGGACTATTGTGTTATTTAAAATATAATTTTAAGAGTTTTAAAATATAATTCATATTTTTTTATTTTAAGGGGGAGATCTGTGTAAATAATATATATATATATATATATATATATATATATATATATATATATATATATATATATATATATATATATAATGACTATTTGTTGTCTTTTTTTAAAAGAAGACAAACAAGTCATTTTTTTTTGTGCTGTATAAATATATACAGTACACATGTATGTATATATTAAATAATAATAATAATAAAGTTAATTGATGATCCTTACCACTTGTTTGTTCTCTCTCAAGATCTCATAATCAGATTCCTTAAGCTTTTTCAAGTTTCAACCATAGAGAAGTAATATTAGGAAGCAATGAGAGGCATATTGGTCTGGAAACATAATATAACCAGAAATATGGGAAAAGAAACATTAATCAAATGACGTCTTAATATGTACACATCTTCTTTTGTTTGCATCAAGGGAAGCAAATACTCTCAAATAAATAAGTGAAATTATACTACGTTGATTTTGGTTTGAATTTCAAGTAGAATTTCTAACTCTTTTAATATTTGTATTTAATATCTCCATATTTATTATGTGATTCATGCTAAAATTGTTAGTTTTTATGAAATATTTAATATTATTATGTAAAAATTATATGGAAAACATGTCTATATGTTTATTTGTGGATTGATTAAATGTACGTAGTAAAAGGGTTAAAGATTCTACTGAGTTCTGGCTTACAATCCCACAGTTTTTATTGCAGGGCTGATGAAAATGGTGCTGTATGTCACAGTCTGAGCTTTTCGAGGCTGGAAAGCTGCCCGTGCGACGCTAACTAGGGGATCGTCTAGTAGCAAGCTTGAAGATCTAAGAATATCAAATAGCGGAAGCAGTTTTCAATAGTAACGAGTTTCCCTATAACAACACATGTCGGCAATATAGAGAATAATACAATTATAATAATAACAACAATTGTATTAATTCAAAGATTACAAAGTGTGAAAGATTTGAATGACTTTAAGAGCATGTCATCCCACATAATACTTCAAACAAAAAAATACAAGTGACAACAATATACATTATTCTACTCGAGGAGACATAATGAGGTCTTTTTACAAGAAATGAAGGAAATAAACTAAACTAAACTATATTATACTAAACTATTCTAGAAAACAAATGAAAAGTGTCACGAGTAAGCGGCCATGTGCGAGAACAAGCACTGGATAAGTTTAGACCGTGACATCTTTCCCCACTTGAGCAGTCGACGCCCTCGTAGACTTTATCTCGTTGTATTCTTTGATGATGTCCACAAATGGCAACAAGTCTTCTGTTTTCTCCCAACTAATCTCTTCATCTCCAAGTTCCTTCTACTTTACCAAATACTCCTGATGTTGTCGACGTGAGGCGTAGACCACTCTATTAGACAAAATCTCTTCTACTTGTCGAACGGCTGGAGGTCTGGTGTTAATTTGGTGTAGAGAAAGGTGGTTGCGAGTAAGGTCATCTTGATCGGCATGGAATGGTTTGAGGCAGCTGACATGAAACACATGGTGAACTTTCATCCATGCAGGAGTCTCAACCTTATACGAGGCCTTGCCAATTTTTTCAAGAACTGGAACAGGGCCTTCATACTTGCGAACTAGACGTTTGTCCACTCGGCGCAAGAAGCGAAGTTGTTCTAGTACAAGCTTGATCATTGTACGCCGAGGTTTTTACGCTCACGTATTGACTACTCACAAGTATACGAGGTCCAATTTTAATATAGTGGATCTTTAAGATCGAATATCGTTCCACAGGGATGGTGTGAATAATTGAATACCGCAATTTGCATAGTCTTATATTATCCAGATGGTTAAAGAATAATTTTAAATTAAACTAATTAAAACTAAGCTAAATTCGAATTAGTGGGTTAATCCTAACTAAGTTGATTACCTAGGGATTGATCTCGTTCACTTAATACATGTTTGATTTCGTTTAGTTAACAATAACGGTGTTTATGGTATCCGACAATCTCGATTCGTAAACTCACTCGCCACCTCTCTCGAGTGTAAGACGAGTGAATACGTGACTTCGTGTCAATGAAGAGGTCCCCCTCAACGTCTTAACGACTCTAAGTTGCGTGAGTCTTGCCCCAACGTCATCGATTGCACACTTACTAACGCTTTCCCAGGTTGTTAAATCGTAACGATGTGTTTACCCTAATCTGAACTTAGGGTTACCTCTTCCAAATGTTAAATCCTGTATTCTCAAATCTAACCCTAATACCTTAACAAACATACTAAGATTGTCATAAAATGATAAACACAATCGAAATGAAAAGCAAACAATTGTTAAAGGAATATGTATAACATCGAACTAGTATTTACACAACTACATCGATCCCTATCTAATATTTATTTAATCTATCGTTATCTTGACCATATAAGAATTAATACAAGATGTATTCATCATCATTTATAATAAGACATTAAATTACAAAGAGATAAATAAAGAGAGAAAGATCAAATCTTAAAGTAGAGTGATCCACAATCGCCAAAGATCGATTCGCCAATGTTTCCTCTTCTCCGGATGATGAATCTTTTCTTCAAGAATGGCCAAGGATCACCTCCTAAGGTTAGGGGTGTCCAAGAGTGTCCATCCTTTTTAATGGAAGTAGGGGAATAGGTATTTATAGGTGCAAGGTTTCAAAATATCTAAAAATATCTTTTTTTCTGTGCAGAGCTGACCGCCGCGACGGTACGTAAGTCAGCTAGTTCTTTGATCTTTTACAGCCGCGGAGGTGGCCTTGCGCTGTGACGGTGGGACGTTAGGCTCAAATTGCCCTTCTCTGCATTCTCACCACCGCGACGGTGGCTTTATCGCCGTGACGATGGGTCTTGTGTTCTTGAAACCTTGTTCTTTCAATGTTTCTTCACCGTTTTCGATCGTTTGTCGCTTGTTTGTGTCCCTACACCTGAATTACATAAAAACTAACAAAAACACAATTAAATATTACTAATTCACTCGAAAACTACCAAATCTGACTTAGAAGTAGATATGTATTTTACACCTATCAAATACCCCCAAACTTGGAATTTTGGTAATTCTCGAGCAAAACACCCTAACACTAAATTAAACTAACTACCCTAATTAACTTACCACTAATCTAAAAATGAATAACTTAACAAAGAAGAACTATGCGCATGCGAGTTCCAAATTCAATCGAAGAAACCAAGTTGGCCATCCCTTAACGGCCCTCAATCTGATCAAGTTCGGAAAATAATACGCACCAAGTGGTGTTCTAGAATTTCAACACTCAATATTAATAAAAACCATTTTAGACCCATTTGAAATGTGTGTGTATGAGAGCTCAAATGTATAACTAACCAAACTCCAGATTGGATAATTCAATAGATAAGTTCATGACTTAAATCTTAAAGGATTCAGGAAAATCATACGCTTGATTGGGCTCGACTATCCACTAATGTAGGTTCAGACATTCTCAAAGATAAATAGGGCTTGGTTAAGTTTTGGAGAACGAGGCGGTGGGATTCTTGTCGCGGCAGTGGGCTTTTGTTGATCCTTCGTCATTTTTCTCAACAAACTCCCCACTACTCGTTTTCACTTCTCTATTTCAATGATTTTAAGTACAAAACACAACCCTAAATATTCAAACTCCTAGATTCACCTCCAAACATGCTCCGAGACCATTTCGGCCTCCAAAAAGAATTAAATAATAGCAAAAATCAGACAGAATCATGCCCTCGGTTTAATATAAAAAATAATGCATTTCATATAAAAAAATATGTGCTTGATTTACCGTCCCCAGTTGGACTTAGCAAATTGCATGATCAGTCAACAATGAGGGAGATACTTTCTACAATTAGTTTTTCATTTTCAATAAAGCACTTGGCCCTCTCTTTTCACCATCCAATTCGATTGAACTGAAGGGAAATTCGCTTGATCCGAAACGGTCCGAATCATTCGCAAAAGGTGTGCCGGCTTTAGGTATGGCTTACATAGATTAGACGTAGTTTATAACACCTTCCTGCGTGGTTGAGAATTTTTCACTAAAATCCCTCATAGACAAGGAATTAGGGTTAGTATGCTCTGTTGGATCACGATTCATGGTATTGAAGTTGGCTTCTTCTCTCTCTCCTTATCCTTTTCAACATACACTCGATCAGGGATCAAGAGCCAAGAATTCCAAACTTCTTCTACGTTACATGCACTGTTTGGTCACAACTGACGACACAAATGAACAAAATAATTAAAAAAAAAAAAATTAAAACAAAAAAATTATCTGGATTAATATTCAACTATTTAGTCGCAATATCAATTCTACGCATTCAACACCGTCTTTGGCAACGGCACCAAAAACTTGTACGCCGAGATTTTTGCGCTCGCGTATTGACTACTCGCAAGTATATAAGGTTAAGTTTTAATATAATGGATCTTTAAGATCGGATATCGTTCCACATAGATGGTGTAAATAATTGAATATCGCAATTTGCATAGTCTCATATTATCCAGACGGTTAAAAAATTATTTTAAATTAAACTAATTAAAATTAAGCTAAACTACAATTAGTGGATTAATCCTAACTAAGTTGATTGCCTAGGGATTGATTTCGTTCACTTAATACATATTTGATTTCGTTTAGTTAACAATAACGTTGTTTATGGTATCCGACAATCTCGGTTCGTAAACTCACTCGCTACCTCTCTTGAGTGTAAGACGAGTGAATACATGATTTCGCATCAACGAAGAGGTCCCTCTCAACGTCTTAACGACTCTAGGTCGCGTAAGTCTTGCCCCAACATCATCGATTGCACACTCACTAATGCCCTCTCGGGTCGTTAGATCATAACGATGTGTTTATCCTAGTCCGAATCCAAGGTTACCTCTTCCGAGTGTCAAACCATGTATTCTCAAATCCAACCCTAATACCTTAACAAGTATACTAAGATTGTCATAAAATGATAAACACAATCGGAATTAAAAGCAAACAACCATTAAAGAAACATATATTACATCAAACTAGTATTTATACAACTACATCGATCCCTAGCTAATATTTATCTAATCTATCGTGATCTTGACCATATAAGCATTAATATAAGAGATATTCATCATCATTTACAATAAGACATTAAATTACAAATAGATAAATAAAGAGAGAAAGATTAAATCTTAAAGTGGAGTAATCCATTGTCGCCAAAGATCGATCTGCCAATGTTTCTTCTTCTCCGGATGATGAATCTCTTCTTCAAGAATGACCAAGGATCACCTCCTAAGGTTAGGGGCGTCCAAGAGTGTCCAGCCTTTTTAATAGAAGTGGGAGAATGGGTATTTATAGGTGCAAGGTTTCAAAATATCTAAAAATATCTTTTTCTCTGTGTAGAGCTGATCGGCTAGTTCTCTGATCTTTTACTGCTGTAGCGGTGGCCTTGCGCTGCGGCGGTGGGACATTAGGCTCAAATAGCCCTTCTCTGCATTCTCATCGCCGCGGAGGTGGCTTTATCGCCATGGCGGTGGGTCTTGTGTTCTTGAAACCTTGTTCTTTCAATGTTTCTTTACTGTTTTCCCACCGTTTTCGCTCGTTTGTCTTTTGTTTGCGTCCCTATACCTGAATTACATAAAAACTAACAAAAACACAATTAAATATTACTAATTCACCCAAAAACTACCAAATCCAGCTTAGAAGTAGATAGGTATTTTACACCTATCAATCATCACAAGATCTCTCGAGTGAAAACTCTAGAGGTCTTCGTCCTTGGTCGGCCCATTTTTTCATCCTCTTGGCAGATTTCTTGAGATATGCTCTAGCAATTTTGGTGTTTTGCTCCCATTCTTTGGTGAAGTTGAAAGCCCTTAGAGACTTCCCTTTATATGGCATACCCACTGAGTGAGGTAACAGTGGTTGCTGGCCTGTAACAATCTCAAATGGACTTTTGTTGGTAGATGAGTTTTTGTGAGAATTGAAATAGAGTTGGGCTATGTCGAGCCGTTGTACCCAATTTGTTTGGCAGGAATTGACATAATGACATAGGTACTCCTCCAAAAGTCCATTGAATCTCTCTGTCTGACCATCAGTTTGGGGATAATAGCTTGAGTTGAAAGGTTGATGGATGACCCGAGAAGCTTGAAAAGTTTAGTCCAAAAAGAACAAGTAAATTGCGCATCTCGGTCGCTGATGATGCTTTTTGGGACACCCCAATACTTGACGACATGTTTGAAGAACAAGGCGACGGTGTCCTCAGTAGAGCAGAACTTGGGTGTTGGAATAAATATTGCGTATTTCGAGAATCGATCCACTACCACCAAAATTTCACTCTGACTTTTGGTAAATTAGTAATGAAATCCAGGCAGACGCTCTCCCATGGTTTGTAAGAAATTGGCAAGGGCTCCAACAAACCTGGGAGCTTAGCCTTTTTGACCTTATCTTGTTGGCAAGTAAGACAAGTCTTTGTATAATCCATCACTTCTTCACGCATTTGCGGCCAATAGTATCCTTATTTCAAGATAGCCAATGTCCTTTGCCATCTAGAGTGCCAAGGCCATGGTGTATCATGACACTCTCTAAGCAGAAGTTTTCGAAGTTCCCCAGCCCTAGGCACATACAGTCGGTTACTCTTGGTGAACAACAAATCGTCTTCCACCCATAATTGATAGGACTTCTCTTCTACTGCTAGCTTGAGTGGAGATCAGGCTAACGGGTCCTTGGCCAAGTTCATTTTTATCATCTCTCTCAAGTTAGTGTTTAACTCACTCGTAGCAACATAAGACAAGAACTTCATCGTGCCAATCTCGGCATTCTAACTCAAGGCATCGGCGACTTGGTTGGTCCTACCTGCTTTGTATTCGAAGTCAAAGTCGAACTCTGCCAGTAGTTCCTGCCATCAAGCTTGTTTGGAGGTTGGCTTTGGTTGTGTTTAAAAGTGACTCACTGCTGTGTTGTCAGCCTTGACCACAAATTTGGACCCCAATAAGTAATGTCTCTACCCCCGAAGGCAGTGTACTACGACAATAAGCTATTTCTCGTGAGCCGAATACTTTATCTCAATAGTATTCAATTTGCGACTCTTGTAGGCCACTGGGTGATTGTCCTGTAGAAGTACCCCACCTAGAGCAAAATCCGAAGCATTTGTCTGAACTTCAAAGGGTTTCAGTATATCTGGTAGAGCCAATACGGGGTCACTCATACCCGTCTTTTTCAAGTCTTCGAAAGCAAAATTGGCACTTCAAGGTCCAATCCCACTTTTTTTCTTTTTTTAGCAGTTACGTAAGATGGGCACATCTCCGAGAAAACCCTTTAATGAAGCGGCGATAGTAGTTAGCCAATCCTAAGAATGAACGCACCTCTTTTAGGTTGGAGGGTACCTTCCAATCTTGGATCGCTTTGATCTTATCAGTATCCATGCGGATTCTTCCTTTCTCAATGCTGTGTCCTAGGAACTTGATAGGTCTGAGCAAAAGGGCACTTTTTTTTTCCTTAACATACAACTTATTCTCCCGAAGTTTTTGAAATACCAATCCCAAGTTTTCGATATGCTCTCCCATTGTAGAGTTGTAGATGACAATGTTATCCAGATAGACGACCACGAACTTGTCAAGATAGTCACGGAACACTTGATTCATTAGCATGCAAAAGGTTGAAGGAGCATTCATAAGCCCAAAATGTCACGACCCGTCCCGGACATCAACATCCCGATGCTGGCGTGACGACATCACGACATCACCTAAACAACCAACCATCTATTAAACGACATTATGCACACATCAATAAACCATCATCTATATAAGCTATACATAAACCATCATCTATATAAGCTATACATATACTCTACCTAGCGCCAGTAGGAGACCGACTCCTAACTGCTTCACCTACGAGTGTACTGCATTCTTAATAAAAATATTTTAAATGGATGAAACATATAACATATAAACATCACATTTCAAATAAAAATCTCATAATATATATAAATGTATCATACCACAAGAAAAACATCATTTTTTCTGTCACCACAGAATCAACGTCTATATGTTTTTAACATTTCAACTAAGCTATAAAAATCAACCAAAACGTCACAGCAACCATATAGTATAATGCAACTGAAATAATAAATATATCATCGTAAATGGATACACTAAACCAATATAAAATAAAGTATATATAAATATCATATACGACAAAACACCACATACGACACTATATCACACCACACCACACCACATCACTCCACACCACACCTCACCACACCATATCACTCCACACCACACCACACATCGGCTAGTCATGTGATCATTTTAACCTCGCGATCGGAAGTTGCAATGGTACCGTACCACCCGTAGGATATGCCTTCCTAGAGGGACATAACAATGCTCCGCTAGACTACGTTAAGCGGGTGAACAACGCTCCACTGAACTATGCCAAGCGGGTGAAACAACGCTCCGCTAGATTATGCCAAGCAGGTGAACACCGCTCCGCTGGACTATGCCAAGCGGGTGAATCTCCAAACACCAATCTCCACCTCACCTCAGCAACAACTCATTTCCACATTAACCACAAAACAACAACTCAATATATAATCAACGCTCTGCCGAAGTAGATAAAATTAATAGTATCGTAAAATCAATGACAATATCGTCAAACTACAAATCAATAACATCAATCTTTATCTCCAAAACCGATTTTAATCCAAATATCATTTTTCCACCCTCTTTTAAAACCAACTAGATTTAACAAATCATTTCTTTCCACTTTTCTTTAAAAACCAGCGAAAACCATATTTCCAAATCACTCAAATCCACTTGATCCATATAAGTTATAAATTCATCCAGTTTTTAAACAAACATATTTTTTTATCAGATATATAAAAATAGATTTTTTGCAAGAAGACAGTACACTCACCTAGTAATTCGCTCCGAAGGTTTTTATGGACTATTCTCTATTGATATTCCGGTGCCTGCGAACCTAATAGTGATCGGGCCTAAATTAATATTTTAGGTAAAAATAACCTAATCATGCAATGCAGACCCTACGTTTCACAATTTTCCCGTCCCCACATTTTATTATGAAAAATTATTATTATTCACCCCATTCCGTTACGATAATATTTTATGCACAACGTTATTAAAATTAAACGTTACAAAATTATTACGATTACAGAAATTGTAATGCTAAAATTTTTATTTAACGAGAAATAATAATCGATTAAAATTTCACCAGTTTCCTAATCGTTCGCAGGCCGAGAAGTTGAATTAGGTTTTCAATTTTTTTTTTGGGTGGTTAGCGTAATTTTCCCCTATTTCTCTCTCTATTTTTTTTTCCCCCTGTTTGGTGTTACTGGTTCAGTCCGACCGCCGATCAACCACTACCTCCTCACGTCCCTCTCACCGGCAGCAACACACAACAATATCCATACCCCCGCCGCCGTCGACATCACTCCACACAGCACGATCACACATACACACACAACAATCACACACCCACTTTCCAACACACTTTCTCTCACTAACTTCCCTTTACCGCCAGCTATCCCACACTGGTCACGATTTTCACCACTGACCGACAACGATCCACCCACGATCGTCGACGACTGACGATCCGAATAGAACCCCCCCACACCTACACCCTGTTGCGCTAAACATAAACAGAGAACTTATACACACACGCACCGCCGCAGCGGTGACACATACTGTCAGCCGCACAGTGGCGACAATCACACACATGCACCCATGTACTCAAATGATCAACACAACACACACACACACACACACACACACACACACACACACACACACACTCACACACACACACACACACACACACACACACACACACATATATATATATATATATATATATATATATATACCTTAGAAATTTAAACATACACGTATACTTACCAAACGACGGTGACAAACGGCAACGATCACGCTATTGATGATCTCACCCCCACGACCATTGAATGAACAACCGAAGACGCACACACACAGGGACCGGACTGAGCCCACCCACACGATCGTTTTATAACAGAACACATAACCACGACGCCGGACTGAGCACACCGCCGAACACCCTCCGTTTTTCTCTCTAACTTGTGTGATTTCTCCTTCCTTCCCGGCTTTCTGATCTCGATTTTTTTTATAGTTCATTTAGTTGCATGGGTTTTTGTGGATGGATTTTTGGTTTTTTTCACTCGCACATCGCTCCTCTCCCATACTCTCCTGTCTTCGGCTTAGTTCACGGCACACGCACGCACCTTTGCATATATGTATGTATATAAATATCTTTGGTTTTTAATTACTCTTTTCTCCCTTTTATTCCTTTAACACTTCATTTTTGTCCAATTTCCACAATTAAGATTTTCTAAATTGCAATTTCATCCCAAAAAGTTTTAATTCAAAAGTTAAATGCAAATTTTGGGTTGAATGTTTTCTAAATTTACAAATTGACCCCTAAATTTTTAATTTGAATTTTTATTAACTCAATTCCACTTTTTAATGTTTTGAAAATTACAATTCGCCCTCCTAAAATTTAAATCACACAACTAATATCGCAATTTACCCCGATATTTTTGAAATATTATAAAATGCGACTAAAATTGTTTGTATATATAAAAACAAATCGGGATTTTACACCAACGGCATTACCAAAAACTCAAAAGAGCCATAACGCGTGACGCATGTCGTTTTTGCCTCATCTCCTTTGGCAATACGGACTTGGTAATATCCTGACCGTAAGTCAAGTTTTGTGAAATACTTGGCCCTCATTAACTGGTCGAACAAGTCGACAATCAATGGAATCAGATACTTGTTCTTGATTGTGAGTTTGTTGAGGGCTCGGTAGTTCAACACACATTTGTAAGCTGCCATCGTGCTTCTTCTGGAATATCATTGGAGAACCATAGGAAGATTTGGAAGGGCGTACCAATCTAGAGTCCAACATCTCCGTAAGTTATTTTCGTAATTCAGCAAGTTCTGGGGGTGACATCCTGTAGGGTGCACGAGCAGGCGGTCATGCACCCAGAATAAGTTCAATTTGATGATCCACACATTGTTGATGGGGTAATTTTCTTGAGAGTTTGGCTAGCATCACATCCTTAAAGTGATTCAGTAACTCTTTTATTGCAGTAGGGGTCATCCCCTCGGAAGAATTATCTTCCTCAGCAAGTACGGCCACAAAAGTGGGCTCCTCTCAACAAACTCCTTTCTTAAATTGCATGGACGAAAGGAACTTATCTGAAGTTGGTTGTTGAAGAGAAGGGATCATGCATGGTTTATCCCCCATCACATAAAGAGAAGCAACAAATGGCATAGGGACTGATTTTGTCTCCCTCAAAAATTTCATCCCCAATATGACATGAAAATCATCCATAAGGACCACTGTGAAGTAGGTTGTTCCATCCCATAAATGAATTTTTACAGAGGCCCCTTTAGTTATCCCAATGATAGGGCGCGCAGCAAAATTCACGGCTTTCATCTTATCAAATTCTTTCTCCAAGAGTAAGCCCAAGTGCATTGCCTCGGTATCGGATATAAAGTTGTGTGTGGCACCAGTATCTACCAGTGATTGGGTATCCTTCCCATTGATTTTTAGGCCTACGAACATGAGACCTTTGGGTGAGTCTTTCCAAGCAGGAGAAGTCTGTTGTCTAACTGTATTAAGCATACGAACAACACTCATTCGTGTCTCCTCTTATTTTTCTTCTTTTTCCAGATTATCTGAGTGGTCTGCTTGGATCGATATTTGTAGAGCCGCCAAGGCATGTTTGTGAGAACACTTCAAAATCGGATGAAGACCTTTGCATAAAAGACACGAAGAAGATAAACTTCCCTGGGTCTTGTTACCCCAAAATGGCGACCGATTGGTTGAATTGAAGGATCGACCTATGTTGAATGACTGACCTGAGTAGGAGGGCTGACCTTTATACTGGTTCTTCTACGAGAAGTTCGTATTTGGAGCTCCTCCATTCTTAGGCATCCCAAATTTCTGAAATGGTCCCTCATTCCTCTCATTCCGATTTCCATTTCCGTCCTTTCGTCTCTCATTGTTGTTGATAGACTTAGTAGAATAGTCGACCAAGTGTTCGACAACAGCTATTGCGGCAGACAGATTCTGAGGGCATTTATCTTTGGACCTCTTGTCGTGTCCAATTCTTGAGACCGTCAAGGAACCAAAACAATTTGTCCTCCTCTGATATTGAGTAAAGGTCTAACATAAGGCTTTGGAAATTTTTCATATAATCTCGTACATTTCCAGTTTGCTTTAGTTTCCTCAATTGTTGTCGAGCCAGGTACTCGACATTTTTAAGGAGGAATTGGGCTTTTAATTCCTTCTTGAGACTTTCCCATGTTTCCATGGTGCGTTCTCCTACTTGGATATCTTGTCATTTCGTTCGCCACCACAACTTGGCATCTCCGCTTAGATACATGGTGGCAATCGTCACCTTCGTGTCTTCGGTCTTGGCCTGGGTAGCACGAAAATATTGTTCCATATCGAATATAAAATTTTCTAGCTCTTTGGAGTCTCTTGCGCCGCCATAGGATTAAGGTTCGGGAATGCGAACCCTCAAAGTTGGTTGATCGGGATCTTTAGCAAGAGCCCGATACACAATTTTCCTCAATTCTTCTATCTTGCCCTAGAGCTCCAGGATTGATTTTTCCATCTCAGCATGATGGCCAGCGGATATTGCGACAACTCGGCCCATCAGTTTGATCAGGTGATCGATTTGGGGATTATGAGATGTCCCCTCCCCATTAGCATTGGGGTTTTGAAAAAGAGCTACAACAGCGTCGATGCGGAAAACGCTTTGTTCAAGGGCGTCGAGACGATCTTTAGTCGTCATGGGTTTTAGCAATGTGGTCAGGTAACGAATCGCTCCGTTACTTTGATACCAACTATCACGGTTTGAGCTTTTCGAGGCTGGAAAGCGGCCCGTGCAGCGCTAACTAGGGAATCGCCTAGTAGCAAGTATGAAGATCAGAGAATATCAAATAGCAGAAGTAGTTTTCAATAGCAACGGGTTTCCTTACAACAACACATGTCGACAATGTAGAGAAGAATACAATTACAATAAAAACAACAATTATATTAATATCAAAGGTTACAAGGTGTGAAAGGCTTGAATGATTTCAAGAGCATGTCCTCCCACATAATACTTTAAGCAAAAAAATACAAGTGACAGTAATAGATAACATGATGCTCGATGAGACATAATGAGGTATTTTTACAAGAAATTAAAGAAATAAACTAAACTAAACTAAACTATACTACACTAAACTATTCTAGAAAACAAATGAAAAGTGTCACGAGTAAGTGGCCATATGCAAGAACAAACACTGGACAAACTTAGACCGTGACACTGCGCATGACATTTTATTTGAATTTTTATTTAATTTGTAATAATTATATTTATTAGTTATTATTGTAAAATTGACTCGATAAATCAATTATTATAATTATTGTCGTAGTTTGAAAAAAATTCTCATATTTTTATAAAATAAAATATTGGTTTTTCAGTTTTTAGTATTAATTCCCCAAATGGAGAAATCGCGTGGCGGTTTTGGAAAACCGACTCGTTGCAACTAAGTTGTCAATCGTGGGCAATGTTTGTGCATATTAGCTGGCGTTGGCATAATATGCAAGACAATCCTAGGCGCGGTGCTGGGATTGGGTTTCATAGGCTTGGCATAAAACTAATGAAAACCTTGTGCGGCATGAAAGCAAGGCGAATTGAACATGAGCGCAACGCCTCGTTCTGATCATAGTCATGCAGACAACATAACAAACTGTTAGTCACAACGGTGCATTCTGGTTAGAAAAATGTATTCTGCATGTCGAGTCATTAGGCACAGTGATACAACCGAACAAGCAGAGTTAGTTGGGCAACTAGTGTTGCTGGTGCTTAGCCAATATGGAAAATTGGCTAAGTGTGGACAGTTTATGAGACATATGTTAGGCATTTGGGGTTAGTTATTGATGTTTGCTAGAAAATTGGTTAAATAATTAACTTGTAGACATGTTCAGTAACCTATCCAACAGTTTCAGAGCATTTTGCCTAGCAAAAGGAAGGGTGTCAGCTACCTTCTTTGCCTATAAATAATGCGTATTTGAGATTTGTATGGGGAAACAGTGAGTTTGATTGTTCTTGAAATCCCTTAACTAGAATTAGTGTATGTTTCCTTATTTTGGCCCAGTAATGATACATGGTTGGTTTCGGATGTAATTCGTTGCATTTTCATACTGTTTTTGATGTGCGTGCATGTGCGTGCGTTAGGTTGTTTAAACATCGTGTTGTTTAGGAACACCTAGTCAGCTGATTGATTGGTGCGCAACCAAATCATCATAGGTGCCAAAAGTTTTAAGTCGAAATTAAAATTGTGACAATTAACATGTTGGATGCGGATAGTACGTTTTAGTTGTACTGCTATTTTGCTCAATTCCCGGAAACGAGAAAATTGTAACTTACCGCACATGGTTTTAAGTGTGCGTGATGGAAGGTCATTTAGTAGAGATAGATGGAAGAGAGCGACTACTAGATTCAATATGAAAAGAAAAAAAAAATCTTAGTATGTATACTTTTTCTGAGGTCAAGATTTAGACATTCTCATTATTTTAAAGGCCCAAGTATCTGTGACTGCAAAAGAAACAATGTGGTGCTGGTGGTCCTCCCCACCCACCCTTCTCTCTCTCTCTCCCTCTGCGAATTTCATCTCTCTCTACCTTGCAAATCTCAACATGTTATTAATAGAAAAAGGAGGTTGTTTTTGTTTCAGATTGCTGGCAATTGCTGCTGCTCAACCTCCCAGCTTGCGATAGCCACCACTCCATGTACTGGCACGTACTCCTGCCCAAACACATACCCATTATTATAGTACCTTCATCAAATTTAATATATATATTTATAATGAAGATTGGAAGAAAAAAATATAGGACCGTATTTGTCCGGTTTATAAGAAGAGGTGTTCCTGTCCTGTTAATTGGGGAATACTCTGAGAATTAAATTTTGAATTAAATCTTAAATGCACTAGGCCGATGTAAGAGAGTGCGTCATTAAAATTACTCGAAGTGCGTGTAAACTGGTCCAAACAACAACCATAAACACACCACCCCTCCCCCCTCCAAAAAAAAAAAAAGAAGGAAGAAGAAATGCAGTGGCACCTCAAGTTAGGGGTTGGTGCAGATATAATGATGTGACACGGACAAGGGATAATGAAACCATCATCCACTGCCGTGTCTATAGTTAGAATTATATAAATTGGAGAAGCTTTGCTTAGTATTGCAAAGGTGATATCATTCATTTGTATAGCAACACTCTTACATGAGAGATAACTAACAGAATTTATTAGACAACAATTAAGAGAATAAATGAGAAATAGAAAATAACAAAATCAGTTGGTTAACAAGTTTTTCGAAGAATCTTCAGCAGCTATTCTCTTAGGCCCTGTTTAGTAACCGTTTCCATTTTATAAATTCTCATTCCATTCCTAGATTTTTGGAAATTCTATTTAGGAATAGCGTTTGGTAATTTTTGTTCTCGTTCCCATTCCATTCTCATTTGAGAATTGTGCCCATTTTTTTTTTAAGAAATGAGAAACAAAAAAAATTATTTCTCATTATTCTAATTCCATTCCCAAAACACTGTTACTGTTCATCCGCAGGCTGACCACCGGCCACCGACCATCTCCGGCGACCGTTGCCGGTCACCTCCCTGCCCGGCCGCCGTCGGCCACCTTCCAATAACTTCCGGCGCCGCCTGCCGACCACCGTTAGCCGCCAGCCGGCCACCACTGTCACCCACCCATCGATCAGCTGCCGCTGTCGCCATCTAGCAAAAACAAAAAAAAAATATCTCAAAAAAAAAAAAAAAACTGATTTTAGGATAAAATCGTTATCAAACGCGATTCTGTTCCAAAAATAAAAATAATATATATATATATATATATATATATATATATATTGTTACCAAACGCGATTCTACTCTTAATAAGGAAACAAAATTCTCATCTCATTTTGTTCTCATTACCAAACGCGATTCTACTCTCAATAAGGAAACAAAATTCTCATTCCATTGTTGGAATGGAAACAGATTACTAAACGTAAAGCTTGAAAAAGTTCCGTAGGGATTGGTGCAAATATAATGATGTGACACTGACAAGGGTTGATGAAACCAACATTTAGCAACCCAATCTGCAGTCCACCATTTTTACACACACTTAACAAATTATGATTGTGAGCAGATAATCGCAGAATCTGTAGGGGAGATACAGTCCATTAAAGGAAAGCTGAGATGGCTCGCCATTCTGACTGACTGTCTCTCTTTTTTTCTCTCACTAGGCTGATGTGATTTATCTGATTATACTACTTGTTCTTTTGTTTGCATCTCTAATGATGGATGGGTATTAATTAATTGATTCATTGTGGTATCAGAGCCCGTTGATAAAACTCATGAAATAATTTATTATTTAGATTAATGACAGATAAATTAAAAACACAGGAAAAACTTCTTAAGTTAAGTATTGAAGAAAGATTTGTTTATTATGAGGATCTTGCTAACACTGTTAAAAATGAACTAGGAATAATGAGTTTAGTTAATAAAAAGAAATACCATTGTCTAGAAGATATGGAAGAATTATTTGAAGAAATTTTCAATGATGAAAAAATTAATAAAAGATTGAATAGCATTGTATTACCAAAATATTGTGATGTATATTTACCTGAATCATCTCTGTTAGGATATCATGCTAGAAACTGGCTACAAGTTTATAAAAAAGAGACTTGTGAAAAACTTGTATTAATAAACTATGCTCTAAACCAAACTGATCACTTAAAAGAAATTAAAGACTTTATAAAATGGAAAGTATTAAAAGATATGCATGATCACTATACTAATATTGCAAAAGATGAAGCTAAATCCTCAAGAAATTATGATTTTGATGAACAAAATTTTACTTTTGATGGTTATGACTCTGCCCAAAACGATACTGACTAAAAATGTTTACAGAAAAAATTGATGAAAACACTGAATTACCCAAAGGTCTTGCAATTATTACAAATAATCAAGAAAAAATAATGAACGCTGTTAATAAAAAAAAATATTAATAGAAAATTTAAGAATTGAAAGAATAGGAATTAGAGAATATCATATGCCATCTTACCGACGAACTTATGTTTTAAATACTGAAGATAATGAAACTTCGTCTCTAGATAGTGATGATAATATGGAAATTTTAGAAGAATTAAATGTTCTTATGAACACTGAAGCAAGTACTAGTGGTGTCAGACAACCTGTTAACCCAACCACTTCTGGTCAAAGTATTCAAACAACTCAACCTGCTCAACTAGCTACAACCAACACTAGTATCCCACCTCCTCAGAGAAGAACAACAAGTGATTATCTTAACGACCCATCACTTTTTATATCTCCCTCTGTTAACGAAACATTCCCTGAAAATGTAAGTACGAATCCTGCTTTTAGAGACTCTAGAAAAGGAATAACAGACGCCAATAGAGAATTGCTTAAACAAAGATTTGGAATGATTAAAACAGAAAATATTTTTGAAAATGGAATTTATTTAAACCTAGACAACTATATGGGAAATTTTTCTCTGGTGGATGAAATAATCACTAAATGGGTAAAATCACTTTATACCATAAGTATATTTAGAAATATAAATGGTCATGAAGAGATCACTAAGGACGTTTTTTCAAAATGGATACCTATGACTTTCATAGGAAACGTTGGTAATTGGTGGACTAATTTAGGTATTCATGCTAAAAACAGTATAAGAACTGGAGTTGTTACTGCAAATCTAGATGCTGCTAGTGGAGACGGTGATGCTGCAAAAATTATTGGAAGATTTGAAAGTGCTATTAGAAAAGAATTCTTAGGACAATTCTAGGATAGAAATGCTGAAGAAGTTAAAAGAAAAAATAGAATAAATACTATAAATCATCTAATAAACATGAGAATTTGCAACATGTGCTATTTTGAAATATACACTAATAAATTTGTGAAACACTATTACAAAGCTGATTTTAACTTCTATGAGCAACAAGTTTCTTTGGACATATATTTTACCAAGTTACCTACTCAATATGCTAAAGAATTGATAATAAGCTATAAGTCTATATCTAACTGGTAAATGGAAGACTCTTTAGGAATAAGAATGGAATATGCCCAAAGACAAATATGCATGTGGTGTACTGCTGTTAAAAATGCCGAATTATATAAAAAAGACCATCAATTAGGACTTTGTTGTGATAATCAATCCGAAACTCCCAAGCAATTTTAATGTGCTGATATATTTCCTGAACAAAATAAAAGGCTATTTAAAAGAAATAAATATAAATTAAAAAAGACATTTAAAAGAAACTTTAGACCAAAGACTCCTTTTAAATAAAAAAGATTCTTTAAAAGAAGATTTAATAAAAACCCTAAATCTCGATCAGGAATAAAGACTGCTGAAGCAAAAATCACAAAAGACTGTAAATGCTGGGCGTGCAAAGAAATAGATCATTATGCAAATGAATGTCCTAATATAAAAAAGAGACAAAATGCTAAAATAAAAATATTCTTGGAACAAGATGAGTTAGATAGCAGTGAAACAAATAATATTTCTGATATTGAAACTGAAGAAGAATTTTTCTATCTCGAAGAAACTAGTGATGAATCATGAAGCAAGTATGAGTGCTAATTTTGACGTTTTAGTAGATATTGATGAAAATAAGGGCGATTATAGAGCCGAAACAATTATTAAACAAAAATTGCTTAGTAAAGTTGGAACTTTTGGAAATAATAAGTTATTTCGAAAGAATTTCTTGGATAGATTTAATAGAAAAAATATTTGCTATTACAAAGAATGTCAATTCGAAGTCGCCCTTAATACTGAGGAATCAAAAGGAAAAATTAACATCCTACTTATTAGTAGAAATATGATTAATAGACAATTAGAAAAATTAGGAAAAAATAAAGACAAAATCGGATATATACACGTTGGTGGCATACAAATTGTTTTTAAAGCCTGCTTTAGATAAGGAATTAACTTCCCTATAAAAGCTGTTGTTCTAGACAATAGAATATTTGATAGAACTGATGCCTTACTAGGCCTTGTTCACAGAAACCTTAGTCAAGGAATACTAAGAATAAAAATCTATCCAAAATACGCTGTTAGTATACATGAACCAAGAATAAATGAGATATTTAGTCTTACTCATGAATGTGCCAGGAAGAATTTTATGGAAGAAGGAAGATTTCCTTATTCCATAACAAATTGATAAAGTGTTCGAACCATTTGCTAACATCTATAGACCTAATTCAATATAAGAAAATGATTTGCCTGCTGATTGGAAATTGAACATCAACAAAAAACCTGATCTTAATATCGCTAGATTATCCAATGTTAATAACTCCGGAAAAACCAGAAGAATACTACCTGATTTCGACGATACAAACAACCTTGGCAAAATTAAAAGGATTTCTTCGTTAAAAATAACTGGTGGAGAAATAAGAGAATGTTCTATAGATAGACGAATGATAGAAAAGAAAGTTGAAGTTCCGATTTACAAAATCAAAGTAAAATATTTTAATGGAAATAATCTTAGAGAAGTTGAGGCTCTAATAGATATTGGTGCATCTTTCAGTCATATATGTCACAACCCAACCCGGACACCCGTCATCTTAGGGCCGGTGTAACGATAACATGACATCACCTATTCCATTTCTTTACTTCTTATACATAAAAAAAAATTAAAAAAAAAATGCATATATTACTATATAATTCATTATATAAGACAACATAATCTTTTTCTTTATTATAGTTCACCTCTGACAGCTGAACTCAAAAATTCGTAGATGACTCCACCTAATACCAGTAGGGGACCGTCTCCTAAAAGATTCACCTGTGAGTGTATTGCATTCTTAGTAAAAACTATTTTTAACATAACAATAATACATTCTAAATAATACAACATTTAAATGGATTAAGCGTAAATATATAAACATCACACAGAGTTGGTAAAATCTCCAGTATTAAATAAGACCAATCACCATAATAAAAAATAAATCACCCAATATATATAAAACACCACAACTCAACCACACATCTCAATCCCATACCTACCAGCTAAGCCACAATGATCGTTTTAACCTCACGATCGGGAGTTGCAACGGTACCGTAACCATCCGTAGGATATGCCTTCCTAGCGGACCTAACTGCGCAGATCACGACCTACCGGACATCTCCGAAGGCCAATAATATAAATCATCACATAATATCAATTACCATAATAAATATCCATCTGCCGGATCACCCTCCGAACAGACCATAATATGAATCACCACCTGCCGGACCACCCTCCGGACAGGACATCATAAACTATGGCATAGTCAATTCAATAATATTATCATCAAATCACAAATAAATATCCATCTGCCGGACCATCCTCCGGACAGACCATAATATAAATCACCATCTCATCAATATCGTCAAAATCACCAACATCTACCTCTTTTTCGCAAAACCAACTTTTAAATCTGAAAATCATATTTTTCACTTTTGATTTAAAACCGTCTAATTTTAATAGAACCATTTTCCCCTCTCTATTTTTATGAAAACCAAATATTTTCTATCATCTTTTAAAACCACCAAATTCAACAAAATTCATTTTTCAACTTTATTTTAAAACCATCATATTTTAACGAAAATCCATTTCCGCCAACTCACCCAAAATTCAACGAAAGTTATTAAATATCCTTCTTTTCAGAAACCAATACAATTCCCCAAAAATTCGTTTTACCAACTCACTTCAAAAACCTGCTTGATCCATTATCATTTTGAAATCATACAGTGGAAGTAAACATAGATTTCGTCATATGTATATATAAAAACAGTTTGGCAAGAAGACAGTACACTCACCTGATATTCTGCTCTCAAAAGCTCCACCAAATATCCGCTACTAAACTTTCGACAATTTTGAACCTATTTGTAACAAGGCCTAAATTAATATTATAGAGAAAATAACTTAATCGTACAATGAAAGCCATACGTTCCTAAATTTTTCATTCCCCACGTTTTGATATACGAAGATGTTATTCGACTAATTTAGCGTCGTTAAAATTTACGATTTACACCTAATTCATATAAACGATCTTATTGTTTACTATTCTCATTTTGATATTCTAAGATTAGAAACTAAATTTAGAATTCATAAAATAAATTAGAAAATGTTACCCGTTCCGAACCGATCGTGGATCTCCCTAAATTCCATGTGTTTTTTATTATGCTCCCCACCGCCTAAGCGACGTCCCACCGCCTAAGCGAACGAGTGACTGCTTCTCCCTTTCTCTCAACTGCACTGCAGTTTCACCGCTTGAGCGAAAATCCACCGCTTATGTGGTAATCTTCTTCCTCCTCCTGCTCTGTTTTGAGATCTCAGCCACTTCTTTCCCTCTTTTCTCACCGTCGGCTCACACCCACACAATACAACACACCCAAACCTCACAACCACACTCCTACAGTATACACAACACACACATCAGAAACAAACACACACACAGCAGTGGACTTTACACACACACACATCCCCAACGGCTTCTCCATCTCTCTCTTCCTTTTTCGATTTCTCCTTCTGTTTCCTATTTCTGTTTGAACCAACCGCTAACCAACGAGGAGCTCTGATCACGCCATTGACCCCCGGCCACCCTATACTGTTTTGCGCATACACACACACACACATTGATCACACACATACACACTTCGACGATCAGAACACGCACATACACTGCCGGAGAAGCAGAACACACCCACACAATACCCTCAACTTACCCAACTCTGCCGGACGACCATACCTACGTACACTCGTGCCGACACCGAAACGGAGCCGTTCACAAACGCACAACAACGACGACAGCGACTGGACGATGGAACAGCACACTCACACATATGACGAATTGAACCCATCCTTGACGGATGACCCTTCCTTCCTTGCTGGAGCTCCATCGCTGATCCTCTCTCTTTCTACAATTTCTCTCATCGCTTCTCGATCCTTCTCCCATATGTGTGTATATATATATATCCAAAAAGTGTATGAGATCACCGGCCGGCCAAGTGGCTTCTCTCTCCTCCATTCATTTCACCAACTCTCTATATATATACTATATATATAACTATATATATAATTTGCACTAAACCCCCTTCATTTTTAGTTAGGATAGTAATTAAACCCCTTCTTAAGTTTTAATGTTTATGTGAATTATAATTTAACCCCAAAAATTTTAATTTACAAAATTAATATCGTAGTTCACCCCGATATTTTCAAAATATTTTTAAATGCAACTTAAATTATTCATATATTAAAAATCGGGGTCTTACAATATATCTCCTTACAAGATATCTGATGAAATACCTAAAAATATGCTAAAAGAAATTTATATTTATAAAGATCTTAGTGGATTTAAACATACGATAACACATACTGCCGATATTCCTCTAATAATTGGGAACATATAATTGTTATTCTCTATACATTTGGATAAAGATGAAAAAATGGAATTGCTACTTGGAAATAAATTTCTTGACCACTGCTACCCTTATAAAATTACGTATAATGCAGTAATACTTACCATAGGAAACGAAGAAGTACATGCTCCAAGGATCATATGAGAAATCATATATTCTTTAAAATAGGAATTGTTTTAAACAATAACATTGTTTATATACCATATCTCTTAGACACAGATGCCGATATTTGTTTAATGAATAAAAACGTGTTACATTATAAGATGTGGAAAAAGACTATGAAATTAACCATAAAAGCCAAAGGCTTTGAAGGCAAACCTTTAGACTTAAATATCATTGCTACAAACATAGTGATACTATTTGGCGATTAATATATTCGAATCCCACTAATATATCAACAAAATACAATGGGAGTATTAATGCTGCTAGGAAACAATTTCTTAAGCTTTTTCAAGAAAACATGTTTTACTCAAAAACTTGTTGAATTTTTAACACCTTGCTTACACTGGATAAAATTACCGCGCCTTACCAACATAAACATCGTTTATACGCAAAAACGTGGTGGTATTTATCTTTACGCAAATGATATTTTTGAAAAACTTATAAATAATTTTGGTGAAATCCAACCGCTTTATGGGACATTGATAAAACATATGCTATCATAGAATTAATCAATCCTGCTAATATAATCCGAGTAAGACCTATGAGATATTCTGAAGATGATATCAAAGAATTTGATGAACAAATCCAATAACTACTAAATCTAAAGCTAATACGAGAAAGTAAAAGTCCTTACTCGAGTCCTGCCTTTATGGTTAGGAATCATTCTGAAATAAAACGTGAAAAAGTTAGAATGATGGTTAACTATAAAAAACTTAATGAAAAATATAAATTTGATGGATATTTTCTACCTCATAAAGAAAGTTTAATTAATATAACCAAGGGTAAAAAGGTTTTCTCAAAAAATGACTGTAAGAGTGGATTTTGGCAAATAAAATTAACAAAAGAATCTGTTTCATTAACTGCTTTTAGTACACCCAGTGGCCATTATGAATGACTAGTAATGTTGTTCGGTTTAAAAAATGCTCCTCAAATATTCTAACGAATGATGGACAAAGTATTTGGTAAGATGTCTGATTTCTGTATTGTATATGTTGACGATATACTTATATTCTCAGAAAATGAAAAAGATCATTTAAAACATCTTAATGTTTTTGCAGACCAATGCAGAGAACGAGGAATCCTGTTATCCAAAAAGAAAACTGAAATAGGAAAGCATAAAATAGAATTTTTGGGATTAATAATTGATGCTACAAGAATTGAAATGCAACCCCATATCTGTGAAAAAATTACAGCTTTCCCTGATAATCTTGAAGATAAAAAACAAGTTCAAAGGTTTCTAGGAGTTTTGAACTATGTTGAAACATTCATTGAAGGACTAGCTAGGCATAGACAACCCTTCCAAAGACTATTGAAAAAAGGTGTTAAATTTGAGTGGACATAAGAACTTTCTAATAAGATAAAAGAAATTAAAAATCTTACTGCTTATTTGCCTAGATTAACTCTACCCTCTGATGAAGATGATTTAATTCTTGAAACAGATGCTTCCAATGCCTACTGCGGTGCTATTCTAAAAACTGCTACTGAAAAAATTTGTAAATATACCAGCGGGACATTTATTGACACACAACAACGTTACCATAGCAATCTTAAAGAACTACTTGCTATAAAAAAAAGAATAGAAAAATTTAGATATTTCCTTATTCCAAAAAAGTTTACAGTGGTTACAGATAATACCCAAGTTAAAGGATTTATATTTAATAAATTACCAATTAGTCCTGAATATAATAAAATGAATGGGTGACAAATTTTTTTTCAACACTATAATTTTGATGTTATTCATCAAAGTGGTAAACAAAATATTCTTACTGATTTTTTATCCAGGGAAGGTCATGAAAAGTGACGAGATCTCGATCGAGATCCCTTTAAATGCTGTAGAGTCAATTGAGAAATATTGTTCGCAAAGACACTATTTCTTGAGTGCTGTTGAGGAACTGATAAATTTGCACAAAAACAAAAGTGCTAAAAGAGAAAAGGAAACGGAAGGCCAACCCTCCAGTGTTAAAAATGATGATTGTTCATCCAGTGCTCCAAAAATTTATGCTCAAAAAATCGATGTTGAAAATTCCGAAACTCCAATGAGCCAAATCGTTGAAGATTTGCAAAAAGTCACTCTTATCCGCTCTCCCAATCAATATGTTGATCAAATGACAAAAGAAAAAGAAACCCTTACGGTTCCTAGCTCTCCTGTTAAAAAATTTGTCCTTTCATAAAACCTCCATAAAATCCTGTTGTTCCAGAAAAGAAATTTGTTGAAGTAGCTTTCTCTTCTTCTAAAGCCAAAAGTAGCATGCTCAAATGTCTAAATGAATTTTTTTATCAAAATTATATCGATAATCTCAAGGTTGCTTATCAAATTCGAGTAGTTGAAAGTTCTGCTATCTACCATTTTCATGAAGGTAGATACCCTAGAATGGCCTGCTTACCTGAAACCCCTGCTGACGAAATAGAAAAAATGTTCAATTTCGGATATTTAGATTTTATTATCTCTGACCCAAGGACCAGTACTGAGAGAGGATTGCCAAAGAGGGTGCAAGAAGCCATCAAAAGCTTCCGTGATCAAAGAAACCAGCATACCATGTTGATAAAATGCTTCAGTGCTGCCCGTGAGAAAGGACATGACGCCTATCATATTGTCTAGTTATCAAAAAATCGTGCTAAACTGATCTCAGAATATAACCCTAATCAGGTGTTTAAAGAAACACCAAAGCTCCTAGAAGATGGTAAACTTGAACATTTTATTGCTACAAGAAGAGTTTTAGGTTTTTATGTTCTGGAGAAAAAACTGAGGAAATTCATCGAATGGGACAAAGGGTATGTTTACCTTATGAGTACTGATAACTTGCTAATTTTAACTACTGAGTGCAGCCAATTTTCTGGTGCCGCAAAGACTTCCGCTATAAAATGGTTGGAAATGATACAAAGGGTGAAGTTTTCTGCAAGCCCAACTGTTAAAAAACTAACTTGCCAAATGCTCGAACACGCAGAAGGGACTTGTGATTATTGTAAAGAGACTGTTGAAAATAAGATATCTTGGGCGGACATCAATGGTGAAAGTGATGAAGAGGTGCTAGTACTGTAAAACGGGTCAATGTAGACACTAGTGATAAATAATTAAAATCAGGTGCTAAAACATACCGATCAAGAAAAGGACCCACATGTCGGTAGTTGTTCATTCACAAGTGATGTTACTATGCTTGTCCGGTAACTGTTCATTCACGAGATATGTTACTATGCTTGTCCAAATACATCGGCACTACTGTACCGACACTGTGCTGCCACTATTTCGACACCGTGCTACTATTTACTTTTTGAAAAATTTGTATTTGCTTTCTGATAAAGGTTGTAAGAACCTTATCCCTTACCTTGTAAAATTGAAATGTAATTTGAGATCCGTGTCTATATAAACGAACTTAAACTTTTAAATTAGGCAGAGTATAACAAGCTACCTTTGAATTTCCTGTAAGAATGTGCTTGTAAACCTCTCTTAACAGGAAAGTTTGCTATATATTATGAAATAAAGTATTTAGTGTTTCAAAAATGTGTTACGTTTTCTTTAGCATATTTACCCACATCACCTGTGAGAATCCTATCCTATCTTTTATTAGAGCCTGGAACGATTTAGGCTTGGTATTGTGTCTGGAATCCTTCAGCCCTGTTTGCTAGAGTTAGGCGTTTTTGGGTATTTTGGATTGACACTGGAATACTGAAGCGGCCTTTGGAGGCTACGGTCGTTGGTTCTAAAAGAAGACGTGGTGGACCCCCTACAGGTATAAAGTAGAGCTTGGTAAGGAAAGGGTATACATATCACGAAGTCTAAATATTTTTATCATAATATTAGCAAGTGAGTACTCTGACTTTTTATAACAAAAACCCCATTTTACCAAAAATCTCTTACCATGAATAAGAAAGAATTTGTGAAAAAATTTATACCTGCTTTTGAAAGTATTGAATTAGGAACGCCTGAAAATATTATCAAGTTTCATGAAGAAATTGAAGCCTTACAACGTGCTTATCTTACTTTTGTTGTTGAAAAACCTTTAATATAACTTTCCCCTAATATCGAAACAGCCTATGCTCAGATACAGAAAGATAATAATGAAAGAAAAAGTGACGATAGAAAGATGGAAATTCTAAATAAAATTCGAAGATACCTACTTGAAATCATAGAAATTGATAACTCTACGAAAAGAGAATCATGAATGACCAAGTTTTTCTAAATAAGTTTATACTTGCTTTTAATGAACTAATTATTGGGACAAAAGATGATGTTTATGATTTTTATGACCAAATAACCTCTGCGATAAAAGGAATGGAGAAAATGATGGATTTAAACCATGCATATTCTGAAATCCCTTTTATAAATGAATATTTTATTGACAACAGAATAAGTAATTTAATAAAAGTCAATTTACTTTATGCTATTCATCAATATTTGAAAATTTTAATTGCTAGTAATTATGGAGATTATTGCCTTGATGGAAAATTTTATATTAAAAAAGAATTAATGGTTGAGTTTTCTTTTATGGGATATTCCGCTGTCGGCTCCTCTGACCCACTAGTTAACTATGGAAGGTAATAAGCATTAAATGGTATCGTGCAATTAATTTAAGGTAATAGCCATGGAAGGTAACAAGCTCATCTTTCGATATATTTATTTCCTTGTAATAAATGCTTTTTTCAATCAGGTGTGAACTTATCTTCAGACATTTTTACCCCTTTTCACAAAAATAAAAAATAGAAAAAGACATATTTACCCTTACTAACTCTGACAAACAATGGACTATATATTGGTCATGTTACTCTAATAATTTAAGGGTCTACTAATTTTTTTTTTGGACAAAACTACCAAATATATATTTTTTTAAAATATGTTACAAAATAGTTTTTTGTCTTTTTCTGACGATTGTACCGCTCGTCTATGATTCACTTAATTTTTTCTGACAAATCACATAAAATTTGTTCAAATTTTAATTTATATATGATTTACTAAATTTTTGAGTACTTGTCACTTAATATCATAGAATATCTAATTATTACCCAAGAGGTGTTAGTCCGACTGGCAAGGGGAGGTTGCCTATTTTCTTGTCAACCATGGTTTGACTCTCTTGGGGAACACTCCGGAAATTAAGTCTTGAATTTAATCATGAATGCATCGGGCCGATGTGGGGGACTGCACTCTTAAAATCATCCTAGGAAGTGATTAGTCGTGTGGACAACCTGACTCGAACAACACCTTACTATAAAAATAAAAAATATCTAATTATTACAACTAATATTTTATACCAATACGGTAAAATCTTAATAAAAAAAAAAATCATATACAAAGAATTATAAATAGAGATAATATTGAATTGAGAAAAAACAATAGAGAGAGGCTATTAACTAGAGAGTATAACTGTTCCACAGATTTAGAAAGTGGATAAACAAAACTATTGACTAGGATGAAATGGAAGATACCAACACCTCAATTGAGACAATCAGACCATATTTAATAAAAAAAAAAATCCTCAATTCATTGAAACACGATTAGAATCCAGTGCTAAAGGCCTTGAGATTATTGATTGTACTAGTTTAGACCCACGCATTGTGCGGACTTAAAAAAAATTGTAATAAATATTTAATATTGAATACATATGTACAATTTGTTTACTTTGATAGCAATATGTAAGAGTGGATACATTTTATAAATATCGAAAATAACTAAATAATTAAAAATTACATAAATAATCATAAAAGTGAAATAATATTTTTACAAATTAACTTTTACTAATATACTATAAATTAACAAACAAATAATCATAAATTAAGATTTATTTTACTAATTTTTTCAAGTCTAATAAATTCTAATTTATTTATTTTTTTGGTTGACCATATTTTTTCAATCGCAGATGTTTTCTTAATTAATTCAAAATATGCACCAGAAAAATTAATCATATATTTGTGCAATGATTAAAAAAAAAATAGAGAAAAAAATTGAATAGCACATTCATTATTTGATATATAAAAAAAATAAAAATAAAATAAAATATAAGAGTTCACCAAAATGCTTGAAAGAGTCATTCTTCAATCTAATTAATTTATATCGTATTTAATTTATTTTTTGTTGTAAATATTTTTTTAATCATAGTTATTTTTTAAGTAATTTAAAATGTGCACTATAGAATATAATCATATGTTTTTGTATTGATTAGGAAAAAAAGAAAAATGAAAAAAATTGAATAGGATGTTCATTATTTGATATATAAAAATAAAAATATAGGACTCACAAAAATACTTGAAATAATATAATTAGAATATTAGGAGTGAAACAAATTAATGTAATATTAGTAGTAGAATTGATTAATATTAGAATATTGAAGAGATTGCTAACAGTTTGACTATTAAGTCTTATATAGGAATATGATAGGATTAGTGGAGAGAATTAATGGTGACCATTGATTTTGATGGTTAGATGAAGAGACAAATTGTGAGAGTTAATTGTAATTTTTTATTTTAAATGGAGGAATAAGATTGAAAAGATGATAAATGATTTGCTATGATTCAACAAAGACAACCCGAAAATATGTTGCAAACTTGAAATTCTGACCAATTAATAATTTTAAATTTTATAAAATTATTTTTTCCTTCTATTATTTCAGACCTTGTAAAATAAATAATAAAAACTAAAATACACAAATTATTATAATAATAATTATGAAATAATTTTTTCAAAATAAATCATTTTTTCTCTAAAACAAAATTATACTTTTACACCCGTCAGTTTAGACATTCTACTGTCTCACTACTAATATATATTACTTTATCCACCTTTTTTAAATGGTAAAAGTTTAATGTTAATTAGGGCTTCTTATTACACACTCCATTATGTAATACTTCTTAATATTTTTTTCACAGTTTTAGAGTAATTTATTTTAAGATTTTTGCACTTTACACCCATGAAGTTCTGAAAAAAAAAAAATCCACTTTGGTCTCTACATTGAAAAAAAATCCATTTTGGTCTCTATATTTTCAATGTGAAGTATCTAAATCGTTTCAAATTAGTAACTTTATCATTTTTTATAACGGAATTTAACAATGCATCAAATACAAAATCACTCACGTAGGTGAATTCTTTCATAAAAAAATGACGAAATGACTAACTAGATATGATTTGAATATTTCATAATTTAATGTATTCAAATCGAAAAGAAAGAGATTAAAATAATTTTTTTCTTAAATTTCAAGGGTACAAAGTGCAAAAAGCTCTTAACTTTTAGTCTTCACCACATTATTTCGTTTGCCTGTTTAGCCATTGAAGGTAATAAGCATTAAATGGGTTTCCTTATTTGGGATGAAAATACACTTTTTATTGCCACACAAAACGAACCTTTAAAAGTCTGTCCGGTTGTAAGGCTTCGCATTCATGACTCGTCGTACTCGTCTCACACGAATCCTATGTAACCTGATATCTACACATACAAAATTATTAAATGAATTTTTTTGTTTTGTACCACAATTTTAAAAATGGCCATAGGCACCTGTTTTTAAACTCTCTGTCCGTCAATCGTGGTTTGTTTTTGTTTTTTTTTTCGAATTGGGCGACTAATCATTTTAAACTTTACTATTAAAAACTGACTAGATATAAGAAATTTAGATACAACAACAATTAAATCTTTATCCCATTTATATATAGTTAACTATATGAATCTATTTACATCATAGTGATCGATCGAGTGTCATCTCTTCAATCAAATGTAATTAAATAAATTCTAATGGTCTCGTCCAACGTCTTCTTATGTCTACATTTCACTCTAGTAGTCTAGCCTGATGTATACTTCAATGAGTTTTCTATATACATACCTAAACCATCGTAAACGATTTTCTCTTCGATGGTTGCTATTCCTAAATTATCTATAATAGTTTCATTCCTAATTTTAATTTTTAATTCAAATTGAAAATAAAAAATAATTCAGATTGAAATAAAATAACATAAATATAAAATATGTATTTATATTTTATATCTTATTGAAGAAAGAATATATTTTTTAACATAATAGCGAGAATTAACTACGTTTCTCTCTCTATATATAATATCTATTATACAAAACATTTCGATTACATTTTCGTCTACATATTTTACCTTCTTATTTTTTTTGAAAAATTATTTAAAGAAATTCCTAGAATTTTTTTAATAATTTATTAATTAAAATTAATTATTTGTAAATGTGAAAATTATATTTTTCTTACATATTTTGAGAAATTATTTTTGAAAATAATGTGTTCTCTTTCCATCATTTTCATCCCTCACAACTTTTCACTCTCTCTCTATTTCTCTTTTACTAATTTTAGATCCGCGCATAAAAAAGATATAATAATTTTTTAATATTAAAGTATGAAATATATAGACATTATTTGGTTATCTTGGTAACAATATCAAAAAATAAATGCATAAATTTTATATTGTAATGACTTTTTATAAATACCGAATAAAATATACTATTAAAATTTATATAAATAATCATAAAAGTAAAATAATTTTTCTATAAATTAACATTTACTAATATTCTATAAAATAAAAAATATAGAACTATAAATTAGGATTAATTTTATCAATTTTTTCAAGTCATCAAATTCTAATTTAATCAATTTGTATCATATCTACTTTTTTTTTTTTTGGTGAAAATATTTTTTGAATCACAATTATTTTTTTAAAATAATTTAAAATGTGGACCGAAAAATTAATTATATATTTGTACATTAATTAGAAAACAATTAAATTAATTAAAACAAAGAAAATAGACAAAATTGAGTGGTGCGACTCATTATTTGATATATAAAAAAAATAATAAAAATAAGAACTCACCAAAGAGTTCAAAAGAGTCATTCTCTAAGCATATTAAAACTTTTTCTCTCCTTACACTTTTAAATATTAGTATTAGATTAAACAAAAAATTATATCAAATTGTATCAATAAATTAATATACTATGAAATAACAATCAAATAACTTTAAATTAAGATTAATTTTATCAATTTTTGCACGTTAGCAAATTATAATTAAATTAATTTATATCGTATTTAATTTATTTATGGGTGTAAATTTTTTCGAATCATAATTATTGTTAGTTTCAAATTTTCAATGTTATTTTATTATGAATTATCTTCTGATACTCCTAATAATGTGAAATTCATGCACATATGTTTGATCTTCGATTAATTTTGAAATTTATATTTGTTTGATCTTCAATTAATTTTCTTAGGTTCATGTCTCTTTCATTTCAAAATTATCGAGATTGCAGTACGTGGAACCGGAAGAAACTAAGCATATATACACACATGCGCACATCTATGCTCCACAACCTCTGTAGAATTTCTTTAGCTTTATTATCCAAGACCCTTTTTTTTCCAAAGTATCTGTATTAGGTAACCTCTCATCTGTGTGTGTATATATACGTACAGATCACGCCGATCTGTGCACTGAAGCACAGATCCAGTGCCGCATCTGTGTGTATATATGTGTACAGATCACGCCGATTTAGTATTAATGGCAAAATAGTCTTTTACTTGTTTTCTTGGGTTTTCATTATACGCTTATATAAATATCTCTTTCTTAAGTTTTCTATTGCATTCCTGTATTCATTTTTCAGAGATAATAAACTCTAGTGGTCATTTCTCTTTTCTCTCTAAACTTTCATGTTATTCATTGATCTTCACACCTTCAACTCACGATGCTTTTGTTGGCAACTAGAAGCCCACCAAGAACGATACCTTCGGTTTCACATGATCAATGCTATTTTTCCTGTTTCATTACTAAATATATTTCTTTCTTTTGGTGAAACTACATTTTTATTCCAACTGTAGGAGAAATTATTCTAGCATAAACAGAAAAAACAACATGAAATCAATAAAAAATTACTAAATATGAATTTAGCTTAGTAGATAACGGGTTGTCATCAGATCAAACACGGTAATATATATTGTTGATCTCAAGATTTTGATAAATAATTAAATGTTGATATTTTGGTGGAACTAATGGTTTATTAAGTGTTTCAGTTAATTAAGTTCCAGTGATGAAGATGCGATGAAAAATTTATGAATGGATGCTAAATGATGATGTCAAAGATTATGAAGAATTAAGAGTTTGAAGAAATTTGGAAAAACAACTCAGGTAAATTTCAACTCTTAATATCCCAATTAAGAATACACACGCCACAAAAGGTTTTTATTGTTTATGTGTATTTTGATAAGATGAAATTATTTGCTCCTACGTGTATTTGAAAAGAAATATTTATAATTGACTAAAATGGAATTTAAGAAGATAGTGGAGCTTATTTAGAAAAGAAAATGGTTAAAGGGACGAAAACGTAAAAGAGAATAAGTTAAAAACAAGTTAAAAAAAAAAGATTCAGCATATATAAGTGGACTGGTAAGTCGACCGGATCAAGCAACAGAAACTCTCTGTATCTCTAAGTCGACAGACAGGTCGACCGGTGAAGAGAAGATGAACTCTCTGTATCTCCAAGTCGACAGGTAGATCGACCGGTGAAGATAAATCAAACTCTCTGAATCTTCAAGTCGACAGATAAGTCGACCAATGAACGCAACAGCGTTGGCTTGGCTACATCCTGAATTAGGCAGTCGACTGAAGGTGTTGTTTCAGGAAACTGTGGATTCCGAAATCATATCTAAAAGTAGCCATTTTTTGTTGGAATTTGAGAGAGATTTAAGGAGATTTAATGATATTTAAGATATACTTAATCTATTATTTAAATCCTATTGATTAGGTTCATTAAGTTTTAATATTTCTCAATTTAGTACATAAAATTGATTCTATTATAATTAATTGAGATTGAGAAATATTTGGGAGATTTAATTAAGAGATTTAGAAGCTATTATTAAATGAATTAAACCAAAATGAAAACATAATGATATACGGGGTCTAAGAGAGTATTTAAATGTCATGATAAGTGAGAACTAGTTGTTAGAAGGCTGATTTTATTATCTTATATATTGATCTGCGTTTTTCATATATCATTAACACATTAAGAGAGAGCTAAAATAGTTAAGATTATTTTTGAACTGTTATAAAAGTTATCATTCTGAGATATTGTGTGAGCTATTCTAAGGGTGATTTTGAAAATTATTCATTGCTATTTTTGTTGCTATTGAATCTGAAATTACATCGCTCTATTTATTCTTTCTGTGGATTTCAGGTGAAATCTTTCCAATTACTTTCTATTGTGCATTACTTGTTTAATTTGGAAATTGATCTTTAGAAATTGTTTTTGATTGAAGAAAATATTTTATAAATAATTTCTTGAATCTGATTACGTGCTCAATTATTTGCTACCCATATTTTGTTTAAAATCAGATTTTCAATCTCATATTTTTCTATCACTAGATTTGGGATATTAATCGAGTTTTAATTTATTTAGGGTGGTAGAAGTTTCAAGTGAGATAATCTGCTTATCAATTTATATTGGTGAGTAGTGTGATAGATTAAATATTGTTAGGAGTATTTAATCAAAGAGTAGTCGAGTTTCAGTCTTTTCCAGTAAAATAAATTGAAGTAGTAATTCTTCTTAGATATAATTGTGTTTTGAGTGAATTTTGTAACGGTTCAATCTTTACCAGGTAAAAGGATATTTGGAATATTAGTGAGATTTTAATTCTTTTGCCTTAGTATTAAAAAATAATTAGGTTATTCTTTAACCTATAAAAAGTAGAGGTTCTTCTTTAGCATGGGAAAAAGATTTTGTAAAGGTTGATTCTAAGCCTGTAAAAGAATCATTGTGAGAGTTTGGTTCCTACCTGTAAAGGAAACTTGAGTTTAGTGGGTGTGAATCTCCGTGGGGCTCAGAGGACTTGAGTAGCCAAGAGTAGTTTGGTGAACCAAGATATATTAATGTGTATTGCATTGCTTATTTTCTTTATTTTATCTTGTGTTATTTGAGTATGCACCTAGAGCTTATTACACTTATCCGTTGCTATAAAGATAATAATTAATTTTAAGATAAAATTAATTGTTTAATTTTTGAAATGTTATTATTTCTCTGATATTTTTTAATTACCCAATTCACCCTCTTCTCTTGAGTATTCCACTGGGCTAACAGATATAAATTTGATAAACAGATCTTTATTGTGACATGATATCTTATGGTGTCGTGTTATCATCTCATGTTATTGTGTAACATAGTAACTTATCATGTCATGTTGATACAGTAATATTACATGCTGTATTTGTGTTTTAATTTCATGACACGATAACTCATGTCGTGTTTCTGTTACATGTTATCTTAATCGTGTTAGACCATGACGTGATTCGAAATACGACATAATGACACGATTTATCACGAAAGTTATATCGATTTTTACATATAAAAAAGTTATATCTCCATTGGATTATTTATTCTGAGAAAGTTTAATTGTGACCGAATCAGCTGATCAATCATTTAGGTTTCTTTCACGTACGAACAATAAAAAAACATAAACTAGTTGTAAATGAACTATCAAATAAGCACAAGTTAACTAGTACACAGACCCATATTTGAGAAGAGAATTAAATTCGAAGAATCACAACTTTAAAGGGATTACTAGTTTTAGACCCGGGTCTAGAAAAAATATATATTAATACATATGTAATATCTTGAAAATTCATATTTTTTAAAATATTATTTTATATAAATTTAATATTTTTGAGTTGTTTTATATATTATGAAAATTTATAGTATAAATATATATTCGATAATTTTTTAGGGTTAAATGTTAATTTTAAATTGATTTTTCAAAGTTTTGGGACTATTGTGTTATTTAAAATATAGATGATTAGTGTAATTAAAATAAAAATAAAAATACATGGTTAGGAATTGTTGCCTTCCTAAGGAAGGCAACATTCCCAAACCTCATATATATGTGTGTGTATATATATATATAGGGTATATGTCATTGACCTCTCCTGTCATTTTTCACTATACCAGATACCTCCCACATCATTTTACAATTATCATAGATCTCTCATATCTTTTTACTCAAATATCACTTACCTCTCTTTAGACAAAATTGCTATTAGATTATTTAAAAAAAAAAAAAAATCATTAACACTCCTATATTTTTAAAATTATGTTTTTTACCCTTAATTTTTTAAATAATTATATTTATCTCTCACCAACACTCAACTCCCACCACCCATTGCCACCGCCGCTGCCACCCACCACCCACACCGCCCAACTCCCCCCTCCACCTCCCACCACCTACCGCCACTTCGCACCACCTCTCACCCAACTCTCTTGCCACCACCCATCGCCGCCACCACCACTACCCACCACCACCGGAAAGAAAGAGAGAAAAGGGTTAATGAAAGTGTTAATTTTTTATTTATTTTTATTTTTATGAAATGGTTAAAAAAAAAATATATATTTTTTTAAAATGGGGGTGGATAGCGGCGGTGGGGGGTGGCGGGTGGCGACGGGTGGTGGGTGATGGGCGGTGGGCGGTGGCGGTGGGGAGTGACAGCGGCCGCGGTAGGAGGTGGTAGAGGCGGTGGGTGCAGTGGTAGAAGGTGGCGATGCATATATATAAATTAAAGGGTTATTTATATATTTTAGGTTTTTATTATTTAATTATTTTTAAAATAGTCTAGGGTAAAATTTATATTATTTTTTAATCAATAAGAGAGGTAAGTGGTATTTAAATAAAATGACAGAGGAGGTCTATGGTATAGTGCAAATGACAGGGGAGTTCAATGACATATACTCTCTCTCTCTCTCTCTCTATATATATATATATATATATATATATATATATATAGGATTTATGTTAAAGACTTCTCCTATCTTTTGGCTTTATACTAGAAACTTCCCCTATCATTTGACAAATACCAATAACCCGTTATAGTTTTACAATTTAAACCAAAAACCTCTCCTAATAGTAAAAAATTACCGACACAACATTATTATTGACAACATTACCCTCAAAATAGTTTGACTTCAATTAAATTATATAAATATTATTTCTTAATTTAAGTTATTTAACAAATATTCCCCTCTTTCTTTCTTTTTTCTTCATGTTTTCAGCATTCTTCTCTACAAGTACTATTAGTCATCATCACCAGCTTCTACCGCATCATCGTCGCCATGGAAACGCCGGCTATGGCTGCGGCATTAGCCGGAAGATTGCAGGAAGATCGCAGCTGCTGCTGGAGGTGGATTATGATGCGCGTAGTGCATTGGGAAAGAAGGAAACCACCGAATGAAATCAACTTCGTCTTCCTCTGCAGCCTCTCCGACAACCACCGAATAAAATCGATGTTGTAGACCCACATCTCCTTGGAAACCTCCATGGAAAGAGCTCTCTTTGCTATCGTCATTCATTGCCGACATCAATTCATCATTGCCAATCTCACATTTTCATGACCTAAAAGAGCTTTAGATGATGAATAATCAGCACCCATATCATATTTTTCTCAGCCAAACAGAGGCAAAAAAACCAACAGTAAAAATACTGTTTCAGGTGAAAACCAAACCGGAATACTATTATGCCCACTATACCCAAAAACCAAACCGGAATGCCATTATACCCACAAAGAAGTCTCAGGTGAAATTCAACATTTTAAATTAAAAAATCAACCACGAACAAAATAATGGCATACAAATATAGATATATATGTATATTCCCAAAGTGGAAAAGTGGATCTGATATAAAGCAATCGCCGTCAATGGTGAAGATGCACTTCTTCTTCGAAACCATGTAACCGAAGCAACAACAAGAGGAATCCTTGAATGAAAAATAGGAGGCCTTGGGGCCAAGAATCCGATTGATGTCATTGAGAAAATTGAGGTTTCGGATCGTCGCCTTGGAAAAAAAAAAGGGTTTTTGAATTTTAGAGAATTTACCTGCCATAACTACCGATTAATTAGAGATTAGAAGAGGAAATTCTTCGAGAGCTTCACCCTTCGACGATGGAACGACTTCTTCTCCGACGAACGATTGAACAAAGGCCTCTCTCTCTCTCTCTCGATGAACAGCTAAACAAATGCCTTTCTTCTTCTTCCGACGAACGGCTTCTTCGATGATCGAACGACCTTCCTTTTCCGACAAGCTTCAAAGTCCGCAACCAAGCTGCCTTCTCTTGCGATCTTCCTCCGACGACCCCGACGATGTTTCCACTCTTCGACTTTGACGACGACGAAACCAAGAAACCACCGACAAGCTTCAACACCTCCGACGATCTCTCTCTTACTCTCTCACGCAACGGATATACAACAGACGGTGGAACTTGGAAGAAAATGAAAATGTTGATGAAATGAACTACTTTTTCTTGAAAAATCAATCATAAATGCAAAGGGTAAATCGGTAATTTTATTTATAATTTTTTATTGTATAAAATTGATAAAAGTGAAGTTTATAAGGGTTGTTTCACACAAAAATGGGGTTGACTAGTATTTGTCAAATGACAGAGGAGATTTCTAGTATAAGGCTAAAAGATAAGGGAGATCTTTAGTATAAATCCTATATATATATGTATGTATGTATCGGGGAAGTGACACGTAGAGTCATTAGAAAAAGTGATCATATTAAGGGGATATCAACATAAGCATATATGATTATATATGCTTATATATAAGAAAATTACAGGTTTATATATATATTGAATGTGTTAGAGCGATAAAAATATTGATTTCGATTCGGATTTCAGGTAGAATTTTTTAATATATGTATTTAATTTGATTTATGTTATTATTGTGATTGAATTATAATTGTTGACTTTTCATAAAATAGTTATGATTATGCGAAAATTGTGTGAGATACATGTTTATATGTTTATTTGTTGTATTGATTGGATACACGTATTAGAGGGGTTGAAATTCTATTGAGTGTTCGCTCACATCCCACAGTTTTTTTTTTTTTTTTTTTTTTTTTTTTTTTTTTTTGCAGGGACGATAAAAATGGTGTTGCGCATGAAATTTTATTGAATTTTTATTTAATATGTAATAATTGTATTTATTATTTACTGTTATAAAATTAACTCGATAATTCGATAATTATAATCATCGTCGTAGCCTAGTAAAATTTTTCAGTTTTTATAAAATGAAATATTGGATATTCGGTTTTAGTTTTATTTGTCCAAAGGAGAAACCGCATGGTGGACAAGCCGTTACAACATATTTTTAATTTGAACACCTTGATATTATAATTTTGAATCTTGATCTACATATAATAGAAAACATATAGTATTTTTTAAAGGATAATTTTTTTAAGAGTTCACTTGAAATTTATATAAATTAGAGGACGTGTATATGAAATTTTAAAGATTATAATTAATTTTTTCTTATAAATAAAGGGGTAAAAACGTATATTTTTGAAAAATTAAGGCTGATTAGTTAATAGAAGATGTAGGGTCAGAATATTAGTTGTAAGAAAAAAGATCTTGGTCATTAATTTAATTGGAATAAAAAGATTGAAGAGATATGTTGTTTTGAACTGTGGTTTATTCTTAATTTTGACTTCTACTTTTAGTATATAATATATGATATGATTTGTGTATTCATGCACGGATGTAAAAAAAATTGTTGTTCAATTTAGTTTTAATTTTTTTGTGAAACTTTATAATTTTTAGGTCAGTTTGAAAAATATGATAATATGAATTTATTTAGAAAATGAACAATTATCCTAAAATATCAAAAGAAAAAAAAAAGTAGGACAATTATACTGAAATGGATTCAAATTACTACAAAAAATAGAGAGAGAAAATTATGAAATTGATTTTCTTCATCATAACTCAATTTTTAATTTTTTTTTTTAATTATATCTCATAAAGACGATAATCTAAGTCCATTGAATAATTATTTTTTCTTTACAAAATTGATGCATGGATATTTTGTTATTTGGAAAAATATAAATGGTGCTTAGCCTAATAGAGTAGTGAGGTGAGGTTTTGAGTCCCATCAAAACATTATCCTTCATTAAATTCGATTTGGGGGAGGTGGTGGTGACGTGTCTCATTAATTATCTGAGTTTAAATGAAGGGAATTAGTGGAGGAGAAATAATCTTGGCCATTGATTTGTGGGAGTGAGGGGATAAGAGAAAAAAATAAAATTTTCAATTGTGGTTTGGTGGAAGGCTTTGTCTTCTATTATATTATAATAAGATATATATATATATATATATATATGTATATATATATATATGTGTGTGTGTGTGTGTGTGGAGAGAGAGAGAGGAGTTGGTCCTTTTCCAACTCAAAAGTATGGGAATATATGAAATTGAATGGTTGTAGCCCATGATCATAATAAGGTGTTACCATAAATGAGGGAATCTCTCTTCTCTGTCCCATGATCATAATGGTCCTCACCTCATCGTCCTTTGAAGAAAAGTAAATCAAACCATTCATCTCTCTCTCTCTCTCCCCTGTTGGGTGTGGCAATGCTCGTGAGCAACTCAGGATGGTTGGTGGATTTTCGGTGGATTTAGAAATTTGAGAGAGAGGTGATTAGGGAGGAAAAAAAAAAATCCTAACCTATGGATAACCGAAAGATACCAAACCAAATAGTCCAGTTTTAAAACCGACTAAATAGTTTGGTTGTGGTTTTGATTTTGAAATTAGTAACCGAAGCGGTTTTAATTTTGATTTTGGTTTTGGTTTTATGATAGTAACCGCAAAACCGAACTCCCTTTATTCCAAAAACAAAATCACGACTTGGCGTAACCGGTGAAGTTATGCGACAAAAAATATGAAGAAAAAGAGAAGGATGGAGCTACATATATCTTCTTCCATTTTATATACCTTAAGATTTTTTATTTATTTATTATTTCCTAAATGGTGTTTTTTTTTTTTTTTTTTTTTTTTAACATATGTTGGGGGAGAGAATTCAACTCTAAACCTTCTAAAAAAAAGTAAACTAGATATCTATTAGGTTACAAATTTTGAGATAAATGATGTTTAATACTAACAAATAAATAAATTAACGATGGTGCCTAATTATTATTTTTTACTTAAAGAATCACAGCTTGCAACATTTCAAAAGAAGTCGAATTTGTACCATATTTTATACGTGACAGATGGAGTTGCGTACCCAAAGAGAGTTTATTAAACACAAATGAGCATACATGTAGATAATACTTACTGTGGTGGTGTTTAATGATGTTTTCTTGGTTTTTCATGTTTATTTTATTTTTCAATCCTTTTTCAATTTAATTTTAGTCCTAAAGATATTAACTATATTAACTAAAAAAATTAAATAATTAATTAATATTAACAAAAGAACTAAAATAAATAAATTAATAATAATAATACACAATTTATTTCAAGAATAATCTAATAATTTTTTCCTTAATTGTGTATTTAGAAAATTATGATTAAGTTCTCTATTTTTAAGAGCAAATCCTAACCAATTTTTTGCCATTTTTGAAATGCCACCAGACTTTGATGTCATTTAAGTTGGTGATAATGTAAATTAGAAGTGTAATTTAAGCCTGTTTCTCTTTACTCATCAAATTTATAATATTGCAATTTGTCTCTTGAAGTTTATTTGTGCCCTTAATATTTTGGTGAAATTTACTTTGTCTCATGATATTTCAATTATTGCAATTTGTCTCTTTAAGTTTACTTTGAATTAATTTCGTCCAATTGCCTACTTTGAAGCAATTTTATTGTCGGAATTAGTCATGTGACTTGCATAAGAGAAAATAAATGCAATAAAAAAAATGTTATGTTGAACTCTTCACCCTTAAAGTTTGAGTGTCGTTACACCTTGCTCCTTATTCCGAAAAAAAATGACTAAAAGTAGTAATTGGACCTAATTGATATGAAAAGTTAACTTCAGGTTCACCATATGATAATCAAAATATTAAGGGATAAAATGAGATTACACCCAAAATTTAGGGGTACAAAGTGCAATTTAGCCTTACAAAAATGCAAACTCATTACCTTCTCTGACTCTACCTAGCATCAGTAGTGGACCCGTATCTAGTTGTGGCACTTGAGACCAAATATTTTATCTGTGTACTGTTTTCATAATATAAAAATAATTTATGGATCAAGTATAATTATCAAATATCACTTTTGGAGCATAATATAAAAATTCCCGAAACCTGAGTCGAAATAACATTCTACAATTATCATTGCAATGAGATAATGTATTCAAACCAACCAATCAAATTATTTTGATATATAATAAAATACCGTACACATATTTCTTCACTAACCATATGATCGTTTTACCTCACGATCGAGAGTTATGATGGTACCATAACCTATACGACTGTGTCATCTAAGGTGACTATCAGTGTCAGAGCCATTTAATATCTCCAACGGTAGGAGCAATCACCCTGCAGGACTTACCTGACAAGTAACAACATATATCCACACTACATGACTTACTTGACAGGTAACAACTTATATCCATCGTGCAAGATTTGTCTGACTGGTAACAACATATATCCACATCTTGCAAGGCATGCCCTCTTGACAAGAAAACAACTATGACATAGTCGGATAATTAAAAACCATTTTTCACCTTTATAAATTTATTTGATCCACGTAATGTTATAAAATAATCTATTTTAATAAATTCTTTTTTTTTTTTTTTTAATATGAAAATATAATTTAACAATTTATATAGAAGACAGTACACTCATCTTGATTTTTGCGTTATTAAAAGTACTATCGCCTGAATACTACTCGATCGGCGTCGCCTGTGGACTTAAAAACCAAAGGGCCTAAACTAAGAATTTATTTAAAATAAATCTAATATGCAATGCGTGACCCTAAAATGCAATCTCTCTCATTCCCAATTTTCTTGATTATACAGAACTATTAAACGCTTAATTTCTTAAGTTAATATTAACTGTATAAAAATTAATATAACAACGATTACACATTTCTTTCTATTAATAATTTGGTCTACTGAAAAATGTTAATCGACTGTTAAAAATATTATTAGTCAACGAAATACTAAAAATTATCGTTTTAATAAAATTTATAGTTTTTATCTTAAATTGTATTTTTCGCAAATTAGATATATCTATATATACCAATATACCCACTATATTAATCAAACACACGTATATAATTTTTTTGCATATAAATATATATGTATACCGGCCCATATGGATAGTCCTATAAATTAAACATGATATCTATTTTATTTTAACAATATATATATAACACTAGGGTATAACCCATGCCTGAAGGCATAGATGTAAAATAATAAAAACAAAATAAAGAGATTATACCAGAAGGGCCAGAGATAAATATAGCTCTACTTGCAGGTGTAAGATTCTGGATATGCTTAGAGACATTTGAATGCTTCAGATAAACATACGCTACACTTGTTAGTAGGGCCCTTGTTATCTCAGTGCCATTAACATACCAATGAATTATGAATATTAGAGATCATGATATGATATTATAAGATAATAATTAGGAAAATGAAGAGGCATAACAGCTTATTCTGAAAAACAATTGTTTGACAAAATTATGAGGAATTGAAAAACTGGATATTATTTTATGGTTAAAAATAGTGATTACAGCAAAATTATTTCAAAATAGCGGAGAGAATCCACAAATGTCTGGATTAATATGCTTAAACTAAATTTTACTCATAGGAATTAGAATCAATGTATCGTCCATGATATGATTTAATGCAGTATATGAACAGATTGAGAAGGAAGAACATTTTCAGAAATTAGAATACACACCATGCAGTGAAGTCGGATCATATAAAATTGCAACATTTTACTCATAAGAATTAGAATCAATGTATTGTCCATGATATGATTTAATGCAGTATATGAACAGATTGAGAAAGAAGAACATTTTCAGAAATTAGAATACACACCATGCAGTGAAGTCGGATCAGATCAAATTGCAGCATACAAAACAAACCTGAAGAACAATTGAACAACAAACAGTGAACTGTTATTAAACAGGCAGAGATTAATTGAAGAAACAAAGCAATAGCTTAAACAGTACTGGTCAACAACACCATTTGCTCAAGAAGTTCTGACAAACATGAGGATGCTGATAGGGGCTGAAGATATTTTCTCCACTTTTTTCGTGAATAAGTACGCAAGGGTGGTTCTATATCAGATACTAACAACCATTTACCTGCTTCGTGATTTGAAATCAATAATTAAAATTAATCTCAAATGATTATTCCAAAATAATGAAGTATTGAAACAAAGACTAACCAAAATAATGAACGAACATTGGATTTCTTCTAATTTCCTGAAGAAAAAAAAATTGATATTTGATATTCTTGCATAGTAGTTAAAAAAAATTAAAATTAAAAGCATCACTATTTTAGTATAACTTTAATGGTGAACGTCAAAATTCGAAATAAAACGAACAAAAACAGAAGAATAAAAACTTTCACATTCAAAAATTAATTAAAATTAGAGTGAAGCCAAACCACCGCTTAAATCCAGCAAACAAACGCATAAACTCCAAAAAGTGCAGCAAAAGCCACCGACCAAAATCAACACCAGATTTGTAGAAGTATAATTAAAACTTGGATGAAGTATCCCCAAATCAAACAAACTTGTAAGGAGATAAGAAATCGACCAAAAGATAAACATGGGCAAACTTTAAATCGAAACAGAACAGAACAGAAACAGTATGTTCGGAACAGAAATCAAGCTCTGGAAAAAAAAAAAAAAAAAAAAAAAAAAAAGTTGAGAGAGATTACATGTTTGAAGGGAGATCGAGAGGGAGAAGGCTTAGAGTCAAAGGGCCTGTCTATGTGCGAACATGTCATCAACGCTGGCTACACACTTACCATTTTCACCCAAACCCAATCCAAAGCCGAACATGAAATCTAAAGATAGGATAAAAAACAAACAATGACAACATTACCATCCACATTACACACAGAAACATCAACATTCCATTAGAACCTAAGGAAGCATAGCAAATTGAAATTCAAGGCTTAGAATAAAAGAGAATTGAAATTACAAAAGAGTGCAGATCTCAAAACATAGCAAATTGATAATTTGATTCGCCATCTCTCACTGCAAATATCTTCTGTTCAAAAAACAGAAAGGGAGATCGAGGTCTTGCACTTGTAAAAAATGTAAAGCTTGTACTGCAAAAGAAAATGTAAAAAATAATGAAATTCAACCCAAAAAAAATAGTGAAAATCGAGGGCCAAAATCAAGGGCTAATTCAACCAACATTGGCATCGCTAGAATTAGTCACGTTAGAAAAACAATGATGCAAAACAGTAATCGGTAGTTGCAAATTGAAATCGGAGTTCAGATTTCTCAATCCGAAATCGCAGTCAGAGAAAGAGAGATAGTGAGTGAGTACCGGATTTGATGTTCGTTCGGCATTAGAACTACTGGAAGCTGTTTATTTGGTGTTACTATTTGTCACTAATCTTTCGCCGCCAGCTTCGAGGTCAGGTCGATCGCGATCTAGAGCCGACTCTTTTGAATCGAAGTGGTTCGGCTAGAAGGGCAGTTGGACGGGAATAGACTACAGTGATGGAGATAGGAGAAGTGACATTATCGATGGTGCGACAGGCTTTAGGGTTTTCATTTCGATGATGGAGGATGGAGCAAGAAAGAGAGTAAGTGAGCGAGAGAAAAAAAAGGTTGGGTTGGGGACGGCTTAGGGTTTCCATTTTAGAAGAGAGTGAGTGAGCGAGAGAAAAAAAGAGGTGACGGCGGTGGTGGTGAACCTGAGAGTCAGCGATGGTAGTGGCAGCGACATCCAAACCGGACTGATGGAGAAAGATAGAGACGCGAGACGGAGAGATACAACATTCGGCGGCTGTGGCGGTGGGGATGGCCTACAAAGAGGAGAAAATAAGTGCGAGAGAGAGGGGAGAGGCTCAGTGCGTGAGAGATGCGATGCGGGTGTGGTGGCTCTAACCCTAAAATGTAGGGGTGGATGGACTCGCAGCGATGGCGATGGCGATGGCCATGGTGTCGATTGTGAGAGAGAAAGAGAGGGTGAGGCAGAGAGTGAGACGGGTGAGGCGGCTAACCCTAATTTTGATTTTCAAATTATAGGTAGGGTAAAAGTAATCCAATGGCTACGAATGTCTTTCATGTTTGTCTTTTGATCCGACGGTCCTGAATATAAATAAGTTGATTTAGTATATAGATATATGAATTATAAGAGAATACCTTTGAAGAAACCGAAACTGCATCAACTTGTTTTTTTTTTTTTTAAACGTAAATGTATATATGTGTATAAAGTTTGAGAGAGAGACCAACGCCTCAATTCTCTCATTATTATTATTATTATTATTATTATTATTTAAGTTGACATGTGTCATTTTGCCACAATAATTCTAATCAAATTGATAGAATTTGTTTCCTTCCATCCATTTATTGTTTTTTATTTACACTAATTATTCTTTAGAATAATAAAAATATTAATTATATCTCAAAAATTTTAAAAGTAAAATTTAAAAAACATACTAGACCCAAATATTTTTCTAAGTATTATAAAATGCAAATAAAATATACTTTATACAAAATGCGGGTGTAAAAATTGGGTATTACACCCTGAGTTATAAAGGAACTGTAAAAAATGTTAAAATATCTCATTTTTCAGTAATTAAGTTATAAAATTATAATTTTGATGTAAACAACTCGCCAAACAATTAGATTCTTAATATCATTAAGAAGATACAAGATACAACCTTAATTTGTTAAGCAATTGTTAAGGATGAGTGGAGATAAGATTCTCACTTAAATAGTAGTTAGGAGTTAATATTTACCAACGAACAAAAGATAGTTAGGAATTAATGCTTTATTTTTCGACTTTCAAATTATTATTTTACTAGTTTTAGATCTGCATATTATGTAGTTCTAGAAAAAAATATAAATATTATTATATTTTTTATTTGAATATTGCACGAAATACGATCGATTTTTTAATTTTATATTTAATACATATTATAAAAGTATAGAAAAAAAATTTAATGTTGAGAAATAAAAATAAAATATAACTTACAAAATTATTAATGCTAATCTCCAACAATATAAATATTTATCACTCATATTAATTTTAATAAAATAATAAATAATAAGAAAATAAGTTCTGAAATTTTTTTCTTTTTTTTTTTTTTTTTTTTTTTTTTTTTTTTTAACTTTTGAAATATTTTTTTCATTAATAGTTTCAAAATAAGAAAAATTTATTACTTAGCCCTCAAATGATTTGCCTTCGTCTTTGTCGTTTGTCTTTTGCCATCGTTTCCAGATTTGGAACGTCGTTCGCCACTGTTTTTCGATAAACACGATGGCCTTCACTGGACAACAACAAGGCTAGATGACATCGGCGAGGCAAATGGTGAGCATGGTGGCGGCTTGCAGCTGTGAGAGAGAGAGAAGAGAAAGAGGGGGGGGGCACTAGAGAGAGAGGCAGCCGTATGAAAAAAGGAGGATGTGATCAGGGTTTCTACTATTTACTCCAACTTATATATAGAGAGAGGTATAAATGTTTGTTCATTAAATTGGTCAACGGTCAAATAACTGTATACTAACAATATTTCGAAAAATGTTTAAATTATAACATGACTGTTTAAAATTATTTTTTTTCTATATGAAGTCTTAAATAAGTACTATTAAATAAAAATATCTTAAAATAATCTAATCAGATATTTTAATGTTATTTAATATTTTTTATTATTTAATAAAGAATTGTAAGAATACTCTATGGAATACATGAATGAAGTTCAATGAATAAATTTTATATGTAATTAATAAATAGAGAAAAAAATATTATTAAATAGTTGAAGAAAGAAAAAGAGATATAAAAATAAAGTCACATAGAATTAATAATAATGAAAACAATCATTAACCAAAATATATAAGTAAATTTTAATAAAGCATCCTGTCATTTTTAAAACTTTAGAACAATATCTCTTATCGAGTGAAAAATATCTCTGAAATTGAAAAGAACAAAAAATATCCACTATTTCTCTTTTTTTAGGGTTATGCCTAAATCCTAATTCCACTAAATAATTACCAGAAAAAAACAAAACGTTGGCAATGGTGGAATACTCTCCGTTGTCTGTCCTTCTTGAGGGTTATTATTCATATAGCATCATGTGAATACATGGCATGCAATGAACGTCCCCAAAATGAACAGACACAGGAAAAAACAACATTATTCCATTTTCTTTAGGGTAAATTATACTTTGCTCCCATGTGATTAACCAATTTTCCATTTTGCCCCTATAGTATTTTGGTCACCACTTTGTCCCAATGTGGTGGTGAACTAAAGTACAACAGTTAAATTTTCTATTTATTTTAACGGTCAACAGTTAAAAGCCAACAAAAATCAAGTCAATAGAGCTTAAAGTTGAAACATGAATTTTAATCCTCTTCTACGTACCCATTTTCTCCGGAATTGAATCTACAAATATAGACATTAATTGTTTTATTTTTATTTATTTTTATTTACCATAATGTCTCTTTCAATTTGCAAATTTACTACCCACCATGAGTTGTATAGAGAGGAATTAGGATTAAAAATACAACAATTTCACAAACTCACGTGCATAATTAATTTGATGCGCAAAAATTAGAAAGCTCAACAAACCACCTCACCCAAGCAGAGAATAAGGAGATTATTATTAAATGTTTCAATAATAATTTAAAAGGTTATTATTTACAATTGGCCTGGTCTTTAGAAATGTTGTCCTGATTTTTGTTGTAGTGATATTCCTTGTTTTTTCATTGACTTTTAAAAGAATGGACGTTACTCGTTGCGGGACATGTTTTTATTTTCAGAATATTCTAGAACGGAAATAGAATTCTCATTCATTCTCATCTCAATTTAATATAAGTAGAAACAAAAAAACAGAAATACTAAGGTGGTGTTTGGTTAGTGTTTCCACTTTTTTGAATCCAACTGGAATGGGTTGGGTTGAGTTTAATTGGATTGGATTGAGAATTTTGGGAACAGAATTGCGTTTGGTAACGACAATTCTTGTTTTGTGCTGAGAACAGAATGTGTTTGGTAACAATTTTATCCCAAACCTAATTTTGTTTTTTGAATTTTTTGTTTGTGTTTGGCGGCGGCCGGCGACGGTCGCCGGAGGTGGACGCCGGCGGCGCGGACGGTGGCCGGAGACGGCGGTCGGTCTCCGGCGATGGTCGCCGGACGGTCGCCGGTGGTGGCTGGAGACGGCGGTCGGTTGCCGGCGATGGTCGCCGGACGGTGACCAGAGACGGCGGACGGCGGCGGGTGGTGGTGGTCGGCCAGCAGATGAAGACGGAAGTTAAGAACTTTGGGTTGAATTTTTTGGGCATAAAAAGAAACAATTTTTTTTTGTTTCTGATTTCTTTAGGATTTTGAGAATCAATTCTTATTTTTTGGGTTGGGTTGGGTTGAGTTTTGTGTTTGCCAAATGCGTTCCCAAAAATCAAACCTAAAATTTTTGGGTTGGGTTGGGTTGAGTTTGGTTGGGAACACTAAGGCCTCGTTTGGTAACCATTTCCATTTCAGAAATTTCCATTCCATTCCCAGATTTTTGAGAATTCTGTTTGGGAATAGCATTTGGTAATTTTTGTTTCTGTTTCCATTTCATTCTCATTTGAGAATTGTGCCAACTTTTTTCTTAAGAAATGAGAAACAAAAAAAAGTTGTTTCTCATTATTCCCATTCCATTCCCAAAATATATGGTCACTATTCATCTACCGGCCGACCACCATCTGCCGCCGGCCATCTCCGGCGACCGTTGCCGGTCACCGTCTGTCGCCGCCGCCGGCCATCTCTAGCGACTGTCGACGGTCACTGTTCGGCTGGAAATTTTTCGGCCACTTCCGGCCGTTGCCGGCGACGGCGCCATTGCCTTCCGGGCGGCGTCGCCGGCGCCGGAGCCACCGCCGGCAGGCCGACGACGGCGCCACCGCCGTCAGGCCAAAACAGAAGAAAAAAAAAAAAAAGATTTTAGGATAAAATCGTTACCAAACACAATTCCCTTCCCAAAACAAAAAAAAAATTATCGTTACCAAATGCGATTCTACGCCCAAAAAGAAAACAAAATTCTCATCCCATCCCATCTCACTGCTGGAATGGAAACAGAAACGGTTACCAAACGCCACCTAACCAAACGGGGCCTTAACCAAATGCCTCCTAATAGACCCACTTGATTAGCCAAAGATTCATCCGAAAACAACATTTTATGGTGGTAGTATGTGACTTGTATAAGAGAAAATAAATGCAATAAAAAAATGTAATGTTGAACTCTGCACCCTTAAAGTTTGAGTGTCGTTACACCTTGCCCCTTATTCCGAAAAAACAAAGACCAAAAATAGTAATTGGACCTAATTGCTATGAAAAGTTAACTTCAGGGTCACCATATGATAATCAAAATATTAAGGGATAAAATGAGACTATATCCAAAATTTAGGTATACAAAGTGCAATTTAGCCTTACAAAAATACAACCTTCCTTGACTACCCCTTCCAAAAAAAAAAATAGCAAATAAACAACAAAAAAATATATTAATTAATGAAAACAAAACATAAGAAAACAATAAAATAAAAATAAAAAATTTAATATAAAAAATTAGCGAACATAAATTTAAAATAATGAATTTTTATTTATTATTAATTTGATGTATTTATATTATTTTATATAAAATTAAAAAATGAAAATGGGAAAAAGGTTAAATGTTCAATAAATATATGTAAGTAAATAGTTGTGGAGTGGTGTGTGTGGTGCCCACCATCATGAATGACGAGCAGGTGCAATTGGAACTTCTGTTGCTTTGCCTATTTTTGGTAACATCAAATGCTTTGATGGGACCTCATCAATTCAATTATTTATTATTACGTTTTTAGTATTTTAAATTTTATTATATAATATTATGAAGATAATTTATCTATAAAAAATTTGGCTCATTTCTGTTACGGACATGCAGTCTTTTGTCAATTCCAAATTGTCCAAAAAAATTCCGCCGTTATCGAAACAACTCATCTGGTCAACTTTGACGATTTTTTAAAATTCGTTCACTTGTCCGTTTTTAATGTTGTACAAAGTATTATGGAGTATTTTGAACGTAATTTATGCAAAAAAAAAAAAATTAGATTTATTTAAAATATCGATAAATTACCGTTAATCAATTCAAAATTGTCGACAATTATCGTGTCAATTTTATTTTTTTTGGGTTAAACCTGTTTGCCTTTTTTTTTTTTTCTTTTTTTTTGATAAACGCATTTTCTAAATGCGTTTTTCATTTTTTCGTTTTAAAAAAAAATGCATTTTGCGTTTTATCCCATCTCCGTAAATAAGATTCAATTACCATATTTTTAGAAATTAAATTTTAAAAATATATTTTTTTTTACGTGAAGAACTCTCCCCTTCCCTGACATACTTGTTGCTTTCCAAAAAGAGGCAAGTGGCCATTACCACTGCTCGCCGGTTGCCAAGTTTCCATTTTCGGAAGGCTGGTCCCCTTCCCTGACAGACTTGTTGCTCGCCAAAAAGAGGCAAAATGGTCATTACCACTGCTCGCCCGTTGCCTACAATTCCTATAAAAATGCTCACAGTCGGTACTCGGTAAGTATCTCTCTCTCTCTCTGCTCCGACTTACAGCGGCGCCGGGTCTGTGCCGGAGCACAGATCCGGCCTGGATCTGTGCTCCGGCGCACAGAACAGCCCTGACGTGGTGCAGTGGGCTCAGCGGTGGCGGAGGGTAGGGAATTAGAGGTGGTTGATCCGTAGATTGCGTTGGTGGGTGGGGACGCGGTGGGGATAATGGAGGAGCTGGTGACGGTTCAGGGAAGCGTGCACGGAGAGCGACCACGATCGGCGGATCTAGATGGGGGAAGCGATCAGTCGGACGTTTACGGCGACTTCAAGGTTTTTGTCTCTCTTCTCTCTGTCTAACTCCTTCGCACCGTGGAACGCAGGCGACGACGCCGAATTGTTGTCTCCGGCCAGCTCATTTGTCCGTCTCATAGCTTTCCTAGGTACTCTATGCTTGTTCATATGATAATTTCCTCTCATAAATGTAAAGGTATGGATTTAAGAGTTTTTTACATTTATAAATCTCAAAAGATACGAAATTAAATTACCAACTTGGATCCCTTTTAAAATTAATTACATTTCTGGGTCTCTACGACCTTTCAATGACCGGTTTCTATTCTTTTCTTTTTTTTTCTTTTGTATAGAAACCGGTCCTCACAGAGCCCGATTCTTTTTTTTGTTATTTATATATAAATATTTTTTATATATTTATATTTATTAAATTCATTGATTCTGAACCCCCCCCCCACACATATATATATATATATATATATTAAATTCATTGATTCTGGCCTATGAGGGCCAAAATCAATGAATTATATTTTTTATAAAGTGGGCCCCCCCACTCCTATCTTCATCTCCATCCTCATTTCCCCATCGCCATGCACATCCCATCCTTTTAAAAAATAAATGGTCTTAGCCAATTGTTTGTAATTTTGGTGATTGTATATATATTATAATTTTAAAGTATCACTAACATTTTAAAATTAAAAATTATATATAAATTATAGTTATATAAAAATTACAGAGTTCAGCCCTAGCGCCAATCAACGGTTTTGCTCAGAAGGCCGTTTCTACCCAGAAAAGTGATATTTTCCGTCAAAAAGGGCCACAGTTGATTTTTTATTGTTATGTGGTTGCAATATGAAATAATTATTGTTATTCATTAGTTCGTTTTTAGTTTTTTAAGTTTTATTATGTACTGTTATTCCTTCTATTTCTTATGAAATAATTATTGTTATTCCTTCTATTTCTTAATGTTTGTTTCGTTATTGTTGGGTTTACACAGGTTGATAACAAGGTAGCAGATGGGCTGTTAAGGCTCATCCTTCTAAAAGGTCCATTGGGAAATTGTGTTTTTACTGGAGACTACGATAGAAAGGCCCTTGACGAAACACTCCATGCTTTTTGTAAATCTTGATCCTTAATCCAGCTGATGTTACTCTCAGTTTTAGATATTTTCGGTGGCTAAGGTGGTGTTTGTTTAGGCCCGTTTGGTAACCGTTTCCATTTCAGAAATTCTCATCCCATTCCCAGATTTTTGAGAATTCTGTTTGGGAATAGCGTTTAGTAATTTTTGTTTCCGTTTTCATTTTATTTCCATTTGAGATTTGTGCCTACTTTTTTCTTAAGAATTAAGAAACAAAAAAAAAAAATTGTTTCTTATTATTCTCATTCCATTCACAAAACACATTGTCACAGTTCACCCGCCGGCCGACCACCGTCCGCCGCTGTCGGCCACCATCTCCGGCGACTGTCGCCGGTCATCGGCTGGTCGGAAATTTTTCGGCCACTTCCAACCGCCGGCCACTGTCACCCACCCCGCCATCACTGTCTGGCCGTCTCCGACGTCGGCGCCACCGCTGGCCACCCAGCGACGGCGCCACCGCTATCAGACCAAAAAAAAAAAAAAAAGATTTTAAAATAAAATCGTTACCAAACACATTTCTCTTCCCAAAATAAAATAAAAAAATTATCGTTACCAAACGTGATTCTGCTCCCAAGAAAAAAATAAAATTCTCATCCTACTACTGGAATGGAAACAGAAATGGTTACCAAACGCCACCTTAGTGTTTTTTGTTTTTTGTTCCCAAAAATCGAAGGAAAAAAAAAAAAAAAAAAAAACCTTTGTTCTCAAAATTATATAGATTAAGCCATTCCAACCCATTCACATAATTGTTTTTCGGCACATAAAAAACATTTTCCAATCTTTCTATCCCGAAATTCCCCTAGAAATGGTGGATCCATTGCCTCTATCAAGAACAATGAGCAAGGACTGTTGCTCAAAACCGCATCGGTTAGCCTCTGTATTTCTTTCTCTGCATTAGAGAGTTGTTCCTTCAGCACAATCTTCAGGTAGCGTGCAATTCAAATGAGCCCTAAAAACCCTAAAATCATATAAATAACAAGACATCGGGTGGGCAATGGTTGAACCCGTTATCCGATCTGAACTTGGGATAATGAATCGGGTTCAACCAACCCTACCATTGCTGAACACTTCCTGCCCGAATTTTATGGGTCGGGCTGGGCCGGGAGGGTTTTTTGGGTGGGGCGGGCTGGTTGGATATTCTGCACACCCCTAACATGGAGTCTCTGAGCATCGCTATATCCGACCAAGCGACGCCAATTTGTGAGCTCATTGACCAACCCACCTGGATAGATCTGATACGACGTTACTTGGAGGATGAGACGCTACCTGAAGATTGTGCTGAAGGAACAACTCTCTAATGCAGAGAAAGAAATACAGAGGCTAACCGATGCAGTTTTGAGCAACAGTCCTTGCTCATTGTTCTTGATAGAGGCAATGGATCCACCATTTCTAGGGGAATTTCGGGATAGAAAGATTGGAAAATGTTTTTTATGTGCCGAAAAACAATTATGTGAATGGGTTGGAATGGCTTAATCTATATAATTTTGAGAACAAAGGTTTCTTTTTTTTTTTTTTTCCTTCGATTTTTGGGAACAAAAAACAAAAAACACTAAGGTGGCGTTTGGTAACCGTTTCTGTTTCCATTCCAGTAGTAGGATGAGAATTTTATTTTTTTCTTGGGAGCAGAATCACGTTTGGTAACGATAATTTTTTTATTTTATTTTGGGAAGAGAAATGTGTTTGGTAACGATTTTATTTTAAAATCTTTTTTTTTTTTTTGGTCTGACAGCGGTGGCGCCGTCGCTGGGCGGCCGGCAGTGGCGCCGACGTCGGAGACGGCCAGACAGTGATGGCGGGGTAGGTGACAGTGGCCGGCGGTTGGAAGTGGCCAAAAAATTTCCGACCAGCCGATGACCGGCGACAGTTGCAGGAGATGGTGGCCGGCAGCGGCGGACGGTGGTCGGCCGGCGGGTGAACTGTGACAATGTGTTTTGTGAATGGAATGAGAATAATAAGAAATAATTTTTTTTTTTGTTTCTTATTTCTTAAGAAAAAAGTAGGCACAAATCTCAAATGGGAATAAAATGAAAACGGAAATAAAAATTACTAAACGCTATTCCCAAACAGAATTCTCAAAAATCTGGGAATGGGATGAGAATTTCTGAAATGGAAACGGTTACCAAACGGGTCTAAACAAACACCACCTTAGCCACCGAAAATATCTAAAACTGAGAGTAACATCAGCTGGATTAAGGATCAAGATTTAGAAAAAGCATAGAGTGTTTCGTCAAGGGCCTTTCTATCGTAGTCTCCAGTAAAAACACAATTTCCCAATGGACCTTTCAGAAGGATGAGCCTTAACAGCCCATCTGCTACCTTGTTATCAACCTGTGTAAACCCAACAATAACGAAACAAACATTAAGAAATAGAAGGAATAACAATAATTACTTCAGATCGGATAACGGGTTTAACCATCGCCCACCCGACCCACCCGATGTCTTGTTATTTATATGATTTTAGGGTTTTTAGGGCTCATTTGAATTGCACGCTTCCTCTCATGGCTCACAGTTCTCCGAATGTCTCTCGATTCTTCTTCTTCTTCTTCATCTTCGATTTCCTTGATTCTTCTTCTTCTTCTTCAACTTTTCTTCTTCGATTTCCTCTTCTTCTTTTTCGTTTTTTCGATTCTTTTTCGATTTCCTCGATTCTTCTCCTTCTTCTTCACAAACATACATGACAATAAATTTGTAAAGAAATATGCATAATGAGCGCTACAGTTGGCGAAGAAATATGCCCAGTGTGCGTAATGACTAATGAGCGTCGAAGATTGAGCACAGGTTGAGCACAGGCATGTGAATCTAGTCTGATTTGCTCTTTGTTTCGGTTGAATCTACCTAAGTTTTATTGTACATTTGAATGTTATGTATGTTTCTTAGTTCTATTTGTTTACATCGTTGTTTCTGTTTTTCATCCGACCTCACCTGATCGGAATTTGACCGAATCCAATGACAACCGAAGTTGTTGGATTATCCCTATTTTCGGTCGGCAGCAGATCTAAAAATTTCAGACCCGATAGTTGCGGGTCGGGTGTCAGATTTGTCCAAAAAAAAACTCACCCGACCCATGCATACCCCTAGTCCAAGTACTCCACGGGCATGTTTCTCTTTAGAGTCTATTCAACCACCGAGGCGAGGTTAGCTAAGGCATCAACATGTCTATTCTCTTCTTGGGGTATTTGTGTGACTTGGACTTTTTCAAAAGCATCCATCAGTGTCTTCACCCTCTCCAAGTATGCCATCATGCTTGGATCCTTGGCGAGATACTCTCCGTTAACCTGACTTACGACATGGTGGGAGTCATAGGGGACGATCAATGATCTAACATTAAAGTCTTGTGCCAAGCAAAGGCCGACAATGAGTGCTTCGTACTCCGCCTCGTTGTTGGTTTCCCTAAAACCGAGCCTCAGGGCGTACTTGATCTTCTCTTTGTCTAGGACCATACCATTCTGGCTCTAGAGCCGTTCACATTGGAAGACTCATCAGTGAAGAGCTTCCATGTGTCTGACCCAGAGTATGGATTTGAGCTTGTTGATGTTTCCTCCGTTTTCATGGGTTTAGCTCCTAAGACATCAATGCTTGGTATTGGATCATCCGGAAAGGTGAGCTCGGTGATGAAGTTGGCTAGTACCTGGCCCTTGATGGCGGTCCGAGGTCGGTACTCAATACGGAACTGACCAAGCTCAAGGCTGTATTTTATTAGCCAACTCTATATGTCCGGTGAATGTAAAACCTGCCTCAACAGCTGGTCTATTAAGAGGATGATTGTATACGCCTAGAAGTATCTCTTCAACTTCCTCTAGGCCACCAATAAAGCGTACGTGAGCTTCTGGAACTTGGTGTACCTTGTCTCAGCCATAGTTTTTGGCTGTCGCCACGGGCGTCTGAAGTGGGAAAAGAAAAACTGCTCCAGCTCCCAAAAACTAGAGATGGACGTGGGGGATTTAGGAGTGGAACCATGCCCTCCAACTCCAGTTACGGTAAGAGGAAAAGTTTTGCATCTTACAGCTACCGAGGAGGTATGCAAGCCCATGCAGGATTTGAAGACGGACAAGTGGTCCGTCGGGTTGACAGTTTTGTCAGAATGGACCATTTATGGGTGAGTGAATCATGCAAGCAACGTTTCTTCTAAAATCTCATCAATGAAGGGGGATCTTACCTAAAAAAGAAGCCCAACTGGGCCCTTCACTCTTTGAATTTGGTGCAAGGCGACCTCTATGTCAATGAGGCGCCTTTCCACCAGCACTTTACCCCTCGGAGGTGCCTTGACTTGGCTAACAACGGCTCGTGGGGCATACAGCCTGGGGACGGCGAATACGAATCAGCTTCACAAACATCTTGCGATCTATGCCCTGATCGTGTGACATACCTCTAAGCTCGGTTTAGTGGTGACCTAGTTCGGTTATCCCTTCTTCGCCTTGACAGAGGTAGAGACGGGGATCCTGAAGCTTCGGGAGGTGTCTAGTCGACCTCTCTCCGACCGTTGTTGTGTGGTAGAGGACGGGCCCTTGGGTCATGTCCGTCCCTCATCTTTTGCAGGTTGGAGAGCCTGTACCCTCTCTAGCGGGATCGGCAGCAGGAGGGCGAGGAAGACCTGAAAGAAACTCTAGAACTGGCCAAACTGGTATTCCAAATGGTCGATGCAGGACGCTTCAGGTGCCACAGAGGTCTGCCCGACAAACGGTCTTGAGGGCAAGGCCGGTAGGCTAAACCGTCAACCCGGTGGGCTATGCCACCGGCCTGGTGTGTAGCAGCGATTGATTCTCGGTAGTAGGAACGCAGGAGTTTAGCCTGAGAGCCTTTGACATGGCGTTGGAAGGCTGGACTGTCAGATTGCTGTTCACGACGGGAGTATAATCTTTTTCTCCGATGACCTTACCGGACCTTATGATCATCAAGTTTTAGCTACTTCGGTAGTTGATGGTCAATGAAGGCTTCTTGTGTGTTCCCACAGATGGCGCCAAACTGTTGGTGTAAAAAATTGGCGAGCACCCACAGTATGGTCCGAAATGGCACGGTACGTGTGATGAGGGTGTAAAATTGATGAATCTAAAACTTTTGACACTTTGGAGGTTCTGGTAATCCGGTCCGAACTCCTCAATCCGACCAGAGATCTTGTTCAGACTCTGAGCTGAAATCTTCTCTGGACTCTGTTCCGATCTCCGAGTTGAGCTCCAAACCACACTTCGAGCACCTGTACAAAGGCCTACCGGGGTTGTGCCAAGTGATACCCCTTAGCTAATAGTGCTCTAGAGTGAATCAGAAGCATGTACCTTTGTGGCAGTGGATGTCATGGAGTATTTATAGGACGTTGGGCTTAATCAGAGTCGCGAAATTAGGGAGCCGAGCTCAATTAATTAACCTACTTTGTTTGGAAGCCAATGAGCTAGCAAATTAAGGGCTTAATTACCTGGACTAGGCGTTTAGGCTCATTTTGTAAAAGTCCATGGGCCGGCCCACTTGAAATGTAGAATAACGGCCCGTTTTCAGCCCCTCTGGATGATTAAGAGGTGGAGAGGGCGTTGAAATGGCTTTGGAAGCTTTAAAACGGCCTCAAGAGACCCCAAACATGTAGAATCCGACCTGAGAGTGCCTGGGCTCGTCAAATTGATACGGAGATCTTCAGTTGGTTTTGGACAACGAGGATCCATATTTTAATGAATCCGAGCTGAGAGTGCTCGGACTCCATAGCTCGAGCCTTTTGCTTTATGAATTGCATGATGCCTTCAGTTCGGTTCAGACAGGGAGGCTCCATATTTGGAAAATTCGAGTTGAGAGTGCTCGGACTCGCCAACTTAGAACGTTGAACTTTATCTTAGCTCAGACAGGAAAGGCCCCATATTTTGGTGAATCTGAGCTAAGAGTGTTCGGATTCATTAGGTTAGCATGATAATCTTCAGTTCGGTTCGGACAGGGAGGCTCCATATTTGCTGAATTCGAGCTGAGAGTGCTCAGACTTTCCAGCTCAGACCTTTTGCTTCGTGATTTGTTTGATGACCCCAATCTCAGTTCGGACACAAATGACCCATATTTAGTGAATCTGAGCTGAGAGTGCTCGGACACCTCAGCTCAGTAGATAATCTCCAATTCCCATTTGTAGACCATTTGAGCTGAGGGTGCTCAGACACCTCAGCTCGGTAATAACAGTTACTTCTTCACTTGAGACCTCAATTTAGGAACGTTTGAGCTGGGGGTATTCGAACACCGCAGCTCAGACACTTGATCTCTAAATGACCTGAGGGACGGGTTTGTGACTCCCTATTTTGGATGTGTCCAAGCTGAGGGTACTCGGACATTGTAGCTCAGACACTTCTTCATACTTGGAAAACATTGAGGAGAGAAGAGGTTTGAGGCTCCCCCTTTTGGATGTGTCCGAGCTGAGAGTGCTCGGACACCATAGCTCAGACACTTCTTTATACTTGGAGAACCTTGAGAAGAGAAGGGGTTTGAGACTCTTACTTTTGGATGTGTCTAAGCTGCGAGTGCGCGGACACCGTAGCTTGAACACTTCTTCATACTTGGAGAACCTTGAGGAGGGAAGGGGTTTGAGAATCCCACTTTTGGATGTGTCCGAGCTAAGAGTGCTCGAACACTTCTTCGTACTTGGAGAACCTTGAGGAGGGAAGGGGTTTGAGACTCTCCCTTTTGGATGTGTCCGAGCTAAGGGTGCTCGGACACCGTAGATTAGACACTTATTCATACTTGGAGAACCTTGAGGCTGGAAGGGGTTTGAGACTCATCTTTTTGGATGTGTCCTAGCTAAGAGTGCTTGGACATCGTAGCTCGGACGCTTCTTCATACTTGGAGAACTTTGAGGAGAGAAGGGGTTTGAGACTCCCCATTTTGGATGTGTCCGAGTTGAGAGTGCTCAGACACTGTAGCTCGAACACGTCTTCATACTTCGGAGAACCTTGAGGAGAGAAGGGGTTTAAGACTCCCCCTTTTGGATGTGTCCAAGCTGAGAGTGCTGGACACTTCTTCATACTTAGAGAACCTGAGGAAAGAAGGGGTTTGAGACTCCTCATTTTGGATGTGTCCAAGCTGAGAGTGCTCGGACACCATAGCTCAGACATTAACTAATGGTAGGTGCTACATAGCACGTGCCATCTTCGTGACCAATTTCACCTCCATCAGTAATTATTATAGTTAGTGCATGGCAATATATAATAGCTGTAAAACTGTGATTAATAAAAGAAGTCATTTTGATTTTTATTTATGATATTCTTTAGTTCTAAGCTTAGGTCATGGCTGTGGACATGTCTTATCGTCTTGGTTAGATTGAGGATTTAACAATGAAAAGAGTTCATAGCCTCATGTAACGGGCTAATCTTCTGACAACTCTTCCCAAGATGATGGCTGTCAAAATGTTCAAGTCTGCCATGGCTGTGAGAGACAACAAAACCGTTTCCATTATTATCTTGCAATAATAACATAACCATAAATTGTTTAATCCATCCTTACATCTAGTTTTGGTCTGTTCTTTCTGGATTGAAGCTCGATAAGAATGTGGCAGATGTATTGCTAAGGCAAATACTTCTAAAAGGTCCACCAGGAAATTGTGTTTTTACAGGTGATTGTGATAGAAATGCCCTTGATACGACACTGGTCATTCTTGGTCAGACCTCAAACTATCAAATAGAATCTTCTATTTTCCTTCTTAGCTTGTTATTGGGTTGTTAGATGTTTGTTATTTTGTTGGGTGTTCTTTTGTTAGGTTGTTAGTATGGTTGGTATATGAGGCTACATATATAGTAGCCTTGAGTCATGAAAGAATAATAAGAAATTGGGTTTGATGAGTGTAAAAATGGTCACTCTAACGCAACCAATTGAAGACCGCCACGTGTCGACAACTTCCCACTAAGGCTAACTCATACCAACGATTAAGTGTGAAGATTATGCCGAGCAAGGACACACCTTAGCCCTTGCCAACTGCCCCAAGAACAGTCAGTAGCACTTTCTAGAAGGGTCGGGCAAGCCGCCATTGGGATGGGCAAACCTTTCCCATTTCGGCATTCCCTACAACGACATTGCCCATCTTGGGAATTGACTCCACAAGCTCCTTAGCAACATCCCCCATTCCCGTCTTCGGCTATCTGAGAAAGGCAGGGCATGGAGCTCTACATAACTTTCTCTTCCCATCTCTGCCTATCCGAGAAGGGCAGGAATCAAGTTCCCCACCTCGGGTACAACAGGAAAATGTCCTTCTCAGATCGTGGGTTGGGCCGTTTCTCTAATAATAAATATCTTCTACCATGGGCCTCAGCAACAGTCCCAAAAATCCCATGACTGACATAAAGGTATTCCTTGTCACTCTCTCTCTCTCTCTCATTGGCCACACGCGGAGATGGGATATTGATATGACATTGATGGGACATTGATCCATGCTTAAGCCTTTAAGTTAATCCACTCATTGCCTATATATAGAAGGGTATACCAATGCCCAAAGGTACACAAAATTTGCTCCCTCTTCTTGGTAGCTTACATATAAATTTTCCCCCTGAGCGTTGATTATCACGCCGGAGGGGACGCATAGGGACTATCCCGGCTAGTCCTTTGTACAGGTTTCTAGGTGCTGCCCATCTCGGTCGTGCCTCATCTGAAGCTCAAATCCAAATCCACTTTCCCTTGAATCACAAGGCATTCCTTCTCTTTTCTTCTTAGACCAGAAGACATTTGGGTTTATTCCAATCCAGACCCATCCCTTCTCGGGTTAGAGACCTCTTCACGGATTAGAAGACACCTGACTGGCTTCACCACTCAAGGCCCATTCCAGGTCACTCCTCATCTACCTATTCTGGACCAGAAGGATTGATCTCGGACAGGACTGATCACGGACATTTTCACCCCTCTCTCAACATTGGAGACGGTCCTCTGTCTCAAATTTCTCCATCTCCACTCCAGCAATGTAATGCACCTTCCCCACTACTGCTAACCGGACTATACCGTTGAGGTCATCCAAAATTCGACATCAACTGGGTTGAGCGTCTTTCTCTAGTTCTCCTTTATTGCTAAATCTTCTTCATCTTCCTCTCAATTGTGTGTTCTTCCTCTCAATTCTCTGTTAATCTTATTATTTCTTCTCTCTATTATTTTTTTTCATTATCTTCCGAAGCTGACACTCGCTCGAAGAGTGCTCTACGTCATTCTAACATATTGATTTTGCAATTAGGACGTATCATTGGTGTTTTCATTGTTTCTTTCCATGGCGTCGTTATGGCAGCCCTACGGCTTCTACCATAGATACTATGGCGCCACTAGGGATTTTCTGTCAGAAGTGAAATTGCAGTGCTGGAAACATTTGCCATCTAATTCATTAACTAGAATAACAAATAGTCCGGAGTCAAAAGAAGAATAAGAAAAAAGCTCCGATGATTTTTACAACAGCATCAGCGAACCAAAACGGAGGTCCATTCAAGAACTTGATTGATCATCTCTCCACATCAAATCGCGGCGATGGTTGTATCTGTTTTGCTTTAGCAGACGATGCAACAATTCAAGTCCACGATGTAGTAGTTGTCCAAACTCACTCAAACCTCTTCGGTAGCTTTGTTTCAATTTGTTTTGAGTATTTCATGAATAAGGTTACAGGAATTTCGGAACCTCTGTTGATTAGATTTTTTTAATTTCCAGTTTAAAGCTAGTCATTCATCGTGAATTGTTGTTTTTGCGACCATCTTCCTTGACTAATGCATTTGCTATGGCTCATGCTTACTGTTCACACTGAGAATTTCAAGAGTAAAACGCTTAGCTCACAAAGTCTTTCGTAGTCTTCACATAACCAAAGATAATGAGGCTTCACCAAATGAATCAGTATCCACATGTATGGAAGGTAGTAGAAGATCGCCTCAATCGACCGAATCAGAAAATGTAGTCGGAGTGGCAGTAATGGTGCCCAAGTTTGTGAAGGGTCTTATACAGGCGCACGTATTGGCTAACGTTCACCACCTAAGATTCGATTTGACGAGAGGTTTGACCGGCTGGATGGATCTGCTTGTAGATTGGAGGAGCGACTTGGAGCCATGAAGATTGGGGTCAACGAGGGAATGTGGTTGGAGGAGATAGTGAAAAAGGCAAAGGAAGAGCGGTTGAGGGTCGGTAGTTCCATAAAATTTGGGGCAGGCATAGAATTGGGGAAGGAGAAGGTGAATGAGAGTCTAATCGGAAGGGATGATTTAACCGTCGTCGAAATCTGAGAAATTGGTGGTAGATGAAGACGACTTTGGCTAGAGAAATTTGCAGAGATAGTGACGTTCAAATTTAGTATTCATCTCTCTCCTCCCCTTCTCTCTCTCTAAGATACTTCTCCGTTTTATTTTTTTCTGATAAAATGTGTGCAGACCAGTATATGCACACCTCGACTAACCACCTTATCGGGCGATCATTATGATTAAATTCAAGATTTAATTCTCAAAATGCTCCGCTAGAGAAAATGGGCACCTCCCCTTCTCTTGGGTATACTTCTCTGTTTCATAGCTAAAAAAAACAGGTTCATTATTTCCAGATTGCTTCAATGATTGAATTTTGTTCCTTACGGTTTCACAATCATATAATGTGGAGCAATTGAAGCTCAACATATGGAGAAAAATATTAAACACCACCATGGATCAAAGTAACGATATTGTTCTTCCATGGAACTTGCAATATGATTGCAAAATTGGTGTACGGACACTCATTGTTCTTGACAATGTCTATCTCTCTCTGTTCTTAAACACCTCATTTTAAGAATACTCGGTTGCAAAACCCTAGTCGTTTCACTCTAAATTCCCCTCTTCCATTATTAATTGCACTTACTATTTGGAATTACTTAGAGAAGATGAAGCCATTTCTATGTTCTGTCACTTTGATTTTGGACAAAAGACAATACCCATCGGTAGTGACGATAAATTAATCAAACAAGTAAATTGTTTTTCTCACTTTTTCACCTCAAATCCCAATTATATATATATATATATATATTGTTGAAATTGATGTTGGTTTTTATCAGGTTGTGGATGAGTGCAAAGGGCTTTCTTTGGCTCTGAAAGTGATGAGAGCTTTACTGAGAGACCAACCGGAAATGTTCTGGAGAAGTGTGACGAACAGGCTATCCAGGGCCCAATCGATTTGCGAGTCCTATGAAATCCAACTACTTGAATGTATGCAACTTAAGCAACGATTACTTCTTGGAAAAGGTAATGGAGTGTTTCTTGGATTTGGGATCATTCACGGAGGACAAGAAAATTCCCTTGGATGTTCTTGTGAATATGTGGGTGGAGGTGCACGATATCGAGGAAGAAAAGGCCTTCTCCATTCTCAAAGAGCTTTCAGACAGGAATTTCATCACTCTGGTGAAAGATTTGAGGTAAAATACATACTAAAAAGACATTGATTTGTTAAATTTTCTAGGTTAGTCTTGGACCTGTCTCAACCTCAAAAGTTAGCACTTGAGATGAGATCTTCTTTCACACTTATAATCAATCACTAATTTCTTCTACATTCGATATGGGATAAACTCAACAATCCACCCTCGCACATCGAGCATTTGGTCGACTAACCCTCGACCAGTCTCTCTCTTTTCTGGCTATTGGGTGAGAGTTTTTATAACTTGGGTTCTGGTACCAGTGTAAGCTAGTCTTGGGCCTCTCTCAATCCCAAAAATTAGTTCGTGAGACTTTTCCTCGCACTTATAACCTAACTACTAGCCTCTTCCACATCCGATGTAGGATAATACCCTAACAATTTTTTTGTGATTTCATAGTTAATATGTACTGAAAAAAGTTGATTTGTTCATATTTTTTTTTTGTAGAGCTGGGGACATTTATGGTAGTTATTACAAGATTTATGTGTCTTAACACGATGTTCTTAGAGATCTAGTCATTCATTTGAGCAATCGCGATCACAAAAATGATTAAAAACGGTTGATTATGCCGAGGAGAGAAACAGAACTGCCAAAAGAATGGGAGAGGCATTCGAATCAACCATTCAATGCCCGAATCATCTCTGTTCATACAGGTACAATGATTTCCTTTTCGATGATTTTAAGGTTTAAAATACAAAAATAAAAATAAACCCATTTGCTAAAATTAACTAAACTTTTGAATCTTATAGATGAAATGGGAGAGATGGATTGGTTCTTTATGAAATTTCCAAAAGCTGAAGTCCTTATTCTCAATTTTATCTCTAATGAATACCACATTCATTCATAACATGCCCAAACTAAAAGCTTTAGTTGTAATAAACTACAACAACTCAAATGCAGCACTCAGAAATCTAACGGTCTTCTCCAATTTGTTTGATGTAAGAAGCGTCTGGTTCGAAAAACTATCTATTCCTCCATTACTGGAAACCTTAAAATCTCTTAATAACTTGAAGAAAATTTTCCTAGTACTATGTAACATGAATAACAATATCGATCACTCGTTTATCGATTTGACTAGTTTGTTTCCGATCCTATTAGAACTCATAATAGACCATTGCATCAATTTAAATGAGCTTCCGTTTAGCATTTGTTCCATGAATCATCTGAAGAGCTGGAGCATAACCAACTGCAGCAGTTTTCATGAACTTCCGGTTGATTTGGGTAAGTTGAGGTCTTTGCAAATTTTAAGGTTATTTGTTTGTCCGAATCTGAAGAAGCTTCTGAATGGGGTTGTTGATCTGAATTGCTTAGAGTATATAGATGTTTCTCAATGTTTTAATCTAGGGTGTCTATTGGAGTGGAGTGGTGATGAGGGAAAAATCCTCGCATTCAAACCAGAGAGAAGAAAGGCAAAGGAGTGGGTCGTACTTGCCCAAGGAACCTGACTCGAAAGAAACTGGATAGTGGCAAGAATTAGGTCATGGCCCTAGGCAACCCAAGATCAACGCGACTAGCATGCTAGGTTTAGCCCAGTCATGCGTTGGGCCTATTCGGGGCAGAGTGAGATTGTCCAAGCAGGGCGCAATCATCGACACTAGAGATAACAGGTCAACGTAACCGTCGTTCCACCTACCACCACCTTCATGCACTTGCACAATTGACGCCACTTCCCCGTAATGTGAACAGTGGCTATGATCACGGTGGCCGATTACAAAATAAGGAGAAAGTTATAGTGGGAATGGTTACCCAGAAGAAGAGCTTATATATTTGACAAGACAGTTACCCCAAGAGAGGTCTCTTTGAGCACTTGATTCTTAACACGAAATTGTATTCTTATTTCCTATAACAAGTTTTCTGTAACGATTGTATCTTTACCCTCCTTAAAGAATTGTAATCTAAATGGGTAGTGTGTGTTGTTGAGTTTTTCGGCGTGTGTGGCTTTGGTTCACACACTGGATAAATTTTGGCAACATCATTTGGCGTCATCTGTGCAAAACTGAACAAAAAGAGAAAGTCCACCAGCGAAATGAGACAACTACGATCAAGAATGACAGGGCAGAGTTAAAGGAGTGAGTTCCTACCACCGGTAAACACATATGCTTACATGGAGGCTTCGAGCAAAGGAAACATTATTCCTTCCCCTAAGGTGTAGACGGTCAATACGCTAACGAGGAAGATCATTACGATGGAAGGAATGCTGGCTAGAATGGACCAACAGATTGTTGTACACACTTAACACCCACCGCCTACTAATAATGGCTTTAGGGAGCCGGTGGAGTTATTAGAGTCCCCAAATCTGTCGCAGGGAGTGCTAACAAAACAACGGGGCATGTGTGCCCACCACAATAGAGAGCAGACGCTGACTCACAATGAGACAGTAGACTCCCACCAACAACAAAGAGTGCCAGATGGCAGAGATCTACCGACTAATGAGTTGTAAGCACTTTTAAGGGGTATCGACTTGCCATTTACCTAAGACATCTTGGAAGCACAACTGCCCAACAATTTTGATCCAACCAAATTCGAGAAGTATGAAGGAAAAATAGACTTAGTGGACCACATCCGACAGTTTAGACACATGATGTGCATCTATGGAACAAGAAACTTTGCAATTTGCAGGGCGTTCGCAACGACTCTAAAGAGGTCAGCATTGGAGCGATTGCACTCGGTACCACCCAGCTCGATTTCATCCTCTATGGACTTTGGGAAACAATTCATTGGCCGATTCGTCACGTGTCAAAGGTTAATAAAGGGCGCTGACTATCTGTTGACATTACGACAAGAAAGGGGCGAAACCTTACGCCAGTATATGAATAACTTCAGTGAAGAATTGACATATATCAAAGGGTATGATTCAAACCTTATCATCAACGCCTTCACCACTAGTCTAAGACCAGGTCGATTTCAAGATAAGCTGACAAAGCACACCCCGAAGATCATAACTGAGCTGATGGAAAAGGAAAAACCATACATGAAACTGGAGGACGTCAAGTACGCGAGGGAGGGCAGGTCAGAAACAAAAGACAACACCAGAACTGTTAAGGTCAATCGTTAGAAAACCAAGAGCAACACCTCAGATCGACTGAGAGAGCGACCTAAGGGCACAACGAGAGTTGTGCTACAGCCAGAGTTAGAGCTCCCCAATCTACGCGTACCAATCTCCAGAATACTTAATAAGATTAATTCATTCGAAGTTATGCAGTGGCCTCCTAAGCTTCCGATAAACGCCACTAAGAACAAGGATAGATACTTTGATTTCCACAAGGATCATGAACACAACATTGACAATTTCCAGGAACTTAAAAATCAAATGATTAATTGACATGGGACGGCTGCATGGATACTTGTAGGAGCAAGACGAGAGAAAGGAAAAGGCCAAGAAGCAAAGCTCATTCAGAAAGCCATGATGAGAAAATGATGAATGATGATGCAAACAACACTCGTGGAGTTATCTATATGATAAACACGATTAGCCTTTACGTCGAAAAGACAAATTAAGAGCGAAAAAAGAACATTCAAGAGGCAGCAAGAGAACGGTTCAACGGAGAAGTAATGGCATGAACTAGCAATGTGGGACCAGCAATCATATTCAACATCGAAGATTATAAAGGAGTGGTTCATCTTCATGACGATGCCTTGGTGATAACTCTCTAGATCTCCTACTTTAAGGTAAGAAGAGTCTTGATCGACACTGGCAGCTCGGCAACATAATTTTCATCAATATACTTAACTAGGTGGGTGTTCCTAGATCAGACATTGGATCCACTCAGATGGTAACGGTAGGCTTTAATGGGGATATATGCTCGCCCAAGGAGAAGATCACTTTGCTTGTCACCGCAAACAAAGATGAAGGTGGGATGACCAAAGCCATTGAGTTTAGGATTATGGATTCGACTTCTCCATATAACTCCATCCTAGGATGGCCTTGGCTCCATACGATAGGGGTTGTGGCCTTAAATATTTCATTAATGCATCAAGTACATAAAGGATGGCAAGGTGGCTGTAATTAGGAAAGATTAGGTTGCTTTCAGACAGTTCTTTGCAGTAGCCATGAAGGAGAAAAAGGTCATGCAGTAAGGCAAAGTCCAGTAGTTCAAATCGTGGATAGAAGCCCTACGAAGCTGGGGTCTATGGCCCAACTTATTTAATTTACTTTTAAAGACCCCATTTGTGAGTTTTTTGTGTTTCGCTTTGTGATTTACTTCGTGATTTCTAGTTTGGGTTGGAAGAAACACCATCTTTTGGTATTTTCTAAAATGCAAAAAAAAAAATTGTTTACCTTCGTCATGAAGTATCAGTTTCATATTCAGAAATGATAAGCAAAACCATATCCTAAGCTACCTAGCTCAGCTTAGCGTAACTGTCTAGATCAGTTCGCTCATTTATTGGACTACCCAGCACAGTCCGCATCCCAAGCTGCCTAGCTCAGCAAAATGCAATTGTCTAGCTTAATTCGTTCGTTGATTAGACTGGCCAGTGAAGTCTGCATCCCAAGCTGCCGAGCTCAGCTCAGCGCAACTGTCTAGCTCAGTTCGCTCGTTGATTAGACTGCCCAGCACAGTCCACATCTCAAACTGCCTAACTCAAATCAGCGCAACTACTTAGCTCAGTTCAGTCATTGATTGGACTGCCCAACACAGTCCCCATCCCAAGTTGTCTAGCTCATCTCAACGCGACTTCCTACCTCAGTTTGCTCATTGATTGGACTACCCAACGCAATTCACACCCCAAGCTACCTAGCTCAGCTCAGCGCTACGGCCTAGCTCAGTTCATTCGTTAATTGGACTGCCCAGCATAGTTCACATTCGAAGTTGCCTAGCTCAGCTCAATGCAACTGTCTAGCTCAGTTCGCTAATTGATTGGACTACCCAACACATTCCATACCCCAAGCTACCTAACTCAACTCAGAGCAACTGCCTAGCTCAGTTCACTCGTCGATTGGACTACCTAATACAGTCCACATCCCAAGCTGCCAAGCTCGACTCAATGCAATTGCCTAAACCAGTTCATTATAAGGTCAAGCGAAACATGGCAAGAAATCAACCAAAGGGCTTAACTTAATGTAAAACTTAAAGACAAAGACAATCCATAACATGTTAATTCCTTAGGCTCGTTATGGAGGAGGGCAGGAGGAGTACTATGCCCTATACAATGGCTTATGCCTTGACTTTTTGAAACATTCATTGTTAGCAGAACATATTGTACCCTATGTACCCTGTGCCCCGACTTTTTGAAACATTCAGTGTTGGAGGAACCAGTGTACCAATGTGAAGCTAAACACACAATGCAGCTCACATCATGCAAGGACCAACCACGATTCTTATATAACAAACACAACAAATAAAGAAAGAGTTTTTTTCTAAATGAAAAGAACATTTCATTTTTCAAGAGTCTATCAAGGTCCGACAAGGTCATTACAAAAGTATTACAACAGCTCACAAACTCATGTTGCTAAAAAAAGTAAAAATTACACTTAAGGCCTTTCGCATAATAGAAAAAAGCAAGACAAGAGAGACTAATTGGGGCTAGTTTGACCCAGGAGAAGGCATGGGACCCAAACCCTCAGAATATGAGTTTGAATAATAGAAATCGTGTTTTTCGTACCGATTCAACACTCAAATTAGAGAATGTATCTTCTATTTCTTCTCATCGTTCTTCTCTGCGAGCTTATCCCACTACGAATGCAACACCTCATCATAGGACTTATGGAGATTGACTTGAGCTCTCAAATCATCGATCTCTCTCTCCACTAACCTCAACTGATCATGGAGTTTGTAGACCTGAGACACCATGCAAAAATGGGGGACATCAAGGAAGGGAAAGGTGGCACAGGTGCCTTCAAGGGCACAGAGCCTTGGGTACCTATTATCAAGGATTTTGAACATCCTCATGCACTCTCGGAATTGACATCCCAACTCGATCTTTCTCTCCCTATCACCCTAGACAATATAAAAAATATCGGACGCAAAAGACGATGAAGCTATAGCCAGTGCGAGTCACGAAAAAATAAAGAGAATAATAACGCTCGAGGAAAAAATGAAAAGAAATCACAGAAGGGACTGGCTTTAAATAGCCAAGCTAATGCCTATCGAGTAACATCAGAGCAAATCAAAGAAAATCAACAATTAGTAAAAAAAAAAAAAAAAGTAAAAAAAAAAAAAGGACGATTCCCAAGATTAAATACAACAAATACCCAAAGATTGTCATAATTACACAAAGGTCATCATTACAAACAGGATTTAAAAAAAAAAAAAAAGAAGAAGAAGATAGCTAGCCAATCAATCAATGCTCTGCTAATCCACATCACCTAGCAAAGGTGTGGCATGAGCGTCAGCAGCAATAGATGATGAGCCACCGAGCAGGGGCTGAGGTTGATCAAACATGATTAGAGCGAGACTAGGGCTAAGTTTGACTGATTTAGAAATGGGCCAAGCTTCCACTTCTACTGATTCCACATCTGGTAATGTTAAGCGAAGATGATCAAGTGCGAGCTGAAGCAACAATGTACTGAGCCGATACCAGCATGGGGCAGATTCTGTTAGAGGCAGGCAAACAATGCTCATAACTAGGTTCGATTCAGTTAGAGCTCAACTGAGCTTTATCATTGGGGAGCAAACCCAGAGGAAGGGATGGACAGGTTGCTACAATATTTGAAAAGTCTACATTTAGCGGTTGCTCTGAGGCGGAGGTGACATCCCTCTCATTAGGGATGTATTGATCCAGTTTAGGGTGAGTTTCTTGCACCTGAGCTCGACAAAACCAAAATCCAACCAACTGAATGCTTTCTTTGAGTAATTCAAAATGCTCCAGGAGCTCTCTGACCCCCTCTTCATGTTGTTCTTGTTTCTACTTCACCACCATATTTAGCTTAGCCAAAACTTTTGCTTGCTCCGCTGACCTTGTCTCTAGGGCTGCCAATTTGACCTCAAGCGCTGAGGACTTAGCCCTCTTAAGGCCCAGTTCATTAGAAACCAATTTTTTCCCCTTCTCAGATTGCTGGAAGGCATCCACCGGGACGTCTAGCTATTTTCTCTTCGAATCGAGCTCGGATTGCTGCTGGTTGAGTTTCTCCCTTGGCTTGGATTTCTCAGCCGATAGTTTCTTAACATCGGCCAAAAGTCGAGAATTCTCATCGAGTAAGGACTTATTGCAAGTCTAAAAAAACTCACATTGGGCGTGAGCAGTTTGCAATTTAGACTCAGACTGTTCTTTTGAAGACCTCTCCAACACCAACTCAGTCTCAAATGAAGTTTTCTTCTCTTCCAAAGCACTAAAATCATATTCCAATCAGCTGAACGCAGTCTATTATTTTTTATGCTGTCCAGGGTGATAAGGAACACAATCTGATATTTTTTATGCTGTCCAATGGGAACATTGACTATGATCATGGTGGCCGATTACGGAATAATGAGAAAGTCATGGAGGGAACGGTTACCCAAAAGAAGAGCTTGTATATTTGACAAGATGGTCACCCCAAGAGAGGTCTCTCTGAGCACCCGATTCTTAACACAAAATTGTATTCTTATTTCCTATAACTCATTCTCTAAAAAGATCGTATCTTTTCCCTAAGCCTCATATGCCGAAAAACTCAACAACACACACTAGCCATTTAGATTACACTAAGGAGGGTAAAGATATAATCGTTACAGAGAACGGGTTACAGGAAATAAGAATACAATTTTGTGTTAAGAATCGAGTACTCAAAGAGACCTCTCTTGAGGTGACCATCTTATCAAATATATAAGCTCTTCTTTTGGATAACCGTTCTCGCCATAACTTTCTTCTTATTCCGTAATCGGCCACCTTGATTATATCTGGTGGTCCCATTATGGAAAGTGGCGTCAATCATGCAAGTGCATGAAGGTGGTGGTAGGTGGGATGACGGTTACATTGACCTGCTACCTCTAGGGCCACGGCTCAATTCCTACACTATCCAGCTTCTTTCGGGTCAGGTTCTTTGGGCAAGTCCGACCCACTCCTCTACCTTTCCTTTCTATGGTTTGAATGCGGTGATTTTTCCCTCATCACCACTCTACTCCGGTAGACAACCCAGATTAAAACATTGAGAAATATCTATATACTCTAACTGATTCAGATTAACAACCCTATTTGGAAGCTTTTTTAGATTCGGATAAGCATATAACCTTAAAATTTGCAAAGACCTCAACTTACCCAAATCATCTGGAAGTTCATCAAGACTGTCGCAGTTGGTTATGCTCATGCTCTTCAGATGATTCATGGAACAAATGCTAGACGGAAGCTCATTCAAATCGATGCAATGGTCCACTATGAGTTCAGACAGGCTCAGAAACAGAGGCAAGTCGATAAACGAGTGATTGAGATTGTTATTCATGTTACATAGTACTAGGGAAATTTTCTTCAAGTTCTTAAGGTTGTGTTTGGGTAGAGGATTTCTAGGAGAGATTTCATTTGATTAGAGGATTTTAAAATCCTCATTTGACAAATCATTTGTTTGGGTTTGTTTGGATTTTAGGAATAAGAGATTTATCAAATCCTTTTAGGAGTAAAAGAAAGAATTTTGAAATGATTTTGGGAGACGCTGAATTTCCCAAATCCTTCATCTTTTGCTAAACACCTTCTTCATCGTCGTCTTGAAAGATCACCCCTAACTAAAACCTTCGTCGTTGTTCGTCTGTCACGAAATCGCCGAACGAGGACGAAATTGACGTCGTCTCTTCGTCGTCATCCTCTATCACGAAATTGCCGAACAACGACAAAATCAACATCATCTCTTTTTCGTTTATCGCCTCTTCTTTGTCGTCTATCTCTTCTTCTTCGTCGTCTTGGTCACTTCGTTTGTCGTCGCCAAAATAGAGTTTGATTTCAAAAACAAAATCGACTTCAAAAACAAAATCGATTTCGAATATGATTTTGAATTTTATCTTGGATTTCAAAAACGAAGGGCTCGTCATCGTCGAAATAGGGTTCGATTTCAAAAATGAAATCGATTTCGAATATGTTCTTGAATTTCTTCTTGGATTTGTTTGAACATGTTTTTGTTGGATTTCTTCGAATTTGTTCTTCAATTTCTTCTTAGATTTGTTCATTGTCTTCTCGTCTCCTCTTCTTCGTCTTCATCGTCTGATACTGTTTCTTTTTTTTGAGGATTTTTTTTTCATTTTAGAAGTAGGATAAAAAATAAAACAAAAAAAAAATTATCTAAATAATTCAGTTCAAACAATTATCCAAACAACAGATTTGTGAAATGAAGGGATTTCAAAATCTAGAATTTTGAAATTCTTTCATTTCACAAATCCCTTGGATTTATCAAATTCCTTACCCAAAAGCAACCTAAGAGGTTTTAAGGTTTTTGGTAATTGAGGAACGGAAAGTTTTTTGAACCAAACGTTTCTTAAATTGGGCAAATTGGAGAAGACCATTAGATTTCCAAGTGTTGCATTTAAGTTGTTGTAGTTTATTACAACTAAAGCTATTAGTTTGGGCATGGTTTGAATGAAGAAAGGGAGGTGGTATTCATTAGAGGCGAAATTGAGGATAAGGACTTCAGCTTTTGGAAATTCCATAAAGAATCAATCCATCTTTCCCATTTCACCTATAAGATTCAAAATTTTAGCTAATTTTAGCAAAATGGGTTTCTTTCTAATTTTGTATTTTAAACCTTGAAATCATCGAAAAGGAAATCATTATACCTGTATGAACAGAGATGATTCGAGCATTGAACGGTTGATCCAAATGCCTTTTCTATTCTTTTGGCAGTTCTGTTTTTCTCCTCGGCATAATCAACAGTTTTTGCTCATTTATGTGATCGTGATTGCTCAAATGAATGGCTAGATCTCTAAGAACATCATGTTAAGACATAGAAATCTTGTAATAATTGTTGTAAATGTCCCCAGCTTTGGGAAAAAAAATTGAAAAAATCAATTTTTTTCAGTACATATTAACTATGAAATAAAAAAAAAATAAAAAAAAATTGTTAGGGTATTATCCCATATCAGATGTGGAAGAGGCTGGTAGTTAAGTTATAAGTATGAGGGAAAGTCTCACGAACTAATTTTTTGGATTGAGAGAGGCTTAAGACCAGCTAACAATTGTATCAGAACCAAGTTATAAAAATTCTCACTCAATAGCCAGAAAAGAGAGAGACTGAGTAGTTAAGTTATAAGTATGAGGAAAAGTCTCACGAACTAATTTTTTTGAATTGAGAGAGGCTTAAGACCAGCTAACACTGGTATCAGAACCAAGTTATAAAAATTCTCACTCAATAACCAGAAAAGAGAGAGACTGATTGAGGGTTAGTCAACCAAATGCTCGATGTGCAAGGGTGGATTGTTGAGTTTATCCCCCATCGGATGTAGAAGAAACTAGTTATCAGTTATAAGTGTAAAGGAAGATCTCATCTCAAGAGCTATCTTTTGGGGTTGAGACAAGTCCAAGACTACCCTAGAAAATTCAACAAATCAAAGTCTTTTTAGTACATATTTTACCTTGAATCTTTTACCAGAGTGATGAGATTCCTGTCTAAAAGCTCTTTGAGAATGGCGAAGGCCTCTTCTTCCTCGATATCGTGCACCTCTACCCACATATTCACAAGAACGTCCAGCGGAATTTTCTTGTCCCCCATGAATGATCCCAAATCCAAGAAATACTTCCTTACCTTTTCCAACAAGTAATCGATGCTTAATTTCATACGTTTGAGTAGCTGGATTTCATGCGACTCGCAAATCGGTTGGGCCTAGGATAGCCTATTCATCACACTTCTCTAGAACATCTCTGGCTGGTCTCTCGGTGAAGATTCGATCATTTTCAGCGCCAACGAAAGCCATTTGTACTCATCCATGACCTGATCAAAACTCAAATCAATTTCAACAATTTTTTTTTAACAAAATAAAAAATTGGGATTTGAGGTGAAAAAAAGACTGAAACAATTTACTTGTTTGATTAATTTATCGTTACTACCAATGGGTATCATCTTTTGTCCGAAAGCAAAATCACAGAATAGATAAATGGCTTCGTCTTCTCTGAGTAATTCCAAATCGTAAGTCCAGTTAACAATGGATGAGGGAAATTTAGAACGAGAAACAACTAGGGTTTTGCAACCGGGTATTCTTAAAATGAGGTGTTCAAGAACAGAGAGAGACCAGACGTTGCCAAGTACAATGAGTGTTCATACACAGATTTTGCAATCATATTGCAGGTTCCATGGAAAAACAATATCGTTGCTTTAATCCATGTTGGTGTTTGATACTTTTCCCCATATGTTGAGCTTCAATTGCTCTACATTAGGTGATTATGAAACCATAAGAAAGAAAATCCGATCTTCGAAGTAACCTGGAAATAGAGAATCCTGTATTTTTTTTTACTATAAAATAGAGAAATATACCCCAGAGAAGGGGAGGTGCCCCTATTCTCTTGCGGAGCATTTTGGGAATTAAATCTTGAATTTAATTATAATGATCACCCGGTAAGGTGGTTAGTTGAGGTGCACATAAACTGATCAGCACACATTTTACCAAAAAACAAAATAAAACAGATAAGTATCTTGGAGAGAGAGAGGAAAGAGGGATGAATACTAACTTTGAACTTCACTATCTCTACAAATTTCTCTAGCTAAAGTCATCTTCCCACTACTACCAATTCTGCAAATTCCAATGACAGTTAAATCATCCCTTCTGATTAGACTCTCCTTCACCTTTATCTTCCCCAATTCTATGCTCGCCCCAAATTTTACTGATCTACCGTCCCTCCACCATTCTTCTTCCTCTACCTTCTTCCCCGCCTCCTCCAACCACCCTCCTTCATCGACCCTAATCTTTATGGCTCTACATCGCTGCTCCAGTCTACAAACTGATCCGTCCAGTCAGTCAAACTTCTCCGTTGAATGGAATCTCAGGTGGTGAACGTCTGCCAGTACGTGGGCTTGCATAGGACCCTTTACGAACTCGGAGATGTTTTTTTCTAGCTTCTCTATCTTTCTTGCCTGATGTAGATTCCTGTAAATGTTCCATCGGCTAGAATGAATCATTTTTTTAGCAAGTTAGAGGTCAGGTAGCACGACAAGGATACCCCAAATTTCATCGATTTTCAGGGCGACATACGTCTATCATAAACAAGCCATGAGCACAGACTGGCCTTCACTATAGAGAAAATAGAGGTGAGTTCTAATGGGTGTGCACCGCGAATAGGTAAGGAGTGAGGCGATGCACCCCCCTAGGGTGCCAGCGCCCATGTTGGTTGGTTGCTCGATCGGGGGCTAGCGCGTCTGGCCTTTTCGGGAGCCCCTCTTAAGAGGACTAGCAGTGCCCCATTTAGGCACCAACCCCTCTCTTGAGGGCCAGATATTGGCCCCAAGGGAGGGGCCAGCAAAGGGGCACTAGCCCCCCTCTCACTTTTGGAGGCCAACTTTGCCCCATTTAACTTTTTTTTTTCCCTTGCTTTTTAGCACCCTTACTTCCCTGTGACTTTGAACATTATTTCAACATGGTATTTTTTGTGGTTGCCTTTTTTACGGGTGAGGTCTGAGAGAAGAATGTATTTAGCACGTTAGGGCACTACTCCCCTCAAAATCTAGTCGATACATTTGGGGAAGGCCTCTATCTGCACCCCGCCGCTGCACGGCAGGGCGATGGGCACAGGATAAGACGACGCCAACTAAAGGGGAGTACTCCTAGATGACCTTTTTCCTAAGGGCACTTTTGAATGGTTTTTTTTTTTCTAGAGAAGGTCACCAAATGGACCCTGCTGGCTAGGAGCAGCACGGCAGGGCAGTACCTGTCACCATCTGGACTCTACAGGCTAGAAGTAGCTCAGCAAGGCGATGCCGTTAAACTTGAAGATGCCAGTCACGAGGCACTAAAGGTGAACCCCTGGATAGTGCCTTTGGGGAGGACCACTATGACGGCTATCCACATAGTGTATTCTGATTTCTCTGTCGGCCCTATGGGGATGAAATTTTTAAAGACGAGGAACAATGCCACGTACACAGGTTTTGGGCAAGAAGATGCCGGGAAGGATAGCCAGGGTACTTAAGAGTTTACTCCTTCCTCCTGACAGTTTTACCAAGTCGCTTTATACTTAGTCATGTTTTTAAAGTAGTAAAATTTTGAATTTTTTTGAAAAAATTTCTCGTCTCTGCCTAGGACCATAGACCACTAACCCCCCCTCTCCCCTAGTTCTGGACATGAGTTGATTGTAAGAAAATTGTGTCATGGACTTAGGATAAGGGTTTCCCAAGGTGCCTGGTCCTCTCTATCCGCAGGGGCGCAATGGGATGGTTGGTCCCCCGTGGTCGATCATCAGGGAGTTTTCTGTAGTCATGCTCATTTAAGAACCCTTTCAGGTTATTTCCATTTAGTTCATGCAAGAGTCACTTTCCTTTTATAACAACGAACGTATAGTCGACTGGGGGGAAGAGGTACTTAACTCCAGGCCTTCAGACCCAATGGTGGGGACTTTGGTCTTTCCCCGTGTACGGATTATCGACTTTCGAAGAAGGTCTAGTTGTCACCCTCGATGCTGAGCGTTTGGATGAGGCTTGTGGAGAGTCACTCGCAAAACCAAGAGTTGGGATATTGATCTGGAGAATCACCTGCAACTCAGGGGGTCGAAATGTCGTTGAGGAAAATCACCCACGATGTCGAGGTCTGGAATGCGACTTAGGGGTCGTAATGCCGCTGAGGAGAATCATCCATGATGCCGAGAGTTGGGATACAGATCTAAAGAATAATCTACGACTCAGGAGGTCAGAATGCAACCTTGGAGAATCATTCACGACACCGACAGCCAGGATGCGACTTAGGGGGTCAGAATGTCATTGAGAAGACAAGGTTAGAAGGTGCTCGTTTCTGCCTCAAGTGGGACAAATAGTTGCTCGTCTCTACCTTTAAGTGTCACATGGAGATAGGCTGGAAGGCGCTTGTCTCCACCTTTGAGTTGTACGCGTGTGGTTGGCCGCTGCTCGGAAGCCGCGGTGGTGCGATGGAGGTAAGTAGGCGCCTACCCCTACCCACGACGGGACCTCAGGTCCGTTTTTGCTGCGTGGCTAGGCGATAAGCCCATGGGTAACCCTAGTCGATTCCTGGCATTATGTCTTCATGGAGGAGGGGATCTTGACGTAGTGGAGAAGGCTATTTTTAGTCCTACAGACTCATGGTCGCGAGACGGAAGGTAATCCCCTGGTGTGTACCCCTTAGAAGATGCCACACGAGCATCGTGGCCTTAAGGTCGCTCCTCAAGCCCTATGGTTTGGAGAGCTGGTCCCCCTGAACGGGGGGCAACGACAAGCACACAAGGAAGAACTGCACATATGACTTGAACTCACCCATTTGGTGCTCAAAGAGATCAATCCGAGGTGCATCAGCAACTCCCGAGGTTTGTTCCACAGCCCCAGGTGGTAGAGTGGATGGTCTTGCCTCGTCCTTGCATAGCCCCTAGTAGATATAGGAGTTGGAGATGATTAGTCGGACCTAAATACGGTTAATTAGTCGAAATCCTGTGTTTACCCGATAATCCAGGGCGTTTAGGAGATAACCTGTAATACCCCGAAAATTTATATTTTTCAAAATGTTATTTTATATAAGTTTAATATTTTCGAGATTAATTTGTAAATTTATGGTATAAATAAAGTTTGATAATTTTTGGAGATTGAATGTTAATTTTAAATTGACTTTTAAAAGTTTTAGAATATAATTAATATTTTTGGGTTGTTTTGTATGTTATGAAAATTTATAATAAATATTTGATAATTTTGGGTAGATAAGAATAACTATTGGGTTTAATATGAATTACTTTATAATTATAGGGTGTTAAATATAATTTTTTAAATTCTTAATAGTTAAGAGAACCATTTGTGGACTGAAAAATAAAATAAAATCAAGACCACCATATATTTGGCATTGGGGTGTGTGCGATCATTTATAATAATAATAATGACTAACTAAATAGCTTACACGTGTATGTGTGTTTTTAGAATAATAATAATAATAATAATAATAATGAATGAATGAATGAATGAATGGATCATGTTGATTCAGTAATAATATATATATTGGCATACATATGCTTGAATATGTTTCAGGTTACATATATACATAATATTTTGAGAGAAAAAAAAAGATCAAAAAGCAAAATAAAATTTATACATTGAATATTTCGGTTTGGATTATGGATTCGAATTTCAGGTAGAATTCATAACTCTTTTAATACATGTATTTAATTTCTCTCTATATTGTATAGTTCATGCTACTACTGTAATAATTGTTATTTTTCATGAAACAATTATGAGTGTGTATTATGTGAATTATGTGAGATACATGTTTATGTGTTTTATTTGAAAATTGATTAAATGCATGTATTAGAAGGGTTGAAATTCTGCTGAGCATTGGCTTACAACCCCACAGTTTTGATTGCAGGATCGATGAGAATGAAACTGTACTAGGAATTTATTTGAATGTATTTGAAAATGGGGAGATTATTGATCCTAAGATTTTGATGAACAATTAAATGTTGATATTTTTTGTGGAACTAATGTGTTTAATGAGTGTTTCATTTTAAAGAGTTCCAGACAGAATTGTGAAGTAATTATAAAGGATGCAGAGACAATAACATTATTAAGAAATTGTGAAGAACGCAGAGACGATTACTAAGAGATTGAAGATTTCGAAGAATCTAGGTAAAAACAATTCTAATATATTTTTACTCTTAATGTATCCCGATTAGGATCACACATGACATGAAAATGATTTTATAATTATGTGTGTTTGATAGGATTCTAATTAGTTAAATTATTTGCTCCTATATGTCATTGAAAAAGAATCAAAGATAATTGATTAAAATTGAATTTAAGAATTTAGTAGAGCTAATCAAGAAAAGAAATCAGTTAAAGGGGTGAAAATGTCGAAGAAATTGAATTGAAATTAATTAAAGAGAAGAATTCCAGTATGGGTAGTCGACAAGTAGGTCGACTTATGAAAGATAAGTGAACTCACTGAATCTCCCGATCGACAGTTAAGTTGACCTATGGTCAAAGGTGAAAGTTGCTGAATTGTCCGGTCGATAGATGGAGATGGGGCGGTCGACCGATGGGCGAATAGATTTTGGCTTGAGAAGCTCTTTGTATCGTTCGATCAACAGACTGTGAATTACCAGTCGACTGATGGGCGAGAAATGTTTGGCCTGGGTTACAATCTGAATCGGACGATCGACTTATGAACGTTGGTCAATCGATTGACGGGTCGGTTTTAGGTTTTGTGGAATTTCGGGATTTAATCCAAAACTAGCCATTATTTGGTTATTTGATTGAGAGATCTTAGGGATATAGATATATTTAGATCTTAGAGGGAAAAAAAAAGTTAGATTGTCTGTTTACAAAGTTAATTAGGTTTAGAAGCATTAAATTAGATTTTTTTTTTTTTTTTTGTGTGTGTGTGTACATATTGTAGACACGAGAAATTTTTTGTTGTTTAAAAAAATACGAAACTAAATAAATAAAAGTGACAAAGAATGAAATGAAAAAGGTTGAAGATAGAATGAGAGAGAGACGAAGACATGTGGCAGAGATAGAAGAGAGGAGAGAGAATACGCCTCACACGAAATTTTAAGGCTTATTTAAACATACATTCCAAACTTAAGGGGTCAACGTGCAATTTTCCCTTTACATTACGGTTTTGTTGGGAGCAGAGAGAGAAGTTGGTCATGCCCAGCGACCGATTCAACGGCATTGTTTCCCGGTTTAAAGAGGTACGATTCAACGGCATTTCTCTCTAGATCTGTATTCCCTTCCCCAATTCATTGATCTCTCTTTCTCTCCTCCACATTTGGTTCTTCAAACCGAGAAATTGTTCTTCGGCTTCCATTGACGGAGTAGCTTTAGGGTTTCAGAATTTTTACCCATACTCCGTCGCACATTTTCTCAATTACAAATGTGTGACTGAGGGAATTGTCCATTTCGTATAGGGAATCTTGTGAATAGTTCTTCTTCTGAAGAAGATCTGAGTCCGTTGGGCTTAAAATGAGCGCTTCCAGATTCATAAAGTGCGTCACCGTCGGCGATGGCGCTGTTGGTAAGACCTGCTTGTTGATTTCCTACACCAGCAACACGTTCCCTACGGTGAGAACAATTTCTTTTTTCTTTTAAAATTCTGTAGTTTACGTTTTTTTTTTTCGGCTTTAGTGGGGGCGTTTCTTGTTATTCTGAATTCCTTCCTCCGCCAAAAGGGAAAAAATAGTTCTTGTTTTATAGGGTTTACATGTTTGTTCTCAGCTCCATTCTAGGAATCAATTTAAACACTTCAAATTTTTTACATTGTTCTTGATAAATTGTTTTTTTTTTTTCTTCCATTTGGTTTCTCTCTTTGTAGATCAAATGTGGAAACCAATTGATGATTTTCAACATTCTTTATCTATTTGTTTCTCATTATGTTTTTTCCCTGGGGAAAAATAAATAAAAGGCTATCCTTTTCATGGGGTTTTTGTATGCTGGGCCTGTTGGCTATGATCTTTACTACTTACTCTCTTTGTTCAGCTTTTTCAAGAGTAGCTATTTGAGTTTGAAGTTTCATCCTATTGCATGAAGTCCGCTAATATTTAGAACTTGTTTTTAAGGAATCATTACTCAATTCGGAAGTCAGCTAGAAAAAAGTCTTAAAATTTCTAGCCACGTATGTTTTTTGTTTAGAGGAAAACCGAAGGATATAAATCGAAAAGAAGCCCTAATGGGATTGTTGATATTAGATAGGTTTTCTAATTTAGGGCCGGGCAAATGTCTTTTGGATGGATTTATATTGATCTCATTTCAAATAATTCATTGATTTTTTTAATCTCCGGTTCATTTTTTTATTTTTATTTTTTGGTTTTATTCCACATTGGATGTAGAAGGATTTGGTGGTCAGGTTACAAGTATGAGGGAAAGTCTGAGTTAGGTTTTGAGGTTGAGAGAGGGCCAAGACCACCATACACTAGTATTAGAGTCCAGGTTATAACAACTATGGTCTAATAGCCACAAAGGGAGAGATTGGTCGAGGGTAGCCAACCAAAGACCCGGTGTGTGAATGAGAGATTGTTGAGTTATTTCTACATCGGATGTAGAAGGGACTGGTGGTCAGGTTATAAGTGTGAGAGAAAGTCTTACCTCATGAGCTAGTTTTTGCAGTTAAGAGAGGCCTAAGACCACCGCACATTTTTTAATCATTCTGCTAATATCTGCTAGATTGAATTCTAGTTATTATCAACTAGGTGTTAAATTTATATTTAATAGTATAGTTAAAGTAAATTAATATGGTGGCGAGGACTGAAAAATAAGTTGCTTTGAAAACAAGACAAATATGTTTAAAAAAATAAATAAATTAAAGAGAGGACTATATAATAAGAACCTCTATATTTTATCCAATATTTTAAGCTTTCTGTAATCCTAAACTTTTGTACCATAATTTGAAACAGGACTATGTGCCAACTGTATTCGACAATTTTAGTGCAAATGTGGTCGTCAATGGAAGCACTGTTAACTTAGGCTTGTGGGATACTGCTGGTAATATTTCTTAAGGAATTCAAGCCTGAATTGGAATTGGAAATGAAAGCGTATAATTTTTTAGATTTTTACATGCGTTCATTTGTAATTCCAATGTTGGAGCTCCAATTCCATGAAACAAAATGCTGCCCGAGTTTCATTATATTTTTACAATATTTTTTGAGTATTTTTTTTAATTCATTTCGGATCTCGGCGGGTCTAATATTGTTGTTGTGTGGAACAGGGCAGGAGGACTACAACAGATTAAGACCATTGAGTTATCGCGGTGCTGATGTTTTTATTTTGGCGTTTTCTCTCATTAGCAAAGCCAGCTATGAAAATGTTTCCAAGAAGGTGAGGATCGACTCAATATTAAAATTATAAATTTATACTATTCTTTCCTTGACTCCATCCATGTAATGTAACAATTTATTATGTTTATTAATATTTTTTAGTGGATTCCCGAGTTGAAGCATTATGCTCCTGGTGTTCCAATAGTTCTTGTTGGAACAAAACTTGGTGAGACCTTCTTTTTATCTTATCCTCTATTTTTAAATATTTTTCATGCATTAGTTTTTTTTTGTCTTTTGCCCGTTATATAGAGTGTGTTCGGGTTTTAAATGTGTTTGAAGATGGAAATTTTTATAAATCCCTCTAAATCAAATTCCTTCTTCACATATCTCACCCAAACACAACCTTATGGAAACACCCAAGAAACACTCAAGAGTGCCATTAGATACGGAATTTGTTAAATTCATAGAATTTAGAAATGGGAGGATTTTGAAATTTTTTATTTTAAAATTCCATCATCTGCAAATTCGTTGTTTGGGTATATGTTCTGAAATTAATATTTATTGATGTAATTTTACCTTGAGATGCATAGGTATAACTCATTAGGAAGGATTTTTTTTACAAAAATAAAAAAATAAAAATCTCTACATGAGGTATTTAGAGATGTAAATTTACCCTCCTTTAAATCCCATATGAGTTTCCAAAGAATTTTACAAATTCCTCTCTCAAGTAGCCCAATAAAGAAATTTTAATTTATGAATATCAAAAATCCTTTACTAAGTTTGATTTTGCCTCTTAGGCCAGTTTGGTTTCGTTTTGGAAAATTTTGATAATAATATGAAAATTGTGACATTGGTTGGTTTACTGTTGAAAAAGTTACAGAAAAAAAAGAAAAAAGAAAAAAAAAAGGAGGAAGAAGAAGAAAATTTGTGAATAACGTGTTAAAAATGGGAAAATAAAAGTGATGTGATTGATTGAAATATAATTTTGAGAAAAATAGGTAATAATGATGTTTGTTTGGTGAATTTATGGTAGAGAGAATTTGTAGAGAAATAAAAATAAAGACAAAAAAAATTAAATTAAATAATAAAAGTATAGTATCACGGTAGCTGATGTGATAGATTGGGTGATTGTTTTGTAAATATGTTCATTTTTACTTGTGGTGTTAGAAAAGAAAGAGTTGATTTTTTTGTTTTCGAAAACAGAAAACTGTTTCTGAAAATCCAAACTTAGGTGGCTACAAGAATAGCTATATATCAATTTGTCATCAGCCTTTGTATTTACGATTTTAATTTTGTTATGGAGCGCATGCTATTTATAATATATATCTGATAATTTAATTAATTAATTACATTTTGAATTTTTAACTTTACCTTATATAAAACTAATTTTTTATTAGAATAATATTAAAAAGCGTGCCATTAGGCACGGGTAATACTAGTATTTTTATAATAGGAATTTATATAAAGGTCTAATTGCTTCATGGTTTCCAAATGGCAACCGATTCAGATCTTCGGGATGATAAGCAGTTCTTTGTTGACCACCCTGGTGCTGTACCTATTACTACAATTCAGGTAAGAACGCCGCGGCTAATTTTCGTTCTATTTTACCATCATAAGTTCAGAAGGCAACAAACAATTTGTTGAAACCCACATCGCTTGTGTTACATGATCCTGAGCTATATGTAAGTCTAGGGGTAATACTCATCTTACAAGATGTCTTTTGTACATGGTATCGGAGCATGCCTTGTAAGATGAGAATTACCCCTAAACTTATATATAACTCAAGATCAGGTAACACAAGTGATGTGAGATTCAACACACCCCCTCGTGCAGGGTGGACTTCGACAAACCACTGTGAACGGATATCAGGGGGTCAATATCAATGTGGGATTTAACATACCCCCTCACGCGCATGGTGGACTTGTGACAAACCACTACGAATGGATATCGGGGGCCCAACATTGATGTGGGATTCAACAAAATTTGCTTCGTTCCTTTCTCTAATTTTTTTCCCCTTTGAAGGGAGAGGAACTGAGGAAGCTGATCGGCGCCCCTGCTTACATTGAATGTAGTTCCAAAACGCAGCAGGTATTGCCTTCATGTGTTTCCTACCATTTTCTCATTCATTCATATGACCAAAAATAAATTAAAAAATAAAGCCAACTCTTGGAGTTATTGAATGAGTGATTTTTATGGTGCAGAACGTAAAGGGTGTCTTCGATGCTGCCATTAAAGTTGTGCTCCAGCCGCCCAAACAGAAGAAAAAGAAAGGAAAAGCTCAAAAGGCCTGTTCCATCTTATGATCTACAGCAATACAATACAATACACACACACACACACACAAACATATATTTTGAGAAAGAATTTATTCATCCTTTTATTCTGTCAAGTGAATGGTAGCCGGAGGTCCAGGTATGAAGAAGATGAAGGTCCAGGGTTTTTGGGCACCACTGATTTCCAGTTGCAGAGATTAAGGTTGTTTGGGTTTTTTTTTTTTTTTTTTTTTGGTATTTCAGTAGACAGAAAATCCAGTAGACAAAAACAAGTATTATGATGCCTTTTTCATATTATGTCACTCTGTAATCGCATTCTTAATGCATAGTTGTTCAAGAAACCCTTGTTTCCTTTCCGGTTTGTGCTTTTTCTGAAGGAACTCTTAGGTGGCGTTTGGTTAGTGTTTTCGTTTTTGTTTCTACTTCCAATAAATTGGGACGAGATGAGATAATAATTTTATTTATGTTCTGAAGTATTTCGGAAATAGAAACATGTTTGGTACGACCATTGTCCTAAAATTGTTTCTTTTAATTTATGAAAACAGAAACAAAAAACACTTCTGTTGCAACATTTGTTCTTTTTTATCTTTAAATGTATGGTGGTCAATGGGTTGGTGGTGGCTGCAGAATAGTAGTGGGAATAGTTTTGTGGGAATTTTTTTTTCTCTCATATTCTTAAAAAACTCAAGAAATAGTCTCAAATTACTCTCAAAATTCTGGAAAGAGAAATATGCTTATTAAAAGTGTTTCTTGACATTAATCCCAAAATTTTGAGAGTGGGAACTTGAATCAGGGAACAAAAGCAATAATGAAACGGAATTGAATTCTTTTAGGGAAAAAAAAAAAAAAACCTAAGGTAGCGTTTGGAGGCACGAAATTGGATTTAGAAATGAACACGTGCGAAATTTTTAGGGATTTTTTTTTTTTCGTTGTTGGCGCGTTCATTTCTAATTCGTATTTTGCACAATCAAATGCGAACTAAGGAAAAAAATGGAAAGTTTGCTCCATCTAGTTTTTTTGGGGGGGGCTATAACTAAGAAGTAGGGTTGGTCATGGGGCGGGCCGGGGCAGGTTCGGGCCGGGCTTTAGGTAGGATATTACAAAAAAGTGCCCGGGCCTAGTCCGGCCCGGCCCTAAGTTCGGGCCTTGTTTTTATTCCCAAGCCCGGCCCTATCAAAATAATTAGGGCCCTAACCCAACCCTCGGGCCGACTCGGCCCTATAATTTTTTTATTTTTTTTTTCAAACCAAATCAACTAAAATCAAATACAATCACATTCAAACCAAAAAAAAAAAAAAAAAACTGTAGTTGGTACATTTGTTACAAGATTCATCTACACAAACATATTCATTACCATGCATTTTTACAACCAAAAAAGGTCACATTCACATTCCAACCGAAAAAAAAACTGCAAAGAGAAAAATACAGCATTCAAACCAAATCAAACACAATCACAAATTAAATTTGTCTATATTTAATTTTATATATATATATATATATATATATATATATATATATATATATATATATATATATATATATATATATATATTAATTTAAATCCTCGGGCCGGGCCGGGCCGGCCCTATAAAATATTGGCCTTGCCCAAGCCCGACCCTATAAAATATTGGCCTTGCCCAAGCTCGGCCCTAATTTTACTCGGGCCTAATTTTTATAGTCCAAGCCCGGCCCACGGGCTCAAAACACATACCCAAGCCCTAAAATATAGTGGACGGACTTGGCGGACCGGGCGGGCCCCCAAGCCCATGACCATCCCTTCTAAGAAGGCATAGATCGTATAAAGGTAGCTTAATTCACACGCAGGCCTCTCTTTGCTCGTCACTTTTTTCTCCATTTCGATTCCTTTACCTTTATATATATATATATATATATATATATATATATTGGAAGAGAATCAAGTAGGGAGATAAAGGATTGACCTTTGTTTGGGATAATTGTTCTCACGGCTATTGTAAAGTAGCATTGAAAGGGAAATAATTCAAACCCCCCCCCAAAAAAAAAAAACGAAATGAGAAAAATCGTTTGAGGTCGTTTGTTTGTTCTTCAATTCCCAAATTTTACTGTTTTTCAATTAGTTAATTTATAAATTGGTAGACGTTAAGAAGTAAAAATATTTAAATTATCTATTAAATATTTTAGTTCTAGTCTATATGCCATTTCCTTGCCTAATTGGAATAAAATATAGTTTACATAACCATGAATTTAAAGTTTATAGTGTTATTCTACGATATATATAGTTATCCTTTTTGTTAAAAAAAATGGTAAAAATACTAATTTTAATTAATATAATTAAATATTAATTAATAATATTTACACTAAAAATTTCTAAATATGTCACAAATATATTTACAATGAAATAATACTCATATACAATAAAAAAAAATTCAACTCTTACGGCATGTTTGGTTGGACGGAATAGAATGAGGGTAGAATGGAATGGAAGAAGTAATGAAATGAGAAAAGAAATGGAATGGAATTGTGAATAGAATCACTATTTCATTCCCTTGTTTGGTTGGTATGGAATGAAAGAAAGAATAGAATAGTGAAATATAGTAAAATTTCTATTTTGTCCTTATAAAATTATTATTTCATTCTCTTCTTGATTGGTTATAATAAAATTTTATTATATTTCACTATTCTATTCCTTTCATCATTTTATTATATTTCACTATTCAACTCAATTTTAAGTTTTTGTTATCTAATTTCTATTTTTGTTCTCAATTTTCAGTTTCTATTCTTTAATTTCTATTTTTGTTCTCAATTTTTAGTTTCCTTTTTCAATTTTCTGTTCTCTAATTTTTTGTTCTCAATTTTCAGTTTATGTTCTCAATTTTTTTTTGTTCTCAATTTTCTGTTTTTATTCTCAATTTTCGGTTTCCGTTCTCAATTTTCTGTTTCTATTCTCTAATTTTATGTTTTTGTTCTCAATTTTCAGTTTTCGCTCTCAATTTTTCGTTCTCTAATTTTATATTTTTGTTCTCAATTTTCAGTTTATGTTATCAATTTTCTATTTCTGTTCTCAATTTTATGTTCTCTAATTTTATGTTTTTGTTCTCAATTTTTAGTTTATGTTATCAATTTTCTGTTTTTGTTCTCAATTTTCGGTTTATGTTCTTAATTTTTAGTTTATGTTCTCAATTTCCTGTTATCTAATTTTCTGTTTTTATTCTCAATTTTTTGTTTATGTTCTCAATTTTTTATTTCTATTCTCAATTTTCAGTTTTTGTTCTCAATTTTCTAGTTTTGTTCTCAATTTTTTATTCTCAATTTTCTATTTCTATTCCCAACTTTCTATTCTCTAATTTCAATTTATGTTATCTAATTTATGTTTTTATTCTCAATTTTCAAGGGTTTAATTATAAGGGCTATTATGTAATTTAAGATATTGATTCTATTAGGTTGGAATCCTATTCCACCACATCTCAAATAGAATCTCATTCCATCTAATTTCATTCCAATGGAATCACAAAAGTGATTCTATTGGAGAACCAAACAACGGAATAGGAATTGAGAGCGGAATGCAATTTCATTCCGCCCTCGATTCCATCCAACCAAACATGCCGTTAGTAAAATTTGCTATTGAATGTAACTTATAGTAAATATTATAGTATGTAGAATAATTCACTACAAATATTCTAGAAAGCGTACATGAGACAGTATATATTTCATTAAATAAAATAGACGACAACGATTATTTTAGAACATTTACAAACATTACAAAATTATATTCTTCAACAATGAATTAAAATATATGAAATTAGTAAATAAATAAAATTATATTTACAGTCTTTTAACGATGATAATCTCATAAATTTATACCGATCGAGGCTATCGTTTAATAATATTTCCTTAAAGCAAATTTCGCCTCCTCTAAGGTGCCTACAGTTACTCATGCGTTTGTTTTGCTTGATACAACGATCACAATCTTTCAATGCTCGCACTAGAAATCAAAAGATACGGTGAACAAAAGAAATGTTGAACTCTCTCTTAAGAATAAAATAACATAGTGGAAGATGTCCTAAGTTTTCATGCCTACATGATAATGCAAACTTTTTTATTTATAGAGTAAACAAATGAGTAATTTCAACACACCAAAAGTCTCACTTTAAAGCCAGTAAGAACACTTTAAAACCACTAAACTTAATCACATGTAACTCCTTATAGAAAATAAGCTACAAATATGAAGAGACAAGTTCTGTTTGTTTAAGAAAATTGCTAGAATCAATTTAAAGAAAATTCTAGAAAGAATTATCTCAATTTGGATCAACCCAAGTCCAAACCCAAAACCACGATCCAACCCGGATCCGCAATCCAAAATGGATTATAAAAGTGGTTTAAGTGTTTTTCATCAACCAATATGGAATTACTCATTTTACATAAGGGTTATTGAGGAGAGAGGGAGTGAAATTTGGGCTAAATTATTTTCAACGTCCGTACTGAAGAAGAGATTCTTTCCCCGTCATTGCTTCACCATGTCATCCAGTCTTGTCTCGTAAGTAGGGAGCTGATTGTTGTTCCAGGCGTTGATCCGGGCGACGGATATATCGACAACGATGATGACTTTAATCGACGGGCACTTTAGGGCAATGACCGCCATTGTCGAACCCCCAACATATCCAGTTCTGATGCAACAGATCTTCACCATTTTTATGAATATTCGTTGTTTTTGTGAACGTTCTATATCTTTCATATCTGATTTTGATTTGTTTGGTTTTTGTTGCTTATTCTCTTGGTGAATATTCATATCAATTGGGTTTTTGGTGCATGTTCGTTGTGATCTCGGATCTCGTTTTTTATGAATATTCATACTGTTTTGTGTTAATTTTGTTTAATTGATTTTTGGTGAATGTTCGTTGCATTTTTTTTTTTTTTTGTGAACGTTTGGTTCATATCTGTTTTGATTTGTTTGGTTTTTATTGATTTTGGTAGAGTTGTTGATTCATTTGTGAATATTTGTTTTGTTGATTTTTCTTGTTCTTTGCAAATGTTCGAATCATTTTTTTATTTTTAATTTTGTGAATATTCATTGTGATTTGGTGAAGTTCATGTTGGTTCAAATTTGTTTTGAATTTTGGTGGAGTTGTTGTTTATTAGTTATGAATATTTCTTTTTGTTGTTCTCTGTGAACATTCAAACCGTGAATGTATGGACTGAATGTTTTTATACATTAACATTGTAATGGCCATTCATAGAAGCAATTAAAGGATTTTAACGTTCACAAATTACCTAATCAATTTGCTTGCAACATAAATATGGATATTCATACTACAACACGTCTTAAAAAACGTTCACCACGAGGAGACACATTCACATGTAATTCAATAGTTCTAATGTTCAAAATTGCTAATGTACTGTTCAATTATCATTTTTGAACGTTCATCCACTGAGCAAAAAATGATTGCGACATTACACAGAGCACCAAAAAATTTTGAACATTATCCAGTGATTGTGTTAACTAAATATTCAGGATTCTCTTTTTTTTTGGATGGTGAGTGCTTCGAATCAGCCTTTTCCGGTATTGATGAGGGAGGAAAGCCGTTGAATGTTTAGGTTAGATTTTTTGGAATTCTGGTGATATGGATGAATGTTTTTGGCAATCGAACTTGTATCGTGAATAAAGGGAGATATATATGGTAAGTTGATTGATTAGTGGGATAGTGGTTGCGCTATTTTTTAGGAAACAAAACAGGTGATTTTTCTCAGAGAAACTGTCTCACAAGTCATATAAACATTAACAAATTCACTTTTTTATCTAAAAAATTCACAAATTATAACATTAGAAACAGGATTATTTGTGCATTAATTTGATGTATATATTTTTATTTTTTGAACAAAAAATTGGTTCATAGCAGTGGTTTTTTCAGACTTTGGTGATATATTTGGGAATTGTGCACTTCCCATAAATGCAATGGTTACACAACAATGAATGGCATGAGTTTGTAAATATAATATCAATTGGGGGGCAAATGTTGGGGACTATTTTGTAAGAATTAAAAAAATTATTTTCCTAGTTGAGAGGTTCATTTTATAAATTGTATATCTCTTAGGGTCTATATATTAAATTTTCGTTTAGACTTACTTTTTATTTTTTAGAGTTTAAACTTGAGACATTTTTTGCTATTTCAGCAAATATCAAGGACATCTAATGTCACTTTCATACTAACTGAATATCCTTTATCTTTTCTATTTGATTACTCATGACACCTTCTATCACATTTTATTTACAAAAATAGCCTTGCAACGTAATATTTTTTTATTGTTTGTTTCCCATTTTTTAATTTTTATTTTCTATTTTCTACTCTCTCTCCCACTCTTGTGTTTCTATTTTTTTCACTTTTAAACTTTTTACTTTATTTTGTATTTTTTTTATTCATTTATTTTATTTTTGGCATTTTTTGGTATGGCATTTGTAGACAAAAACATAGAAAGTAAAATTTAGAAAAAAAGAAAAAAGAAAAAAAAATAAAAAAAATAAGCAAATATATATATTTTTTTCTTTTCTTGTTTTAAAATTTGAACTTTTCTTTTTATTTTCTTTTATGTTTTTTGCTTTCTAATTTTTTATTTTTGATTTCTTTTTTTTTATAGACACCATATATAAAATATAAAGAAATAAAAGTAAAACAAATAAAATCAAAAAAATCAAAACAAAAGCAAAAAATAGAAATAGAAATAGAAATAGAAAACCAAAGGAAAAAAAAAATAAAGAGTAGAAAACAAAAATAAAAAATAAAAAACAAAGGCAAAGATAAAGAGTAGAAAATAAAAACAAAAGCAAGAAAATAAAAGAATAAGAAAAAAATTATGTTGCAAGAGTATTTTTTTGTCAATAAAATAGATGTCTCAATTATTATTTAAATAATTATTGGATCCCACGTTGATGTTGGACCCCCTAATATTTGTTTGCAATAATTTGGCTACTTTTACCTTGGGTGTGAAAAGGCGTATTGAATCCCACATCGATCATGATATGTAATTCTAAACTATATATAAAGTTTAAGGCAATCCTTCTCTTACAAGGTGTCTTTTGATAGTAAGTTAGTCTATTCGTTTCGTACATGGAATCAAACCCAGGACCCTTGTCCGATGTTGCCACATGATATTCGTTAGCAGTGATTTGTCAAAGTCTACCATGCGCGTATTAGAGGTGTCTTTGAGAGCGAGTTAGACTCATTGCATTTTTACATGGTATCAAAGCTAGACCTTTTGTCTAATGTTGGGTTTGTTGGATCCATATCAATTTTGGTCCGCTTGATATTTGTTCGCAGTGATTTGCCAAAGTTCACCATGTGCGTAAGGGGGTATGTTGAATCTCATATCAATGTTGGGCCCCTCGATATCCATTCGCAATAATTTGTCAAAATTCACCCTACATGTGAGGGGGCATGTTGAATCCCACATCGCTTGTGTTACATGATCCTGAACTATATATAAAGCATAGGGCAATCCTCCTTTTACAAAGCGTCTTTTGAGAGTGAGTTAGGCCCATTAGGTTTCTATATAGTATTAGAGCTAGAACTTTTATTTGATGTTGTGGGTGTTAAATCCCACATCCATGTTGGGCCCCCTGATATCCGTTCGCGATGGTTTATCAAATTCCTCTTCGCTCGTGAGGAGATCTGTTGAATCCCACATCGTTTCTGTTACTTGATCCTGAGTTATATATAAAGTTAAGGGCAATCATCCTTTTACAAGGCGTCTTTTGAGAGTGAATTAGGCCTATTGAGTTTCTATAATGATAGATAGTGATCTTTTTATGTATCAAAATGACACAAAATATCCTAGATATAAAGCCTTTTTTTTACCTTATCATTTCCTCATCGCGTAAATTTCATGTGTTTTAGACTCTCGTAACCATTACTCAACCAATTTGAGTGATTAATTTTGTTAAGATAATTGAGAAGTATGAGAATGAATCATGAACTGATATTATGAAAGTGATACAAGAATACAACGATACATACACATATTTATAGAGGAAGTGGGGGTTAGGATTTTGCCCTAATGGGCTACGTGGGCCAAGCCCATATAATACATTAACATCCCCCCTCAAAATCAAGGTGGTAAGTGAGAGGTGAATTTTAGTTTGGAAACCAGATAGTAAAAGCGTTCGGGTTGATGAGCCTTAGTGAAAATGTCTGTTGTCTGATCGGCTGAACTGACGGATTATAGATGAACCGTATTCTGGAGAATGTGATGACGAATGAAGTGGGAATCGGTCTCGATATGTTTTGTACGTTTGTGGAATACATCATTGTGAGCGATCTTAATAGCACTCCTGTTGTCACAGTGTAGGGTAGTGGTAACATGAGAAAAGATGCCCATGTCAACGAGAAGCCATCGAAACCAGAGAAGTTCTTGAGTTACATCAGCCATGGCACGATATTCAGCTTCAGTACTTGAGCGAGCAACCACAGTTTGTTTCTTACTACACTAGGAAATGAGATAATTACCCAAAAAGAAACAGTAACCAGTGGTTGAATGTCTGTCGGTGGGGTCCCTGGCCCAATTGGCATCAAAATAAGCTTATAAGACGGGAGCAGATTGAGTTGAGAAATGAAGCCCATGAAATAAAGTACCTTTAACATACCAAAGAATATGAAGAACAACCGAGTAATGGGTAGTCCGAGGAGCGAAAAAGAACTAGCTGACCTGATGAACAACATAGGCAATGTCAGGGCAAGTAATAGTGAGATATACAAGACTTCCAACCAGTTGGAGATATAAAATGGCATCCTGAAGAAGTGAACCATCAAGTGGAATAAGTCTGACGTTCGGCTCGAGAGGAGTAGTAGCAGTGGTTAAGTTAGTGATCCCAGTCTTGGAAAGGAGATCCAAGGCATATTTGGCCTGAGAGAAAAAATATACATCAGGACCCGATGAGACTTCAAGGCCAAGAAAATAGGTGAGCACGCTAAGGTCTCTCATCTTGAATTGGTCACTTAGAAACTTTTTGAGTTCAGAAATGCCATGTGGATCATCTCCAGTAATAACTATATTATCCATGTATAGTAAAAGAATGATAATATCGTTGGCAGTATAACGAATAAACAAAGCCAAATCATGAGCACTAGGTGTGAACCCAAACTGATGAATAGTAGTGCTGAATTTGGCAAATCAGGTACGTGGAGCTTGTTTTAAACTATATAGGGCACGGCGAATATAACAAACTTTATTTCGAAGGGCATCCAGCCCGGGAGGGGTATACATATAGACTTCCTCAATAAGATTGTCATTGAGAAATACATTTTTAACATCCATTTGAAAGAGGGTCCATCTTCGAATGGCGGCGACGGCAATAAGTATACGGACAAATGTGAGTCTCGCCACTGGAGCAAATGTCTCTTCATAGTCAATACCATATTCTTGAGCAAATCCATCGGCAACAAGCCGGGCTTTATATCGCTCAACAAAACCATCAGAAAGTGTCTTGATCTTAGACACCCATTTGCACCCAATAAGAGTTTTTCCAAGGGGCAGATCAATTATATCTTAGGTATGAGTTTTGGCTAGAGCCTGAAGTTCTTCATCCATTATTTTCTGCCAAAGAGGATTAGTACTAGCCTCCTAATTTGATTAAGGCTTATGCAGATGAAGTATAGTGGAAAAACAATGATAATCAGCAAAATAAGAAAGACGATGAGTTACCCTGGTAGATCTGTAGGAGTGATCTGGAGGATGGCTCTCAGGGGGAGTCGGTGCAGACTCATCAGACATAGGAATATCCTTGGGCACGATCGATTGAGTTGGAGGGGTGCGGTCAGCTGATGGTTCTAGAGTTGGAGCTGAGTCTGGAGAAATAAGGTCAGCTGGTGGTTCCGAAACAGAAGGGGTGATATCAGCTGATGATTCTGAGGTGGACTCAACCGTACCTGAAACTGAATTCTCGGGAAATAACTCAATAGATGGATCAGTAAAGAATCTAGAGTTAGTGAGGGTTGACATATCAAATGATCGTAAGGAAGAGAACATTTGGTGTTCCCAAAAAATGACATGACGGGGGATACGAAGGGTCTTAGAAATAGGATCCTAACACCGATATCCCTTATGTTCAATACCATATCCAATGAAATAACACAAGTGAGCCATTGGTTGCAATTTGTTGTGTTCATGTGGTTTGAGAAGAATAAAACAAACACAACCAAAGACTTTGAGTTCAGAGTAATCATGAGGTTTACCGAAAAGGCGTTCGAATGAGGACTGATTCTGGATTGTGACAGAAGGGACACGGGTGATTGTGTATACTGCTATTAAGGCAGCATCAGCCCAGAAACATTCAGGACATGATGACGAAATGAGTAGAGCACGAACGGTATCAAGAATATATCTATATTTGCGTTCGACTCGTCCATTTTGTTGGAAAGTTCCGGGGCACGAACGGTGGGGAAGGGTGCCATTTTTGTGAAGTATGTTTAGAAAAGCACGGTTTTTGTATTCCATTATATTATATGAACGAAAAACTTTGATATTCCGAGAGAATTGAGTTTAAACCATAGAAGAAAAGTCAGAATATATTTGAAAGAGTTCAGATATGTTTTTCCTAAGAAATAACCCGGTATAATGAGAATAGTCATCCACAAATATAGCAAAATAGCGAGCACCACTTATTGATGCATGAGGAGAAGGCCCCCAAACATCAGAATATACTAAATCAAAAGGTATAAAAGAAACAAATTGACTTTCATTAAAAGGTAAAACTGATTGTTTCGCAAGTTGACACTGAATACAATGAAAAGACTCATGCTAAAATGAACTTAACTGACCACTAGAAATAAGAGAACGTAGACGGATGAATAAAGTGTGACCTAATCGAGAGTGCCACAATTCCACGAGTGAGAGTGTTGGGATGGATGCAGCTGATTGGTTTGGTGATTGCGAAGATGGGACTTGAAGGTGAGTGAGCTCAAAGAGGCATCCAACTTTACGGCTGGTTCTAAGGAGTTTTCCTGTCTGAGGGTCCTGCACACGACAATCAGTAGAAGAAAAATGTAAGTCAGGTCCAAGATCACATAGTTGTCCAACAAATATAAGATTAAGCGTAATATTAAGGACCAAAATATGTGTCAGGGAGAGACAAATGAGAACTGTCAACATGTCCAGTGTGGCTAACCAACATATTTGATCCATTGGCAGTGTAAATAGTAGGTGCATGCTCATCACGGGTTTTGGAAGAAAAGATAGAGGCATCAAGCAGAACCAAAATATCATTGGGATGTACCTGGTGTAGCTGACATGGCTATATTGTTACCAGTTTTATTTAGAGCCTCAGTAAGCGCGGTGCAGATACCACTCCAATCAGGTGGAGAACTGGATGAAGTTGGTGTAGCATCAGTGGCAACAACAGCAGCATTTCTTGGCTTGGAATAGGACCGATTGTGAGAGCCTCGAGAGTGATATTGGTTCCCATTTTACTGATTTCCAGATGGAAGTTTAGGACAGTCTCCAAGGTAGTGGCCCGGTTCTCTGCAGACTTTACACAGGCGGGAAGGACATTTGAGTAATTCATGCCCTTGTGAATGACAATATATACAGTATAAAGGCTTCTAGAATGGGTTGACCTTGGCATCTGGTGTGGCAAAAACAACTAGTGGTGCAGGAGCAACTGGTACTACAAGGGCAACATCTAGATGAGATCCTTATAATGTGGCAAGACGAGTTTCCTCACTGAGTAGATCAGAAAAGACATTGTTTAAGGAAGGCATTGCGCCCCAATGTAGGATTGAAGCTCGTACAGGCTCAAATTCTTTTCTCAAGCCCATCAGGAATTGCATAATGCGTGTATCAATTCGGTACTTTCCATGAACATCAGCGTCTTTTGTGCATTCCCAGGTTGGCTCAGTAAGAGCCAACTGATTCCACACGGCAGTCATCTGAGATAGAAAACTGTTGACAGATTGCCTAGGTTCTTGGCGCATGTTATGAAGAGTGGAAAGAAGACAATACCGATTTGAAAGATCTGCCCTGGTGTAGCGTTGCTGGAGAAGATCCCAAACTTCTTTAGTTGTATGGAGTGTACCAAAATGAAGTTTGATCTCTAGGATAATGGTGGCATAAAACCATGTGAGAATCTGGTGATTTTTGTTATCCCAGTTCTCTTGACGGTCAATGTATTTGTTAGCATTTTCGTCATCCTTCTTCTTGGGTCAGTAATATCTCCAGTCATATAAAGCCATAATTTTTGTCCATGGAGGAAACCAGACATTTCTTGAGCCCACACAACATAATTAGATTCATCCAGAATAGTAGTGATAACTCGGGGTAAAAGGAAGTATATTCTATGAGCCTTAAATCACAAAATAGAGGCCGTAAACAGAATCAGAACATCGAAAAACCCCAGGAACCGGTCCAACTTTGCAAAAAACCAATCTAAAAACGCCTGAACCAGTCAAAGATAACTACCTTAGCTAAACCGGTAAGGTGGCAATTGAAAGGTTGAGTGACGCTGACGTGGCGATAATGTGGTGCTGATGTGGTGATGACGTGGTGCTAAGGTGGCACTGACTAGGCAATGACTAAGCTGCTGACTAGATTTAGGGCTGACGTGGCACTGTTGGCCTGAAAACAAGGCGCGTAGATCTAACGCGAATAGGGAGCCAAACCTTTAGGCCGCACATGAGGGCACGTCCAACGTCGGAACAAGATTATTTTTGCGATTTGGAATCATCTCGTCGAGGCAGTTCCGATGGTATATCTTGAGATGGATTTGGAGCCCTGGTTGAGGCTGTAGATCCCAAAATTCGAGACGACGAAGGGTGGTGATACGACGGGATGTTGAAGCCGCGTAAGGGCGCGTGTGATCTCCGGTGGCGGTGATTTTGGTGGCATTTTATTCGTCTCTGCAAGACGAAGACAGTGGTGTGGTGGTTGTTGATACCGGAGAAAGGATCAAGCCTACAGTAGCAACGGAAATCTAGGGAGAATAAGGGCGGCGGCAACGACGGAAGCTTTAGGGTTTCAAAAATTTTAGGGAGAACAGGTCCAAGAAAGACTTGATATTGATACCATGTTAAGATAATTGAAAAGTGGGAGAATGAATCATGAATTGATATTATGAAAGTGATATAAAAATACAACGATATATACACATACTTATAGGAGAAGTGAGAGTTAGGGTTTTGCCCTAATAGGCCACTTGGGCCAAACCCATATAATATATTAACAACTTTTACATGTTTTAAGGTGATATAAATAGGTCCTCTCAAAAAAGTTTTTATTTTTAAAAGTTATATCTTATCGTTCACAACTTACATATGCTTGCTACGTTGTTAAAAAGAAAAAATGGTTGTTTTAGTGGGGTTTTTAGTGCAAATTTGATTATGAAACAGACGAGTAGGTCGAGTAGTTGTCAGAAAAGAATCGAAAGAGTTGACGAACAAACAAAAAGTTTCTCTCCTGAAACTTCCATGCCCCAATCCAATATAGTAATTCGTATTTTCTCGATTTATCTTTTTATTCTTTCTCCTCAATTTCCTTCCCCCCTCCACCAAATTTTCAATGAATTTTTTTTTACATCCACAAGTGTCGTTACACTCGCATAGAGTGTGAGACTAATCTCGTTCTGAATTGAGGGTGTAATTTGAAGTGATGTTTTAAGAGCACAACTTGGGAGGCGGGGTATGGAGAATACCATTATCTTCCATAAAGATAAATTCTCCTTGAATTTGTACTCTGTTTCTTCCCTTTATTGTTAGAATCTATGCCCTGTCCACTTCCATTTCTATTCCCACTCCCAAAAGGAAGAAAATGACATCTCTCCCTTCTCATATTATATATATATATACATGTTGATGTTACATCTTTGAGGTATATATAAATAGGTGTACTACCTCTTCATTTGTCAGTGGGACTTGGGGAAAATAATGGCATCCAGGAGAATCCTGAAGGAGCTGAGGGACTTGCAGAGAGACCCTCCCACCTCATGCAGCGCAGGTACTCCAAAAATCATTATATTTTTTGTTTCTATAATCTTAAAAAAAGGAAAATTTATTATGTTGTCATTTTAGAAAATCATTTCATTTATTTTTTAATTTCTTAAATTAATTTAAGCAAAATTGCAGGGCCAGTGGCACAAGACTTGTTCCATTGGCAAGCAACAATCATCGGCCCGAACGACAGCCCCTACGCCGGCGGTGTCTTCCAAGTCACCATCCATTTCCCTCCTGATTACCCTTTTAAACCTCCCAAGGTAAAAAACCACCTTTTTTTATTAATGAAATCATTAATTGATTAGATATAATTAATCTGTAATTAATTATTACTTAACAATGACAGGTTGCCTTTAGGACAAAAGTGTTCCATCCAAACATAAACAATAATGGGAACATATGTTTGGACATCCTCAAGGATCAATGGAGTCCTGCTCTCACCATATCCAAGGTACTCTTACACACACATATATATACCTCTATTAAATATATTAAATTCTCTTTCAATTTTAGCAATCGGAATGGTAAGATATCTTATCTATGTACCCCTTGTCTGAAGACACGAAAGTAAACAAAATGAACTTAAAGATATTGTTGATATTTCTATTGATATCATTCAAAATTTCATGAATTGTTTCTCAATAATTCTAATTCAAAGATTCGAGAAACAAGAAGTCACACAAAGAATAGGGGAGTAGTACATCAAAATAATAAAAATAAAAACTAACATGGAGGGAAATTTGACAAATTTGGAAAAAAATAATTTTAAATTTTAACAAATTAAATAGTGGTTCGAAAGAGAATTGTTTCATGATGACTCATGGTGCTGTTAATAGAGGTGTGTGGTGCAGTGGTCGTTAGGTTTGAGAGATGGGCGACTGGCTAGGGATTGAAAGAGAAAGAAAATGTGGATTTTAATAGAGAAGGCTTCTGTAGTTAGAGATGGAGAGAGAAATGAATGGTCTATACTTATTAACATCCACTATCATTTTCACCAAAACTACAGGAATCCCCTCACATATTGAAACCTCCAAACACCCCATTTATATTTATGTCAGAGTATACTACATCCCTTTAATGAAAAATCGAAAATAAATTATCTATTTTGCCCCTTGAAAGTCTACTTATATTTTTAATGTCCTAAAATAACCCAATTCTTTTTCAATCAAAGGCCAAATACCTTTATCTTAAAACATGAAGACCTAAGTGAAATATCAAGAAAGTATTGAGGGTATAAAATGTAATTAGGCCTCTCATTTTTTACATTTTTTTTGTTTATTACCGGAATAAAAAATAAAGGGGGAGAAAAAAAATGAAAATCATGTTTGCCAGCGCCACATAACTTGTGCCTTCGGCCACTGTCACTGTCATCTCTCTCTCTCTCTCTCCACCCACAACCTAGTTAGCATTATTGACCACAAAAACGCCAATCCACCCACCATTGCTAACCTACAACTCTGAGACACCGCGGCCTTTGTTAGTTGAAGGGGGACAACCGTCGCCAACCTACAACAACTTCAATTACCAAACTCACCAATGCGGCCTTTTTGTTTCAAATCAGGCCACCCACAAACTATTAACTTGCAACCCTCACAGCTCATTTGTCTGAGATAGGAGATTATGATTGGGGAACAAAAAAAATCTAAAACATGAGATCTCTCCCTCTCTCTATCTTTCAAATATATGTAGGTTGGGGCATGACTATGGTGGTGATGGTGGATTGAGGCTTGATGATGATAAAAAAATATGAGATTTGAAGAGAGGACAATAGTTGTTGCCAATGGGGTGGATTGCTAGAGGTAACAAATCGACTAAGTTTGATAATTTAAGATGGAAAGGACAAAAAAAAAATTGTAAAACTATTGAAATAAGTGTACTTATATTTTTAATAAAAGTCATAATAGTAATTATGTTAGGATTTTTTTCCTTTACTTTTTAATTTCTCTACTTTAAAACAAGGGGAAATTACAATTTTGGTGCTCGTATTTGCACGCATTTTTTGCCTCCAATTTTTTTTTTTTTTTTATCAAAGTGACCTCGTATTTGCACACGTTTTTTTAAGTGACCCTTCCGTCAAAAAAGGTAGTGAAAACTAACGAAATTTGCACATGTGGTCAAATTAAAACTATAGGAATTAAATTGAAAAATGGTAAACAAGACGGGGTGTTTCTAATATTATGTTAAACTTCATGGGTGATAAATGATATTATAATCCCTAAAGTAGTGTGCATTTGATTTGAATGGTGATGCAGGTTCTGCTGTCGATATGTTCCTTGCTGACGGATCCGAACCCGGACGACCCGCTAGTACCGGAAATAGCCCACATGTACAAGACTGACCGGGTCAAGTATGAGTCCATGGCTCGGAGTTGGACCCACAAGTATGCCATGTGCTGAGACTCACCTTAATATAATAATAATCAATGAATTTGAATTTCTTCTTTTTGTTTTTAATTTCTACACCTGTATTTGCATGTTATATATATATATATATATATATAAGCCTCAAAAAATGAGCTCAACAGGCATATATGAACTGTTGTTGAGTGATGATGTTATTGGATCCATGGGTTTGATTTCAATAATAAAACTTCTCATTTTTTTTGTCTATCATGTATTTAGAATTTTTTTTTAATTCTTTTTAATATTTTAATTAATTTTAATTATGATATAAAATACAGTTGCATTTGGTTAAAATAATTCAATGAGAGATTTCACTTTGAAAAAAAAGAAATTACGATTTTTTTTCTTTCTAAAATCCCTTATATAAGTGATTTGTGAAAACCAATAAATTTGTAAAATGTAATTTGAAAGGAGGAAAATTGGATTTCACTTTGAACTAAAATTATATTATTAAAATAGATATAAAAATTGTACAATTAAAATGATATTACTAAAATTTTATTATTAAAATAGGTATAAAATAGTATAATTAAAATGATATTACTAAAATAGGTATAAAATTATATTATTAAATTACTAAACTAAAATTATATTATTAAGTATATTTTCACATTTTCTATTATTAAAATTCAATGAATTTCAAAATTCTACATACAATTATTTATCTATCCAAATAAAAAAATTATGAAATTACATAATCAAATTCATCATCTGAATTAGTTATCAAAAAAAAATTGTAAACGATGAGATTTCAAAATCTAGAATTTTGAAACTCTATCGTTAGCAAATTTTAAATGCAAATTTTACTATGAAAAAACTAACAATACACTGTGACTCGATGATTATTTTGATGATCCAAAACGATTTAGATTCGTCATAAATAGAGGTTCAAAACAACATCCATTTCTTTGCAAGATTTGAAACCTCGTTGAATTGGTAATGTATTCAGCACATTTTTTTCCAATTCAACAAGGTGTTGTAGTCGTAATGAATTTATTTGGTGCGTAGCTGAACTCACTCAGTTGAGATTGTAGGCTTCCCTACTTGGCCTGTTTATAGTGTCGGACCAGAGTTTTTTTTTTTTTTTTTTAAACAGTCCAAGAAATTAAAATTTTAATCCATACAATCTTCACGCTACAATAATTTTTTCAACAGTCCAAAAATCATTATACACTATAAAAATTAATACAATTTTTTAATGATAGAAATAACAACTTTTATATATTAAAGTAACTATTAATTTCTGAAAAAATTATTATAAAGCTCAATGGACTAAAATTTTAATTTTAAATTGTTCACCAAGAACTCCTTAAATCAATATAGTCAGCACATAGAGATAAGTGCCAAAAATGTAGCACCAGAACAATTTAAACAAGTCATCATATGATAATGCGGCATTATCTGAAATAGCCTCCTATAGCCTGAAGTGCATACAAATTACAAGGAAAGGCGTATTGCTTTATAATGACACCAAAACCTGGAGGAACAAAATAATAGGACACGAAATTTCACAATAAATACTCGAGCCTCTGAAAAATGGCCTACATAACAGAGAATATGTGATCCAGGTTTCAACCCAAACTAGACTTCTTTTCAAGAAATAAACAATGCCTGCAACTCCTGGTTAGTGCTATAGCAGCCAGCCACTCTTGATTCCTTTGATATTTTTATGTATTATCGAAAACAGAAATTTGCCTGTTGTTATATCAAGAATGCGTCAAGAACTGCTGCCGCCGCCGCCAGGCATATTACACCTTAATGGGCTCATATTTCTCGCCCACCGCACCGCCTTTATCCTTCTGGACCTGAATGTATCGAAGAGTACTGGAAAAGAAAGCATCTGCAGCAGGATCCGGGGTGGTGGTGTCGCTTTGCATTTCGGTTGTGATTAGTTCAATCAGGCTCTGGATTGAAGCAACCGTGATCTGAGAATTACCCTTCTCGTAAAAGTAGAGATACCTGAGATTTTTTTACTAATGCATAAGTTTTCGTTGTGTATGAATTTGGAGATGAAAATGATGGTGGATAAAGGAACGGAAATAATTTACTTGTTTAGTATTTCAATAAAGAGCGTGACTGATCCACTGATACCACGGGTCGCACTGGCCATTTGTTGAGCGGCATTTGCTAATCTTAGGGCGCGCTTCAGGCATAGCAAGACCCTATATCAAGATCAAGAGAGAAATAGTTAGAGAAAGTACACTGAGACATTGACTACTAGAAAAAAATGCAAGAATGGTATATTTATATAAATGTTCAAATGTGTGGTGATTCACCTTTCTCCATCCTTAACACCATCCTGATCATCAATCCAAAAGAGATGTGAACAAGCATAAACCGCTCTGCACTGATCAGGCTTCTTCAAAAGCTTCGCAGAATACTACACACACACACACACACACACACACAGAGAGCATATCAGGAGAGAGAGAGAGAGCATATCAGGGTCTCGACAAAATTACAATGAAATTAACCACATGAAAGATATGGTATAAACATTACCCCAGTGGCCTTGTGAGTTAATGTATCCCTATTTTCAACACCAAAAACGTGCATTCTCTGAAGAGTCCCAATAATTAGATGAATTGAAGTCACCTGTGCCTTGGAATCCTATTAAGGCATTGATGAGGCAAAGAGAAGAAAAGCGTATCAATCAAACTGCAAAATTACCAGAAACAAAGAAAGCAATAGGAAAGAGACTGGCCAAAATAACAAAGCAACTACCGAAATTTCTTCTTCATAGAGTATATATGCCTGAGTGAAAAATTCGTAGGCTACGGGCTCAAGATCACAGTCATTTGCAGCCTGAGAATTATTGAATCAAATGGAAGCATGAGTTAGACAACGAACATGGATTTAAAACTGTTCCTCTAATTGGTGGTAGAAGGAAAAAAATTTCATGTACCTCAGCACATTGCAAGTATAACCGTAATGCCAACTCAGGTACTGGAACAACTGAAAGAGCCTCAATCGTCTTGAAAACAAAAATGCCAACAGCAAAAGCAGAGAACATTTAGAGATAGACATGCATTCCAAATGACATATTGCAGGCACAAATGAATACATCAATACAGAAATGTTCCAAGGAAGGAACTATTGAAGAAAATAGCAGTGGCAATAGAAAAAGAGAACATATAACTCAATGAATATATTCAATAATGTCAATGTCAACAAAATTGGGGCTATATCCAATATGAAAGATACAAACATGGAATGTCAAAGTGTTTGTTTAATGAAACCCAATCTGGATAAACATTCAAACAGATTGCAGTCAATAGTCCCCATGAACTGGCTGTATACTTGACATTTATGGATATAAATTTATTGGCACCAAGTCTAAATTGGTAAATCCATATGCAAGCTACATACAATTTCATACCTGGGTCAATATTTCGAAAATTTTCTTTGGTGATGCCGATGTCTCTTCACTAGAAACATTTTCATCTTGTCCTTGCAGTCGCCTAACCAACTGCACATGGAAAGGAAAGGCATATTGACCATAACATTGCAAAAATATTTCAACCATATAAAATCACTGAAACTTTAGCTTCAAAGAAACAGAATGTCACAAGAAATCGGAGCACTTTGAGGCATGATTAGCGTATAGAAGATATTACTCAATTTTGTGAATCCCTATTATGTATTACATTTCAGTGTTTCTTTTCTTTAAAATAAAAATTGAATCATCCTTTGGATAACCAAAACCACTCCAGATACAACTTTAAGTATGATCCCAATGTGCCCTACCAGCACCCTAGAATGAGAAACATTTAGAAGAAATTGCATCTGCAATGAAGCAAATGACTCTTACAGTTCGATTCTCACTTAACTAACTCATCCACGATCAAATCTACATTTTTATGTTTATATCATGTAATCAAAATATTATATATGCCTTTTTTTATATTGTAAGTAAATGACAGGAATTTACTTCCCACATTAACCAGTATTAATGTGAAGAAAGCATTCAAGATGAATTAAATTCAATCAGATCAGAAAACCAAAGATCTTGTATCAAAATCAAAGGTCAAAAGAATTTCAGATGGAACAATACCACTTTTGTGCACTTAGTTCATTTTACCAAGCTTTATACTCAAATTTATCCATTTCATTAAATAGTTATTCATGATAGAATCAACTTGGTGACTTCTTATAAGAGCAAATACATCAAATTAGGATTGCAAGCCAAAATCGTGAAATTTTAGCATAAAGAAAATCCAGATGCCACCAATCATATTAAGCGACATAGCTAAAACTCAATCAACCCTACAACAAAAATTATTTTTTTCAAAAGAACTGTATCCTGAATGCTAAATTGAAAGCAAAAGTCCGTGACTGCATGGACATGTAATCATGTATGCAGTCTAGAATAACAGGTCAGCCATGATCCCCCATTCTAAAGCTAACAGCCATTGCGCATTTCAGTACCGAGGAAGACAGCGAATGGTAGAATCTTTATGACACAATTGTTTGTTATAAAAGCTAAAAGCCAATATCAAACCTTAAGTGAATTAAAAACAAGGGGAGGGACAGTATATTGAAGCCGCTTTGGTCCTCCACTCAGGATATGCTTTCTAACCGTACATATGATCTGCAAGTCAATATGAAAATCATGATTAACATCATTTTCAAGGGGAAAAAAATAAGAAAACATGGTGCTCACTTATGAATGTGAAAAGGCAACCCGCAGGTGTCCTATAAATAGTTAAAAGTAAAGCATTACCTTTAGCATCTCCTCGGGATCATCATTATGCAGCATCTGAATAAGACGTGCAACAGAATTCTGCTCCTCCTTAAAATCCTCCTCATCAAGCTTGAGATACAAATAGAAAAATGATATTAGAAAGAAGAAAATATTCATGTTTCCAAAAATTAAGCAGGAGGTAAGTAATGAAAGAACCAAAAGAGTAAGAGAATACAAAAGGTATTAGCATAAAAAGTGATATATCCATAAGCACCAAGAATTAGAAAGGAAAACAGTTGTATTGACAATTTTACAGCAAACAATTTCAAATCACCTCATCTTGAAGATTCTCATCCTGGTCCTTGATAAGCCCTTTTATTAATTCAAACAGTGCCTCAACCTACAGAGTCCGAGTAGTAGTAAGTTATATTAGGAAGCAAGTGTCGAGAAGCAGAATAAAATTTAAGGAGAAAGCTACCTTTTCAGGGGTAGAAATGCAATACTTGCTTTTCATAATGCTCTGAATTATAACATTGGCCATAACTTTGTTTGTTCCATCATCCAAGTGTTCCATTACACGGGGATAGTTAGAAAGCTTTAGGGCAGTATCTATATCTTTATATTTTTCCAATGGAGCACTTAAAAGTGTGACAATCTGTTTAGTAGCTTTGCTGTCATCAAGCTTTCCTTTGCCAGAGAGTTTCTTCACACATGCCCCCTGAAGAAATGAAAAGAAGAAGTCAAGAAGTGTTGACTGCTGAGACCATCTAAAGCACAGGAAAGCACCCACAAAAGAAGAGAGACAATCAACAAGATTGGAAGTTACATTAAAAACAAATATACAAAGCTACAAGCTGAAAAAAAACTCAATGACATGGATATAACTTACCCAAAAACAGTACACTTTGTCTCCCCCTCCACCCAAGAAAACTGAGACAATAATTTCTTAAGAGCAAACAACACAGACCAACGGTAATGGTACTATAGAATTTCACTCAATTTTCAATCCAGATTTATTATATGAGAAAACCGTCATTGCAACCATGCCTTCAACCGCCAGAAATCATGAATATTAATACATACCCATCAACATTTGCTTCCCATATGTTTAAAAGATATGAAACCATATGATTAAACTTCACCATGCTTTTAAGGACATGAAGTAATATAATATATGATAACGTAGCACCATGCTTCGAGTTGTGGAAACAGCCTCTTGCAAAAAAGAAGGTAAGACTGCGTACAATAGACCTAAGTGGTCCGACCCTTCCCCGGACCCCACGCATAGCGGGAGCTTTGTAGCACCAGGCTGCCCTTTTGTGTTGAAAAATGGAGCGGTCATGTTTGTAGCGGGGACCAAAATGCACTCTGATGTTATATTGTGAAATTAAGAAAATATCCACCGATAAATTATCATATTCAAATTCACTGATTCTAATTGAACTTCTCATCACAATTAGCATCAAGATTGATTGCAAATCCTCGAGCCATTTAAAAGTTCTTTGCCCAATTGAATTAATCTGAGCTCAAGTAGATGGAAACTATTCATTAGCTTCATTGCTTATTTAATTGAAAAAAAAAATTTGAGAAAAATATTCATTAGATGACATTCAACAATGACCAAGTTAACTGACATTAAATAATCAATCTACCAAATTATGCCTCGAAGAATCAAAACAAATTTTTCAATCCACCCTACAGGAGATATCAAAGACAATGGTCAAAAAGTTAGTAAAAGTTACAAAACAACATGGAACTGAGTCAACCGAGTGCCAAAATCTGTAATTTGCAAGGGGAATGTACCAATATTTGATCTACATAATCAAGCCGATCAGGGTGGACATGAAGAGTAAACGTCAAAAGAGACGAATATAATGTTACAGCTCCAGCAATGGGCATGTCAATCTGTGCTTCTATCACCTGCATGAATACATATGCATCACATTCACATCTAAAAACATTTGAAGGGAAGTTGTAGTGTTTTATTATCTAATTGTAAAAGGGAATATTCAAGTCCTAAAAGTATTTAGAGAAACAAACAGCCCAAGAAATATCACACCCAGACACCATTTTTAAGGAACCTGATACCTTTCAGCAACAACAGTTAAATAAAAAAGGAAGCTGGCATCTTTCAATCAGTAGGATCCTTTCCTTATAAATTGAATACATGCATTAAGATACAAAGGCTTCTTTTGATTTGTGCAGATGTAGTAGAATCCTTTTGTGATTAATGCAGATGTAGTTGTGTGCAAGGGGAAAGCAGCAAGAGGAACCATTGGAGGTTGTCATGCCGACAAATGCTGCTGTCTAAAATTAAATGATAGGGAGTCTGACATCAGGTATTATTCTGGTTGCAATTTGAAAATAAAATATGACAAAATAAATTGTTGATCTCAGACTTCCATTTGGGACAACAAGTTGCTTTCTTACTGATCACTTTCTAAATGCTCCCCCTTTTTCCTTTCAGATCAACATGTGAGCCCTTTTTCACTTTCCCTCCCCCTCTACCCAACCCCAAATCAGTGAGCCCCTTCAATTTTGGATGCTTAATGGCAGTTATGCAGAAATTTACCTCCCCTATAGCCTTGTTCAGTTTAGCAAAAGCTTCCACTTGAAAGAATTCAGGCAATACCTACAGCAGAGAATCATATCAGAAGGAAGGCAAGGACTGTGAAGCCAGGAACCCAAGCCAGATTACTTACTTCTGCACTGGAAGCCGCATAATTTGAAAGCCTGTCCATTAACCGAGAAAGCACCATCTTGATGTCAACTGATGGCTGAGACATGCAAAGGATCACAAGAAACAGAACAAGATTTCTCAATACGTGGCATAGGGTCAGAGGTGGTATTATTGTAATACAACATCTCATAAACATACTTTTTAACACTAATGATTGAAAGGAATCACGGTGCTAATTCCAATTTAGTTATATATTCACTAATTCTCTTGTGCATTAATGCTAAATCGTTGTCCCACGGGTTTTAGCAACAATAGACCATTTAGTGCAACTTATGTCCTAGCCAATCTGAGACAAATATATCCTCAAGCAATTGTGTTGGCAACAAATGAGTGCAAGGACAATGAGCCTCCTTCATCCAAGTTCCAGAAGGGTATTTATTTGTAATTTTTCTATTTTGTTGCAATCACACGTTGCACAAATGTTGCATATAAAATGCAAGGCTAGACAAGTCACCTGAAGCTGAGGGCAAGCACCCAATAATGTCTCAAGAGTCTGCAGATGATACTCATCAGGGAAGACTTGAATCATGCAATCCATCAAATAATATTGAGCGATATCATCTTTACAATTGACGATCTGCGAAAAAGAATTACGATGCATGAATCAGAATACAGTCTCATGTAGAAGTCTTGTGGTCTTATACTTCTGAACCAAAAGGAGACCAAACAGATAACCTGCTCCAACACTCTGGGCAGCACAGTGTCTCTATACATATCAAGGTCAACACCCTCAATCTGACTCAGAACATGAAGGTTTTTCCCAACCTATAAAAAATGTCAGGGAAACAGGAGTATTCTTTTATTAGTGAATGAATGCACACTCTCAGCCTTTGCAGAGCTATTGAACAGTTTGAGGTCATTGATAATTACAAGATCGCGAAGCTCGCTTCTTTCCTTTTCCCGTTTCTCCCTTTCTCGAGCAGGTCCCTGCAGACCAAAAGCCCGATTGCAAGCCTCAACTCAAGGTCAGCAAAGAGTATGAAAGATTCACAAGCACTATAACACCTGCATGACCACAAATGATGCCCTCATGATCCATCTTTTACCTTCAAGACATGAAAGCACTGTGGCACCATGCATGTCTCAGCATGAGAGCAGGTAAAAGTGTCCATAGATATTTCAACCAACCTGATGTTGCATCCGCACCCAAAGTTTGTTCATTTCTGTGAAGTTCTGGAGCACAAATTCTACAGCATCCATCACGGTGTCAGCATCACTGCAGTAGACAAGATATCCATGAACAGATCAGAACTTAAAAACAGGTTGGTTCCAATTCAGCTGCACTTAATCACCAGAGAAACATATTATTAATGAGTAATAACAAAGGGATTGAACTGATCTCTTTATCTTGCACACCAAGGGTGGATCAGAAAGTCAATTATATTTTCTTACCCTTCATACTCGGAACCGATATCCGGTAACTTATCCCTACTGACTTGAGAAAGGTAACTCCGGAGGAAGAGCCCACGTACAGGATGTTGCACACCACGGCACATTTCTACTAGATCTTTAAGAACATCCTTAGCAGGAGCCTCCTTAGATTTTACATAAACAGATCCCACAGTACAAAGGAGATACCTGAAGAACACAAGGCAGAAAGATACTATGCATAAAAGTTGGTTCAGGGTGACACCAAAAAAGAACATACTCACTGGAAAGACAGAGAAGATGAGGAGGGATGGGGAAATAAAATCTTTTCTAAGCGAAAAGAATATTATCTTAACAACCTAACAAGTACAATGTAAAAAACAAAGACTGAGAATAGGCTTATTCAGCAAAATTTATGCATCTCGCTTTACTTTGCATGGTATAGCAGCAAATGGACATCAACAAATCAAAGGCCAAAACATGCAGTACACATTGTGTCCATAATTGGGCTTCATAGACTAAACCGAACAAATAGCTAGCCTTTTTTTGTTTTTGTTTTTTTGTTTTTTGTTTTTTTTTTTTTTTTTTGGTTTTTGTGTGTGTGTGTGTCTGTGTTTTGCCAAGTAATCTGAACGAATAGCTTTTGCAGGCATCAAAATATACAAATTAACATATCAAGGGTTAAAAAGTAAAGGAAGTTAAAAAAATGTTAGGCATTAAGTTTGAAACTATGCATGACTGAGTGTGACGAAAGAATCTAAAATAAATTCGAAATACATAATTCTATATAGCGTCTCAGAGACAGGAAGTAGGTAGCAGCATCTTCAGTACTGGATGAAATCGTTGGAAGCAAATAAGAGAAAATAAATTGGCACTTACAATCTGGGCAATATGTTGCCGGCGTGCTGCACGAGCTCATACAGCTCGACGACTGAGCAACCACGCTTGGTCTCCTCCTTGAAAAACATCTCTAGCTTTCTCAGTTCATCAAATGCTCGCATATCTAACCAAGCAAATTCGTACAAAAATCACATATCTAGAGCAAAAGCTATTGCATTGGCAATTTGTGATCTAATCAGAAGTAAACAAAGAAAATTAAGAACGAATTTGAGGAGGCAACACAAATGAAGGACGGATCGGGGGAAAGAACTCACATAGTTCGTAGTATTTGTGGGGAGAAAGCCTCGAAGTTCGAAGCTCGGAAAGCATCTGAGCCGAGTACTTGAGTGCATCCTTGATATTGTTAGAGTCCTGATGAGCCACGATCCAACAAATACGAATTTAGGGTTTACTAAGATCAAACAATAATATCTGCGCACGCCAATAACATTACACGACATAAACGTTGACTGTTTGTTACCAGAGCCCGATGCATGTAGAAGGCGTTCTGTTGGAGGCCGGCGATGCCGGCGGTCAGCCATTTCTCTTCGTCTTCGACTCCGACCGGGATCATTCTCTATCACCGATTGCTCTCCGGCGTTTGACTTGCTGCGTATACTCTGGTTTTTCCCAAAATCTCTCCACTCTACTGACTCTGGTGTTGGATCGGATCGGGGCGGATGCGTCCTCCTGAGGCTTTGTATACCGTTTTGCCTTTTCTTGCACGCATAGAAGAAGCTGACCCAAAATTCCTTTTCTCTTTTTCTCCTACAAGCTTGAAGCCAAATTTCCCTTCGCCATATTAAACATCAAATACAAAAATCATATTTATATTTTACGTATATTTCAACTAATTATTTTTTTAAATAATTTTAAATAGGCAATCTTCTACGTTAATCTGGTGCATTTCATGTTAAATTTAAAATTTAATTTCTAAAATATTCTTCAAAAAAATCGAACCATGAACAAGAAAACAGGATCCCTTCCCTTATCAACTGGACTAAACGTTTCTTGAGTTTTTAATCTAGTTAATGTTAGAACAAAAAACTATAAAAAATATATATATATATTAAAAAGGACTACAAAAATTAAGATTAAAAAAAATAAAATTGACTAATTTTAAAGACAATCTAGTAATTTTCCAAAAAAAATATGATTTGCTATGAATGAAACTCCAGAAATTTATAACGACACTCAATGTCACGTCTTAAGAGCAATTTAAATTATGTTTGTATATAAACACGTCAACCATTATTTTAAGGAAAAATTTACTAATTATCCTAACTAATAACCATAACCCCACTAAAAAAAACAATGTCCTTTTGAAATCTTGAAATCTAATATTTAATTGAATTTAATCTAATTTTCTAAAATCAAATATTTCAGATGTCTAATCTCCTCCCTCCTCCGAAAATCCTCATTTATTTTAGGATGTCAAAATACAATTGATTTTCAATATCATACATACTTTCATATGTGTTCAGTATATTAATGCAAAATTTTCAGGATTATCGTTTGGTGAAGTATAGAATTCAAAATTCAAAATTTAGAATTCCTTTCTATAAGCAAGTTTTGCATTTTTCTAAAGAATTTTGGGTTTAACTCTTTACGTATTATCACCGTCAGATTCCAAAGATTAAGGTTCTAAAACTAAGTTGTCGAGATTGATAATTTTTCTACTAGATAATTGTCGTTTTGTTATTTTTTCCCAACCATGAAAGAGGTTTTGTTCACTAAAAGATGTAACAAAGCATTATTTGTTTAATACGGTTGAGGTTGAACTCCACAATGTGGATTTCACACTAAATAATTTTTTATAGTTTGTCCCTCTATTCAAATACGTGTTGTGTTTTATTGGTTCTTAATGTGTATGATTTACTTTTTTATTTTTTCAAGAATACAGCAGGTTCATTGGCAATGTTATGCAAATATGAGAATGTTATAGCCATGTTCACGATTGACAACAATAATTTACTTGAGGATAATAATCACAGGATTAACATTTCTACTTCCAAATTTTAACCTAGTGATGGTTTGATTGTCACTACAATCAGTCAGTCGAGTGAATTTCTTGCAACGCAACACTATATATTGAAACAAATAACAGGAACACAACCACACAGGCACACAAAAATTACAAGCAAAACCCAACCTTATATTTAACTCAGGAACAAGGAACTAAGTCTTAAAATTTCGATTTGGTTCTCAAGAACAACAATCACTACTAAACCAGACATTTCAATCAGTTATTTATAAGGAACAAATGATAGTTGACAGCTTTAACTGTCTAGGTAGAAAACTAACACATGTCTCGACACTTGTCCAACCCACAACACATTGGTTATTCTACCTTATCTGTCAGCAATTGCCTATCACATGGCCTGCGCATGCAGCATAACTTCCAACAAACTTAGTCTTTCATGAGCTAGTACACAAGTACTGCGTTCTAGTTGCTTAACATCGTGCTAACACACTGCCTAGTATGTCGTCTTGTTCCCATGGTCATTGCAATGTCTGTCGATGTCATGTCATGTCACCCGCATGGTCAGAATGTGTCTTACGCCCACGTTCTGTATTGTTAGCTTGGTCTAGTGCTCAAGCATGCTTTCATGTTGCTCCCATGAATGTCGATTTTAGCATTGCGCCTAGGATCGTCGTGCCTTATTTTAGCGACATCTAATGCCCACCAACACCGTCCAACGACACCCATGTGTGCCTACGTATGCTGATACCCAAGAGTGTTGATCCTAGTAATGTGCCTAGGATCGTCTTGTGCCTTGCCTCGGCATCAAATGCTTGCTAGAATTGACCTGTGGCGTCCTATTTTGTCAACGCCCACCGTTCATTTTTTACCCGTACCAAGAATCTTGGGTAAACCATACTCACAACTTCCCATCACACCTTGGTCCTTAGATACACCTTGCCTTGTCGTGCCGACGCCCCTTAACGCACCTAAGGTTCTACCTTGCCAGGGGTCTAGAGGAAGGGGCACCTCTTTATAGTACTTTATGTAAAAAAAAAAAAAAAAAAAAAGGCAACAGTAGATATCAAAATGTATGAGGAGATATAATGGAGTCAACAATGAGGCCAGCTCACGATTGACTCCGTTGGTGTAGTCTGATGCTAAGTCCTGGTGTTTGCATATCACAAGACTTCAAAACATGGAGCCATCATCATTTAGACAAATTTAACCGAGCATGGTTAACATAACAAAGACGTTAGCTTGGACATGGCACCGAAACCTAAGCCTTCGTCTTGTCTCACCTTCAAAGGGGCTAACAATAGTCCACATTGTGGATATCAACACGACATAAAACAACAATTTAATTTAAAATATAAAGAAATGTGTTTCCCTGTTTCATATTTTGAGGTTGAAATACACAATGTGGATTTTAACACGACATAAAAATTATATTTTATTATATAATCGTATGTTGAAATCAACACACTGCAAAATTTTAAAATAAATAAGATACAAAATGGATATATATTTTTTTTATCTTAAATAAGAAAGATCATGAATTTTCATATCAAAATTACAAAATTCATATTTATAGTGTTCATCGATCGATTTATTTAATGGGATTTGTTGTATTAAACCATTTTTGCTATTTCAATTTGTTGTATTAGCTAATTTCATTAAATAATGAAAGTCAAAATCAATTATTAATAGAAGTTATATTTAAGGAATACAAAATAGAAAAGAAAAGATCCCCAGCAAAGCAAGTGGTGGCCGCAATTAATGCGTTGTCACTTTCACCGCAAGCGTACAGATCAAGTTTTAGTATAATGGACATTTCGGTCGGGTATCGTATCCACAGGGATTGGTTGAGATTACTATCAAGTACCGTGATTATCATAACCTAATTTTATCTAGGCGACAAAAATGGAATATAATTTAATACTAATACTAAAATACTAATTTATTATACTAATTACTATATTGAGACAGTTTTGAGAGAATAGGTTGTCTAGGGATTAGTTTCGTTTACGAATACGTGTTCGATCTAGTTTTAGTTTATATTAACGATGTTCGACTTATATGACAATCTCAGTTCGTAAACTCCTGTGCTACCTCTCCCGAGTGTAAGACGGGGGAATACGCGACTTTGTGTCAACGCCTAAGTCCCCCTCAACATCTTAACGACCCTAGTCCACGTGAGTCTCATCCCAACATCATCGATTGCACACAATCCAACTCTCTCCCGAGTTATTGGATCGTCGCGTTGTGTTTACCCTATCGATAATCTCAGTTCTAAAACTCTCATGTTACCTCTCCCAAGTGTAAGACGAGGGAATACATGACTTCGTGTCAACGCCGAAGTCCCCCTCAACATCTTAACGACTCTAGGTCACGTGAGTCTTGCCCCAACGTCATAGATTGTCCACAATCCTAACCCCGACTGGGTTATTGGATCATGACGTTCGTTTATTCTAGTCCGAATCCGAAATTTGTCAAACCCTATATTTTCATAACATGATAAACAAACAATACGGGACACATAATCAAAATAACGAAGAACATCCGCAAACAAAACACAAACTCAATTAAACAACGTATTCATAAATTATATTAATAATCCCTATACAACCTATGTTTAGCCAATTGTCATAACCATGTATACAATGTAAAATGGCGTAAACATGCTCAACAACTACCAAAATGAAGAAAACAAATAGAATAAATGAGCGACTTAGCGTATATCCGAAGAATTGGCGCTAGAACCGTCGAATGATCGCTTCCTCTTCATCTTCCACATCGGGTTGAGAGCTCTCCCTAAAAAATCTCTAAACATAACCCTAAAATATAGCCTAAGGCCTTAGGGGCCAAAGAGCTTGAAAGAGAGGAGGAGAGAAGGGCATAAATAAGCTAAAAAATATCTAACAAAATATCTAAACTGTGCAGAGGCCACTGCCGCGGCGGTGCATATGTTGGTTCACTATTCGCCTAGGTGGTGGAAGTTAGGAACTCTCTGTCGTTTCACCGCCTAGGCGGTGAGTTTACAGCATCATAGCCCTTCTCAGCTTCTTCACCACCGCGGTAGTGGTCTGGACGTCGCAGCGGTGGGCTTGTTTGTAAAATATTGTCACCTTGCTCATTTTTCCACCGTTCTCCGACCGTTCTCGATACGATTTAATCGTTTATGCTCCGATTTCATACATTTTCACCCCACGCACCTGTTTTAATACAAAAAGAATAAAAACATATTAAAACATATAAAAATAACTATAAAACTACTCTAAAACTAATAAAATCGGTTTAAAAATACGTAGGTAGATCACACCTATCAATTACCCCCAAACTCAGAATTTGCTAGTCCTCGAGCAAAACACCCACACAATACGAGAAAATATAAAAACTAATTACGAAATTGAAATCTAAAAATGAAAAAAATACTAAAAACAAAAATGTGTAAGTTTTGATTATCATCTACCGGCCGAAAGATTTTTCCCACATTGGCCCCCAATCCTATCAAGTTCAAGCATAAATCATACCATGTGGTGTTCTAGAATTTCAATGTTCAAAAATAGTAAGCGTCATTCTAAATCCTGTTTAAGTGTGTGTGATTAAACTCAAATATACTATTATCCATTAATTAGATGGGATTATCCCTAAATATAGTTTATGACTAAAACCTTTAACGTATAGGGAATCCATAAGCCTGACCCAAGTTCTATTCTCCACTAATATAGGCTCGGAGGTTTATGAAGATCATTAGGGCTTGATTTGGTTTTGGAATAATGGCCACGAGTATATCGGAAATACAAAATAGGTTAATTGCCGTTAACGTGACGATACCCGAGGCACATGCTTGACTCTTTCTTACTCTCAAAACCCCATAGTTTAATTAGAAACAACCTTGAACAATACAATTAAGAACGTAGTACTCACTTGTCAACAAGAAATGCAAAGATTTTTTATTTTATTTTATTATTATTTTTTTTTTCGAACACACCCCCAAACTCATTCGATTGTTACAGTTTAAGGGGTGTGCAAAAAGGATTAAGTAACACACCCTCAAACTCATTCAAATTTCTACAATTTTAGGAGTGTAAAAAAATATGGACAACATACGACAAGCATGTACTCGAATATCGAACCAATTTAGAAGTTCACCCTAAACCCAACCGCTCACATCAAGTAGCGAAATGCTAACTTGATTCACTCACATTGTGCTTTTAATTCGGCGATATATGTTTGGACAAAAATCAATCGGCTAGGGTATTTGTTAAGTGTTCAGAATTGAAACGGCTTTTAGGCTTCGACAGGGTAACGAGAGATAATTATATTGTATGGTAGGCTTCAAAAGGCTCAAGCGATCAAATGAATGCCTAAATCATATCTCCTAAACAACCTCGCCTAAGGTTTCGTCTCAAATTTCCCCCAAATCAAGTTCTAGAATACCTATTGTCATGAAATTGAGTGAAGGATAATCAGTTTCAAATCAATTAGATAGTGCTATATTAAGTTTATGTGCTCGTGCATTTAGGATCTACAATAACTTTTACTAAAACGATACGTTAAGCACACAGAACACATGAATGAGCTTTACGCTCGACCTCAAAATAATCAGGGGACAGAATCATCATCGGGTAAAGGCCCAGATGACGTCAAAACTCAGCACAAAATAACAGTTAAACTAAACAAACTAATCTGAAACAATCATGCATACGATAAAAATAGTAAAACTTAACTAATAACATAAACACATACTAAATATACTAACACATCACCACCAACTTAACACAGGCATTGCCTAAAATGACCCATCAACGATCCCAATGACAGTATATAGCATGATATTGAAGACAGGGGTTTAGAACACGTACTTGGGAGGTAAGAGAATCTCGCCTCCGACTCAAATCAATGGAGATATATCTAACTTATTTGTGACCCTGGGTTGTCTCCCAAGAAGCGCTTGGTTTAATGTCCTCGGCCCGACACATGCCCTCAAGACTAGTGAGATTTTGCAATGTAAGAAACACAAGAGTATCTATCGATCTAATATCTTCAAGCCACCTGTAGGAAAACAAAAACAAAACTACCAAAAAAATTATATACACTAAAAAATACCTAAATTAAAATCAAGTTATTTACTCACAATATCAATAATAATACTCCTTTGCCAATCCCCGGCAACGGCGCCAAAAACTTGGTGTATGTTGCCGGAAACTAAATCTGATAACAACCAATCCCCGGCAACGGCGCCAAAAACTTGGTGTACGTTGCCGGAAACTAAATCTGACAACAACCAATCCCCAGCAACGGCGCCAAAAACTTGGCGGCCGCAATTTATGCGCTGTCACTTTCACCACAAACGTACGAATCAAGTTTTAGTATAATGGACCTTTCGATCAGGTATTGTATCCACAGGGATTGGTTGAGATTACTATTGAGTACCGCGATTGTCATAACCCGACTTTATCTAAGCGACAAAAATGGAATATAAAATTTAATACTAATACTAAAATACTAATTTAACTATACTAATACTATATTGAAATAGTTTTGAGAGAATAGGTTGTCTAGGGATTAGTTTCGTTTACGAATACGTGTTCGATCTCGTTTTAGTTTATATTAACGGCGTTCGACTTATATGACAATCTCAGTTCGTAAACTCCTCTGCCACCTCTCCTGAGTATAAGATGGGGGAATACGCGACTTCATGCCAACGTCGAAGTCTCCTTCAACGTCTTAACGACCCTAGGCCGCATGAGTCTCGCCCCAACGTCATCGATTGTACATAATCCAACTCCCTCCCAGGTTATTGGATTGTCGCATTGTGTTTACCCTATTGACAATCTCAATTCTAAAACTCCCCCGTCACCTCTCTCGAGTGTAAGACGAGAGAATACGTGACTTTGCGTTAACGCCGAAGTCCTCTTCAACGTCTTAACGACTCTAAGTCACGTAAGTCTTGCCCCAACGTCATAGATTGTCCACAATCCTAACCCTGACCGGGTTATTGGATCATGGCGTTCGTTTATTCTAGTCCGAATCCGAGATTTGTCAAACCCCGTATTCTTATAACATCATTATCATAACATGATAAACAAATAATACGTCACACACAATCAAAATAACGAAGAACATCCACAAACAAAATACAAACTCAATTAAACAACGTATTCATAAATTATATTAATAATCCCTATACAACGCATGTTTAGCCAATGGCCATAACCATGTATTCAATGTAAAATAGCATAAAATATACTCAACAACTACCAAAATGAAGAAAACAAAGGGAAGAAACGAGCGACTTAGCCTATATCCAAAGAATTGGTCCTAGAACCGTCGAACTATCGCTTCCTCTTCATCTTCCACCTCAGGTTGAGAACTCTCCCTCAAAAATCTCTAAACCTAACCCTAAAATATAGCCTAAGGCCTTAGGGGCCGAAGAGCTCGGAAGAGAGGAGGAGAGAAGGGTATAAATAGGCCAAAAAATATATAAACTGTGTAGAAGCCACCACCGCGGCCATGGGATTCACTGCCGCGCCGGTGGGTATGTCAGTTCACTATTCGCCTAGGCAGTGGAGAAGGTAGTGGAAGTTAGGAACTCTTTGTTGTTTCACCGCCTAGGCGGTGAATCCCACCGTCTAGGTGGTGAGTTTACAGCATCATAGCCCTTCTCAGCTTCTTCACCGCCGCAGCGGTGGGCTTGTTTGCAGAATCTTGCCACCTTGCTCATTTTTTTACCATTCTCCGACCGTTCTGATCGTTTATGCTCTGATTTCATACCTTTTCACTCTACGCATCTGTTTTAATACAAAAAGAATAAAAATATATTAAAACATATAAAAATAACTATAAAACTACTCTAAAACTAACAAAATCGGTTTGAAAATACGTAGGTAGATCACACCTATCAGGAAGCAAAAAACTATATCGTACAAGTGATTGTTGAAATCAACACATCTACAAAGTTTTTAAAACCAAAATAAAAATAAAAATACACAATCGATATAATTTTTATTGTTTTTTTTAAAAGATCATGAATTTGCACATAAAAACTACAAAATTCATAGTTAAAGTCTTCGTAAATCGATTTATTTGATGGGATTTATTGTATTAAACTAATTTCTCAAATAACTGAAATCAAAATTAGTTATTAATAGAAATTATATTTAAAAAATACAGAATAGAAATGAAAAGATCCCTTGTGACGCATACATGAACTATATCTTACAATATACCTACAAAATTGTAAAATTTAAAAAATACAAAATAAATAATCTTGAGCGGATTTTAATTTAGATAACAAATTTAGAGTTCAAAATACAAATTTCATAGTTAAAGTGTTCATAAATCGAGTTACTTGATAATTTTTGGTGTATTAGCATATTTCCTAAAATAACGAAAGTCATAGATCAATTATGACGAGGGTATTTTCGGGCACCACTGAGTCAGAACCTGGAACCCAACCACGTGTTCATCCTCGTCGTGTCATGGACACATTTCGAAGTCCACAGTGTCACGTGGGAACATACGCCGACCAAAGCTCCTCCCTGGAATTCCCTTTGCACCCAGGAAGGAGCAAGATGCCCTGTAGAGAAGTTGCTACCCTGAGCTCTGTGCCATGCCCTAGACAGCAACTTCAGAGACGTAGCCATTCATCTCGATCGACTCCCCATTCCAGCTTATTTTTCCTCTAGGACTCCACGGATCTCCACTCTCCTCTACCAGCTCACCACCAAAAGCCTAACAGAGGTCGGGATTCGCCAAATGAACCCAAAACCCAAGCCCAGTGATTATCTCCTAAACGCTCCAGATTATCGGCTAAACACATGGTTTTGCCTACTAACCGTGTTTAGGCCTGACTGATCATCTCCAATACCTATACATACCAGGGGCTATGCAAACCCGAGGAAGGCTTTATTACGCAAATACTTTGAGTTCATTTGTTTACTTGATGCATTTTTACACCTTTTCTCTTTGAGCTCTTATTCTCACATCGAAGGGGTTTCACCGGGATAAATCTTGGCCTGAACCTTCTGCAGGTACCACTCCTTGAGGAGTAGGACTCTGGACACAGTAGGTTAGTCCTCCCAGGACCTTGTACAGCTCATGTGAAGAATTTTCAACCGTGACTTCACCTCAACAAAAGGACACATGTTATCTCATTGGACCATACTCGAGGTGTTAACCACTTTGGGACATCAACAATTTGGTGTCGTCTGTGAAAATTGTATAAAAAGCCTTCCCTTGATTATTTCTCTCCGCTCAGCTGAGCTTGGATGATCATAAGGTCTGGTCGAACAGATAAACCCGGAACAGAAGAAAGAGAAGACATGTCAAGAACACTAAGGATACCCCCAACTCCCACTAACGAGGATAATTGTCCCCCTCCCCCCAAGACTAGGCAGGATGATCCACTCTACCACTTGGGACTGTGGGACAGACTTCAGGAGTTATGGAGGCATCTCGGGTTGATCTCCTTGAACACCAAATGAGTGTGTTCAAGTCATGCGTACTGGTGGCGGAATATTACGTTGCCACTTTCACCACAAATATACGGGTCAAGTTTTAGTATAGATGGGAAGGAGTAAGAGTTGTCGTATCCACAGGAATTGGTTGAGATTATTATCAAGTACCGCGATTGTCATAACCTAACTTTATCTAGGCGATATAAATTGAGTTTATAATTAATTAATACTAATACTAAGTTAATAAATCTAACTATACTAATATTATATTAAGATGTTTAGGAAAAATATTGCCTAGGGATTAACTTCATTTACAAAAACGTGTTTGATCCCGTTTAGTTTACAATAACGGCGTTTGACCTATTCGACAATCTCTGCGTCGTAAACTCACTCGCTACCTCTCCTGAGTGTAAGACGAGTGAAAATGCAATTTCGCGTCAACGAAAAAGTCCCCCTCAATATCTTAACGATACTAGGTCACATGAGTCTTGCCCTAACGTCATTGATTACATACTTTCTAACTCTCTCCTGGGTTATTAGATCGTAGCGTTGTGTTTATCCTAATCTGAATTTGGGGTTATCTCTCCCGAGTGTCAAATTCCGTATTCTCTAATTATCTAAACAAATATAATATCAAAGAATAACGGTAAACACAATCGAAATAGCGAAGAACAACCATTAACGAAACACAAACTCAAACAAACAACGATTTCATAAATATTATTAATCCCTAGATAAAATCCATTTAGCTCATGGCCATAACCGTTTTTACAACAAGAATAGAGCTAAACATGCTCAACAATCTAATAAAATTAAGAAACTATAGGGAGAAACGAAAGAACTTAGCTATAGTCTGAATATTTACCGCTAAATCCGTTCAACGATCGCTTCTCCTTCTTAGCAACGTGTTCATCTCCTTTGGAATTGTTGAGCACTCTCCAAAATACTATCTAAAATATCCTAAGACCTTAGGGGTCTCTAATGGTCGGGGTAGAGGAGAGGAGGAAGATATAGGGCTCCAAAATATTTAAATAAATATCTAAAGTGTGTGCAGAGTGACTACCGTAGCAGTGGGTTTCACCGTCGCAGCGGTGGGTAAGTCGGTTTGGTCACGACCTTGGTGGTGGACTCAGGGGTGGGAGCAGAGACCTTCCTGTTGTTTCACCGCCTCAGCGGTGGGCTTTCAAGAATATATTGGCCTTCTCTGCATATTGACCGCAGTGGCGGTAGTCTGGACGCCGTGGCAGTGGGCTGCTGGTCTAAATTTTGCCCTTATATTTGTTTTCTCACCATTCTTGATCCGATTTGATCGTTTTATGATCTGTTTTCATCATTTTTCACCCCCACACACCTAATTTATACAAAAATAAATAAAAACATATTAAAATACTATAATAACACTCAAAAACTAACAAGTTCGTTTAGAAATAGATAGGCAAATTACACCTATCACGTACAACTCATCCTCGTGCACTTGCCGCTACCCCTTGTTCAAGGTGGACTAACTCTCCAGACTATAGTGCCCGAGGAGCCACCTCAAGACCACGATATTTTCATGAACACTTTGAATGGGCATGTGCTCGAGAGCCGCCCTCCGCCTCGCAAACCTAAGTTTGCGGAACGAGAGAGGGGGGCCCCCCGCAATGCCAAGATCTCCACCTCTTCTGCCATGCGAATTTGTGACAAGGGACTTGTCTGTGACCCCTAACGGTCGAGCTCTTCATCATCCAGCTAGGTCCAACCTCAGAGGCCGGCTCAAACATAAATTCGACTCCTACTCACCTTCCCCCATCACTATGTGGCCGAAGCTACAGGTAGTTATATACGGGGAAAGCTCTTAGTAGGGAAAATTGTAGAGCGTCGCCTGGCTGACATAGAAGCCCGCCTCCAAGAGGTCAGTGGGGGTCGGGCAGGACTAAACATTATTACGAAGGTGAGGCCTCCGTTTGTGGAAGAAGTTCTGAAAGAAGTAGCGCCGAAGTACTTTACTCACCCCTAGATGAGTTCGTATGATGTAATGTTAGATCATGTTGACCACCTGTCCATGTTCAAGTCTCATATGGACATGCAGGTGGCCTCTGTAGCTCTGCGGTGTAGTGTAAGATCTAATTTTTGCATGTGCATATTTTTTTTTAATTGCATTTTGTAGTATTTAAAAAAAAAGAAAGTCAATGTGTCATTTAAATTTCACATCAATTTTTTTTAAGGGGTTATTATGATATTTAAAAGTTTGATTTTGACTTTTAAAAATTTGAGGGGGCCAATTATTATTTTAAAATGTTAATTTTAACTTTTGGGCTTAAATGATAATTAAGGCAGTGTTTGGTAACAACTCTCATCCCAACCATTCCCATCCCACCCTAGTCCGAATTCGGGGTTACCTCTCCCGAGTGTCAAATCCCAATTTCTCAATATATCTTAACAAATATATAAATGAAGTGAAATAATAATAAACACAATCGAATAGGCAAGAACAACTGTTAACGAAACACGGATTCAAACAAACAACGTATATTAGTAAACTATATCAATCCTATAGATAATCAACGTTTAGCTCTTGGATATAACCATATATTCAATAATAATTCATATATACATGATCAAACAACCAAAAATGAGTTAAGAATAAAGAGAGAAACAAGGGAGGATAGCCGTTATCTGAAGGTGGCGTCCGTAAAAACCGCTCCAATCTTGTTTCCTCTTCTCCAATTTTTTTCCTCCACTTTGGTTGGTTGAGAGCTCTCGAAAACACTCCCATAGTGTTCTACAAAAAATCAAAATGGAATGGGAACAAAAAAGGAACAAAACAAATATTTAGAAAAATATCCTAAAACTTTACAGGTAGGGGCTTCACCGCTGCAACAGTCAAAAGCACCGTTGCAGCGGTGGGGATGTCGGTAGGCTCACCACTGTAGCGGTAGAAAATTAGTGGCATTCTATTCTTTCATCACTGCAGCGGTGAAGCTACTACTCTTTCTTTTGATCCTCTTGATCGTTTTTCCACCGATTGTCTCATTTTTCAACCGTTTTCGTTCCTAACCCCTATTTTGAATATAAATAAATAAAAACAAATTAAAACATAATAAGAATACTTAAAAACTACCAAATTCGATTTGAAAATAGATAGATAAATTTTACCTATCACTTGATGCTCAACATCAAGGGTAACAACCAGATCATCTCCAGAGATCAATTATCTGTACCCGGGAAAAGACCAAGGTCATCCACCAAGGGCAGGGAATTGATCGGGTCTAAGGGCCTACAGTTAAGTACGTCTCCCTACTAATAGACTATAAGTCCAGTGTTTTAAAAGGGAAGGTGTTCCTGCATGGACTAAATGGAGATAACCTGAAAAGATTCTTGAATGAGCTTGACTATGGAGAACTCCCCGATGACCAGCCACGGGGGACTAATCGCTACATTGCGCCCCTTCGGATCGAGAGGACCAGGCACCTTTGAAACTCTCCTCCTAAGTCCACAACACGATTTCTTTACGGTCAACTCATGCTCCGGACTGGGGGTGCTAGTGGTCTATGGCCCTGGGTAGAGATGATAAGTTTTTAAAAAAAAAAAAAAATCAAATTTTACAACTCTAAAAACAGTACCAAGTAGAAAGCGACTTGACGAAATCACCGGGAGGAAAAAATAGACTATGAAGTACCCTGGCTATGTCGCTTAGAAGCTTACACGCTCGCGTATAGAAAAGTAGGAATAAGTGAAAATGAGTGTACAAAATCCTAAGTGTTGAACAAGCGACAGTCTAGAGCTCAGTCCTCTCCACCCTCATTATGAGGGGCGTCCGTGCATAGAGAAGTAACATTATTCTCGCCCTCCTCAGGGGGGCCCTCGTCATCTTTGTCCTCTCCAGTGCCTCTGTGCTTGGCACAACCCTCCGTCTTTGGGAACTTCATCCCACAAGGCCAGCAGAAGAATCAAAATACAGGTAGTAGATAGTCGTCATGGTAGTCATCTCCAAAGGCACCGTCCAGGGGTTCAGCCTCAATACCCCGTGACCGCTATCATCAGGTTTGGCGGGCACTGCCCTGCCATGCTATTCCTAGTCAGCAAGGTCCCAATGGCGATCCTCTCCAAAAAATGCAATTCAGGGCCATCCAGAAGTTTCGCCTCATCTCCTCTGGTTGGCATAATCTTATCCTACGCCCTTCGCCCTGCCATGCTCCCTCTGGCTAGTAGAACGCAGATGGGGGCCTTCTCCAAGTGTATCGATTAGAGTTCAAAGTAAGCAGTGCCCTGACGTGCTTAATGTGCTCTCCCCTCAAGCCTTACTCGTCTAGAGAGTAACCACAAAAAATATCGTGTCGAAGTAAAGCCTAAGACTCAGGGGCCCCAAAAAGACCAGCCAGGGTGGCTTGGCAATGCCATGCCTATCGACATGCAGGTCTGTTGGCACGCCGACTTACCCTGAGGGACTAAAAACATGTTGGCCCCTTGGGGCCAACGCTAACCCCAAAAAATGGGTCCCTAGCCCTCCTAAAGGCTAGCTACCCAGGCTCAAGTATCCTGCTAGCCCCAGTTGGTCCAGTGTACCCGACCCAGCAGCGATCGATCGACCGCCCTGGCTATCGGGCAATCCTTGAAGAATTGTCTGTCTTGCCCTTTGCCCATTCGTAGTGCACGTCTCCTGGAGTTGCATTTTTTATCTTTTCTGCGATGAATGCCAGTTTATGCGCCGAATATGTTAATAGTTCAAAAAATGTTGCCCAGAAAATTGAGAATTTCGGGATCGTCCTGTCGTGCTACCTAACCTCGGAGTCTTGCCGTATGGGGGCCTATTTCAAATTTGCTCCCCAGAAAAAGTCAACCGTGAGAAAAATATTTCCCATAAATTCAAAGAAATTTCGGAGTCACCCTGTCGTGCTACCTTACCCCCGGAGCCAAGCCGTATGGTAGCCTATTCCAAATTAGCCCTCCAAATAAAGTTAACGGTTAGAAAGTGCCATGAAGAACTCTGTCGTCGATAGGGTTGCCCAAAAGGGCACGTGTCTGCCTCCCAAGATGTCTAATAGCCTGGAGGCCAGCGCCGTGGAACCCAAGACCTGCAGGCCAGCAAGACAGACCTCTGGTCAACAAAGAGCTCCAAAGAGCCGACTAAGGTTTTTTTTTCATGCTTCAAAGTCTCTAGGATGCCTATTCCAGCCAGAAATTGATATCCCTGACCGTCTCGCTTCCCTTGCCATACAGAACTAAGAGGCAACTAATAAGGGTATTTTTTAACATCACTGAGTCAGCACTTGGGACCCAACCACAGTGGAGTACTAACAATTGCTCTCTACAGCCGAAGATGCTTAATATGAGATAATCAAAAGAAATAGATATTGGTGGCTCTATTGAAAACAACATGATTAGTTCAAATTAAAATAAACAATCAGTGAAATTCGAATTTCAAGCACGATTAATCGAAAAGCAACTCAACTAAGGTTCAATTGAGATTCAAGAGAGCGAAATATACCTTTCGACAGTAGAGAACATCAACGTTTCTTATGGAGGTCTGGACGCCGAAAACATCAGCGTTTCTTCTATCCACTTTCGCTATTAATTAATTTTAATTTCCTTTTTTCATTTCTTTCAACAAAATATCAAATAAAAACTAAGAAACCCAAACACCCACACACGAAATAATATTGATCCCAAAATTCAACTATATTCAAATCCGAGCTATTTTCAAAAGCAGCATGAGTTGTTGAATAAAAAAAAGGTGAAGATGAAGAATACCTTGATGAGCAAAACCTGGCTGGAAATTTTTAATATAAACATGAAATATTCAACCCCTATACGAAAAAATAGATGCAAAATTGACAAAAACACAAAATAATTATCATGAAGATGAACTTAAACCTTATATCTGGTGAATCCCTTTAGTTCAAATCACAACAACGATTCATTCAACAGATAAGAATTAAAGAAGAAATCATCCAAAAATTAAACTTTAAACAAATTAAAATATGAACCATATGAACAAATCATAGACAAAGAACATATTCCAATTTTTCAAAAAAGAAATTCAGATCTATGTAAGTTGATAATTCAGAATTTTATAGAAAAAATAACCATTACCTTCATCCAAATCCCTTGTGTCTATTGAAGCAAAACTATGTAAACCAAATCCCCTGCGAAACAAAACAATGAAATGTTATCAGAACAGAAACCTTCAATTTATCGTCAGAACAGAACAAAAACACTAACTATAGTTAGTTGCATAAAAACTTCAATTCAATGTTACGTGGATTGAGGCTATGTGGGATAGTGTAAGGAAGGCCATATCTGGGCAATTCGAACCAAAATATGGAAAATCGAACATAGGTTTAGCCAAATCGTGGCTGTGATGATGGAAGAGAGCGTGAGTATTGGTGGTGGTAGCAGTGTTTTGTGATGCCAATCTTAGGTGAGGGAGGATTCAACACTCCAGTCGTTATAGTGGAGTGCATTTAGAGAAACTGAGAAATGATATTAAGAGAGAAGGTCGGTAGCAATGGTTGAAGTGGTGGTTGGGTAGTGTGGTGGCATGCGTCGATTAAGAAGGCAAGATATAAAGAGAGACAAAAACATACCTGGGCGTGGTCATGGAGATGGAACAACGACGGCACAATGACGGCGATAGAAGAGCGATGGCACGGTGATGGCCATGGAAGCGAGAGAGAGAGAGATGCAATTGCAGAGGGTTTGGGCAGATGGGAGCGAGAGAGAGAGATGCAATTGTTTAGAGAGACAGTGTTGTTATGTTAATTAAAGAGACAATTAGGGTGACAAATTGATTGGTTATAATAAAAGAAGAGTGAGAAAATTAAGGGAATTAGACATCTTTGTTTCCATAATATTGATAGACGATTAGGAATTAAGGATGGAGAAAATTAGGGTGGCGTCTAGTAACCGTTTCGTGCCTATCCCATGCAGTGGGAAGGGAATAGGATGAGATGGGATGGAATGAGAATTTTGTTTTCTTCTTTAGAACATAATTGCGTTTGGTAATGACAATTTTTTTTTGGATCCAAGAATATAATCACGTTTGGTAACAATTTTATTCAAGAAATAAAAAATAAACCCTAAACCACAATCAAGAAATCATCATGAAATCAAACCCTAAACCCTAATGGAAATCAAAATCCTAAAATCCAATCGAAATCGAAATTGAAATCCTAAACCCCAATCGAAATTGAAATCCTAAAATCTAATTGAAATCAAAATCATTTCGACAATCGAAATCCGATTTGAGTTTCGAAATGGAAATCGAAATCCGATTTTGAAATAAAAATCGAACATATTGTTCGATTTCGATTTCGAAATCGAAAGGGTTCGATTGATGAGGAGGTCGGACGACGACGATGGACATTAAAATCATTCGATTGAAAGGGTTTCGATTTGGATTTCGAAATCGAAATCAAAATAGGGTTTTGTTTCGATTTTGAAATCGAAACCCAATAAGCACCGAATGAAGATGACGACGGATGATGGCGGATGGACAGATGAAGACGACGATAGAGGATGTAAAGAAGACGACGACGATGAACGTGATGAAGACCACGACGATGAACTTGACGGTTGAAGAAGATGACGTACCAGAGAACAACGGTTGAAGAAGACGATGTACCAGAGAACAACGGTTGAAGAAGACGACGACGATAACGAACGTGATGGATGATGACCATGGAGGATGACGAAGGTGAAAGTGATGGAGGTGATCATGGAGGCCAAAAACACAGTTGACGGTGATCGTTGTTTTTGTTTTGGTTGGGAATGGTTTTTTTTTTTTTTTGGTTGGGAATGGGTAGAAACAATTTTTTTTTTTGTTTCTCATTTTTTTCACAAAAAGTGGGATGGATTAACAAACTCCATACCCAAAAATAAATTTCAAAAAAGTGGGAATGAGATGTGAACTTTTGGGATGAGAGTGGTTACATCTTTCATTCCATAATTTTGGTGTCTCTATTCAAGGAATTAAGGTTATGATAGAAAACTAAGAGATAGATAGAGAAAATTAGGCCCTATTTGGTTAGGTGGCGTTTGGTTAGTGTTCTCACTTTTTTGAACCCAACTGGAATGGGTTGGGTTGAGTTGAATTGGGTTGGGTTGAGAATTTTGGGAACAGAATTACGTTTGGTAACGACAATTTTTTTTTGTGCTGAGAACAGAATGTGTTTGGTAACAATTTTATCCTAAAACTAATTATTTTTTTTTTGATTTTTTTTTTGTTTGGTGGCGGCCGGACGACCGGCAGCGGCGGCGAGGTGGCCGAATGGCCGCCGGCGGCGGCGAAGGTGGACGCCGGCGGCGCAGACGGTAGCCGGAGGTAGAGAAAGGTCGCCAGAGGTAGCCGGAGACGGCGGTCGGTTGCCGGACGGTGGCCGGCGGCGGGTGGTGGTGGTCGGCCGGCAGATGAAGTCGGAAATTGAGAACTTTGGGTTGAGTTTTTTGGGCACAAAAAGAAACAACTTTTTTTTGCTTCTGGTTTCTTTAGGATTTTGAGAATCAATTCTTATTTGTTGGGTTGGGTTGGGTTAAGTTTTGTGTTTGCCAAACACATTCCCAAAAATCAAACCCAAAATTTTTTGGGTTGGGTTGGGTTGAGTTTGGTTGGAAACACTAACCAAACGGGGCCTAAGTGTTCCCAACCAAACCCAACCCAACCCAACCCAAAAATTATGAGTTTGATTTTTGAGAACGCGTTTAGCAAATATAAAACTCAACCCAACCCAACCCAACCCAAAAAAATAGGAATTGATTCTCAAAATGTTAAGGAAATGAGAAATAAAAAAAATAAAAAAATAAAAAACTTTTTTTTTTTTTTGTGCCCAAAAAACTTAACCCAAAGTTCTCAACTCCAGCTACTGTCCGACGACCACCCGCTGCTGTCCACCGCCACCGGCCGTCGACCATCGTCGAACACCGTGGGTCGCCGTTCGTTCGCCGCCGCCGGCGTCCGGCCGCCAAACACAAAAAAAAAAAATTCAAAAAAAGAAATTAGTTTTAAGATAAAATCATTACCAAACACATTCTGTTCTCAGCACAAAACAAAAATTGTCGTTACCAAACGCAATTCTGTTCCCAAAATTCTCAACTCAGCCCAACCCATTCCAATTGGGTTCAGAAAAATGGGAATACTAACCAAACGCCACCTTAGGGAATAAAAAATTATATACATGTTTTGTAATTATATATGTCCTTATAAATCAAAACGTCAATATATATATATATATATATATATATATATATATATATATATATATATATATATTGACGTTTTGATTTATAAGGACATATATACACATATGATAGTTATCCCGGAAGATAGCTATCATATATCTATTATATAAAATAAGACGATTTTTTGACTGATTAGGACAAACTTATGACTAAGACAAAAAAATATAATTAGGACAAACAAAATTCCTGACTAAGACAAACAAAAAATGTGACCAGGACATTTTCGACACATAAATTCAGGGCCATAAAAAGAAACTGAGTTTATCGAAATAGAAATAAGATTATATATATTCAAAAATTACATCAATAACCCATATATTATATAATATTACAATCAAATCCTATAATTATACTTACAAACCAAAAGTTACAAAATCTTTATTCATATCTCAAATTTTTCGTAATATATCAAAATAACCCAAATGTATTAAAAACTATTATTTTCAAAAATATAAATTTTTAGGGTATTACAATTGTAATGACCCGATCAAGAGGATAAGGGCGATGAAGCCAAAAAAAATAATGAGGAGGCTGGTGAAGCAGAGGTGGATTAACTTTCGACGCTTATTCTTCTAGCGGCTATCCCATATGGTAGCAACACGTACTCCTCCCTTTCTTCTTCTCATCTTATTTCTTCCTTTCTTTGGCCTTCTGCATTTTTCGATCTCTCTCTCTCAATTGATATAATAATAATAATAATAATAATAATAATAATAATAATAATAATTAATACGACTCACTCCTTTATATATAATATATTATGCATATTAATAATTCATGATGTCTATTCCTTTATATATAATATATATTAATATATTATATATAATATAAATATATATATATATATATATATATATATATATATATATATATAATAAATCAGAACTGATATATTCATGACCGTCGGATGAGAGATAAAACTTTAGACATTTTAAGACCGTCGAATCATTTTAATTTACCTATAAAATCAAAATGAAAAAATTAGAGTTTACATTTTCACTTTTTACCTCTCAGCCGCGCACTCACTCTTACTTAGCCCCATGGTATACTCTCTCTCTAAAATCACCAGTACCTCTAGCTTGCTTCCTGAGCCCCATGGTATACTCTCTCTCTAAAATCACCGGTACCTCCAGCTTGTTTCCACACCACCACACAACCACTTTGTGGCTGTATCTTCCACCTTACAACCTCTCTCTCCTCATCTCAAGCTTTTCTCTCTCAACCGTCACCCTTGACCCCCCCTTCTTCCTCGCTCCCTCTACCTTCTCTTCGCCACCGCCACCGCCACTACCACGCCACGACACCGTGCCGCCTAGCCATGCCTCACCATCACCCTTACCATCTTCGCCTCTCACTTCAAAGAACAACATCGACTTCAACATCGGTGAATCTCCCCCATGACTACTGCTCATGCCACTGCTCTTTACAAGTACGTTCTCTCTCTCTCTGTCTCCTTCAACCTCAATCATAACCTGGTACGCCATGGCCACCAAAATCGAACCCTAATCTCAAAATCGAATCATCCCAATTAGATTTGAAATGGAGACCACCAACATTTCTAACCTCCAAAATCTGAAATCAAGACCACCACACAATTGCAGCAACCGTCACCGCCACCCCTCATCGAAGATTTTCTCCTTTCCATCTACAAAACTGAACCAAAGAACTGATTTTTTTTTTTTTTTTGTTATTTAACATCTATTTTTTAGAGAATACCCTAATCTAGATTTGTTCATTTTCATAATTTAATATTGCCAATCAAGTTGCTTTGCAATTCACCATATTACTTCACTTCTCAATTGCTAAACAATTGGACAATCAAATAGCTGATGATGATTATAATTGATAGATTTATTTGAAATCATATGCAACATAGATATGGTATGCCTACTCTTGCAGGTATTTAACTGTGTTTGGATGATTAAAGAAATTTATTTACAAAAGAGAACCTTGAGGGTGCATTTGGTTAAATTAGTTGAAGAAGGTATTTAACTATGTTTAAATTATTTCTGTTGATTTAGCTGAATGCATTAATATGTTGAGCAACGTCACCACACTTTCTCATATAATTCTTTTATGCATGGGCAGGTATAACCATTCAGAATTTGTGGATTTGAAGAAGATGTTTTCATCCAAGTGTCACCCTTCAATTCAGGTTTCAGGGTAAATTGATTATGTTCCAAATATTTTGTTTTTGTTCTAGATATTCAATTTCTGTTTGTTTCTATTCCAACTTTTTGTTTCTATTCCAAATTCGTTTGTTTGGATCTGTTAGTCACATGAAACTGAAACTACCACTAAAATTGTTTCTATTAGTTCATATTTTCATTTGTTGCAGTTAGTTTTGAAATTGTTTCTGTTCCGATTTTTATTTGTTTTTATTCCGAATTTGTTTGTGTCCCGAAATTGTTAGTTCCAACTTCCTATTTTCATAATATTTAATTTCAAACATCATGTGTATATTTCTCACAATTGGAGGAGATTTACACATTTCAAAACTTTGAATTCTCCTTACTTTGTTCTTAAATGTGAGCACCATGAAAATTTGTGTTTAACAAGCTGTGAGGAAATCTTATGATTACTATTTTCTATCTTTAAGCATTTATTTCTTATATTTTGTAGCTGGCAGAAATTGTAGGTTAATTTATTATCAAAGCGATTTGAGACTGGAGAGACAAAAGGTGAATCAGGAAATATTCTTGATGGCTTTCTTTGGAACAGTGAGACAAGCGGTAAGTGCCTTTCTGTATGCTACGCTTTGAAGAAAATATTGCATTTCTGTTTGGATTAATTATTACAGGTTGGAAGAACCCCCATCATCTTTCGTTTGAAAATCTACTTTAACATGGTTCTTAATTAACAAGTCGACAGTTATTTGAAAGAATTCCTTATTAGTTAGATTGCTTGACTATATAAAAGGTTTGAAAGAATTATAGTTTAAGAATTTAGAAATGATAAACAAAAAGATGAAAACAAAGACTAATATTGTAACAGAATTTTTCTTAGTAAGGTTTCAACTGGGACTTTATGGATGATTTAGAATTTCCAAGTAGGTGACCATGCTAGGACTTGCCTAAAAGTAGTATGTGTTTCTGTTCTGATTTTTCATACGATAGGGTTTTAATGTGGACTCAAAGTTCAATTATTAATTGAATAGTGTGTTTTCATTTCTTACTAATGCATTGAAATTTAATTCTCCTATTGTTCATGATCATTTGTGAATTTGTTAATTGTAGGTTTTTTGTATCTCTGTAGGTCGATGAAAAGATGAAATAGAGATTGCGTTAGTGTATGATTTTCGATTATGTATGTTATTTTCTTTTATTTTTATTTAATGTTATATATTTTATTTTCTTTCATCTTTATTGAATTTTATTTATTTAAACTTAGTTTTTGAAGTGTTAGATGTTTTGAATATTTGTTGACGCTCTTTTTTTTGTATGGACATTGAAATTTCTTTTTGCTAAATTACATTTTTTACCCTTTGTGTTTCTACTTAATTGTACTGTGTCAAAAAAAAAAAAAAAAAAAAAAAAAAAAAAACACTCTTGCAATATTATGACTTAAAGTTCATGATATTTTTTGGTATTCTTTGGCATTAAAGTAGGCAAAAGAGACTTATCAATTGTTATTCAAAGGCATGTATCTAGGTACTTTTATTTTGTTGTCATTAGGAATCCACTAGCCTTTTCATTTATTTTTGTTAAAACTTGAGATAAGGAATTTGATATTGTATGAAGGTATTGTGAAATGGTTCTTTAGATTGTATAGGTGGATGGTGTTCTTCAGAAATTGTTCATGGTCTTCAATTGAATGGGTTGAATTAATGTTACTTGGTTGTTTAGTTTTTTTTTTTTTTTTTTTTTTTTTTTTTATATTTCTATTTTATTTAAGTGTACTACAATTAGTGGTTTTGTTGTTCAAAATAGAGTTGTAAGTATATTATTTCATTGGTTTCTTGATCAATATTAAATTGTTAACAAATCATGTCGTACGGTGCGTTTGATGACTCTGGGTTTTATGTGAATTGGGAGCAATAAATTTTTTTATATTTTTGTTTCCTAATTTTTGATGAGTCTCGGATTAAAAAAAAAAAAAAAATTGTTTCATTATGTCATTAGAAATTATGTCAAATTTTTTGGGGTTTAATATTTTTTATGTCCATGCATTCAGGCACGAGTTATACGCTATTGTATATATATGATAGCTATCATCCGAGATAGCTATCATATGTATATGTGTATATAAATATATATAAAAAATATATATAATAACAAAATTTACTATTTTTGTTTCTATCTTTTAACTTATCCGTAATTTACTATTCATGATATTTTCAAAAATTACACTAATAACCTATATATTATATAATATTACGATCAAATCCTATAATTATACTTACACCCCAAAAGTTATAAAATCTTTATTCATTCCTCAAAATTTTCATAATATATCAAAATAACCCAAAAGGTATTAAAAATATCATTTTCAAAAATATAGATTTTAGGGTATTACAGTTGTAACGACTCGGTCAAGAGGATAAGGGCGATGAAGTCGAAAAACATGATGAGAAGGTTGGAGAAGCAACGACGAATTATCTTCCAACGCCTATTCTTCTGGCGACTCTCCTGTATGGTAGCGACAGTGACAAAGGCGGAAGAAGGGGATAGCATTGTGTATAATCAGTGTTTATGAGAGGACTGGAATGAAAAGAAGATTTGTATTTCAGTGCGAGTAGAGGTTACTTGAGAGTGAAATGAAAGTTGTCTCATACTAGATTGAAAAATGGGTCTGTATTTCAGTGCGAGATTGAGGAAATTAATTGATGATAATTTTGTAATTTATTTTATTTTATTTTATTCTTTTTGTTTACAATTTTTATATTTTTTACTCAAAATTACAAATATACCCGTAAAAATTTAAGCATACTGATATTTTTCTTTCTAACTTTTAATATTTGCATATTATTCTAAAATATGTATTGTTTTTAACTTTTTAATATTTTTATATTACTCCAAAATATATTATTTTCAAGTTAATTGACCGATCTTATTTGTTAATAGACACAATATTTACAAAATAATTGCACTTTTTTGTAGTTTACACTTTACATTATATTTTTCTATTAATTTTTAAATTGAAAGAAAAAAAAAACTAAATTGACATTCCTAATAATCACCTTAATTTTTGAATTGAATCAATTATTAATTTCACTCTTAAAATTTGAGTACAACTGGCTTTTAATTTCCAATGCTTTAATATTCATATATTTGAAAATGAGTTTGTTCAATTTTCAAATAAAATATTATAGATTTTACTCTTAAAATTTAATTATAGCTATATTTTGCTTCTTATTTTTAGGTATTTTATTTTCATTTTGTTATATTTTTTCAATATATTTTTCTATTGTTTATTTTCTATTTTTTCATTTATTTTTTTAGTTTTTATTTTTCATATTTTATTTTTAGTTTCTAATATAAACTATAGATGAATTATGAATATATATATAATATATTATATATAAAGGAGTAGGTCCCTTAAATTATTATATATAAAATATATATATATATATATATATATCGATCGAGAGAGGGGATGAACGGAGAAAGGCAAGAAGAAAGAAAGAGAAGGGAAGAGAGAAGAGAAGAAGAAGAAAATGATGATCTATTATAAAATCTGGTTTCAAGTAGGGTTCTTTATTTTTTTAATATTGCTATTTAATCTTTCCATTTATTGTGTTATCCGTGCTATAGTTGTGGTTTAATTATAACTGTTGGTTTACATGGATTATTTATAATCATATATTGTGTGGCAATTATGTAAGATATATGTTTATGTACTACATGTTGGATTAGTTGGATACACATGGTAAAAAGGTTAAAATCCTACTGAGCGTTGCTCACCCTTCCACAGTATTTATTACAAGAATTACGAAAAAGGAGCTGTGCTAAAATTTATATTAGATTTATGTAGTATATTATGAATTGTACCACATACTGTACATGTGAATAGTACCGCACGTATAAGTAGTGTAGCGTATTGATTTGTGTATTTTAACTTTTTAATATTTTTAATTATTGTAGCCTTTGCAATAATAATGATTAGTAATAAAGTGGGGGCTAGATTAATTAGTATTTTACCTTTATTTCTTCGTAATAAAGGGAGAAGCTAAGTAGTGGCCCTAGAAGACCAGGTCCTTATAGGTGTTATGAGAGCTTAGGTTATAGATTTTGTAGAATCGGTGAGTGTCGTGTTTATAAGTAGACTACAGGATATGTCACTGAATGGAAATGATCGATTTAAAGGTGTTTATTGTCTTCTATATAAATTATCAAATTATATTTCGTACTAAATTATGAAAAAAATGTTGATAAAAATGGATAATTTTATGACGTTAAATAGATCAAGTAAGATTTTAAATATAGAAAAATTATTTTTATTATCCTGCTATGCCATAGTTGTCTTGTTAGGAGGGCATGTCCTGCAAGATGTTATTGGTCCTTACCGGAGGACAAGTCTTGTAAGACGTTGTGTTTTGACCTGACAAGAGGGTAAGTCCTGCAGGTGTTAAAAATATGTTGTTAATTTAACAAAAGAAGTTGAATATGGAATTGATTATGAATATATTGCATTGTGACCTGACAAGAGAGCAAATCATGTAGATGATAAAAATATGTTGTTGATTTGACAGGAGAAGTTGAATATAGAATTGATTATGAATATATTGTGTTGAGACCTGATAGGAAGGCAAGTCTTGTAGGTAGTTGAATATGTTGTTAATATGGTAGTTTATACCATGTGTTGGCTCCTACCATTAGAGATATTGAATGACCATAACATTGATGGCAACTTTAAATTGCATAGATGTATAGGTTATGGTGTCGTTATAACTCCTAATCATGAGGTAAACGATCTTATGACTAGCCATGAAGTGTGTGGTACTTTATTATATAAAAGTTGAACAATTATTTAAATTCAGTTGTTTCAGTTTGATGATACTTGTGAGATTTTGATATTGCCTAGTGTGGTTATATTTTGTTTTGGAAAGTGAATTTTGATAAATGTGATTGATCTATAAATTATTTTTGTATTATGAAGACAATACACCGATAAAATATTCAGATAAATATTAGTTTAATGCTAACAATAGGTAGAATTGGAGAGTTGTGCGATTGTTGATACTATTGGGGTAGTTGTTGACGATATAAAAGTTTGGCCTTTTGTAATATAATAGTTCTATACGTATAGTTAGTATTTTGATAGGCCACACGTGATAATTTGACAGTTTTTAGTATTTAAAAATTTATTTGAGTTTGATTTTTAAAATTTAAAAGAAGGCCAAATGTCATTTTGAAATGTGAAGCCTAAATGGTATATTAGAAATTTAAGAGGGGGTTTTGTGCAATTGTTTTAGAGACAAATGCAATGTGTGGATAAGCTTTATTTGTGAATGCATGTATAGTGCCAATTGTAAATTAATTAAGACATTATGTGATTTTCATGCAATGTATACCAACACAATTTGACATCATTACTTGTATATTTTATTGCATGCGATGTGAGTATTGAATTCATTTAGGTATATATGATGTGATATATATATATATATATATATATATATATATTGAATTATTTGTACATCTATAATATATGGGGGTTAAAAGGTAATTATTTCTTTACTTATTTTGAGAAAATTCTATTGAAAGTCTATGTTGATATTGAATTTTATGGGAAAGACTAATTAATTTATGGGCAGTAAAATAATTGTTGTAGACTTTTAGTTTTAATTCTCTTCAGGAGAAACCTAGTGATGGCCATGGACAACCGAGTCGTTACATCAAGTGTATTTGAATTAGACCAAAATTTCTCAAAAAACTGTCTTGGAATCATCAAAACCGATATGATTTGGCTAAGAACCCGAAACAGTCAATATGTTTGCTGAAACAGTTGGTTGACTGATCACACCCATTTGGTCGACCGCCCTATGCTAAGGCTGAAATAGCCATTGGCCTTACACCCAATTGGTTGATCGACTCGATCAATGAGCACTTATTTTTCTCCATTTCATCCACTAACTCATTCGGTTAACTGACCCTTCTTATTCGGCTGACTAATTTGATCAATATGCTTACTTCTTTACCTATTTCAGTTACTGTTTCAAACGGTTAACCGATTGCTTTTCTTGGTTGACTGATTTGATCAGTATCACTCTATTTTAACTCCCAAAACTCACTGTTTTAATAAGTCGACCAACCTTTTTTGCCAATTGACTGAATTGATCTGAAAACATAATATTTTATACTTTAAAACACATTTTTCAATTAGATCAATTATTAAAATATTTCACATATGGAGCACATAATAATTCACATATCAGGATCTTAAACTTATTGCTTCTTAATAATGCACATCAAATTAATTCATTTTAAGTGTTATACGTGATCCTAATTCGGGTTGCATTAAGACTATATATGTAAAGATTTGTTTTCACCTAGTTGTCTTCAATATCTGCAAAACTCTTCACGTCTTCATTATTTCCATCTTGCACTCGTTATAATTTCTTCAAAGATTCCTCTACTTAAACAAGTACGGTTAATTAGGCGAAACCATGAGTTTAGCCGATAATCTAAGGCATTTAGGAGATAATCATAGGGCTTGGTGATAGGTGTAATTTATCTATTTATTCCCAAGTCGATTTTGGTAGCTTTCGAGTATTTTTATAAGAGTTTTATTATGTTTTAATACGTTTTTATTTATTTTATCTTAAATTAGATATTTGGGGTGAATAGGGGTGTGCACGGGTCGGGTAGACCGAAAATTTGACTCACCCGCCACCCGACCCGAAGATTGTTGGGTGAAGAATTTGCAACCCGCTGCCGACCGAAGGTAGGATGAAATCCGACATTTTTCGGGTCTGTCGGTTGTCAAACGGGCTCGGGTGAACTCGGGTCGAACAAAAAATGATGAACAAGAACAGGTCAAACATATATAATCGACGAACAAGAAGAAAACAAACCATCAAATTGCTTAATCATAATTAAAACAAAATCCTAATCGAAAAACAAATTCGAAGAACAAATAATTAAACACTAATTGAACTTGGAAACAAAACACTAAACCCTAATCCATATAGTACAAAATAAAAATTGAAGAACAAATCGAAGAACGAATAGAAAAGAAGAACGCTAACTTGTAAATCGAAGCGTCGTGGAAGATGATGTAACTTACGATTACGAAGTAACGATTTGTAATCCATTACGATTACGAAGCAACGATTTGTAATCCATTACTAACTTGTAAATCGAAGCGTCGTGGATGTGAAAATCGAAGCACCATGGATTTTCGAAGTGTCGGGACTGAGGAGTAGTTTGATGAGACGGCGAATGAACCCTAAAATCAGAAAATCCTTTATATACTATAGGTGCAGTGGGCGGGTCGAGTGAACTCGGGTGGATCATTCTATTACCCGCTAACCGATCCAAAAAAATCTCTCTTCAGCGGGTCTACCCGAACCGACCGTTTTTTATGCATCAGAACCCGCGTTTTTTGGGTGCGGGCTGGGCGGGTGCAGCGGGTGGGTCGGGTTTACGGGTTTCTTGCATACCCCTAGGGGTGAAAAAGAACTAAAACGGTCCATAAACGATCAAAGCGGTGGAAGAACGGTGGAGAAAATGAGCAAAAAGACAAAATTCAAAGCCTGCATCTACCGCTGCAGCGGTGAAAATACAGAGAGTTTGCTGAAGCTCCACCGCCGCAACGGTTAAATTGCATAAAGCTCTACCGCTGTAGCAATCACCTGCCAGAATCCTACCGACCTATCCACCACTGCAGCGGTGATCCCACCACTGCAGTGGTCAGGTGCCAGATATTTTAGGATATTTTAGATATTTTGAAAGATTTTGAATCCTATAAATATTGTCCCTCTTCTCCCCAAACAAGGGTAGACGTTTTCGGGAGTCTTGAGAGCTCCAAGGCTATTCAACCAATAGAATATCACAATGCAAAGAAGGAGGAAGCGTTCTTAGAGCGGTTTTAGCGACGAATTTTTGGATAACGACTAGTCTCCTCATTTTTCTCTTTCTCTCTTAGATTTGGTTGAATGTTTGTATATGTTTAGCTCGTTTCTAGTTGTATATAAGGCCACAGCCATGTGTAGCTAAACATATATTGTCTAGGGACTGATGTACTTCACAAAAATGTTGTTTGAATAAAATTGATGTTTTGTTAATGGTTGTTCATATTCATCCTATTGTGTTTATTGTTATTCCACATTTATATGCTTGTTTAGATATACTGAGAATACGGGATTTGACACTTGGGAGAGGTAACCCCAGATTTGGACTAGGGTTTAAAGACAACGTGATGATATAATAACCTGGGAGAGAGTTAGAAAGTGTGCAATCAATGATGTTGGGGCGAGACTCATGTGACCAAGTGTCGTATAGACGCTCGAGGGGGACTTCGGCGTTGACGCAAAGTCACATATTCATTCACTTTACACTCGGGAGAGGTAGTGAATGAGATTTTGATACCGAGATTGTCGGATAGGACGAACGTCATTAATGTAAACTAGATTAAAATGAACATGTTTAAGTGAACGAAGTTAATTCCTAGGCAATAATTTCCCTTAAGCGTCATACTAGTATATTAGTATAATTAGTTTAATTAACTTATTATTAATATATTTTATTACAAAAACTACATTTTTTATCGCCTAAATAAAGTTAGGTTATGAAAATTACGGTACTCAACGATAATCTACACCAATCCCTTTGGATACGACAACCCTAACTCTTCCCACTCTACTAAAACTTGACCCGTACACTTGTGATGAAAGTAGTGACGTATCTATGCGCTACCACTTGGGTTATTGGGCCCATTTGGCAAAGCCCGCCAACCTCTGTCAAGCCTGTGGTGGTGAGTTGGTGGAGGAGAGTGGAGATCATTGGAGTCCTGGAGGAGAAACGAGATGAAATGAGGAGTCAGTCGAGGTGAATGGCTACGTCCCTGAAGTTGGCCGTCTAGGGCACGACGCAGAACTAAGGACAACAACTTCCTTGCGGGGCACCTTGCTTCTTCCTAGGTGCAAATGGGATTCTAGGGAAGAGCTTCGGTCGACGTATGTTCCAACGTGACACTGTGGACTCCAGAATGCGTTCATGACATGACAAGGATGAACACTCATCCAAACTCGTTTTTAAATTTGTATTTTCAGTTTTAATTTATGATGCCTGAATGTATGTAACAATTACACACACAAACACATGCATATGAATACATATATATACTGATGTAGTTTTGATGCTTCTATTACTGTTCGATGTTTTTTGGGAATAGAAAAACAAATTTGGTAATTATGTTCCTATGTTTTCTTCACATGTTTCTGTTTCTAGATCCTGGGAACTAAAAAAAAAAACTATGAATAGAAAAATTGGTTATTGGGATTGGTTGTTTGTGTGCATTTGTTTTCTAGAAAGAAAAAAAAATGGTTATGTTCTTTCTCAAAAATTTATTCCAAATATCGGTGAAAATAGAACGCCTACACTCCTTAGGAATATATACGAAAAGTTGCTCAATGTTTGAGGGTTTATATATTTGCTTGGTTATGTTATGGATTTATCTGTTTCTACCTAATGTAATTTTTATATATGTCTGTTTGGATCTGTTTGTTTATGATAAAAAGGAAAAAAAAAATTATCTCTAAAAAATCTGCATCTTTCAAGCTGAAAAAACGTTGCATTACTTGTTGATTTTTTATTTTTTATTTTTTTTCCAACAGGTAGTTTACATGTAAATTCGCCCAAAAGACTTGTTTGCATGTAAGATGGATGTATTACTGATAGGTCAGTATTGTACACTGACTTGCAAAATGTTCTTATTACATCTTTTCTGTATAATATGTGCTGATTACGGGGATGTGCACTTGTTATATGGTTTGTTTATATGCCCAACCAAGTTGTCTTGGCTCCTCTTCATTAGTTCATCCCATTTGTTTGCTTCAAGTTGATTGGATTGCGGGGATGGCTTAAAAACCTAACTCTTCTTCGCCTGACCTTGCATCCTCATAATGGCCATATGTTTTTTCCCTTTCTTTTTTTCCTCTCAAAGTTGTTTATCTTATGTTGAATCTCCTATATGTGAAAAAGGTGAACACACCTAACCGTTTTGGATGAATTGAATACTTGGGATTTGAAAAGCTAACATTTGTTCCCATACAAGTACAATATATAAGATATTGCTTTACTTTCCTTTATGCCTCCCAACTTCTCTAGAATTAGGTTGGATCAAATGATCTGATATGTAGATATGCAACACTTGATTTATGTTGCAAAGAGTTTATCTTTTTGAGCACATGGTGTGACCGTACACTCAGTAAACTGGTCATTTAATGGTTGATTATTTTTATATTATTGATTTTGATTTTTTTTACGTTAAAGCTTTCATGGCCGAAGACACTGGTCAACATATGGCTCAACATCAAGATAAAATTTGAGGTATCATCTTTTGTTTTCATTTAAATTAATAGTTGCATCCCTCTTTTCTCTATGCAGACATGGTAAGTTATAATTTATTGAGTAAATTATAAGCAAGAATTTGAAATATTTGACTATATAAAATTGTTTTGGATTTGATAAATAGCTTAAGTTATATTTGTCAACTCTCATATGATGTATTATTGTATTTTATATTTTTTGCAAGGAAATGAATAAATAATTCATTTTAACTATTTTGTTTACTTATGCAGGGGATCTTACAACTATTTTGTTGTGTTGGTTTGAAAACAGATTGTTAAAAATGGTAATGTTGTATAAACAAATTAAATTATGCTATTTTTTTTAATTTTTTTTTTAAATTTTGGTTAGTTATGTTCATTTGAAAATGCAAGTTGAGAACCTGAAAAATAAGTGGTGTTTTGTCATTTTTTTGAATTGTTGGTTAAGTTTTGTTCATTAATATTGTTTGTGTTGGTTATTATTCTATTTATTTGAAACCTTAAGAATGTTGTATAAATATCAGAGAGTTCGGTCATTTTTTTCATTTGTATCTATATTATTAATTTGTGCCTAATTGTAGTTCACTGCTTTTGAAATTTCTTCATATATTTTTTTAATTTATAAGTTTTGGCATTAGTTTGCACGATCATATATTTTTTATGAATTGTCCTTAGGCTAAGGCAATTACTATATTGTATAAATGGATAGAGTTTTGTTAATTATAGTAGAAGTGTGTTGTTCATTTAAAAATATGTGTTAATAACTAAATTGTTGATTATTGGTTTTTGATGTTTGGAGTTTTGTGTTTGGACTTATATTCTCTAATTATATTTTTGTTGTTGAGTTCATTGATTTTTTACCTTAATTGCCTAAACATTAAGGTTATATTTTTTCGTCCATACTTTCAGGCACGGGTTATACGCTAGTATATTTATATTATATATAATATAGGGAAAATTATATTTTAAACCCTCTAGGTATTGACGAATTTCTAAATGGTCCCTCTCCGTTTGAGCGTTTCATTTTAAACTCTCTATGTATCAGCATATTTTTATTTGGTCATTTTGTTAAACAAATTGTCCAAACTAACATAATTTTGAGGGCAAAATTGTCATTTTTCATTTTTAATCATTTTTTAATATTTTTTTTCTTTTCTTTTTTTCTTTTACCCATCTCTCTTTCTCTCCCGCTCAACACACTCTCTCTCACGCCCTCTTCATCCCTCTCCCCGCCTGCCGGAACCACACCCGTAACAAGGGGTGAACCACCCTCTGTTATGGGGGTTCGAGCTGTTGTATGATAAGCCCACAGCATGGGGTATAGGTCTTCTAACTATAACCTCTTGGATTTGTCCAACCTGGTCTTTAGATTTTGCAAAATGGTCCGATTAGTGACTTCGACTTGACCGTTAGCTTGGGGGTGAGCAAAGGAGAAGAAGTGTGAGCTGATTCCCAGTCCAAAGCAGAGCTCGACGAATAAATTGTTGTCGAAATGCTTTCCGTTATCCGAGACGATGGCCCTGGGAATGCTGAAGTGGCATATCATGCTCTTCCAAATAAAGTCTCGGATCATTTCCTTGGTGATTCTGGCAAGGGGCTCAACTTCTACCAATTTCGTGAAGTAATCGATGGCGACGACTAGGAATTTCCTTTAACCGATCCCCTGAGATAAGGGGCCAATGAGATCTATCCCCCACTGGGCGAAGGGCCATTGGTTGGTTATTAGTACTAGCTCGGTTGGCGAGGCATGAGGATGCACGGTGAACCGCTGGCACTTGTCACATTTTTTCATAAATTTTCCCGCATCTTCGAGCATTTTGGGCTAGTAGTAACCCTTCTTCTTGGCTGGTGTGCAGAGCCCTCGTAAAACTTCTCTCATAACATAGTCGGTCTCCTCAAGCCGCAGACACCTGGAGAGTATAGACCTGAGAAGGACTTGCAATACAGGATGCCGTCTATGAGGGCATACCGTGCTGCCTAGTACCGTATTCTCCAGGAATGAGCTTGGTCCTTAAGTCGCATACCATTGGCGAGATTGCTCATGAACGGATCTATCCAGGTCGGATCGGAGCTGAGGGTACAGATAGGAGCGATTTTGTCCTAGGAGACAGAGCTCGACTTGACCAGATATTCTGCAGGAATCGTCCTTTTGAGAGAATATTCCACTGCTGAGGCTAGGTTAGCCAACACATCAGCATGCCTGTTCTTTTCTCAGGGTATTTTCTTAACTTAACAACCCGATTTTCTAGGGTCATCACACGGTTTCTCTCCTTGGAAAATAAACACTAACCCGAATACCCGCTAATTTATTATCAATTATCCCAAGAAATTTTACAGATTAATTATTATTATTATTATTATTATTATTATTATTATTATTATTATTATTATTAACACATGCACATATGCATGTGTAGTTTTATAAAACAATTTGAACTTTGTGTTGTCTTCCTAATAAGAAGACAACGTATGAGTTATTGATTATTTACGCTCTGCCCCCTTAAAAATAAAAAAAATATTAATTATATTCCAAAACTCTTAAAAATATATTTTAATATTTTTGGGACTGTTTTGCGAATTTATGGTATAACTAATATTTGATAATTTTTTGGAGTTAAATGTTTGTTTTAAATTGATTTTAGAAGCTTTGGGACTATTGGATTATTTAAAATATACTTTTAAGAGTTTTGGAATATAATTAATATTTTTTTGAAGGGGGCAAAGCATAATAATCAATAACTAATGCATTGTCTCCTTATTAAGAAGACAACATAAAGTTCAAATTGTTTTATAGAACTACACGTGCATATGTGTATGTGTTAATAATAATAATAATAATAATAATAATAATAATAATAATAATAATAATAATATAATAATAATAATAATAATAATAATAATAATAATAATAATAATAATAATAATAATAATAATAATAATAATAATAATAATTAATCTGTAAAATTTCTTGGGATAATTCATAATAAATTAGTGGGTATTCGGGTTAGTGTTTATTCTCCAAGGGGAGAAGTCGTGTGACAGCCCTGGGAAACCGGGTTGTTACATTGCAACTTCTTGAAGTTCTTCATCAAGGCCTTTACTCTCTCTAGGTAAGTCACCATGCTCGGATCCTTAGTGAGGTACTTACCGTTGACTTGATTAACCATGAGTTGGGAGTAGCATAAGACCTGGAGAGTCTTCACGTTGAATTCTCGGGCTAACCTCAGCCTGGCCAAAAGAGTCTCGTACTCAGCCTCATTATTTGTAGTCCGGAATCTGAGCCTGAGGTATAATCAATTTCCTTCTTATCTGGGGCGACGAGAACCATCCCAACACTCGAGCTGTTCTAATTTGAGGACCCGTTGGTAAAGAGCTGCCATGAATCGGGGTGCATGCTGACTGAGCTAGGGGACACGCCGGCCTGGCAAGCTGATGGAGAGGTCTTCTCGGTAGTTTCTTGTTCGGTGGCGGGCTCTTCATCTGGGAAGGTGATGAGTGGTTTATTTACCAACAAATTAAGTATTTTTAGATTCAAATATTTGTGTGTTTTCATACATTTTTGTTAGTTTAATATGTTTTTGTGTAATTTTATAGGTTTATATAAATGGGTGAAAATATGCAAAATTAGTTCAGGTGTAGTAACTTCAAGTTCATTTTTTACCACGATTCAATCCAATTTTGGAAACTCTCAAAACATGGATGTTGTAGATATACATCTTAGATTCCCATAGGTTTTTTAATCACCTCAATTGAAGTTCGGACAAAAACGTTACGACCAAAAGAAGAACCTGGTGCATCACTGCAGCGAACTTTTTCATCGCTGCAGCGATGGTTCCCATTGCTACAGTAGTGATCTGGTAGTAAGTTTTTGTCTTCCCATCGCTGCAGCGATCCGGCACCAGCTGGCATTGATTTTTTGAAATGTTTTACATTCCCACTCATTCTCACTCCAACTAAGAACATTTTTGGGACATTTTTGAGAGCTCAAAACTAGAACCAAAAGGAAGATAACACATTTGGAGAAGAGGAAACAAGATCAAAGCGGATTTTACAGACGTGGAATCATCTATTCTTCAGATAACGGCTATTCTCCCATATTTCTCTCTTTCATTCTAAGTTCTTATTGGTTGATTGATCATGTATATATCATTTTTAGTTGAATATTTGGTTATGGCCATGAGCTAAACATATATTATCTAGGGATTGATGCAGATCACGTATATGTTGTTTGATTAAATTGTTGTTTCGTTATCGGTTGTTCATCCCTATTCGATTGTGTTTACCATTTTTTTACTTCCATTATATGCTTGTTATGGTATTTTGGTTGATTTGAGAATACGGGGTTTGATACTCAGAAGAGGTAACCCCAGATTCGGACTAGAGTTTAAACACAACGCGACGTTCTAATATTTCGGGAGATTATTAGAAAGTATGCAATCTGTGAGGTTGGGTCGAGACTCATGTAATCGTTTAGATGCTAGATAGGGATATCAGTGTTGACACACATTGCTTATTCATTCACTTTACACTCGGGAAAGGTAGTGAGTAGTTTTAGACACCTAGATTGTCGGATAGATTAATGATCGTTAATATAAACTAGACTAAATCAAACGCGTTTAAGTGAACAAAGTTAATTTCTAGATAATTTATTCTCATAGATGTTATTCTTAGTATTGTAGTTTAATTAGTTAGTATTTTAGTTTAGTTTATCGTTAAAGAAAAACCCAAAATTGGATCGCCTAGATAAAGTTCAGTTCCGATAATTGCAGTACTTGGCGACAATTTAATCCAATCCTTGTGGATACGACAACCCTACTCTTCCTATACTATTAAAACTTGACCCGTATATTTGCAGTAATGTAGCGACGAATAAATTCCGTTTTCAAGTTTTTGGTGCTATTACCGGGGATTGGTTTTTAGATTGTTGTTGATATTTTAAAAAAGTAACTTTATTTTAATTTAGGCATTTATTTTATTTTTAATTTTCGCTTTTAGTTTTGTTTGTCTTGCGAGGTACTTGAAGATGTCTCATCAACAAGTCCTCTTGAGTTTTTCTCAACGGGATTCTGAGTTGTTCTATTGTGCTGGGAAACGATACAATAAGTTGCTAATTTGGTTCCTCAATCATAGTTTCTCAAGGGAGTGTCAATTACTGAACTTCCTCGATGGGTTACAAGACGCAACAAGAACTTGGGTGAAGGAAGAAAATGGTACCACCTCATTCGACGGACTAACTGCGGACAAAGCCTATTGGTTGTTAGAAGACATGGCGGAGTTTGAATGTCAAAGTTGGAATTATTCAACAAGCTACTAAAGCTTGGGGGATAGTTCCAACGTTTCGGCGCTATGGATTGACACCCTGAACCAACATGTGGAGAGTCTTCTCCCGCCCTGGAAGAGATGTTCGATGAATTTATAAGTTTCTACCTTCCCATCGCTGTACTGACCCGGTACCAGCTAACATTGATATTTTGATATATTTTGTATTCCTACTCATTCCCACTCATTCCGACTCCAACCAAGAACATTTTTGGGGCATTTTTGAGAGCTCAAGATCAAAACCAAGAGGAGGATAACACATTTGGAAAAGAGAGAATAAGATCGGAGCGGATTTTATAGATGTGGAATAATCCATTCTTCAAATAACAGCTATTCTCTCTTCTTTCTCTCTTTCATTCTAATTTCTTGTTTGTTGATTGATCATGTATATATCGTTTTTAGTTGAATATTTGGTTATGTCCATGAGGTAAACATATATTATCTAGGGATTGATGTAGATCACGTATATGTTATTTGATTAAATTATTATTTTGTGATCAGTTGTTCATCCCTATTCAATTGTGTTTACCGTTCTTTTACTTCCATTATCTTCTTTGATGAGGGTATTTTTGGGCACCTCTGAGTCAGCACTTGAGACCTAGCCACGTGTCAACCCTCGCAATGACAGGGACGTATTCCGGAATCCACAACGCCACGTTGGAGAATACATCGACTACGGTTCCTCCCTGGAATCTCATTTACACCCAGGGAGGAGCGAGGAGCCCCGCAAGGACGTGCCGCTCTGAGCTCTACGCCGTGCCCTCAGCGATCAGTTTCAGGGACTCAGTCGCTTACCTCGACCGACTCCCATTTTCATCTTGTTTCTTCTCCAGAACTCCACGGATCTCTGCGCTTCTTCACCAGCTCATCGCCACAGGCTTGTCAAAAGCCCGCAGGCTTCGCCAAATGGGCCCAAAAGCCCAAGCCCAACGATTATCTCCTAAACGCCCTGGATTATCGGCTAAACACTAGGTTTCGACTAATTAATCGTGTTTAGGCCCGACTAATCATCTCCAACGCCTATATATATCGAGGGTTATGTAAGCCCGAGGTACGCTTTAATGACTTACATTACGTGCGAGTTCATTTGTTTCCTTACTATATTCTGTACCTTTTCTCTCTCAACACTGATTACCACACCGGAGGGGCTTCACCGGGATAAACTCCGGTCTGAGCCTTATGCAGGTACACTCCCTGGGGAGCAGGACTCTGGACACAGCAGGTCAGTCCTCCCAGGACCCAGCACAGCCCGCTCGAGGACTTTTCAATCGACGACTCCACCTCAGCAAGAGGACCCACCTGTCATCCGACTGGACCATACTCGAGGCGTGTACCAGTTTTATGCACCAACATGCTTGTTATGATATTTTGGTTGATTTGAGAATACGAGATTTGACACTCGGGAGAGATAACCCTGGATTCGGATTAGAGTTTAATCACAATGTGACGTTCTAATATTTCGAGAGATTATTAAAAAGTGTGCAATTCGTGAGGCTGGGGCAGGACTCATGTAATCGTTTAGACGCTAGATAGGGATATCGATATTGACACGACTTTCTTATTCATTCACTTTACACTCGGGAGAGGTAGTTAGTGAGTTTTAGACACCTAGATTGTCGGATAGATTAATGACCGTTAATGTAAACTAGACTAAATCAAACACGTTTAAGTAAATGAAGTTAATCCCTTGATAATTTATTCCCATAGACATTATTCTTAGTATTGTAGTTTAATCAGTTAGTATTTTAGCTTAGTTTATCTTTAAACAAAAACCCAAAATTTGATCGCCTAGATAAAGTTCGGTTATGATAATCGATGTACTTAGCGATAATTTAATCTAATCCTTGTGGATACAACAACCTTACTCTTCTTATACTATTAAAACTTGACCTGTAAACATGCGGTAACGTAGCGACGAATAAATTCTGCTACCAGAAGGTCAGCTTGGCTATGAAATCAGCCAGGACCTACCCCTTTATTGCTGTCCTAGGGCGATACTCAATGTGGAATTGGACCAGTTCGAGGCTATACTTCATCAATCGCCTAGAGACATTAGGGGAGTGAAGTATTTGCCTTAATGGCTGGTCGATCAAAACCATGATGGTATAAGCCTAGAAATATTTCTTGAGTTTTCTCGAAGTGATCAGTAGAGCGTAGGCCATCTTTTCAAACTTTGTATATCTAGTTTGGGCAACAGTAAGGACCCTACTAGAGTAGTAGACCGGGCTCTGCACACTGGCCTCTTTGCTAACCAGCGCAACGCTTATCGCCGTGGTAGAGGCTGCCACGTACAAAAGTGGTTTCTCCCCCCTTCTGTGATGTACTGAGCAGTGGTGTTAAGGAAATATACTTATTCAATTCTTGAAAGGTGCTGTCATACTCCTCAGTCCATTCAAATGCCTTATTCCTTTTGAGGACTGTGAAAAAAAAGAGGCATTTCTTAGACAACTTGGAGATGAATCGGTTCAGGGTGGCCAATCGGCCTGTCAACGTCTAAACATTCTTCTTATTATATGGGGAGGCCATACTGAAGACTACGCTAATTTGGTAAGGGTTGGCATCAATGCCGCGTTGTGAGACTATAAACACCAAAAACTTGCCAGCTGATACCCCGAAGATGCATTTGCTCGGATTTAGTTTCATATGGTGAGCTCGAAGTTTATCGAAGCACACCTAGAGATGACCGAGGTGGTCTTGGGCCCGAATGCTCTTTACGAGCATATCATCGATGTAAACCTCCATTATCTCCCTGATTTCTTCTTTAAACATCTTATTCACAAGCTTCTGATAGGTCGCTCCGATATGACGAAGTTCGAAAGGCATGACCTTATAGCAGTAGGTGTCTCTGTCCATGATGAATAATGTCTTACTCTTGTTGGGGGAATACATGGGGATCTGGTTATAGCTGACATAAGTGTCGAGAAAACTGAGCTACTCGTGCCTCACCGTAGCATCGATCACGATGTCGATCCTTGGAAGGGAGAAGAAGTCCTTCGGGCAGACCTTATTTAGATCCTTGAAATCCATGCAAAGTTGTCATTTGTTGTCGGCCTTAGGGACTAGGACAACGTTGGCTAACCAGTCTGGGAATTTGACATCTTCCATGACCTCTGACCGAATGAGCTTATCCTTCTCTTCTTCAATTATTTTTTGCCGATCTGGATGATACTTCTTTCTCTTCTGGCGAATGAGTGAGTGGTGCACGTCGGCATAAAGCCGGTGAATTGCCAAACTGGGATCGATCCCACGAAGCTCATTATGGGGCCAGGCAAAAATGTCGTAATTCTTTCTCAATAGTTCGGTAAGATCGGCTCACTGCTTAGGGCCGAATGATAGGTGTAATTTATCTATTTATTCTCAAGCAGGTTTTGGTAGTTTTCGAGTATTTTTATAGTGTTTTAATATATTTTAATACATTTTTATTTATTTTGTTATAAATCAGGTATTTAGGGTGAAAATAACTAAAATAGTTTATAAACGAGCAAGTTGGTGGAAGAACGGTGGAGAAAAAGAGCAAAAAAGGTCATATCCAAAGCTTGCATCAACCGCTGCAGCGGTGAAAATATAGAGAGTTTCTAAAAGATCCACCACTGTAATGGTCAAAATGTAAAGAGCTCCATCGCTGTAGCGGTCATCCGCCAGAATCCTACCGACCTCTCCACCACTACAGCGGTCAGCGCCAGATCTTTTAGGATATTTTAGGATATTTTGAGATATTTTGGATCCTATAAATATCATCTCTTCTCCCCCAAACACAAGGGTAGATGTTTTTCGGGAGTCTTGAGAGCTCCAAGTTCATTCAACCAAGAGAAGATCATCAAGGTCAAGAGGATGAAGCATTCTCGGAGCGGTTTTAGCGTCGGATCTTCGGATAACGGCTAGTCTTCTTGTTTCTCTCCTTTATTTCTTAGTTTGGTTGAATGTTTTGAATATGTTTAGCTTGTTTCTAGTTGTATATATGGCTACGACCATGTGTGGCTAAACATATATTGTCTAGGACTTGATTGACTTCATGTAAACGTTGTTTATATAAAATCGATGTTTTGTTAATGGTTATTTATGTTTATTCGATTGTGTTTGCCGTTATTCCACGTTTATATGCTTTTTATGATATACAGAGAATACGGGGTTTGACACTCGGGATAGGTAACCTCGGATTTGGACTAGGGTTTAAACACAACGCGACGATCTAATAACCCAGGAGAGAGTTAGAAAGTATGCAATCTATGACGTTGGGGCAAGACTCATGTGACCAAGTGTCTTACAGATGCTCGAGGGGGACTTCAGCATTGACACAAAATCACATATTCATTTTCACTTTATACTCGGGAGAGGTAGTGAATGAGATTTCGATACCGAGATTGTCGGATAGGATGAATGTCATTAATATAAACTAAATTGAAACAAACACGTTTAATTGAACGAAGTTAATCCCTAGGAAATAATTTCTCATAAACGTCATATTAGTGTTATAGTATCTTAGTATAATTAGTTAATTAGATTAGTATAATATTTATTAACAAAAATATAAATTTGTCACTAGATAAAATTAGGTTATGACAATCGCGGTACTTAACGACAATTCTAATCTAATCCATGTGGATACGGCAACCCTTACTCTTTCCAATCTATACTAAAACTTGACCTGTATACTTGCAGTGAAAGTAACGACATATTTTACATGCTACCACCGAGCCGGGCTCCTATCCTTACCGTCTTATCCGCGATGGCGGGGTGAATGGAGACTTAGAGAAACTCTTCATGAGGTTGGGGAACGAGCTCTTCATCTCGAGGATCATCAATCGGGATAAGCTCGCTTCCACCGGTTAGGGCCACGAGCTTGGGAGGAGATCGACAAGGGTCCCCGAGCTCAGGCTCTACCTGTAATTGCTATTCCATCTCCATGGCCCTACTCGTACAAGTCCAGGTAGCCTTTTGGTCCCTTGGACCTCGCCTACCCCAGAACTGGTGGAGAACTTCATCTTCTGGTGATATGGTGAATAAACGGCCTTCAGGGTGGCTATGGTGAGCCATCCTATAGTCGCATTGTATGGCGACGGTCTATCCACGATTAGAAATTTAAACTAAATGCTTGTCGTTTTGGGCCTGGACTCAACTGTGATGGGCAGTGAGACCCATCTGACAGAGTTAATGACGTTACCTCTGAAACCGACGAGAGGAGACTTTACGGGCTGAACAACATTGGCGTTTACGCCTATTTTGTCAAAAGCCCATTTAAAGATTATATCGGTCGAGCTTTCCTCATCGACCAAAATCCTCGCTATATTATAGTGATTAATCAGGGTGAAAATTACCAAGGCATCATCGTGTATAACATGCACCCCTTTCAGGTCGGCTTCGCTAAAAAAGATGACATTATGCAAGGCAACATCTACCGCGTTGACCTTATATAGTTCCGGCTCGACCTTTCTCTTGCCCTTGCTTTCATATCTCTTTCGAGATAATGATGTTTCGCCACCAAGACCCAGTCCTCCATGGATGATGTTAATATTATTGTCCACCCTGAGGTTGGCATCGTGCCCAAGGTTGTCATTGTGGGGTGGAGGCCAGCTGTTATTTATTCTGCGTCGCTGACCACAGTCATCATTACGGCGGTCTTTTTCCCCGACTCAAGCCTCATTTGCTTGGCTAACATAATTCCTAAGGTATTCTCATCTGATAAGGGTCTTAATTTATTTCTTTAGTTGGATATGGTCTTTAGTGGCATAATCGCGGTCTCTGTGGAAGTCGCAGTATTTGTTGGCTGACTTACCCCAAGGGCTTCCCCCTCAGGGAGAGCAGGTGAGAAGATTATCTTCCTGGCGTTCTTGGAAAAAATAGTGGTGACGGAGGCTGTAAGCGGGGTAAAACCGAGCTGGCGGGGCCCTGGGAGTGGCCTTATGTCCTCGGGTAGAAGCCCCAATCGGCCTTCAGCCTAAAGCCTCATTGAAGCCTGAGCTCGGCTCGACTCTTCATCAGGTCAGCCTTCTTCTTTTGGAGTCCTTTCCTCTCCCTTTTCACTTTGTTGAGGAGGTCCTCCTTGTAGTAACTGGTGCCAAGATTCAAGTTTTCTCGGAGACATGAGGCTGGTTGTGAACTTAAATCGTAGGAGAGTCTCCGGTGCTTTAATCTGTCAATAAAGGCATTGAGGGCCACGGCGTCGGATTGGCTACTCAAGATTGGCTGAACCTTTCTAAGAATTGCTGCTCAAAGTGGAGGAAGGTGGAGATTGAAGCCAGATCTAGGTCGTTAAACCATGTTCGAACAGAACCAGTTAGGTCGAGTGAGAAAAACTTGAATCTCACCATGTTAGAGGTGGCGTGCATATCCATGTGAGACATAAAAATAGAAATATGATCTATGGGGTTGGTTGTCCCGTCATACTGGGCTACTGGGGGGTTGGGAAATCGATACGGGATTGGCTCGTCCGTGATTTCAGCAATAAAAAGAGACTTTACCCCATTATGCAGCTCAACTAGACCTTCGGTATTCCGTATCCAGTTAAGAGCAGCTTCCATCTTGGCCATGCATTGCTCCATAGACGTTTCCCTTATTGCAAGGATGGTGGCTTTACTGGTTGCGGCCCGGGCTTCACGCGTCCGAGCTGGTGGCAGAGAATAGGAGTCTACTTCATGAATTTGGCGAGATTGGTGCTCAGATCTGTCTTGGCGACTGTATTCCCGGGCTGGCGATGACCCTGGCCTGTCTTTAGGTCATCGCTGGCACGTTGATTAAGACATGAATCTCGATGCAACAAGGGGTTGAGATCCCTTTCCCTGGCTGCTCGATTACCGGGCTAAGGTTAGGCCCGTGCCATATGTCTGAGTGAGGTGACCACTCGATCATTGAACCCCTGTGGACGGTCTCCCTCTCCTGCAATATGAAGATCCAATCCTCCTTGATCTGGGGCTAGAGGTAGGCGGGAGAGGAGAATGTTGAAGTAATTTGGAACTTACCAAGCTGGCGTTCTACATTGTCAAGCCTAGCGGCATCAATGTTCCCGGAAGCTTGGCTTGGGCAGACGCCTAAGGCTGGGACCGGGAGATAGAATTATCCCTCAATATTGATATTTTTCTCCTCGACTGGATGGCGGGCAGTGGCCCTAGTTTCCGGTTTAGGAGCCTGAGACATGTCTTCAATAGGGTTGCTATTCACCGCGGCGTTCTGATACCTTGATCGCAAAGAGTGTCCTGACCTTGTGTTCATCAAACCTTAGCAAAACGAGTAGCTGATGACTTGGAGAAGGCTATTTGTAAGCTTCCCATAGACGATGCCAAACTGTTGGTATCAGGAATTGGACCGACTAGCAGTATGGTTTGTTCATTCCTCGCATGGAGAGTTGCCACCAATTTGGGAATGATCTTTGTCCTTGTTGGAGCCTTCGGTCCGAGCTGGTCAGGCGTTGTCCACCCTGGTATTTGAGTTACCATCCTGTGGTTCTTTGCCCTAGGCCATTGTCCGGGCTGAGCTCTAACCTATCACTTGCACACAGGACGGGCCAGGGTGTTCCCGGTATGTCCTCTCCAACGTGAGAGTAAAAGCTCGAGGGGAAGAAAGTAGGTTATTCAGAGTAAAGCTGTCACGACCCGTCCCGAACACCCGTCATCCCGGGGCTGGCGTGACGACAACACGACATCACTTGAACATTCAATCAACTAATATATTATAATATGCATACAATAACTATACAAACATCGATACATGATATACACAATTTCTCATATGGGGACACACCTGTCCCCAAATATAAGTATAATGGAATATAAATTACCCATGAACCTCTTACTGGTTCGCCTCTGACAGCTTACCTTAAAACTCTCATATGACTTCAACGCATGACTCTACCTAGTGCCAGTAGGGGACCGACTTCTAATTGCTCCACCTGCGAGTATACTACCTTCTTAATAAAAATATTTTTAAATAATAATACATTCTAAATAATACAATATTTAAATGGATCAAGCATAACGCGTGTCAACAAACACATTTTTAACAGTAGTATAAAAATCATATACCACGAGAAAACTCCTTCTTCCTACCATTCAGAATCATCATCTATATATATATCAAATATATAAAATCCATTCAAACTATCAGTATAAGATAAGATGATAAAATACCAAAGACGATTAAATAAAACACCACATCACCATATACAATAAAACACCAAATACGATAAAACACCACCCCTCAAACACCACACCACATCACACTATACCTCGGCTAGCCATGTGATCATTTTAACCTTCCAATTGGGAATTGAAACAGTACCGTACCTCGTAAGATATGCCTTCCTAGCGGGATATAACAACGCTCCGTTGGACTATGCTAGACGGGTAAAACAATGCTTCGCTAAACTATGCCAGACGGGTGAAACAAATCTTCGCTAGACTATGCTAAACGGGTAAAACACCGCTCCGCTGGACTATGCCAAGCGGCTGAATATCTACCACCAATCTCTACCTCACCTCAACAACAACAATTCATCTCTACCTCAACAACAACAACTCCACCCACCATCAACTGCCACCTCAACAACAAACAATAAAATCCACGATATCATAAATACCCAAAATAACACTTGATCCATGTAAGTTAGAAAATTCATCCAATTTTCAAGTAAACATATTTTTCCATCATATATATATATATATATATATATATATATATATATATATATATATATATATATATATGAAAATAAGTTTACAAGAAGACAGTACACTCACTTGGAAATCTGCTCCGAAGACTTTTACCGACTATCATCTCCTAGTACTCTGGTGCCTGCGACCCTAATAGTGACAGGGCCTAAATTAATATTTTATGTAAAAAAATATCCAAACTATGCAATGCAGGCCCTAATTTCCGTAATTTTCTATTCTCCGCCTTTTATTGTGAAATATTATTATTCAACGAGTATTGTTCCATTACAGTTTACTATATCGAATTTCTTCATGTGAACAGTCTCAAAATTTATTATTGCCATTTCGACATTTTTGATGCTAGTAATTTGTTTTATAATCAGTCACGGGATAATTAAATACATATATTAAGAGAGTTCAGAATTTTACCCTCCCCAGATTTTTCACCGGTCCACGAGATGAGTTTTAGTTTTTATTGAGGTGGTTTGTGTATTTTTTTCTTCTTCTCATTTTTCTTTTTCTTTCTTCCCCGCTGCTTCTGATTTGTGTTTCTTCTCCCTGTTTTGTTTTCCTGTTCGCGTCTGTTTCTGGTATAACCCAAACCGCCGCCCTCATTCCACTCCTTCCCACCTTCACTGGCCATCAAAACACATCGATCACCACCCAATACCGAACACCCAACATCACATAACACTCCCTTTACCGTCGGCGACGCTACTGGAAGAACGACACCTCTGGATTGCTCTTTTTCTCCTCCGATGACAACACACCTAGCAGTAACGATAGATCAAAACCCACACACGAAACACTCACCTCATGCAAACCACCCTCACTAATCACACACATACACACATACGGCAGCACCAAGAAAAACAGAAAACACACATATACATACACAGCACCGTCGGCGCACACACACACACTCAGTCCATGATCACCTACATACACGCAGCACACACAACACACAGTAGGAGAGCACACCCACACAGATACCACCAACTCTTACTCTCTCTAACCTATGGCTGGCGACACTCCTCCAGAGTGAATGACCACACCGTCGAATGGACTGACAACACACACACACATCATACACACAATGAAACACACACACATATATACACAGTAGCACACACCCACACCCATAGCATACATAATACACATAACCGAAACACACACCCCCACTCACTGACCAAACGGTGACGAACGACCAACCAACAAATTACACACACACGACAACGGCAAAAACCGATCACATACACACACCTTCTCACCTGACGAACGGTCGAACGACGGACAATCGAAACCCACACCGGCGGATCTCTCTCTCTCTCGTTTCTACTAATTAATCCAAACTCCAATTTTAAATGTTTTGAAAATTACAATCTGACCTACTAAAACTTTAATTTACACAATTAATATCGCAATCCACCCCGGTATTTTTGAAATATTATAAAATGTGACTAACAAAGATCGTATATAAAAAAATCGAGGTCTTACAACTCTTCCCCCCTAAAAGAAATTTCGTCCCGAAATTTTCATGTAAACAAATGGAATTAAATTTTGTCAAAACGATAGCATTCCAAGTCACACCACATGGTCACATTAGACACAAGGTCCCATAACCGAAAGTCACCCATAATTCATAACCGTCAATTCCCGTTCCAACAACCAACAAACAAGGTGCACTTTGGTTAGTAACCCCTAACACAGGCAACCAACTGTCGCATGTTTCTAACACTTACGCTGCGCTACTCTGATAAAATCATAATCAATAAAAATATAATACAATATATTCTTAAAATATCACGGTAGTCGCAGTAAATTGGGTCTATCTTATTTCCAACAAGTCTACGATCTCAGTAATTTTCTCATAACCAACATTTATCCATTCAGTTCGCCACAATATCTCCATTTAATATTTAAACCAACAATACTCACAACCAATCTCATAAGTACAGATAGCCCAAAATCCTCAACCTCAATATCTACCTTAGAACTTCAATATTCTCATAAACGTTTTCTAATATTACCGTTAACTAATTAATTTTTTGTAATACACCAGAACCACATAAATACATTTTGAATCACGTCCAAATCATATCAATGTCCCTCAAAACACATAGATATCACCAAACCACATTACTACGCCTCAAAATACATCAACCGGGTCATCTATAAGAATTCCTTTCATGTCTCCACATTTAATCAAGTCCCTGACAAGGTCACGTGCTTCAATTCTGTTTCAATCTACCTAACATGCTTCAAACATATATCCACGTATAAATATGAATCGAAGGACATAGATACGTCCCAATTACAAAAATTCAATACATCTCAAAAGTCATTAGTTACCGACTGTAAAATATTGTATCACGAGTACATATCAACTCAAGAACATTTCAAATTATCCTTTTCTCATGAAATCTCACTGACCTCCACATGCCGACTCTGCCTAATTGTAGTAGAGAATCAATATATCTGGTTGAGTTCTTTTTTATCAAAAATTTATTTCCCAATAAAAATGTAGCCATACCAGGCTATATCTAAATCTCGAAAGATATCTGTTCTCCTATCTCAGTTTAGTTTATTTGACTGGAGTCCTGCATCCTTTTCATATAGCGCTTTATACGATGCCACCTTGATCGTCGAAAATGTATCTATTATTATAAACATATTCCATTAGCATCGCGCCACCATCCTCCATATCAAAAAAAACTTCCATGACACAACCCCTCAACATATCCTCCAACACTTAAATCGTACTTCCCGATAGACCGTTAGTCTAAAAAATAAAAAGAGGTACCGAATTTCAACTAGTTAGGAAACTCTACCAGAATTTTTTTGAAATAAAACTCAAATCACTATCCGGCACTATGGAAATTGGTAATATGGTTTCTTCTATAGAGAATTGCTATCCAGAATCAACTACCCAACTTTTCATATTTACAACAGGCCGCAAATATAATAATAGTGACAACACTGCACATATCGATTGTACGATGGTAATTATATAAAAGTCACCATTAACTTTTTGAATATGTCGGCAACAGTTAATTAATACTTTAATTTATCAAAATATGTTCAATTTCCATCTTTAATCCTGAGCAACCAATACTTATTGAACGTATAATTCAAAATCCAATTTTTACCTTTAAAATATAATTTATCATGCTACGCTCCCATTTCCATTCTGGAATAGATAAAGACTGCAATAATCCACCTGCATGTTGATGCTCGACCCTAACTTGCTAACAGACAAGACACCTGACAACCAATTTTACAATTTTCCATTCCAATTCAAACTACCGATAATACTCACACAATCTCGATACAGTTTGATACTACCAGGGGGCATCGTGTATATTAAACTATGCACTTCGAACTATACACTGCTTTTAAGGTATCACTTGCCAAACGGGTGTCACTAGGAACACACCATCTATTTTCAATCATCAGGACTTCATCATTATTTCTGACACGATAGTCAGCTCTGCGACCATTTTCCATTGCATCTCCAACCTTTCCTAACTAGACATCCGACTTTTGCACTTTCTACAACACGGTCGATTAATATCGAATAATGATGCTTACATTTATCAGTCCTCTCGAATCTAGCTTTCTTACGGGTCAATCAGGTCAACGGGACAGCTATAACAAAGAATCTCTATCCCAAGCGATGATAATCCCCTACTAATCCCCAAAAAAAGTTTCGAACTTCCGTTACACTTTTTGACCTTTCCTATTAAATCACAGCTTCAACTTTCTTTGGATTCAAGTGAATACTAGTTATCAAGATCACATGTCCCAAAATTACCACTCGATCCAACCAAAACTCATATTTATTGCATTTAGCATACAATTGTTTCTCTTACAGCATCAGCAATACAATCTGGAGATGCTCCGCATACTTTTCTCTACTTTCGACCAGATCACCGTTTTTGCCACATCACAATCTCTGACCTCCAATTGATAATATTCTACTCAAAAATCTAATTAAGGAAACACCCTAGTCTTCCGCAGTTGATTAAACGAACCATCAATTCTAAACAATGAGTTATCAATACGCATCCTCAACGTACCTCCATTTTTCTTTACAAATAACACTGGATCTTCATATAGAACACCAGGTCTACGTTAATCATGAGTTAATAGTCTAACTTATTATAACGACCCGATTTTCCAGGACTGCCACACGACTTCTCCTATAAGGACTTCCTAAACCGAAAACTAACTCACTCAAATTCCTAGTATTCAGTAAATTTTAATTAATGATTTTATTTTTATTTTTTTTTTTTATTTTTTTTATTTTTTTTTTAAAAAAAATTGACAAAAATTTATTAAATACAACTAAGTGAAAATCAATCTTCTACTTCAACGGCGATCAACTTTAAAGTCCCAATTTCTCACATTTTATCAACCCGATTATATTTAACCAACTTAATGAACCAAACGTTTACCTTCTTAAAATTATGGAACTTATTATTTTTTTTCTTTACAACAACTACGGTTATTAATCATGTTTACTGACACTCCGACAATTTCTCTCGGAACTACATAGGAAAAAATCCTTAGCTACTACAATATCCACCGCCTTAACTTGTTCTGACTGGTGGCCAGCACCCGCGTACAGTATTCTGATATCCTTTCTTTCACACTTTTTTGACCTCCTGGACCCACTATCAAACTAACTGGGGTACTAATTACGCCCCCCCAACAATACACACTTTGATTCATCTAAGATTTGACTCCACCGGCAACTCTATATTACTCATACAAACGGACTATATTTATGCATACTTACTACCATCCCAGACCCACAATTCTCGTCTACTTTCTACATATAATACTCTATTACGTTTGTTATCTCTACCATCCCGTCAACCTAGGACGTACAACCAAATTACATCTTTTCGCCACAGTTTTCTAACATCCTTAGTTCCAACTAATACAACTCTCTTTTTAGTATCATCATAAGATTCATTTCATATTGCCTAGAAGGCAATTTTTTTTTAATACTCATTTTGAATGTCATTTCATATTCCAACTTAAGGGTGCTCTGCTATAGTATTTAGTATTTTGCATAATGACTTATTAGGTGCTACCAATAGTTATCTCATCGTCGCGAAATACGCATTTAGTTGTTTCTTAACTAAAATCTCACATTTCCAATTATTAATACTCCCACAATCACAATCCACCCATTACCATTACCAATAACACAACACCACCCGAATCCACCAACTGACCATATCACACTTTCATCACACCCACTAATTTCCAATAAGACATCCAACCATGCCCAAAGCCAACGCACTAACTAATGTAATGAAATAAGTATCACTCCCGTTCCGACTCACCTATTAACACCCTATCTCATGTCCCATACTGACTAGATTACTGACACGTCTTCCTATCTCATGGTTCTCTATTGACACAACAACTAACAAGTTTACAGAACCTATAACCTAGGCTCTGACACCAAAATTATCACGACCCGTCCTGGACACCCGTCATCCCGGGGCTGGCATGATGACAACAGAACATCACCTGAACATTTAATCAACTAATATATTATAATATGCATATAATAACTATACAATCGTCTATACAATATATACATAATCTCTCATATGGGAACACACCCGTCCCCAAATATAAGTATAATGGAATATAAATAATCCTTGAACCTCTCACTGGTTCACCTCTGACAGCTCATCTCAAAACTCCCATATGACTCCAACGCATGACTCTACCTAGTACCAGTAGGGGACCGATTTCTAATTGCTCCACCTGTGAGTGTACTGCCTTCTTAATAAAAATATTTTAAAATAATAATACATTCTAAATAATACAACATTTAAATGAATCAAGCATAACGCGTGTAAACAAACACATTTTTAACAGTAGTATAAAAATCATATACCACGAGAAAACTCATTTTTCCTACCATTCAGAATCATCATCTATATATATGTCAAATATATAAAATACATCCAAATCATCAGCATAAGATAATATGATAAAACACCAAAGACGATAAAATAAAATACCACATCACCATATATGATAAAACATCATCCCTCAAACACCACACTACATCACACTACACCTCGGCTAGCCATGTGATCGTTTTAACCTTACGATCGAGAGTTTCGACGGTACCGTACCCCGCAGGATATGCCTTTCTAGCGGGATATAACAACGCTCCGCTGGATTACGCCAGACGGGTGAAACAACGCTCCGTTGAACTATGCCAGATAAGTGAAATAACACTCCGCTGGACTATGCCAGACGGGTGAAACACCGCTCCGTTGGACTATGCCAAGCGAGTGAATATCTACCAGCAATCTCCATCTCACCTCAACAACAACAACTCATCTTCACCTCAACAACAACAACAACAACAACTCTACCTACCATCAACTGCCACCTCAACAACAAACAATGAAATCCACAATATCGAAAATACCCAAAATAACGCTTGATCCATGTAAGTTAGAAAATTCATCCAATTTTCAAGTAAACATATTTTTCCATCATATATATATATATATATATATGAAAATAGGTTTATAAGAAGACAGTACACTCACTTGGAAATTCGCTCCGAAGACTTTTACCGACTATCCTCTCCCGGTACTCTGGTGCCTACGACCTTAATAGTGATAGGGCCTAAATTAATATTTTATATAAAAAATATCCTAACTATGCAATGCAGACCCTAATTTTCGTAATTTCCTATTCCCCGCCTTTTATTGTGAAATATTACTATTCAACGAGTATTGCTCCGTTACAATTTACTATATCGAATTTATTTGCAAAATTTATTATTGCCATTTCGACATTTTTTATATTAGTAATTTGTTTCATAATCAGCCACGAGACAATTAAATACATATATTAAGAGAGTTCGGAATTTTACCTTCCCCAGATTTTCCACCGGTCCGAGAGATGAGTTTTAGTTTTTATTGGGGTAGTTTGTGTTTTTTTTTTCTTCTTCTCATTTTTCTTTTTCTTTCTTCCCCGCTGCTTCTGATTTGTGTTTCTACTTCCTGTTCGCGTCTATTTCTGGTTCAACCCAAACCGCCGCCCTCCTTCCACTCCTCCCCACCTTCACCGGCCATCAAAACACACCGATCACCACCCAATACCGAACACCCAACAGTACACACCACTCCCTTCACCGCCGACAACGCTACCGGAAGAACGACACCGCCGAATTGCTCTCTCTCTCTCTCTTCCGAGGACAACACACCCAGCAGCAACGGCGGATCAAAACCCACACAAGAAACACTCACCTCATGCAAACCACCCTTACTAATCACACACATACACACACACGGCAGCACCAAGGAAAACAGAAAACACACACATACATACACAGCACCGCCGGCATACACACACACACACACTCAGTCCATGATCACCCACATACATGCATCACACACAACATACAGTAGCAGAGCACACCCACACAGACACCACCAATTCTCACTCTCTCTAACTTACAGCCGGCGGCTCCCCACCGGAATAAACGACCACATCGTCGAATAGACGAATAGCACACATACATCATACATACAATGAAACATACACATATATACACAGTAGCACACCCACACCCATAGCATACATAACACACATAACCGAAACACTCACCCCCACTCACTGACCGAACGGCGATGAACGGCCGACCAACAAATTACACACACACGACAACGGAAAAAACAAAGCACATACACACACCTTCTCACCTAACGAACGACCGAACGACGGACAACCGAAACCCACACCGGCAGATCTCTCTTTCTCTCGTTTCTCTGGATTGTTTCTTCTGTTGTGTCTATCTCTGTATATATGTGTGTGTGTGTGTGTGTGTGTGTGTGTGTGTGTGTGTGCTGAAAAAGGGCCCAAACCCCTCATCGACCTACTGTTTCCCCCTCTCTATATATAATATATTTAATTTGCACAAACCTCCCCTCCAATTTTGTTAGGGTACTAATTAATCCAAACTCCAATTTTAAATGTTTTGAAAATTACAATCTGACTTACTAAAATTTTAATTCACACAATTAATATCGCAATCTACCCCGGTATTTTTAAAATATTATAAAATGCGACTAGCATTGATCGTATATAAAAAAAATCGAGGTCTTACAAAAGCTATAACCCTGATCTGTTGAGTGTCTTCTTCACGTGTTTAAATGTGATGATGAAACCTTCTATTTATAAGCGAGGAAGCAATTAGCATTCCGAAAGATTAGGGTCTTAAGCTCGGTTTAGCAAATAGTTAGGCGTGTGAGAAACACGACGGATTAGAGCTATGGGCCTAGGCCTTGGGCCCTTTTGTTTGCCGATGGAGAAGCCCATGGGCCAAGCCTGTTAAGGGTGTGACAGGTCGGCCTGAGTTTCGAGATGCAGGTCGGGAACATCGTGCCGACCTGCCATTTCTGGCGGCAGTTGAGGAGGTTCTTGCTTGGTTAATCGTGCAAGTCCTTCGCTTTCGCCAACCTGAGAGGCCCACCGGGCTGTCTAACTGCCGAGATCATTAGGCTGTTGCTGATGTGGCGTGGGTGACGTGGCAAGTTTGGCCAAGGTGGCAAACATGTGGAGTAAGTCCAATTTTATCCATATCAAAATCTAATATAAAAAATTAGCGATCATAAATTGAAAATAATAGAAAAAAAATCTCAAGAAATAAAATTTGTATTTTTTTTTTATGTGCTTGATGTTTTTATATAATACTTTATACGAAATTAAAAATTTTAAATTAATGCAATATTTGTGATGACACGTGATCCATCCTAGTGTTTAGGGAAACAATAAAGAGGTTTTTATTAAAAAGTCATAATTTAAGAGTTGGTTTAAAAAAAAAATCTTTTTAAGTAATGTAATCTTTCTTCGTAACAATGTTGGTATTCAGTCATGTGACCATTGATTAGCTTAATAAAATGACTATTATACCCTTTATTATATAAAACAACTGAAAAAATCCTAATACGATACAATCCGTTCACACTGTTGTTCACTCGTCTCTCTTCTCTCTCTCCCCATTTCAGTCGATTTCAATCTTTTCTTTCCAGTCCGTCTACTCGTCGCCTTCAGGCAGATGGTTCCAGTCTGTTCACAGAGGTAGATGGTTCGAGGCAGACGGCGTTGCTGAAAACGACCTGGCGAGGCAGACGACAGCGAGGGAACACGCCGTGCTCGTCGGCGTTGTTCGTCAACTTGTCGTCGCCGTCCGTTCAGGTCCAAAACCATCGTGCTCGTCGTCTGCAACTGCCGTCACCGTTCGACATGGTCGCGTCGTGGTCGTCGCCATAAGTCTTGTTCGCATCTCTCTCTCCCCCTCTCTCGTGAGATCTGAATTCCAGATTTGGAAAGGCCACTCCGCCTGTGCTCACACCGGAAAAGTCAAATGAGGGCTAAATTACTTCCACCAATAGGTAAATCTCTATAAAATCAAACCCTCTCTTGAACATTGCGGTTGTATAGTCGATCTCCTTTCTCTTCCCGGCTTGTTAGGAGAAGCCGAAACACTCATCTCATCAATGGCAGAAAACCCTATATTCGCCATATGGGGGTCTCGTCGATTCAGATCTGGATCCAAAGAACCCAGATGAGATCAACGAGAAATCTTAAATGCGTAGAGAGAGAATCGAGATTGGATAGATGGGTGATGAAAAATTTCAAAGATCGAGCTCGTTCGATTTTTTTGTAGATTTTTTTGTGAAATGATTTTTGCGTGAATGTTAATATGTAAATTTTTTTATGCTAATGGGAATGTCTGCATGACTAAGGTGATTGAATTTTGTTTGAATATCCAGATTTGATTTTGAGAAAAGATATTTATGTATGTTAAAGACATGATTTTGCGTGAAAGACAGATTTTGAAAAAAGATATTTTTTTTTCTCAATTTTCAATTTTTCTTCTTTAATTTCTGTTCTTATTCTCACTTTTCAGTTTTTTTTTTTTAATTTTTCGTTCTCTAATTTTTTATTTTTTGTTTTCAATTTTCAATTTATGTTCTCGTTTTTTTGTTTTTGTTCTCAATTTTCTATTTTTATTCTCAATTTTCGATTTCCGTTCTCAATTTTCTATTATCCAATTTTATGTTTTTGTTCTCAATTTTCTGTTTCTATTATGTAAATTTATGTTTTTTTTTTCAATTTTCAGTTTTCGTTCTCTAATTTTATATTTTTGTTCTCAATTTTTAATTTATGTTCTGAATTTCCTGTTCTCTAATTTTCTGTTTTTGTTCTCAATTTTCGGTTTATATTCTCAATTTTCTGTTTCTATTCTCAATTTTCAGTTTCTGTTCTCAATTTTTTGTTCTCAGTTTTCTATTTCTATTCCCAACTTTTTGTTCTCTAATTTCAATTTATGTTCTCTAATTTCTGTTTTTATTCTCAATTTTCAAGGGTTTAATTATAAGAGTTATCATGTAATTTAAGGTATTGATTTCATTAGGTTGGAATCTCATTCCACCCCATCTCAAATGAAATCTCATTCTATCTAATTTCATTCTAATGGAATCACAAAGTGATTCCATTGGAAAACCAAATTGGAAAACCAAATAACGGAATATGAATCGAGGAAGGAATGCGATTGCATTCTGCCCTCAATTCCATTCAACCAAACATGCCGGCTTATTGGTAGAATATGTGTTTAACTATGTGTGTCTTAAACCTACCCCTATATACATACATATTGGAACATAATTGTTCCCACATCCATGTTTTTTTTCCCACACTTATTGCAACATGAACCCTAAATATATTCCTTTTAAAGACCTTGTGTTTAGTGTTTCTGATCTCTGAAAAGATGAATGCACTCTGCTGTGAGGTGCATGTGGTGACTCAACTCCAATTCTAGGTTCATGCATTTATCATCATTTCACAAAAAAATAAAATAACATTTCAACCAAAAGTAAGAAAGTTTGCTAAATTTCAACGGGCAGTGAATACCGATACATATTGCTATATACTTGGCAAATTATTCAGGCTAGGCAATTGCAATGAAATGTAGCATTCAAAAAATGCAAATCCCTTAACTAGATCCGTCCGAATCGCAGAAACGTAAAATATGAACTAGATTTATGCATCAAATCACAAATGCACGCAAGCAGTCATCGCAAGAAAAAAAATCTTATTATTACATTTACGAAGAATCGATTTGAACACCAATCAAAATCGAACTTCAATTGATTACCAAATAACCTAAACGGAACGAACGGAAGAATTCAGACATGAGAATGAAATTGGAGTTTTTCGATCAACAAAGGGAAAGAAATCAAACCACGCTGGTAGAGGTTGATTTGAAACCGCCGCCCAAGTGTCCCACGCTCTGGCGATGCTCTGGCTCTCTGCTGCTCATTCGACGTGATGATGAAAGTTTCAGATCCAGTCAAAAAGGCCCTGGCTCTTGCTTTATATGCACGGTGCAGGTTTCGGCCCAAAATGTGGAAGATCCATTTGTACGTAACAATGGCCATTCGCGGTCCGCATTGTACCTTTTTCATAGTTTTGTTGGCCGAGTATAAGAAATGTGCGCCATCATGTCGTAGCGGATGACACGTGGCTTGAGAGCAGAAGACTATTGGGTGATTTTATTTTAGTTTCTCTATTTACTCTTCAATGGTTTTTTTGCCCCATCCCTAATTCTGTCGCAGATGATCTTTAGACAGTCATCCACTGAGTGAAAACTCTTGGAAGAGTGAGCGTGTGTGTGAGAGTGAAAGTGAGAGAAAGGAGAGGAAATGGCCACAAGAAAGAAGGAGGTGGTTTGCGTAACCGGGGGGCAACGGATACATTGGTTCCTGGCTTGTTCGTCTTCTCCTTGATCGTGGCTTACACTGTTCACGCTACCGTCAAAGATCTCAATAATTCTCCCTTAAAATTGTCTAATTTTTTTTCTTCATATTATCTTGTTTATTCTTCAAACTTGTACTACTACTTAATCTTGATAATTACAAAAATAATATCATGTATATTCATATATTTTGTCAATACCTCGCCAATGTATATGTGAAGAAATTATATTCAATTGTAAACCAATTAGATGGGGTTTTGTTAATTGTTGATACGACAGTTTCAAGATTGAGATTGACAATGAGAATCGAGAGAGTTCGATCATTACTTGATCTCTCAATCTAAAGGTGATAAATTTATTTATCATTTTTATTTATTTTTCGCATGTAATTTGGGTTCAATATATGTATGAAGAATTGGATTTTCTCTGTATGTGTTTCATTTGTTCATTTAGTTGTTATTGGTATTGTCATTTTTTGGGGTAGATGGGTGGGTAAATGATATTATCAAATATCATAGTATGAAATAGAATGATTTATCTTTAATAGATAAATTATACATTTGAAATTAGGTCACTCTATTAAAATACATAAATTATGAACTAAATCATATTTCTCGAGATTTTCATATATTGGTAACTTACTATTGAAATCCAAAATGATGACACCTGTTAGATATGATTTTGGTGCGTTTTTAGGGACTCATATTGTAATGTGAAGATAATTCATGTCTCAGTAGAAAAAATTAAAAATTGAAAGAAATAACTCTAAGGGCTTGTTTGATAACAACTTAATTTTTAAGTGCTGAAAATCTAAGTGCTGAAAATTAAGTGCTGAAATTTTAAGTGCTGAAAATTTAAAAAGGTTGTTTGATAAAATTGTGCTGAAAATTTAAGTGCTGAATTTTTTTTATTTGTTTGATAAGTACAAAATTTGTATGCTGAAAATTCTTTAATTTACATAACTATATTTGAATTAAGATAATGTGAAAAAATAAAATAAAAATTGAGAATAAAATAATAAAATCAGGGTGTCTTTTTTTTTTTTTTAAAAATAATATTAAAATTAAAAATAAAAATTAACCCAAAAAATATGTAAATATTATGTATTTTTTTATGTAGTTTGATTGCTTAAATTAAATTATAACAATAATTTAAATATAAAATAAAATTAAAATCATAAAATAATCCAAAATTAATTCAATTCTCATTAATCCTAACTCTAATTAAATCCTCATAAGGGATTAAAGGCAAAATGGTCAAAACATAATTTTTTTTTAAGTGAAAACTAATGGAGTGTATTAAGAAAAATGAAATAAGTAAAGAGGTCTTGACTTAATTTTTTATTCACATTTTGACTTAATTTTTAAGTTAACTTAATTAATTAAGTGATACTAATTACATTTATCAAACAAACTTAATTAATTAAATACATAATATAATCAGTTTTAAGCACTTAATTTTTTTTATCAAACATGTCCTAAATGAGTTGTTGAACCTCTACAATTGGAAAAAAAAAAAAATCATTTTATACTGCCCAATTCTTTTTTTTTTTTTTAAATTCCAAATAAACCAATCAACCCTAATGATAAATAGTAAAATTAGAATAATAGATTGGTTAACCAAAAATAGAAGCTTTGAGAGTATATTGGAGACAAAAATGATTAAATTAAAATATTATTTTTAAATTAAAATTAAGATAGATCTATTCAAGAGAAAAATAAATAAATTATAAGAGTATAAATTTTATACGAAAAAGGGTGTAGGTCTTGTTTGTTATTTTCTAAATTTAATAGGATATATCTTAAAATAACAATTCAAATTAAAAACAAATCAAACACAATAAAAAATATGAACAAAATTTTATTAATATAGAACTCAATAGCACGCGCTATTCGCAACATAAAACTAATTAATTGTTAAATCAACAAAGTAGTCATTTTAGCTTATCCTCATGGCATGATCACAAGTATTTTTGGTTTAACTTTCCGCATCTCCAAATTAATCCCTCTCCAAAGGGACTTAAATTTACTCTTGCCTTTGGTCTCCAAAAATTAGCATAAAATTGAGTTGAACCCATTTGAAATTAAATTTCATGTCCTTATCACTAAATTATCTACTAATTAGAACTTTTTTTAAAAAAAATTAAATTTAAGCATACTTTGTATTTTCAAGCAAATAGACATACTTGTACCATCAATCCTTGCATTTGGAGAATGCTCTGTTGGGAGAGGTGTCCGCTTCGGCGCCCGACAGTACCTCGAAGAATTAGTCTCCGCCGATCGTGATGCGGAGATACCCTGGGTTTACCCAAAAAAAAATCCTTGCATTTCAATCCCCCATTTTTAACATGTTTAGCATTATTTTATAATTATTGAATTCTCAAAATAATTCTTCTATAAAATAAAACCAATTAATTTTCCACTTGCACCGTTTATGAACATCTTTTTAAAATAACAAACAAAAATTGACAATAAAAATTAAAATACTTTTACTCAGAAATACAAGCAAAATATCTAAAACGCTTTATACCTGAAACACCCTCTATCTCTTGTCATTTTTACAAATACTAATATTACTTTCTATCATTTTCATAATATCCCAAACACTCCTCAGATTTTATTGATAAAAATACTCTTGTAACTAGGGTGTGCATCGGATCGGTCCAACCCGCTAAAACTGTCCAAACCACCTCACAAAAAATCCGTCCAATACTAACCCACACATTGCGTGGGTCATAAATCTTGAAACCCGCACATAAATGGGCGGGTCAAGGTTTAGTCCATTTTTTACGGGTTCAACCTGCCCGTCAAGTAGAACACAAAAGGACGTCATTTTGTGAGGATATAAATAATATCTAAGCCGCTGCCTAAGGTTTTTATCTGTTCCAACTATCGTCAATCATTTCTTTTACATCTTGTTATCTTCGTTTTTCCTAAATCCTAATTCATTCTCCATATTTGTGAAAATTTCTTCCTAAATTCATCCGCCACGTTGGGTAATCCACGGTTTTAGTTAACCCAACCCTCACACTATTGAATAGCCTACGGTTTAAAGTAACCAACCCGCCCCAACTCACACATCATTGGATAGTTCATGATTCAAACTAACTCAATCCACCTAGTATTGGTTTGGCCTGCAATTTTGGTCCAAAGCGCCCCAAACCACCCGTTGTACACCCCTACTTGCATATAATCTTCTTATTTTTTATTTTTGTATGTATTTTCTCTCTTGTATCTCTCTTTATCTCTTGTTTTTTTATTTTCGGCTTTTTGCTTTTGTTTGATATTTTTATTTTTATTTTTTGTATATAGAACAAAAGGTGAAAAACTAGAATAGAAAACATAAAAAATAAGCTTTACATTTAAATATATGGGGATAATATCTCAGACATTCTTTAAATTTTTTTAAAATTCCACAGACATCCCCTTATACATGAAAACTACCACTAAAAACCCCTGTCAGGAAAAAATAGAAAAGTAAAATGACTCTTTTGCCCACAATTTAATTTCAATTAAAAAAATCAAATATTACTTGTACGCAATTACATTTATGCCCCCAAATCAATGGCCACCACCTTCCACTGCTAACCATGACGCTAGAGATGGGAGATAACCTCAACCTTACCAATGGCGACGACGAAGGTACGGTGATGGGAGGCAACTTCACCTCCCTCCCCCCCCCTCTCTCTCTCTTTTTTGCAACCTCACCAACAACGACGACTGTACAGCGACGATGAAGGTACAGTGATGGGAAGCAAGTTCCACCTCCCTCCCTTCCTCTCTCTCTCTTTCTTTTCTGCCACCTCAACAACGACGACGATGGTACGTCGACAACGAAGATACGATGATGGGAGGCAACCACCTTCCTCCCTCCATCTCTCTCTCTTTTCTGCAACCTCACCAAGGACGACGACGTAGAGGCAACCATTGAAGAACATTAAACCATTGTTCTAGAATTTATTCTTAAATTTCTATAATTTGTTCTTGAATTTGTGCTCTCAGATCTGAAAATTTCTGCGTATTTAGGGTGGGAGGTTGTCTGGTAGTGAGAAGATGAGGGGTTTGGGTGGGTTATTCGATGGTGAGTAGAAGAGTGGTTGGGGTGGGTTGTTCGCCGCTGAGCAGAGGCAAAATGGGGGGAGCAAAGCGGCGTGGTGTTTGTTGCTGCAAAAAATAATAAAGAACGAGTTTACCGAATTAGTTTGGGTTGAGTCGCGGACTAGGTCGCTCTCTTTAAGACGTTTCGCGGCTCTGCCCAAGAAGCGTGCAAGTAGTATATAAGCCCCGTCGTCCCCAGGATAAAACAGCCCAGAAATCTTCTCTGTCTAGGATATTCTTTGGACTGTAGAAGTCCCGAAAACCAAACACCCTCACACACTGTTCGTAAAACGAACAAACTGCTCGAAAAATAAAATCGAACTGAAGAAACAGTACCGGAACAGATCAGAACAGTTTCGGAACAGTGAAGAATAAAACAGTGAAAACCGAAACTGTTTCAGAACAGTTCGGAACAGAACAGAACAGATCCGATCTGGTACAGAACAAAAGAGAATGGAATAGATGGAACAGTTCTGATCTGAAAGAATTTTATTTTTTCTGTTTTCATAACAGTTTCCGAAAATAAGAATAATAAAACGAAGAAGAAGAATAGTGTAATGTTTCTGTTTCTAGATTTTTTTGCCCTAAAATGTATGGAAAACATCTGTATTTATAGATCCAAAACAACCAAATTACCGTTGTCAAGAGGTTTAGAAAAGAGGGAGAGATCTTAGGGATATGGGAGCTAAAATCGTGGGAACAGTTGAGCAGTTTTTTTACTAAGTCAAAAAACGTTCTGAAAACCGTTCTGATTTAGTTTAAATAAAATATAATTATTTAAATAAATTTTGTCCAAAAAATTAAGTGCCACCTCACCACACGCGCGACTCGGCTCGGCACGGCCGGACGGACGGCGGCGGCGGCGCGCGCGCGTGTGTTAAACTAGTAGGGATGTAACTCTTTTCCCCTCCACAAAATGTGGGTACCCCTTGGGGCACACTCCAAGTGTCTCACATACCACTAGTTATACACCTCAATTCAACTTCTCCCAACCGATGTGGGATAGAAGGTTTTGAGGGGAAAAACCATTTGACACAAAAACATTTTTCCAAAAAAATTCATTTGCTCCAACAATCTCCCACTTGAATTTTTAAAATAATTTTTCCTCGAGCAGTATTAAACAATATAAGATTGTGCATAAGCAAAGGTGTCTATCGACTTAAACCTTTACATAGTGAAGATGATTTAGATTATACTAGAGTAACTCGTAGTTTTGAACTCTATCTCTAACAACATCACACACACAACCTTATCAGGGTGTAGTCCAAAAGCCCGTGCTTTACGGCCATACACATATATCCTAGTATAGTGAATGCTCTAGAGATTTTGCCCAAATTCCATAGGAAGCAGCCACACTTTCACATTCACATAGGTGAGTCTATCAAGAGTACTCCTGTAGCTAGGTACTCCACTACATATAGAGTATAGATCTCAGTAAGAGTTAATAAAGGAAAACTCAACCTTCTATCGCTTCAGGATGTCATACTACAAACAATACATATTTGGAATAGAACTCAAAATTATTATTATAGTATGTTTTTCTTCATATCACTTCATAAGTTGTTATTACCCTTTGAACCTATTTCTTGGGATCTCCAGTCTATAGGTTGGGTTTCCCTCACAAGTGACTCGTCAATCCATGGGCTTGAGTTCCATTCCTTTCGAGGTTCTGTAAACCTTTTCTCGTGCTAATCCTTTCGTCAAATGATCGGCTAAGTTATCATCAAACCGTACATGATCTACTCTCACAGCCCCTGTAGAGATATGCTCGCTGATAGTGCTATGTTTGCGACGTATTTGTCGCTTTTTTCCGTTATAATAACGGTTCTAAATCTTTGCAATAGTCGCGGTACTATCGCAATGGATCAAGACAGCTGAAATCGGTCTCTCCCATAAAGGGGTATCAGAAAGCAGGCTCCTTAACCACCCTGCTTCCTCACTAGCCGAAGCTAGTGCAATCATCTCAGACTCCATAGTAAATTGAGCCAAAATAGTCTGTTTCTTAAATTTCCAAGAAACAGCTCCACCAGCTATACTAAATATATAGCCGCTAGTTGCCTTGGAGTCATCTGAAAGGGTGTTCCAATCAGCATCACTATATCCTTCCAAAACAGCGGGAAACTTCTAATAATGTAATCTAAGGTTCATAGTTCTTTTTAGGTATCTCATGATCCTATCAATAGCATGTCAATACTCAATACTAGGTCTACTTGTAAACCTGCATAGTAATCCCACAACATACGCTATGTCGGGCCTAGTGCAGTCAGTGGTATATCGAAGACTGCCTATGATGCTCGCATACTCAGATTGTCTAACACCGTCACCGGTATTCTTGAACAACTTTACACTAGAGTCATAAGGAGTACATGTTGGTTTACAATCAAAATAATTATATTTCTTTAGAATCTTCTCTATATAATGAGATTGATTCAAAGAAATTCCATGTTTAGACCTCGTTATTTTAATACCAAGAATTACATTTGCTTCACCAAGATCTTTCATGTCAAAATTAGCACACAACATGGTTTTCACATTATTCACAACATGAATATTAGAACCAAAAATCAGCAAGTCATCCACATAAAGACATATAATAGTGCAAATATCATTTTCAGATTTATAGTAAATGCATTTGTCACTTTCATTAACTTTAAAACCATGTGAAATGACTAGATTATCAAATTTCTCATGCCATTGCTTAGGTACTTGTTTCAAACCATAAAGAGATTTATCTAATTTGCATACTTTGTATTCTTGACCAGGAATAACAAAACCTTCAAGTTGGTCCATATAAACCTCTTCTTCTAATTCACCATTTAAAAAAACAGTTTTAACATCCATTTGGTGCACAACGAGATCATGAATTGCAGCAAGTGATAAAAGCACACGAATAGAAGTAATTATAGAGACAGGTGAGAATGTATCAAAGAAATCTATATTCTCTCGTTGTCTAAACCCTTTGGCTACAAGACGAGCCTTATATTTATCAATGATTCCATCGGATTTTAATTTCTTCTTTAGAATCCATTTACACCTATTGTTTTACAACCAGGAGGTAAATCTACTAAATGCCAAATTCTATTTGACTCGAGAGAGTCCATTTCATCATCTATGGCCTCTTGCCACAAATTAGCATCTATAGAAAACAATGCCTCTTGGAGGGTGTGCGGATTCTCCTTTAAAGTGTATGCAAAAAAATCTGAACCATAATCCTTAGCAGTATAAGTCCGTTTACTTTTCCTAGGTTCAAATTCTAATTCATTAGCAGGCTCATTAATTCTAATGATAGGCATATTACTAGATGTCAAGCCCCCACTATTTTTCAATTTAAACGGAAATCTATGTTCATAAAAATCAGCATCATTAGATTCAATAATAACATGATCATGCAAGTCGTAAAATCTATAAGCTTTGTTATTCACAGCATAACCAACAAAAACACATTTATATGCTCTACTTGCAAGTTTTCTCCTTTTTGGATCAGGAATCCGAACATATGCCAAACAACCCCAAGTTTTAAAATAAGACAAATTTGGTTTCTTATTTTTGAAAACTTCATACGGTGAAATTTTACTATGCGATTTGGGAACTCTATTAAGCACGTAACAAACAGTCAACAAAATCTCACCCCACTAGTGAGAAGCAGCACCAGAGTTAAGTAAAATAGCAACTACGGATTCAACAAAAATTCTATTTTTCCTTTCTGCCTTATCATTCATTTCAGGAGAATATGGTGCAGTTCTTTCATGAATTATCCCATGAGAATTATAAAATTCAGTAAACATATCAGAATCATATTCGGTACCTCTATCACTACGCAACCTTTTAATTTTCTTATTGCACTGATTTTCAATCTCAGTCACAAACAATTTAAACATATCAAGTGCTTTACTTTTATTTTTCATGAGATAAACATAAGTAAAATAAGAACAATCATCTATGAATGTAATAAAATAGCGTTTACTATTCCTAGTTAAGACACCATCAAGTTTACAAATATCAGAATGTATCAAGTCAAGAGATTCAGATTCTCTAATTACTGATTTATGAGGAGTTTTGGTAATTTTAGCTTGACTACAAAATTCACATTTTTCAAAATCATTCAAAGACAATTTAGGAATTAGTTCTAAATTGCTTAAGTTTTTAATGATGCGTTTATTAACGTGACAACGTCTAGCATGCCAAATATTAAAATAACACAACATATAAGCAGAAGAAGAAATTTTATTCGCATTAACATTCAGTTTGAACATTTCATCAGTTGCATAACCCTTCCCAACAAAAACATTATTTTTGGTTAGGGTGTACAAATCAGCCCCGATAGTTTGATAAAACCCCGCCTTGTTAAGAAGATAACCCGAAACCAAATTCTTTCTCATCTTTGGGGTATGCAGAACATCCTTAAGAATGACCGTCTTTCTAGAGGTAAACTTCAATTCCACGTCACCAAAACCAGCGACAATAGTGGAGTGGGAATCACCCAACAGCACTTTCTTATCTTCACTTTCAGAATAAGTTTTGAACATAGCACGATCAAAGTAGACATGGTGTGAAGCACCCGTGTTTACCCACCACCCTTCGGATCCACCAACTATGTTGATTTCAAAAATCATAGCAATAAGTTGGTCCTCGGTAAGATTCGCCTACGGAGCAGGACAACGTCTTTGCCGGCAGTTCCGAGCCATATGGCCCTCATTTCCACAGTTGACGCAAGTAAACTGTTCAGAAGTATTTCTTGAAGAGGGTTTAAACTTATTCTGATTTTGATGTGCATTTCTGTTATGGTTGTTGTGGTGGCGATTCTGATTCTGATTCTTCATATTTTTTCTTTTGGATTTCAGAATTGCAGAGGATGATTTTCTATGAGCGTTGTTGGACACAACAAGCACTTCATCTTTTTTATCTTGTTGTCGGGCTTCCTCCTCAATCCGAAGACGAGTGATCAAACTTTCTAAAGAAAACTCTTTTATTTTGTGCCTGAGAGTATTCTTAAAATCTTTCCAAGAATGGGGTAATTTGTCAATTAAAATAGCAACTTAAAATTGTTCATCAATTGACATACCTTCAGCAATTATTTCATGAGCAATTTTATGAAGTTCATGAGACTGAGCTTCCACAGATTTTTTATCGGTCATTTGATATTTCAGATATCGACTTACAACATATTTCTTCGTTTCAGCCTCCTCAGTGTCGTATTTCTTTGAAAGAGCATCCCAAATTTCCTTAGCAGTTTTGTTAGAACAATAATAATCATATAGGTCATCAGACACACCATTAAGAATAAAATTCTTACAACGAAAATCATTTTCAGCCCATGTCTTATCTTCCTGAATCTGGGCATCGGTAGGATCTTTCGGTAAAACAGGTTTTTCAGTGGTACAGACATATGTTACTTTTTCGATAGTTAGAAAACATAACATCTTCTATCTTCATCTTTTAAAATGAAACCCTTCGAAATGAAAGGACTTGTTGAGATCGACAACAGACATTGTTGTAGATAATTGGCAGAAATAAACGTCTTAAAATTGTTGTTGCAGAAAATAATAAAGAACGAGTTTACCGAATTAGCTTGGGTTGAATCGCGGACTAGGTCGCTCTCTTTAAGACGTTTTGCGGCTTTGCCCAAGAAGCGTGCAAGCAGTATATAAGCCCCGTCGTCCCTAGGATAAAACAACCCATAAATCTTCTTTGTCTAGGACGTTCTTTGCACTGTAGAAGTCCCGAAAACCAAACACCCTCACACATTGTTCGTAAAACGAACAAACTGCTCGGAAAACAAAATCGAACTGAAGAAACAGTACCGGAACAGATCAAAACAGTTCCGGAATAGTGAAGAACAAAACAGTGGAAACCGAAACTGTTTCAGAACAGTTTGGAACAGAACAGAATAGATCCGATCTGGTACAGAACAAAAGAGAATGGAATAGATGGAACAGTTCTGATCTGAAAGAAATTTTTTTTTTTTTCTGTTTTCGGAACAGTTTCCGAAAATAAGAACAATAAAAAGAAGAAGAAGGAGAACAGTGTAATGTTTCTGTTTCTGGATTTTTTCGCCCTAAAATGTATGGAAAACATCTGTATTTATAGATCCAAAACAGCCAAATTACCGTTGTCAAGAGGTTCAGAAAAGAGGGAGAGATCTTAGGGATATGGGAGCTAAAATCGTGGGAACAGTTAAACAGTTTTTTACCAAGTCAAAAAACGTTCTGAAAACCATTCTGATTTAGTTTAAATAAAATATAATTATTTAAATAAATTTTGTCCAAAAAATTAAGTGCCACCTCACCACATGGGCGACTCGACTCGACTCGGGCCGGCCAGACGGACTGCGGCGGCGGCGTGCGTGCGTGTTAAACTAGTAGGGATGTAACTCCTCTCCCCTCCACAAAATGTGGGTACCCCTTGGGGCATACCCCAAGTGTCTCACATACCACTAGTTATACACCTCAATTCAACTTCTCCCAACCGATGTGAGATAGAAGGTTTTGAGGGAAAAAACCATTTGACACAAAAACATTTTTCCAAAAAAATTCATTTGCTCCAACAGTGTTGGTTGTTCGACGGTGAGCAGAGCGGTGTGGTGGTAAGTTGTTCAGTGGTGAATTCCGCTTCTTGGCCGTTGTGCTTTTCCGGGGTCCTAACATTGCCTTCTTCGAATTTAAAGAAAGAACTATGTCAATGCTCAAAACAAAACAGAAACATAGGCGGCGTCTGGTTAGTGTTTCTGTTTTTTTGTTTCTACTTTTAATCAACTGAGATGGGGATGGGATGAAAATTCTGTTTCTATTCTGAAGTATACCAGAATAGAAACATGTTTGGTAAGGACCTTAATATTATTTATTTTAATTTATGAGAACATAAACAGAAAACACATTTAGTTGCAACATTTTTTTTTTCCCTTTAAATGTATGGTGGACTGTGGGATAGTAGTGGGAACAGTTTTGTTGTGGTCAACGGGAGAGGGTAGTGAAAATAGTTTTTTGAGAGTGAATATGAATCAAGATTTTTTATTTCTCAAATTCTTATGGAATTCAGGAAATACCCAAATTACATTCAAAATTTTGGGAACAGAAACGTGTTTACCAAACGTGTTTCTACACATTACTCTCAAAATTTTGGAAGCAAAAACAGGAATCAGGGAACGTAAATAGTAACCAAACCGAGCCTATAACCATTTGTCTTTTCTCCATTAGGAAACAAACAAAAACACACTGACCAGAATCTTCGTGCAACTTGGCCTTGATGGAGGAACTTGTGCTACGTTTGCTCGACATGGGTCTTGTCCGGAATGCCCATGAAGTTGGAAAGGGCATTGCTTGGGCAGTAGAAGTGGAAGTAGAACACAGATTAAGTTCCGCTTCTTGGCCGTTGTGCTTTTCCGGGGTCCTAATGTTGCCTCCTTCGAATTTAAAGAAAGAACTATATCAATGCCCAAAACGAAACAGAAACGTAGGCGTCTGGTGAGTGTTTTCGTTTTTCTGTTTATACTTCCAATAAATAGCAATTAGGGAACATAAATAGTAACCAAACCGGGCCTATAACCATTTGCCTTTCTCCATTAGGAAACAAGCAAAAAGACACTCACCAGAATCTCCGTGCAACATTGCCATGATGGAGAAACTTGTGCAACGTTTGCTCGACATGGGTCTTGTCCGGAACGCCCGTGAAGTTGAAAAGGGCATTGCTTGGGCAGTAGATGTGGAAGTAGAATACAGATTAAGTTTTGCTTCTTGGCCGTTGTGCTCTTCCGGGGTCCTAATGTTTCCTCCTTCGAATTTAAGGAAAGAACTATATCAATGCCCAAAACAAAACAGAAACATAGGCGGCGTCTGGTTAGTGTTTTTGTTTTTCTTTCCTACTTCCAATAAATAGTAATCATGGAACATTAATAGTAACCAAAACATGGAGTATTCCGGAATAAAAACATATTTGGTATTGATCATTGTTATGAAATTGTCTCTTTTAATTTATGAGAACAGAAACAAGAAACACATTTACTTACAACATTTGTTCTTTTTTTCCCCTTTAAATGTATGGTGGACAGTGGGATGATAGTGGAAATAGTTTTGTTGTGGTTGGTGGGATGATGGTGGGAATAGTTTTGTAGGAGTAAATAGAAATCAACATTTTTTTTTATTTCTCATATTCTCAAGGAATTTAAGAAAAATTCCAATTGTTCCCAAATTTTTGGGAATAGAAACATGTTTACCAAATGCGTTTCTATACATTAATCCTAAAATTTTGAGAGTGGGAACAAGAATCTGGGAACAGGAATAGTAACCAAACAGTGCCATAATCATTTGCTTTTTCTCCATTAGGAAATGAGCAGAAACACACTCACCAGAATTATGAGTGTTGCCTGGAGGTGGGCAAAGCTTTTGCCTTTTGCTGCTGTTCGATATGCTATCGGAAGAGTCATACTAGTTCGGGGTGTCTCCCACGGGTTGGCCATGTTCTTCACTTAGATTGCTCTTAGCAAGCTGTAGCTCTGGATCACTCTCTCCTCTCTTCTGATCTTTCCTCTCTCCCTTCCTATCTTCTTCTTGCTTTCTTTTACTCTTCTCCTCCTTTAGACTACTCTTAGCAAGCTGTTTCTTTGCATCACTTTCTCTTCCCTTCCCATCTTTCCTTCCTCCCTTCTTATCTTCTTCATGCTTTCTTTTACTCTCCTACTTTAAATTGCTCTTAGCAAGCTGTTGCTCTGCATCACTCTCTCTTCTGTTCTGATCTTTCCTTTCTCTCTTCTTATCTTCTTCTTCCTTTCTTTTATTCTTCTCCTCATTTCTGTCATGCTTCCTTTTTCTTCTCTCTTTTCTAGCTTTCTCCTCCTCTCTTCGGAGCTTCAAATCACCAGAAAATCATCATTTCCATAAAGAAAGCTAAGCGAAGAGCGAAACATGGCAGGAGGATAGAAGAAATCACATGAAACGACATGCTCAATATTCCTTGAGAACGGGCCATTCCGTATATATAGATACCTATGTCTATACATATATTTATAAAGACACTAACATAAAGACAATGCCTAAACTAATCACGGCTTCCAGATGAATACGCGCCCCCATCTATGCTAATAAAAGTGCCTTCCTATTCCTAGGGAAGTTATGGTCCGTTTTGGTAACCTAAACGAACCCTTCAAGATAATTCCTCTTTAAGTATAAATAGCATAATCTGATGAACATTACTCCTTCCCATTTAGGCCATTTTGTTCAACAAAGGCACATCTCTTGGCTTAACAGGCGTACAAAGGGAAAAGGTCAAGAGTACACCAAGTGAAGAGTGCAAGTATTGCCTAATAAACATACCAGAATGTTTATAGTCTATGCAGTGTTTTTCACCTTCTGCAGCCAGCTTCATATCAATAATCACACCCAAAACTCGTATTGCTACTTCATACCATCAAATTTCAACTTTAGAAACAACCAAGCCCGAGATAGAAGAATAAACCTAGACTAATTAGGGATTTTATTTCTATTTTTATCGAGAAATATTTCATTTCTGTATCAAACCAAACCTTCAACACTTATTTGTCAGCCTCCAGCACTCATTTGCCATACCACCAAGGAACAATAGATTTACTTGCTTAATTATTGCTGTTTAGCATAACTTTATTGACCAACCTCCCACTAAAAGTAGACACGCTACATGAATCCACCTACGCTGCCTAAGCCATAAAGATTCCTATGCACATGTCCAAATGATTTAGTTTCTATTTTTAGCCTCTTTAATATCCTCTCCTCATTCCTAATCTTATCTGTTTTTGTCTTAACACCAATATACGTTATAGAATCTATTTAAACTTCAACCAACATTTTGAATCATACAAAATGATGGATATTATTACAATCTTACAAAAATTTCTTTCACAAAAAACAGACCACACCTAAAATCGGGTCAAATTCTAATTGTTCAAGTTGACTCTATATTAATATGGTGTTTCTCTTGCTTTTCGCATAGTGAACCCCCAGTGGGAGGCTCGCACAACCGGCTATTAGCTTAGCGGTAGAGCGCGACCATCGGTCTATCATTGATATTATTGAATTGCTCATTGATCAAACATCCCAACAATTAGTTTTCCACTTTAACCATCTTGACTCTACGCAAACGTCCTCCTCTTGAAATATAGAACCCAAATATCTTACCCAATCCAGCCTACAAACTACCTGATCTCCAATTTCTACCGTATCCCCACCTCTCCATATGATCTCCGATTTCTTTCGTATGTTACTAAAATTACAATGCCGATATTCCATCTCAATTTAACAAATCTTTAAAGCTTTAGAATCTAGTGATGCCCTCAAAAGTCCAACTTAATGGTAACTTGTTATGCTAGTTCTATGTCATCCATATTCAATGTACTCCATGATACTTCATCCTATGATACTTGTGATACTTCAATCCTTAATGCAAGCCTATATTACACAGGATATTGAAATACTAGTAACCACACCTTTTGGCATTTCAATAATCACATCAATATCTAATAGAACAAATGAACTCCCTTAACGCCGCGTCAATAGAAAGACTATCTGCCTACTCACAGAGAAGGCAAATGCTTAATCTTAATGAAAATCCAACTATTTTGAGCCAATTAGGTCATTCTCTTGTTAAGGAAACTAGCCATGACCGAAGCAGGTCCTTGTATCCTTATTCCTAACATTGACACGATCAGAAGTGCAACCTCCTATAACAATTGAACTATTTGTTCAGCCGCCAACTAATTAATCCTCACAACTCGTTCAAATCAAACGCGACCACAGTAATAAATCAATTTGTAGATTTTCCATCAACGAGCCAATGGATCACGGTGCAGAACATAACAGTAAATCACGTCATGAATTATCTCGACACACCTTCATTGATTCCACAATTGCCACCATGCGTGCATCGAGTTCGAACCCAGGGGGAGGAAACGAAAAACAACGAGACATAGTCGGAATCAAATAATCACAACTTTCTGTTCTTCACAAAGAAATTTGAACGCAAGCTTCCGTTCGAATCGATAAAAATCAGACTCAATGAAACCCTAACCAAATCAAAGTAAGAATCACTCTTCGACTACGGATCACAATTTCTTCAAAGAATAAGTCGAACAGATTCTACAACTACAGCCTCGTTCTTCCTCGTATAGGAGAAACGCAGTCGAAAAATCTAGGGCTTCTCGGCGGAGAGGCTAGATCTAAAATTAAATATCTATGCCAAGTTGCCAACCTTATTTGCGCGGTGAGGAGGTATTTATATAGAAAATCTCCGCGAAAATGTCGTGGTTTGGTTAAGATTTGATACTGACGCCGTCTTGTACGCAGGTTAACTTCGCGTGGGCGACACCGGCCAGCAGCCAATGAGAGGGGGCAGACTTGGTCTTCAGGGCCCCCAGCATGAATACGATTATTCGACAGTTATTTTGATTTAGTTTATGAGAATTAATAGGCAACTCTTTATTGAAAAATTTATCATTAGTCCTTATAAAATATACTAATTAGAAAATGATCCACCAATTATCATAAGTAAATTGTTGATCCCTGTAATGTTTTTAGAATTTAGTCCTTTAAGATTGCCCCCTACATCTAATTTATTTACAAACTATGCTACTGCACAAATACAACAATCGCACACATTTGTGAATGTTCATATTTTCATCTAGTATATTTTAACATTTTCATACATTTACATTTCGTCAACCGACATAGACTTCACCAAACAACAAATCAAAATCTGAAAATATTCACAAAAATCGCAAATTCAAAACATATCTAACAAAATCGATTGACAGCGGAGGTCGTTGGCGACTGTAAGGAAGATCGCCGCAAAGATAGAGAGAGTGTGGCTGGATGAAAAATATTAGGGTTTGGTGAAAATGACAGGAAGGAATGAAGTATTATGATTAAGATTATGTATTTTTATATAGGGGTATATATGTCTATTCGGTTTTTTCTTTTTTTAAAGGATTTTTCTCTACGAATGTTTTTAAAAAGATTTAAAAAATAATCTTTTTTTTTAAAAAAAAGAAAGTTATTGGAGAAAAGAGAGAGTTAAATATGGTCTAAAGAATTAAAAAATCCTTCTTTATTTCTACCAAAAAAAAAGATACCTCTTTATGAAAAATTGGTCAAATTCTATTTTATGACATATTTTGATGTAGTCTAATAATTTTGTTGTGTTTCAATTTAAACTCCGTGTCTTTAGTCACAGTTTTATTTAGTTATTCTGTCTAATTTGACAATTAAATTAGACGAAGGATTAAATTGTCATTTTTTTAAGTTTTATTATTTTGTTTTTCGTTTTTCTTCTTCTCTTTGTTCTGTCTTCTTCACGACTTCACCATCTTCTTCACACAAAGCCGCCACCACTGTCTTCTTCACACTAGTCATCTTCTTCAGAGTGGAAAATAAAATACGAGGTTTCACTTCAATAACCCTAGTTTTTGACACTGAACTTTTTGCATAATTATTAAACTTTTAAAAAAACTACTATACCGAGTGGGTTGAATAAATAGTGAATTGCAAAATGCGTCATGGCAAAAAAAATAAAAATTCAATGGACTATTGGGCTCAATTAAAAAAAAAAAGAAAAAGAAAAAAAAAAAACACTTATTTAGTGTATAAAAATTTTCAACTTAATTTTAGAAATATTTCCCATAGATCATGTTGTTTGCATCTCTCTATAGTTGCTAATTTGCTATTGATAGTTTACGATTCAATTGATTTTTCAAAGGATAAAAAACTCAAAATATATTTCCAAACTACATGCTATTATTTTCTGAGAAAACACCCACACATATATACATATACACACACACACGAGATACATCACTAATCACATAATATTTCTACATCTCTTACATGTTTGTTTGTTTTTTACATCTCTTACATGTTTGGTTTTTTTTTTTTTAGTACAACCGATTGGAGAGGAATTTTTTAACACTAGAGAGACACACTAGATAACCGTTAAACTATAAACTTTCGAATTTTACATCTCTTTAGTAAACTTACCACTAGACTAGACTTTTAAATCTCTCTCACACACATATATGTGTGTATAGGTATATTTCTACACCTCTCTAGAACTTATTAAACTTCCTGAACAATTACATAACAGCACAAGCATGGGGATTGTCATCGCTGAAGATCGTGGTATACATCGCCTCTGTAGAACTAGCGCGTGCAAGTCCAGCCGCCGGGAGTGCATACCGCACGTATCCCGACGGTGCCTTCTTGTCGTAGACTCCGGGAGCATAAGGGTGGTCGACGATCTCATATGGCACGTAGGGCCACATCTCGACCCTCTTTCCGGTGCGGTATCTCACCCTGTGTAGGACCTTGTTGGGGTCCACGTAGCCGATCACGGTGAGCTTGTGCTTCTTCGGCTCCACCTCTACGCTTGTCACCCCCTTCATGTGTTTTACCGATTTCTTCGCTCTCCTCTCGCACCCTTCGCAATCCATTTTTATCCTCATTTCCACTGTCTGATATCCCCAAAAATAAATAAAAAATTATATTTGCCCACGAAATAGTCACCAATATAGTTTACATGAATGGGGCGGGGCGTTTACTGCAGGTCTCTTTCGAACCCACAATCAAATAAAACTAAGTTTTTTCTATGAACAGACCACCCCTTTTAAAATTTTATACATAACTTAATGTGTTGAATTTAACAAAGATCATATTTCTTTCATCATGCAAAAAGAAGTATAATTGATATGTCATTTTGAAGCTTTTAAAACTGACAATGATTATTGTGTAATTTAATCAAATAAAGAATAAAAAATAATTTATTGCATGATTAGTTTTTAGGATAACTAATTATGATAAATATCCTTTTTTTTAATATCTCCCTGACCTTTATTTACGGTAACTGTTTTGATTTGAATTCAACTTAATAAAAAAAATTTAATTACATGTTTATACCAAAAATCGATGGTAAACATGTTTGTCAAGTAAAAAAAAATAAAAATTAAAAATAGAATTATTTTATTAAAAAGGTCAAGTGAACTAGCTAGGGGCGGAGCCACCATAGCCCTGGGGCTAAGCCCCCTCAACTTTTTAAAAAATTTATTTTTACCTTATAGTTTTATAAAAAATCAATTAAAATTCTCAAAAATTTACATATAAATATCTAGTAAACATTTTGAATTTTTTGATCCCCTAAATCTATTTTCTAGATTTGTTGCCGAAATCAATGAGATTATTTGGTTAATTTATAATGAATAGATATTGATTGATAATTTATGTTAGAAAATAAGTCTGGCTTATTTTCCTTATATTGGAATAGCGACATATAAATTTATATTTAAAGCAAAATATAATATTTTTTCCAAAAAAAAAATTAACCATCCACAACAGGATTGAATTAAAATCTAATTAAAAAGAAAAGGTAAATGAATGACCTGTAGTTGCTTCTTTCTCAACTTGCTGAGCTTCTTACGCCTGTGAGGGTGAGGCCACTCGAAGAGATCAGAAACATAATCTATAACACCCATAATTGATTCTGATTCCAATAAAACACAGCGAAGCAAGTATTTATAGCGTCCCGCGAAAAAAATAAATAAAAATAAATTAACATTTGAAAATAACTTGGACGAGTCCGGAGTCAGTCTACCACCACGTGTCCATCGTACCTTCCCAAGGGTCCCAACGTCATCATTTACTCGTTTACTTCAATTTCGTGCCTATCAGTTATGAGTTTTAACGGACCAGAAAAACAAAAAAGTGTCAAGACACTGAGGTTGAGTTTGACTCACGGACATGATAATTTAGATGATGTTGTTCGGATAATTATTTTAAAATTTAATTGTTTAATTTTATAAATTTTTTTAAATAAATAATTATTATTATTAATATCAAGCGCATTTAAGTATTTAAAACTGAATGTATTAAATTAAATATATTTAATAACAAAATTAAATAATCAATTAAAAAACAAACATTACTTAAAAAATTGTTCAAAATTTTAATAAATTTGTGATTCACTTGATTTTTTTACCACTTATCACTTAATACAATAAAATATCTAATTATTACAACCAATGTTTTACATCAATACTATAAAATCTAAAAAATATATATATACAAAAAATTATAGATGGAGAAATTATTAAATTGAAAAAAAAAAAATAGAGAGAGAATTGTAGAGAAAAAATATTTTGAAAAAAATAAAGTTGTAAAAATTATTTTAGGAATAAAAAATTAAACAAAAATAAATTTTTTGAAGTTAAATGAATACTTAATATTTTCAACACTTAATAAATTCAATTTCATTACTTAACATTTTCAGCACTTAAAATTAAAACGACTATCAAACATGGCCTTAAACTAGCACACCGTGCAAGATAAAACTAAAAAATTTATATAAGTAAATTCTCTATACCTTAAATCCTTAGGTGTTGTTTGGCCATTTTGGTAGTAATAATATTAATTTCAAAATAAAATTAAAATTGCAATTGAATATATATAATTATTTTTCAATTCTTTAGGATAAATTCATGAGGTTCTTAAAAAAGAAATTTTTATTATTTATTAATATTGATGAGGATATTTTCGGGTACCTCCGAGTTAGCACTTGAGACTTAACCATGTGTCCGTCGTCGTAGTGACATGGACGTATTCCGGAATCCACAACGCCACGCTGGATCATACGCCGACCACGGCTCTTCCCTGGAACCTCATTTGCACCTAGGGATGAGCGAGAAGCCCCATAAGGACGTGTCACTCTAAGCTCTACCCCGTGCTCTGAGCAGTCAATTTCAGGGACTCAGTCATTCACCTCGACCGGCTCTCTCTTCCGGCGCGTTTCTTCTCCAGGACTGCACGGATCTCTACTTTCCTCTGCCAACTCACCACCGCAGGCCTGACAAAGGTCTGCAGGCTTTACCAAATATCCCCTAAATGTCCCGAATTATTGGCTAAATATAGGGTTTCGACTAATTAACCGTGTTTAGGCCCAACTAATAATCTCCAACTCCTATATATATCAGAGACTGTGCAAGCCTAAAGTACGCTTGAATACGCTTACATTACGAGCGAGTTCAATTGTTTACTTATTGCATTACTGTATCTTTTCTCTTTGAGCACTGATTACCATGCTGGAGGGGTTTCATCGGGACAAATCTCGGTTTGAGCCTTTTGGAGGTACACTCCCTGAGGAGCAAGACTCTGGACAAAGCAGCTTAGTCCCCTTAGGACCCAACACATCTCACCCGAAGAATTTTCAACCGACGACTCCATTTCAGCAGGAGAACCCACCCGTCATCCGACTGGACCATACTCGATGTGTGTACCAGTTTTATATACCAATAAATATATATATATACTAATATTAATAATAAGAATAAAAAGAAAAACTCAAAAAGTTCCTGTAAGCTTTTTATGCCCTTCAAAGTCTTAATTTTTCGCTGTTAGTTTTATTCTTTTAATATATATATATATAGCATTTACTTAGTCCAGTTACAACTTGATTGATATTTAAGTAAGTGAAACACATTGGATAAAAAAGGTGACAGAAGAAGAGATATAGATTAGCGTGTTGTAGGTTAAGACGCAAGTGAAAATCTCAGTTAGTCAATCCAATTTTAGTAATATTATAAAGAGTTAATCACACTTTACCACATGTAATTTAATCATTTTGCATTTTGTTTTCCTGTGATATTTTCGTTATCATTTTGTTTCCTATAATTAGATTTTGTTGCACTTTATCATTTGATGTAAGTTTAATTACAAAAGACAAAGTGAAAGATAAATTATAATAAAGATTTAATTATATAAATAAAGTGATAACGCGAATACGGAGATAAAGTGGAAAATATCTAATTAACCCTATTGTAAAACAGGGGGAGTTTGATTATTGGACAACGACTCTTTCCCTCGTTTGTGGTTGGCACTGTCTATTAACAATCAGTTTATCATATATATATATATATATATTAAGATGTCTCATTTCACATCTATCCAACATTTGGGTTGAAAAGATAATAATATTTTTTTTTAAAAATATTTTTCAGCGTATTATTTGATTAAAAAATAAAAAGATAATAATATTTTTTAAAAATAAAAAATGAAAATGAAAAGATAATAATATTATTTATTTTTTAAAAAAAATATTTTTCCTCATATTATTTGATTAAAAAATGAAAACAGTAATTCACTCCAATATAATTTACTGTTTTGCCTTCATATATTATAAAAATAAATTAAAATTCTATTATTAAGATTATAATTATAATCTTAGTGTCTTCTTAAAAATTTATCCCTCATTTTTTTTTTTCTATTTTCGTTTCATTCTAACTAACTTTTTTTTTTCTTTTTATTATTATTATATCTATCTTTTTTTTTTTTTTTTCTCCCACTTAAATAACGCACCCGTGGACACTTTTAGACGGAGGCTACGGAAAGAAGAAGGAGGAGGAGAAAATTATTTTGGTTGTTTCATGTTTGGATGGGAGGAAAATTTATGAGAGAGAAGGTTAGGGAGGAAATTTGGAGGGATTTTCCATCCATTTAAAATGGACGAATTTGGAAGGAAAGGAGATGGCCACTATATGTAACATATGTACCAGAAAAAGATTGGACAAATGCATTAATATTTTTAATATATATATATTTTTTTTGTCAGATCATATATATATTTAAATGTTAATATAATTATTATTTTTTTTGTGAAAAAAATTCTATATAAAAATTCCCATGTGTTGTTGTGATTTAATTCAATATAATAATATAGAAAAAAAAATAATTACTTTTTTTTTTATATATATAAATACATCTGTTTATAAGAATAAAAAAAATAAAAAAAAAATCAAACTTTCATTGGTTTTTTGTTTTTTTTTTTCAATTGGAGTAGTTCCATCATTTTACTACCCACACCTCATAGTCCTTTCACTACTAAAGAAAATCTGGATGATTTATTATTATTATTATTTTTATTTTTTTGATTACCCTAATTCTACTAAAAAAAAAAAAACATAATTAGTGTCTATATATAAATCTTTTGTACATATCTATAATATAACATGTTTCTCATATATCAATACAATTGTCTCATGTTCTCTTTCTCTATTTTTCTTTTTGGGTTGTAAACGTTAGGAGAAGGGTTTTTAAATACTAGACCTTCCACTAGAGAGATACACTAGATAACCGCTAGTATGTAAATTTTGGGTTGTTTCATATTCTTTCAATATTCTGCGGCACAATTATTTTAACAATTTGATAGCCCAATAATTCAGTTAATAATTAGGATGAGGGACATCTGGATGTAGTTGGGGGGGTGTTTGGAGGTTGAGGATTGGGTGGCCACATGTTTGTGGTTCTTGTTTGCAAGACAGCGCATCCAACACGTCTGACTAAAATGAGGAAGCCATTGACTAGAGTGAATATAGAATATTTATCTGTGTTTTTTTGCTTTCTTAATTTATATAATAATAATGGATGATGATTAATTATTTGTGTAAATTAATAATGATGCCATTGAACTGAGTAACTATGGGTAGGATGAACATCACTCTCATTACTTTTAATCCATCAAACTGATGACAGGGGGCAAAATTCATTCAAACCATCTTTCTTCTTATTATTTTTTTATCATCTTCGGAAATAAAAGAAAAATTATTTTTAAAATTTTGTTTTCATCATACTTAAACTTATGATTATCATGTTGAAAAGGGTGAAAAAATAAATTGTTTCAGAAACAAAACAAAAATATATATAAAAAAAAAATTATATAATAAATTAAGATATTTTTTGTTTAAATATTTTTTTTCGTTAAGGTTAGAATTTATTTGAAGAAAATGAATAGATGAGATTGGTTTTAAAAAAAAAATTGGGGAGAGTTTTTGCCTAAAATTTTCACTCTCCCGTTTCCAACGTGCTTGAGTGTTTGACATTCAACAATATATGCATTTAGAATTTGAAGTGTTTTGTTTATTGTTTATGTTCCGTACAAGTTGTACTTAATCAATTTATAAATGGTTATGTTTTGATGTTAGATTGAAAAACAATTATGTATTTATTTCTATGGTTAATCATAACATATTATTTTAGAAATTTCAGATTATTATTTCCTTTTTCCTCACGTTTGTTTCTTTTGTGTGTGTGTTTTAGAGGAATGAAGAAAATGAGTGTTTTTTTTCCTATTTTCTTAAAAACAAATTATTTTCAATTTTTGTGGGGGAAAGGTTTAATTTTTGAAAGAGCATAGGCTTGGATATAGAAAAAGATAGAGTTGTTTGTGTTGGAAAATTTTTGTGGACTAACATTAATTGAATAAATTGTTTTACAAAAAACGGATTAATGGATAATTTATTATATAACCAACTCAAATAATCAGTGAACATATTTTGATTTGGATTGTGACATATTTTATGTCGAAGTCCAGTTAAGTGGCAAATATAGGTTTTAGATTTCGTCGAAACTCGTTATGGGAGGGTCCAATGAGAAACTCTAATATAAATTATTAGGTCACCTCCTTAGTCTAGATTGAGGGTTTTTTCTCATTGAGAGCCGCCACCACGAAATTTAAATCATAAAGATGAAGACCTAGTTAGTAATCCATTGCGACAGATTTAATCTCCTGTGATGGTCCAAACATGTATGTATTCGATTACCGTTCTTGTTGTGTCTTAATATTTATGTATGTTTTAGTTTATTGTTTAATTCCGTTTTATTGTGATTATGAGATATAATCAACATGTAATATCAGAGTCTACATACATGATTTAAGATCTACAATTAGTTTTTTATTTTTTCTGTTCATTCATGAAACTGAAACTTGCAGCCATGATTTCATGAGATTTTTTTGTTTCGATTAACTGTAAAACATTAAGGTTTTTGTTCCTGTTGATTCAAGCTTTAAATTTATATATTATGTGTGTAATTTGGTTGCGTAATTTGTGAATATTTCAACTTCGAAGTTTCGGCCACGAACGCTAGAAAACCGAGATTCACTTTACAAATTGATGACGATTGATGAGTTTTTGGTTCAATTAAATGTTTTAGATAGTTTTTAAATTAATATTAGGCATAAACCCATATAAAATTCAGTAGAAATAACGGTTAAAATCAAGTTTTGAGTTTTGACTTTGGAGGTGTAAAAACTGAGATTTATTCTTCAATTTTGGACATGATTCTCATGTTTTTTCTTCAATTAATCATTATATACATGTTAGAAATTAGTGTATATACATAAACCTATAAAAATATTAAAGAAAAACGAGATATTTTAGGGTTTTATAGTAGTGGGCCGAAACCGGGTCGCGTGACCTAGGGGTGAAAGAAAAACCCAACAACCCACCCTGCCCAGCCCACCCGACCCCCCTCGGGTTCGGTCGAATTTAGACGCTATATTTTTTGTTTTTTACCCTACCCGCTCTCTTGACAAGAGAGAGAAAAAGGGTCAAGTTTACTACTCCCACCGCCCGCCCCGCCCAAACCCGACCGAATTTACAACAAGGCACTCATATTACATTCCCCACCCTCTGACAATTGTTTATTACAAAAAACCCCTACTATATATAGAAAATTATAACCCTAGTTTCTCATTGTGCCGCCTCACTCTTCTGAGCTTCTCTCATTTCTCATTTTTTCTCAATCTCTATTCTTTCTTCTCTCGATCTCAAAATCTCCACCATATGAATCCGTTCTTCACCGCCTCACTCGTCGATGTTGTTGATTGTTAGTTGCCGTCGATATTGTTCGTCGTCGTCGACGTTGTTCTTGCCATTGTTGTTGTTCGTCTCAAATCACAATCTGTAAGTTTCTTGTTCTTGCCATTGTTGTTATTCTTGCCATTGTTGTTGTAAGTTTCTTAGTTTCGCCATCGATGTTGTTATTGAATGTGTTTCTTTGAATCTGTTAAGGTTTTTCTTCTTCTTCATTGCTCACCTAAAATTCGACCGATACCGACAAAACTCGAATACCCTGAAACCCGACGGTGGACGATCCCGTCGGCTGCGGGTTCGGTCGGTATTATACCCTCCAAAAATGTTTGGGTCGGCTAAAAAAAAGTCCCACCCCCGACCTGCCCGACCGAATTACACCCCTAGCGTGACCTACTTCAGGACTTGGGACCCCCACGCGCGGTTTAGGCATGTGGGGCGCGTGATCCGCCTCCAGGGACTTGTTTTGGGTCCCGTTTTTTTTTGTGCGTTTGTTTTTCTGTTCTCTAATTTTCTATAAAAATTATTTCATTTTTTGAGGATTAAAAATAATTTTTAGTTAATTATTACTTATTATGTGATTTAATTAGTTTAAAATTATTTTTAGGCATTATTGTTTGTTGAAAATTTTACAAAAATTATGTTGGTTAATTTGAAATAGGATTGCAGTACTCACTTTACCTAAATTAGAATTTATTGATGTGTACTCTCCTAACTAGTTTTAAATCACATAAAACTTGTTAATCCTCATATATGGATTCTAAATCTCAAAAGGAATTATGTCATTTATGAATATATGATATTATGTAAGCTAATATATGATGCAAGAGAATTTTATGGATGGTCAGTCTCCCAAGATAATCAATCTTTGAATTAAACGATATTGTAATTACTATTTTGATTGTTGAAGTTTATATGTGATGATTCTTACGATTCAAAATCAAACAAAGTTTAATGTAACCACAATGATGTTAGTTAAGGAAGTGTTGTTAATTTTGCCTATGCGTATAATGGTTAATGGCTCTCTTCTTGCTTTTTATAATAATTATTTCTGGAAAAATTATTAGATTGGCCTTCAAACGAGTCATTTGTAATCTTAATCTATTTAGGTGAAGATTACTTAGTATTTGATTTTGTATTTGATATTATAGTTGATGTTACCGGAATTTAAGGACAAAAAAAAAAAAAAAAACAAAGACCATCATCCACCAGAAACCTTCATGACGGTGGAGAAAAATTCTGACAATAATATCATTGGTTAATGGCTAGCTCGAAGGAAAGGAAAATGGGGTGATGCATGAGGAAGATGACAATGAGTCAAACCTAATGAGTCAACTCATGACAAGTCAAACAAATCAGGTTTTGGGCCCTGGATGCTGGCTAAGAAAATCCATGGATGTACAAGTAATATGCCCTATACCTCAGGGCTCATTGGGAATAGTCTGAAACTAAAAGCCAATAAATTTCAATCTCTTTATTCAGATGAAGCCCAAAACTCCAACAGAATATTAAAGCCATCAGGAATGATCTAAATAGAAATGGACTAACCCATGTAGTATATCCTCATGATATTACTTTATTTTCTACTAATGGATGTGATAATGATGCATACTTTATGTGTCTGTCTCTGAGGATAAGGTTAGTCTTGAGTCTTTGAGTTATAAGATTTACATTTTCCAAATGAATTTGAATTTTGAGCTATGCAATTATGGTGCTCTTATTTTTGTGATTTTTCTATATTTTCCTGATGCATAATTTGTTGTTCTATATAATTTTTTTTATGATTAGTTTTGTCAAGTTTGATCTTAGTTATGATCTACATATCCAAAAAGATTAAGAGAAATCATAGTTATGAGCTGCTTGATTGGTTATATAACCCTTGAAACATGAAAGGGTATTTATTTGTATCTTTTGGACTTATCTGTTAATTGATCGTGCTGCATGGCATTGCTTATTTTTCTTATTAAAGAAGTTCTATTATTCTTCATGCATCAAAAACAAAAGATATCACAAAATATTTCACCTGCCAATTCTTGACTTGCTTTAAATTATAATCTCCATCAACAAAGAGGATGGTCGGTCATTACCTAACAATTATAAACATTGTATAATCCCTTTTTAGATCTTAAATTATTTTCAATTAAATAGTTACCTCATTAAAGTTTAGTTTTGCAATTAAAATCTTAAGACTTGCTACGTTACACAAGAGTTGCATTTTAGGTAATATAGTCTCCAGACACATCAATTCTAGAGTAAATATTTTGACTTTATTTGGATTTTAGGCATGTATTTGGATTCAGTCTCTTGCATATCTCAATGTGGATAAAAATCATTTTGGACAACTTTTATGTTTTATGCATTAGAAGTAGAACATGTTGTTGAATCCCAAGCACTTATATTACTTAATCCTAGGCTAAGGTCTTCTTTGAGATTGAATTAGGCTCACTAGGTTTTCACATTAGGACTCTTGTTTAAAGTTGGACGTGTTGAATCCCATATCGATGTTGGGTCTTCACCCTATATCGGTTCGTAGTGGTTTGTTAAAAGTCCACTTTGTGCCTAATAAGAACGTCAATGTTCAATTGCTAGAGTCGAAGGGTGGCAACGAGGTGGTGGCGATGTTCTGGGGTATGGCAGAGGATGTTGAAATTAGGGTTAGGGGTTTTGACACTAAGTACCCCAAAAATTTAATCAAAATCTCATTTGTTCCAAGTATTTCCAATTTAAACGTATAAGATATCTTATTAACTTTATATATATATTTTTTAAGTACAATGAACTGAAACTAGTAAGAAGAGTTAATTACACAATTAATTCCTAAAGTTTAGAGGTTGTGTAAATTTGGTTGTTTTGATTAATGTTCATATGATTATTTTATTCATGTATTTGATGGTTAGAAATCCTAAAGTGGATCGACTCCTTATCTTTCTATTTATTGTTTTTGTGAAATATTTACATGATGAGTGACATGATTGAGAGAATTATATCCTTGTTTTGTTTTGGTAACCTGATGGAAACTAAATTAAATAGACCACTGTTGAGAACTAGTCGTAGATAATCAGATGTATGATATGCATTCAAGATTCTTAGTAGGTTAAGTATGATGTTAATAACCAATTTAGTTATTACTACGTCTTCCATCAATGAAAATGAGATCTTTCATTTTTGAAATTTGGGCTATGTTTGGGACAATATAATTGCATTTTGGAATGGAAGAAAAGTACTGAGTTATTTCTGTATAATTTCACATGGGTTTCTTCTTGTATTGCCTCGCCTTAAAGTGTTTAATGGGTCATACATATATATTTGATGGGTCTGTTGGGCCATTAATTATTTATTAATTAACAAGCATAATAGAATTATAAATATAGATAAATTATTCATGAATATATGAGAAGACCTTGAATTGAAAATACTATCACCATGATTAGAAAATCTTGGTGGGGATCCATGTTTGGGCTCATTATATAGATATTGATTTGAGTTTTGACCTATGTAATATCTTAGCCAACTGGACTTTCTTAACTACAACTTTCGGCCTTTTGAGGTTAATATTAAAAAACATATAAAAACACTAATTATGAATAATATTTATTTTCAAAATTCAAGCCCCCCCCCCCTTTTTTTAATTCTAAATAAAGACTAATTTAATAATTAGTTTAAAAGTGTAGTAAAATTGTTATTCAAATTCTTGCAATTATAATTGATCGTTGATCACTAAAAGTATATTTTGTAACGTACTTCTTGTTTTGATCATATGCATAAATATCGCTAATATACATTGTTGTTATTGGGTAATATAGTTAAATTTTTCTATTTTGGAAAGGTTGCTTGTGAATTATTGAGGTTATTTTACCAAAGTGATTTGACTAACACAGTTTGCAAGTTTTCGAGTTCCTATTTTGTTGATGAGAAAATTTTAGATTAATTTGTACATTCACCTCCTCAAATGGGGTTATTGTACAGATTAATTTAATTATTGTCCAAAATAATTTAGTTTTTCTATTTTGGAACGATTGCTTGTGAATTGTTGATATTATTTTACTAAAGTGATTTAACCAACATAGTTTGCAAGTTTTCGAGTTCCTATTTTGTTGATAATTTTTTTTAGATTAATTTGTGCATTTGCTTGTCTAAAGGGAGTTATTGTGCAGATTAATTTAATTGTTGGATAATATAGTTTAATTTTTCCAATTTGAAACGTTTGCTTGTGAATTGTTGAAGTTATTTTACCAAAATGATTTAACCAATATAGTTTGCAAGTTTTCGAGTTCCTATTTTGTTTATAAAAAATTTTTAGATTAATTTGTGCATTCACCTGCCCAAAAGGGATTATTGTGCAAATTAATTTAATTGCATGAGGACATTATGTGAGATAAATAATTTGATAAATTTGTTTATCCAAAGGGAATGAATTTTGAAAAGATTATTTGTTTCATTATGTTTTGAAGGAAATATATGGATTTGAATGTCAATTTACCCAAAGGGGATAAATTTTTAAATCTGTAAATTTTTCTTATTTTGTTAATCCTTATGATTAAAGAATAATTATTTATTGTAGACTACCCAAAGGAGAGTTTATGATAACACAATTGATTTTTATATTGTATTGCCTATACTTAATTGAGCATTTTGCTTATTGTCCATAATTGATCTAGTTGCAATTTTTGTGATAAGAGTTTCTTTTTATTGTGAATAACAATAACGCTACAATGAAATTCTAAATTGATTTATTGATTTAATGGGAGTCTCTTTAATTTCTTTTATTTTGATGATTGTATCGTGAAAATATTGATCACTATTGCTATAAATGTTTTCTTATTTTGTTGATCTTCATACTTAGAGAATAATTGTTTATTGTACATTCTACCCAAAAGAGAGTTTATGATGACGCAATTGATTATTATATTGTGTCGCTTATACTTATTTGAATACTTTGATTCTCTAGTTTAGTGAAAGTTTTTTTTTCTTTAATTCTATGATATGTTGTGACCACTATTGTTATGCGTTTTGTAAAATTGAATTATATTTGATGATCATCATTATTGTATATTATATTGTTACGTATCATATTATTTGAATTGATTATATTAAACTAAGGTTTAAGACCCATAGCGTTAAAAAACTATATTGTGAATATGAGTGTCATTTAGTCTTTTGCTTATTTAGTTTAGTGGGAACTTTTGTATTTCCCTTTATTTCAATGATTATGTTGCGACATCTATTGTTATGCATTTTTCAAAATTGAAATCTATTTGATAATCATCATTATTGTATATTATATTATTGCATATTATATTATTTGAATTGATTATAAAATATGATATCTTAAGATATTATACCTTAAGAATTACAGTTGTATACGTTTGGTTGTCACAAATAACTATTTTAAGATCTCGTGATGTATTGTTAGTCACAGATGACTTGTTAAAGTCAAACAATTTCATATTGTTGAGAAATTGCAACAGTTTTATTTTGTTAAGAAATTGCAATTAGTAATTTCGTTTTATTAAGAAATTGTAACAGTTTCATTTTGTTGAGAAATTACAATTAACAATTTCATTTTGTTGAGAAATTATAATTACAATTTCATTTTGTTGAGAAATTGTAATGAGAACTGATAAAAAACAATGCATATAAATAATGATTATTTGTTGGTATTTGTTTCTTAATACACTACTGGACTTATGATTCATGTCGATATGGTTATAAGTATTTGTGAGTATGAAGAGTCTTATGTTTACTGAGATTAATATATAGAGTATCATAATATAATATTACGATCATATTGAATCGAATGAGTTTATCAAAATGCTATTTATAAACTATCATTTCTTTAAAAAAATGTGTGGCCACACAAAAATAATTTTTTTCTGTTATTAACCCAAGAGTCCTGTTTTCAAAATTAAATTTATTCAATTAATGTAGCTCAAGTGGGAAAATGTTGAAATTTTTTTGTGGACTAACATTAATTGAATAAATTATTTTACAAAAATGGGTTAATGGATAGTCTATTATATAACCAACCCAAATAATTAGTGATCATATTTATATTGTAATCAAATGTCCCAATTATCATATCTATATTGGATCTCCTTCCTTAATTGTCTACAAATCCTATATTTAAGGAAATCAAAATTAAAAAAATATGGGACATTTAGCTCAAACAATGCAAAAAAACAAATAGCAAATAAAGTTATTTTTAGTACGATAATTTAAAAATATCTTTTTGTGTTGGAGGGATTGTAATCAAATGTCTCAATTATCATATCTATATTGGATCTCCTTCCTTAAATGTATACAAATCCTATATTTAAGGAAATCAAAATTTAAAAATATGGGACATTTAGGTCCAACAATGCAAAAAAAAAAAAAAAATTGCAAATAAAATTATTTTTAGTACGATAATTTGCAAATATCTTTTTGTGTTGGAGGGATTGTAATCAAATGTCCCAATTATCATATCTATATTGGATCTCCTTCCTTAATTGTCTACAAATCCTATATTTAAGGAAATCAAAATTAAAAAATATGGGACATTTAGGTCCAACAATGCAAAAAAGAAAAAGGGCGCGCACCGATTAGTCCTAAAAAGCGTCGCTAATTACCGAATAAACCCAGCCACTTTTTCATGCACCGATCAGGACTTTTGTCCACGTTGGACGATTTTACCCTTCATTAATTAGGCGCTCATCCTTCCGCTAAAACGTTGATGAATTTTTTTTATTTTGATGCAACTTAATTCGCGCAACTCAATCATGCCAAACGCTAATGAAAATCTTTGTTCTGATTTCTAAAAATAATCTATAATATCTAACCTGTAAGATTTACAAAGTAAATTTGCGTTTCTTTACATGTTGAATGTAAAATCTTCTGTTCACAAAGTCAATTTGTGTCCATTGACGTGTTGAATGTAACACGGCTTGTGTTCACAAATTGAATTTGTTTTTCTTAACGTGTTGAATGTAATATCTTCTGAATAACACCATTTTTTTTGTCTATTAACGTGTTGAATGTAACACGACTTGTGTTCACAAATTAAATTTACTTTTCTTAACGTGTTGAATGTAACATCTTCTAAAGAACATCATTTTTTTTTTGTCTATTAACGTGTTGAATGTAATATCTTCTTATTTCAACAGAAAAACATCATTTTTTTTGTCCATTGAGGTGTTGAATGTAACACGGCTTGTGTTCACAAATTCAATTTGCTTTCTTAACGTGTTGAATGTAACATCTTCTAAAGAACACCATTTTTTTTCTATTAACGTGTTGAATGTAACATCTTCTTATTTCCACGGAAAAACGCCATTTTTCGTGTCTATTAACATGTTGAATATAACACGGTTTGTATTCATAAAATGTCAATTTGTTTATATTAACGTGTTGAATGTAACATCTTCTGAACAACACCATGTTTTTTGTCTATGACGTGTTGAATGTAACATCTTATTTCCACAGAAAAATGTCATCTTTTGTGTGCATTGACGTGTTGAATGTAACACGGCTTGTGTTCATAAATTCAATTTGCTTTTCTTAACGTGTTGAATGTAACATCTTCTGAAGAAACAACATTTTTTTGTGTCTATTAACGTGTTGAATGTAACATCTTTTTTTTGTGTCCATTGACGTGTTGAATGTAACACGGCTTGTGTTCACAAAATTCAATTTGCTTTTATTAACGTGTTGAATGTAACATCTTCTAAAAAACACCATTATTTGTCTATTTTGTTTTTGTCATTCAATTTGTTAGGACTGTGTTACATTAAACACTGTCATATGGTTTTTTGTCACTAATTCAACAATTTTTGTCCATAGGCTTCTTTGTTACATTCAACACTGTCATAGGTTCTTTTTTGCATTCAACAGTCATAGGTACACATTCAGCACATATAAAAAAGGACAGCAACAAATGTGTATGACATTGTGTATATACAATGGATTACATACAAAAAAATAACTTCGAAAAAATAGTTTTCAAAAAAAAAAATTGTGAAAATCTAGAAGTTCAATAACATTTGTCCATTTTTCAGTTAGGTTTGGGTTCATTTGATGTGCGAGTGTGATATGAGTCAAGTGTCCATCTTCTTGGTATATCATTTAAGAAGTCATGAATAATAGCAGTACGTTCCATGCGAAAACCGTGCAAGCCCATATTGGTACGGATTTTCTCCTTCCTAAAGATCTTCTTCATTATATGGATGATGCATACTCCACAATCAACCCTGTAAATTCAAAATCACCAACATTCAAACAATTATTCCTTTTTTTTTTTTTTATTGAATGATGTATGACTTAAATTATTAAGTTATATATGCGGTACTTACGCTGATGAACCTTGATCTGGTACATCACCAATATTCGACATCTTATCTTCTGAAAGATTAGCCTACTCATGCTCCACACTATTTTTGCTGAGTAGTTGATCTACGTATGCAATCTATAGGTGGACGAAAACCGTCAATTATTGTTGGTTATAACAGCAACAAAAAATAATTTTATGAAAATACAAACTTACAAGTTTTTTTGCATTTTCGAAAAAGGGTCAACTATGCCTCTTCGTGTCAAATTAACATAATTATAATGACGCCATGTTGACTCTTGCTTATCGCACACAGCTAAGGTCCAATACCTAGTTGTTGGAGTAGGGCCAGCAGTGTTTATGGGAAAATGAACATAACGGTACTCAGATGTGAAGGCATAGATTATGTCAGGGTTCAAAAATTTGTTTAGTGTGAGTTCATCCCCTTCAAGAATCCATGACTGTAGAAAACATTTTTAACGTATGTGTGAATAAATTTTGTAGATGTATAACAGTCAAATAGAAAAGAAGCAAAATGTACTCACCCAACATGTACTATTTATGAAAAATGATTGATCAGCAAGAATGTCGCCAAACTATTTTAAATCATTTGCCATATTCATTTGTTCGAGGCACAAGAGCTCCATAACACCATTGATGACCTGATTAAATAAGCATCAGTACGTTTAGAATATGCATCGGAGTTTTATAATGCCAATACATGTTATACTCAACATCCACAGATGTTGAATGTAACATCATATAGATTAAATAAAACAAAAAAAAAAATATACATAGTAACTCACAAAATTTGTCAGCTGTTTTTCTCATAGTAGATCAAGAATGTCAACAAAGGAGACTTGTGCAAAAGTCTATTCTCCACCCCAAACGAATGCTCTAATTGTATAAAGAAGAAAATATTTTTTATTGGATCAGCACATAACAATCGAGACATAGATGAAAATGAAAAATAATAAAGATGGAAGAATGAGACTTACGTATGACCCTCTGTTTGCATAATAAGCTTTAGGAGTTTCCATTCGTCTTCAGTTAACATCATAGCCACAACACTATCTCGGGAAGGCATCATGCATGACTCATCCAACTCAGCAGTCATTTTGCTGGATTCTCCTTGATATATTGTAGTGCCTTTTGACTGATTGGTTGTCACTGGCTTTTCCTTCTCAGTAGCTTTTATAAGCCTCTTCGATCGTTTTGCAGGAATGTGATATTCATGGACCGATCACTCACCAGTTTTCTGTGTCCTCACGCGACTTTTAACATTTTTTACAAGTGATGTGGGAGTTGTCATATGTGTTTTTTGACATGTCCTTCTTCGTGTGACTATTTTGTCAGGCAAATTTGGACATTTGACTACTAGTTCACGATTACGTTTGGCAATCTCACATGCTTGTTAGGCAATAACAGATTCGCGCTCTTCTAATGCCGAATTATAAAACTTTGCGATCTCCACAACCTATTATTTGAATTCTTGCTCTTTTTGAATGGACTGTGTAACAGAATGCACCACAGCCTCTTCTAGATGTTCTTGGAGTACTATTTTTTCAGTAACAAGTTTTTCCGTTTGCGTAACAACATGTACCTCTGTTTCAACCAGTGAATTGGTCAATTGGGCTTTTAAAATTTCAATCTCTTTCTTCAATTTTTTTTTTTTTTATATCTCTTCTTCAACTCTTTGCGTTCCCCTTTCAGACGATCATAATCACCAGCAAGTTTTTCATTTCTTTGAACAAGTTGAGCCAAGTTTTGGGACCCCCCCCCCCCCCCCCAGAATTCAGCGACATCAGTAGTGAACTCTTGCGAAATCTTGAGGTCAAAAGAAGGAAATTCTGACGAATCGACCTTCTTCTTGCCCTTGTGCTTCTTATCCCGACTAGACGATTCAATATCAGTATGACTTGGAAGCACAATACCCATTTGCATTCCAGCAATTGTTTCCTTAATTTCAGCCCGCTTAATCTAGACAACAGTACATGTAAGAATGTTACTTTTAACATGAAAATTATGATAACATTTTGGTGTTACATTCAACATCCACTGGTGTTGAATGTAACATCTTAAGGATTTTATTATTTACATATATAAACACAAGTGACCAATTGATATTACATTTAACATTCACAGTATTGAATGTAATATCTTATGAATTTTACTCTACATACAGACATTAATATAACTCTTGACGTTACATTCAACATCCACAAGGTGATGATACATAACAGAGAACATGTTTGCATATAACATGCATACCTGATTATCAGACAATTCGGACAATTGCAAACCAAATGCAACTTCCATAAGTTCCATCATGTTCCATTTTTCCCAGCGTGGAATAGAATATTGCCTCCCTTCAACTTCTTTGAGCAAATATGTGTGTTCGCATAACCAAAACTGAATAAAAAATGCACCATATCATTAAATTTGAAACGTAAAACATAAGGGGAAAAATTATATGTACTGGAGAACAATGTAAAAAAAAGAGAATTATATAACCTGCAATGCGATAACACATCCAGTAACAGTTTCTGGTCTGCGGTAACCTGAGGCAATCGATGACATCAAGTTTGAATGAATTGCTTCAGCCCAGTTATAAGTCACCATCATTCTTAAATCCTCAACATTCATGATATCAGAGACACCAGCAACTTGACCCTTGTTTGAAAAAAAATAAGTTGCTATGAGATGCAAGCATAGCAGACGAGCAACATCTTGTACATCTTCATGGTTATTACTAGCCAATGCTTTGACAATTTCATTGTTTATCTCAACAACACTCAACTTGTTTTTAGACAAGCGCCTCCTTGCTAAGAATTTAGAACCCATTGTTTTTGCATAACGACCAGGGAGTTGTTCATTTCCTAGTGGTAATCCAAAAATCAACTGGACATCATTGCTTGTAAATGTAACCAGTTTTGATCTAGGCCTGAACATTTTTTTATGTGGTTCATATGAGCGAATGATATTGGTGATGAGGGAATCTATTTTGTGGAATGAACTGATTCCACTCTCCCATCGCAGGAGAGCATTTATTGTGTTCCAAAATGGAATTGTCCGCAGAATTTGAAAGTGTTCACGTTGAAGATGAATAGACTTGATTAACGAATGAAATTGCGATAGATTTGAATGGTATTTTATTGGTTGCACAGTCTTCTCTGGCTCTGAAACTACCAAAAAAAAAATGCAATGCAGTCAAGCTTAAAAGTACATACTACACATTTATAGATGATTTGGTAGGAAGACCAATCAACAGTTAATGGAAGAAGGAAAATTACTTACCTATGATCTCATCAGATTTAGTGGATGAGTTCGTTTGTTGCATTACATGAAGGAACGGGACATCTTCTGAACAATCATTACGATGTCATATTTTTTTCAAAAAACAACAATCAGTGTTACATATATAACGAATATTACGTTCAACATAATTGCACGTTTCAACATATGTATTTCGTGTGCATGTAAAGAGCATTATCAAAGATAAGACAAGAACACAGTACCTGAATCAGACAGATTTACAGGATCATCAGCCCTGTTAGGATTCTTAGTCACCATTTTTCTTCTTGTGTGCACCATTTTTTCGCCGGTTTGAGGATGAGAACGACGGGAGAGAACAAAGAAGAAATGTGTTTTTGGTTGCGTATGCGAGAAGATGAAAAGTTTGAGAAATGAAATGAATTGGTACAAAAATGACATTTGAGTGAGAGCACGTTTTCCAAAAAAAATGTCGCCGACGCAATATCTCTGCAAAAGGTACGAAATGCGCGATTTTGGAGGAAAATAATATGGTGTATCGCGGAACATGAGTGATACATTAAAAAAGTCAGATAAAATGAGCACAAGCCGTGCTACATTCAACACGTTAATATAAAAACTTATATAATGAATACAAGCCGTGTTACATTTAACACGTTAATAGACACACACAAAATGGCGTTTTTCCGTGGAAATAAGAAGATGTTACATTCAACACGTTAACAGACAAGAAAAAAATATTTTTCAGACGATGTTACATTCAACACGTTAATAGACACAGAAAATTGCATTTTTTCGTGGAACTAATAAGATGTTACACAAGATTTTCAATTGTAGGATACAAAAAATAGCGTGTTTCAGAAGATGTTACATTCAACACGTTAAAGAAACGCAAAATGACTGTGTCTATTGACGTGTTACATTCAATAGACAGTGTTGAATGTAACACGAACAAGCCTTTGACAGTGTTGAATGTAACACAAAGAAGCCTATGACAAAAATGTTGAATTCAAAACATAATCTGAACAAAAAATGAACTACTTTTTTATTCAATATTGTTTTTAAAAAAATTATGACAAATAGAACATTATTATTTGAAAAAAATTTGACAAAAAAATCAAGACCCACCTCGTGATTTTTCATTTAGAGGTGCCTTACATGTTTTCCTATTGTGTTTACCCATTTTCCCACATCTACTACACCGTCTTTCTTTTACCTCTCCTCTAGATGGGATTCTTACTTTCTTCGGCCGTTCTGGTTGTTTCTTTGACAATGGAGGCAATATCATTGATTCGCTCTCACCCAAAATTGGTCGTTCCATTGTTGGAATTGCATATATACCTCTTGAGTATGTGTCACGGTAAAAATAGTTTCGGAAATAGTCCTCTATGTAATTGAATGTAGGTAATCCACTCTTATATATAGCTGCAAAAGCATGAACAAATGGGAATCCCTTTATTTTCCATTGTCGGCATGAGCATGTGCGTCCTTCAGTATCAACTAGAATGAAAGGGTTAGAATGGACCTCAAATACACCATTTCCTGAAGAACCGATATTCCATGTTCGTCCTTCGTTCATTAATTCACACATCTTATTCTCCCAATTTGGCATGATCTCAGATTGTAGTTTGTTCACTTTATTTCTCCTCTCCGCCATTAAGTCCATCCATCGTATCCTTATTTTGTCAATCAACAAAATTGCCGGTAGATGACGATATTCACTTATCCATGAATTGAAGCACTCCGCCAAGTTAGACGTCATCTCACCATATCGTTTGCCTCTAAAAAAAACATTACTAAATTTTTGTGGTGATAATTCTTGAATGAAATTATGCACTTCTGTACATCCTTCATTAATCATTTGATCAAATAAAAATTTAAACATTTCTGGTGAATGTGCATATGCCAAACCATTCAATTTCTGAACCATTATATCTTTGAATGCTGTAGTTGTACCAGTCATTGCAGCTCTTAAATTCATCTTCAAATGATGCAAACAATAAGCATGGTGACAGTGTGGAAACACTTCACATACCCCTTCCAAAATTCCGTTATGCCGGTCAGAGATGAATGTTATGACAAGCTCTGACTCAACAATCTTTCTAACTTCCAATAAAAATCAAGCCCAGTTATCATCATTCTCTGCATCAACAATAGCAAATGCAAGTGGAAACATCCATGCATGATCGGAAAAACAGAAAATTGTTAATCCATAAGGTGTTACATTCAACAACTTAAGGATGTTGAATGTAACATCAAGTGTTCTATTGATGTATGTATGCAGAGTAAAATCCATAAGATGTTACATTCAACACTGTGCATGTTCAAAAATGTAACATCAATTGTTCAATTGTCATTCACCACCAGTGGATGTTGAATGTAACATCAAATGTTCTAATCATTTTCATGTTGAAAGTAACATTCTTACATGTAACAAACAAAAAACTTACAAAACGTACCTTGATTCCCATCCTTCGCTGTTGCCACTAATAAATTGCCTTTGTAACGACCAGTTAGGAATGTGCCGTCAAGAAACAATATTGGCCGACAGAACCTAAACCCATGTATACACGTTTGAAACACAATGAATATTCTCATGAAATGTCCTGTCTCCAAATTGTATTCTAATGCAATGTGACTGCCAGGATTTGTCTCCTTACATTTATCAACGTACCATCTCAATTGATCATAGGATGACGAGTAATCGCCAAAGACATTATTCCTGGCCTTTTCTACACCCATCCATGCATTCCGGTATGTTATTTCTAGCCCATATTGTTTCTTAAAAGTGTAAACAACATCAATCGGGTGAGTTTCGGGGTTGGAATGAACCTCATCAGCCAAACATGATGAAATAACTTCTAAAGTCAATTTTTTGTTCTTACTGGTGCGAAATGCAGCTCCACATGTGTGTTCTTTTACAAGAGTTCGAATATAAAAAAAATCGTTTTCGCTCCTTACCCTTCCATGCACGAACCATGGGCATTTTTTATCCTCCCGTAGTGAGCATTTAGCTGTTACGCGTGTTTTATCATTCTTGATATAGAGAAAATTAAACCCAACTTCTACAACAAATTTTTTCAAAGCCATACGAAATTCACTTGTTCCTCCCCTGAATTTTTGCCATACCTCTTGAATACCATCAGCCCAATTTAAGGAAAATAGCAATTTGTCATTGCTTAACTGTAACATATTACCATAGCTGCCTATATAATCTATTTCCCCGTCGTTGTCACCATTGACACAATTGTTTGGGGGTAAAGTTGCACATGAAGAAGCACCAGTAGATGCACTTGATTCACTCACCTTTTTTTGGACACAGACTTCTAAAAAATCAATGTTCATGTGGGCAGCCACCAAAAACATTTTTTCATAATCATTCTGATCATCAAGTGTACACTTTGGATGTCCCAGGAGTGAGTATGACAACTCAAAGTTGGCAATGGATAGATCTGACCATTTATTTATTATTATTTTCACTCAATTCAACCAAATTGTTGCCGCTTATCATCCTCAAAACCGTTGTCATGTTCTCATATTTGCACATTAATGCAATTGATGATGCCATTTCTGTGAAATATCATTCACATTAAATGTTAGTTGTGTTATGTTCATGTGAAATATTGATTTAGATGTGGTCTTGTTGAATGTAACACTCTTTGTCTGATAAAAAAGGGCACTGGTTTAACATGTTATATTCAACATCTTATTGTCTAAAAAAAAATACATACTTATTGTCTAAAAACAAAAACTCATGCTGATATTGAATGTAACATTACTGCCATCATCTAATTATTGATTTAGATGAGGTCATGTTGAATGTAACACTCTTTGTCCGATCAAAAAGGGCACTGGTTTAACATGTTATATTCAACATCTTATTGTCTAAAAAAAAATATATACTTATTGTCTAAAAACAAAAACTCATGCTGATGTTAAATGTAACATTACTGTCATCATTAGAAAACACATACTAATTGTCTAAAATAAAAAGAAAACTCGTTCAAATGTTGAATATAACATGTTAAAAGCGTCAGCTAAACTAGATCGATACAAATCGTACATATTCGCATACAAAACACACATTATCAATATTGATTCATCAACTCGGCGTGCATATTTAATCAAAATACATGATGTACCAAATCAAAGTATGAATTCCTTCACGGACTACGCTCGTTGTGTGTAAAAAAACAAGAATTTCGGCGAAAATATATAACTTAATGTATTTGATCAAATATGTAAAAATCAATTGATGCATTAATTCAGCAAATTCGAACCGCAAATCTAGCCTTTATTCTTACCTGTGTCAGTTTGATGATCACAAAAAGCTCAATCTGCGCCGACGATGAATATTCTCAATCTTGAAATCGGAATCTTGAACAACCGAACGACTGCACCCTATTCTAATTTCCGAATGAATGTACCATTGCAAAATTAGGAAACTCATAAGCTAAATAAGGTAATCGTTATTGGCGCGAAACATGGAAGGGCATTTTCGTTAATCTCCTCATCGCCGTTTTTGGAAACGGGAGTTTTTCGTGCTATGTTTACCGCTGACGGGACTAACCGGTGCAAGAAAAACTATCAGATGGGATTGATCGGTGCAAGAAAAATAGGAGGGGAGCAGACGATAAATAATTATTTTTTTTGGGAGTAAACGATAATTTGCAAATATCTTTTTGTGTTGGAAGGATTGTAATCAAATATCCCAATTATCATATCTATATTAGATCTCCTTCCTTAATTGTCTACAAATCCTATATTTAAGGAAATCAAAATTAAAAAATATGGGACATTTAGGTCCAACAATGCAAAAAAAAAAAAAAAAAGGGCAAATAAAGTTATTACAAAAATGTAACATCTTTTATGTAGAAACCCAGTTAAGTGGCAAATGTAGGTTTTGAATTTTATTGAAACTCGTTATGAGAAGATCTAATGAGAAACCCTGATATAAATAATTAGGTCTCTTCCCTAATCTAGATTGAGGGTTTGTTTTCATTGAGAGCCGCCACCACCACGAAATTTAGATCATAGGGAGGAAGACCTAGTTAGTAATCCGCTGCAATAGATTCAATCTCCTGCAATGACTCAAATAGGTAAGTATTGGATTACTGTTCTTTATTATTGTGTCCTAATATTCATGCATACTTTAGTTTATTATTTAATTCCGTTTTATTGTGATTATGAGATATAATCAACACTTCGATTGAAAATGTTTAATTTAGTAGTTAATTTCTTTGTTTTTTATAACAATATATTGAATCTATTTATTGAAAAATAGTAATAATAATAAAAAAAAAACAATTCATCGAAAAACAATTGATTATGGATGTTGTTCTTGATAATTTTATTTTTTTACTCATGGAACAATTTGTGTACTTAACATATAAAGTGTTTGTTTAGCATTTTTCGTTCCCATAATTATGTTTTGTTCTCTATTTTGCAAGAAACAAAAATATAAATCTAGCATAATTCAAGATTATCTTTTTTAATCTGTCTTCAAGTATTGATTATACACTACTCTATAATAATAAATTACAATGATTTTTTCAAAATATTTTTTCATTAAAGGTTGTCCAATCGGATTAAATAAATATATGTTAATTTTTTTCCAAAAAAAAATGAAATTTTTTAAAACATGATTTTATAACTTAATAAATGATTTTTTTTAAAAATAAAAATCATATAACAAAAATTAAAAGCCAAAACCTAAGCTTTTAAATGAATGAGAGCTCACCAACTCCGTTTGTTGATTTAGAGGTTTTGATGGACAATTAAATTTTAATATTTTTTGTGGAACTAATGAGTTTGTTGAGTATTTCAAAAAAATAGTTTCATTTGAAGATTGAATCCCTAAGAAAATATCAAGAGTGCAAAGATAAACATTGAAAAAATGAAGAGTAATGTAGATCCTGAAGAAATTAAGTGAAAACAACTCAATACTCTTATACTTTTAATGCAACCCAAATTAAGATCACACACGACACTATTAAATGAGTTATGAATTTTAGGATCTTAATTAGTGATTAAATATGTGCTCCTATGTGAAATTGAAAAATAAAAATTGACCTAAGTGAAAATCATGTTTAAAGTTGAAGTTTATGGTCAAATTAGTAAACCGAGAAAAACAATCGGTTAATTGAATTAAACATTGAGTTTTGGAGCAGAAATTGGTGAAGGAATTGACCAAACAGCATCAATCGGTCAACTGATTCGAAAAGGATTAGTCAACTGACTGAAACAGTAAGGGTTCAGAGCAAATTATGTAGATCATACATCAAGCGATCAACCGACCAAGAAGGGTTCGGTCAATTCAACAATTAGCGCTTTAGATCAAGAACGCAATATAATATATTTTCTTGAATAAATCTCAGTAGAATGATGAATTTTAGAATAGCTTAGGAACTGATAATTCTTGATATGACATGATCAATTTTCGCAGGTCTATTTAAACTAATTTGAAACAAGCCCTCCAACGGTTAGTTTCCATAAGATATGACACTTAAATATACATATAGACCCCATATATCAATATCATTTAACCTTGGTCCAATTTACTTAAATATAGCTTTTAAAACATTCAGTTAAGTCCCCAAAATAATTCTCAATCTCAAATTAAACTAGATAGAAAGTATTAAATGTACCAATTTGAAAAACACTTTAATTTCATGTACCATATTTATAGGAATATACAAATAAGAATAATATATCTATAATATATTCAAAAAAATCCCCAGAATATCTCCAAAATATCAGCCAAAAAAGGCTAGTAATGGCTAGTTTTGGATCAGATCCAGAAAACTTCGAAATATGAAACAGCTTAGTCGGTTGACTGACCATAGGGCATGAGTTGACCGATCGTTTCAGGTTGTAGCCCAAGTCATTTCTCAAACAACGGTCGGTTAACCGATCAATTCAGGATACTTCTCTAGACCATTTTTTGGCCCTGGTCGGTTGATCGATCATCGATGTTTGGTTGACCGATCGATACAGATAATTAATCTTTTTTCCATCGGTTGACCGATCTCCCTTGATTGGTTGACCGATCGATTCAGAGACTCTCCAATTCTCCAACCCTTGCCCATCGGTTGACCGATCTTTTTTGGTTAGTTGACTGATTGCTGCCGGAGCAACTTCTCCTTAAATTATTTCAACTCCAATTTTTGACGTTTTCGAGCCTTTAACCAATTTCTTTTCTCGGTTAATTAAATTGACACTATATATTAAACAATTTTAAACATTAATCTTACTTAGGTTAATTTTTCTTTTTCAATTTCACATTGGAGCAAATAATTGAACTTAATTAGGATCCTATTATAAACACACATAAATATCAATCATTTAATTTATGTCGTGTGTGATCCTAATGGGGATACATTAAGAGTAAAAATGAATTTGAGTTATTTTCACCTAAATTCTTTAGAATCTTTAATTTCTTAATGTTCATTTCTACCTCCTTCACAATTTTTTCATGATATTATCTTGACTGAAACTCTTTAAATTGAAACACTCAATAAACTCATTAGTTTCACTAAAAATATCAACACTTAAATTGTCCATCAAAATCCTGAGATCGACAATATCTTTGTGATTCATAATTGAAAAATATTTTATAGACTTATTTGAGAGTTTTAAAAGTTATTTTTAAGAAAAATACACCATAATTGAATGAATATATTATATGAGATCTAATTGTGCTTTTTAGAGGCATATGTTTTTGAAAAGTAGCAATTGGAAGACTTGATCTCGATATATATATATATATATATATATATATACATACCTGTGAAAATTAGATAAAATAACATTAAGAGTATCAGTTTTTAAGTTTTTCTAAGAGTTATCATTTTGGTGAGATTCATTCGAGAGAGTATTGTGTTACGTTCTTGATCTAAAGCGCTAATTATTTTGACGTCATCGATTTGAGCAGTCTTACGATGTTGTTTTCATTATTCAGTATTTTCTCAGTGAGATATTTTCAAGCTATTATTTTTTATTGTGATTTCATATTATTATATTTGTTTGGTTGTTAAGATCGTTGCAAAATCGCTTTCAAATTTAAGAGCATAAAAATCTTTTTAAAACGATTTTGTGTCTTTATCTGATTACGTGTTTTAATTTATACTACCCACACTTATTTATAATTAGATATTAATTTGTCTCACATTGTATCTATTACGTAGTAAATTTTGGGATATTAATCGAGTATAACTGTATTGAATGGTAGAAGCTCCTTATGGGAATAAACTTATTATTTTTTGTATTTGTGAGTTTGAGCGGATTAGACACGGTTGGACTGGTGTCTAGTCAGGGTAGTTAGGTTTTAATTTTTTTCAATAAAAAGATTAAGGTTTAATCTTTTCCTACGTATAAAAATGTTAGGTTATTCTTTTCCCTTGAAAAGAACTAGGAGGTGATTATTCTTGAATTGAATTGAGTGAAGTATGAAGGTTCCATCCTTACATGTGTAAATGACACTTGTGTGAGTTGTGAGGTTTAATCTTTAGCCTATAAAAGGATTAGGTGATGATTCTTCATATAATAGAATTATGTTAGTCTTTAACCTGGTAAAAAGATAAGATTCTTCCTTAGTTTGGAAAAAAGAAAATTGTAAGAGTTTGATTCCTACATGCTAAAGGGATCAAGGGTTTAGTGGTTGCGAATCTCTGTGGAACTCAGAGGACTGGATTAGGCAAGGTTAGCTTGCTGAACTAGGATATATCTTGGTGTGCTGCTTTGTTATTGTTTTTATGATATTCTGCTTGGGTGTGCATTTAGAATATAAACACTTATTCGCTGCGTAACGGAAAAAATAATAATTGATTTAAGATAAATTGATTATTTGATAAATTAAGTATTCAAATATTTAATTGTTTAAATTTTTATAATTATCCAATTTACCCCATCTCTTGGATAACTCACTTGGTCAACACTATTTTTCTTACTTCTCATAATTTTGAGTACATTTTAATTACTAGGAGTACTTTTTTATTGATTTTATTGTTATATCTATCAATTCAATGCTTTCAAAGGTTTTCAACTATTTTATTGTCATAATTCTACTAAAAGCTTTACATTGATTTCACATAATTGCACACTTCTTAAAATTGTCTTTTTTTTTTTTTTTTTTTAATTCTTTTGTTTATTCTTCAAGTTTTTGTAATTATCAATACCTTACAAATGTATATACCAAGAATTTACTAATATATTGACATTCAATTGTAAGATCGTTCGGGTTATGTGTGATTCTTGATACGAGGCTTTCGAGACTGAGATCGACGTCGAGACTGAAAGAGCTCGATCATTAGTTGATATGTCAATCTAAAAGTTAGAAATTTATTCATCATTTTTATTTATTTTTTCACATAAAATTTAGGTATGATTTTTGTGTATGAAGCATTGAGTTTTCTTTTTATGTGTTTCATCTGTTTGTTTAATGTTATTATTAATATTATCATTTTATTTTATTTTAGGGGATATGCAATGATATTATCGAATATCATAGTATGAAATAAAACGACTTATCTTTTATAGATTACTGTACATTTGGAATTAGGATACCCAATTGAATTACTTAAATTATAAACTAAGTCATATTTCTTGGGATTTTCATGTATTAGTAACTTAGTAATGAAATTTGAAATGATGACATTTGTCGGATATACTACATAAACTAATCAACCCTAATAATATATAATTAGCCAGAAATAGACATTCTGAAAACATATTGGAGACGACAATTAATGATTAAACTAAACAAAAAAAAACTATCTTTATGTTGGAATTATGATAGACCTATTCAAATAAATTAAAAGAGACTATGATATCTAGAATTTTATACAAAAAATAATATATAGAATCTTACTTGTTATCTCCTAAATTTAAATAGAATATATTTTGAAATAACAATTCAAACTAAAAAAAAATAATCAAACATGATTTTCTTTTTTATAAATATAGACCGCGGGCGTAAAAGCAAAAAACTGGCATACAATTAAAATTACTCCAAAAAAACCCAATTATGTTTTGGTAACCGTACACATGGTCCAATGGCGGAAAAACCACAAGCAAATGGGCTGGACTAACCGACCCTACCCGACTATCCAAATTGCGTAACCTCACCCGTCAACGGTTTTTTGCCTTTCGGCGGAACGTCGGTTAACTAACTCCGACGTCTCAATCGTCTTCAACTTCTCCCTCAAGCACGCACATCCATCCCGCGTACGCGGAAAGATTCCACGAAGCAATTCCAAACTTCACCCTCTCTTCCATTTCCCCTCCGAAAGCCCTAACCCTAGAAATCCATACCCCCTATCTCTCTCTATCTGCGCGAACTTCAGGGAAAATTTGCAGAGATGCAACAAAGCGATATGAGCTCCCGGTATTATCAATACTATCAATCGCACCTCCAAAACCCTAACCCCCCATCAAACCCCATCGACCCTCCTCAGCTCAATCCTTTACCTACCACCTACGCATCTGCGTCTGCTCCTCCGGTTTCATCTAGCTACTCTTCCTCCGATTACTCCAATTATTCTTCTCCTTACCCTCCGTATTCCCGGAACAGCGGTTACGTCCCCGATCCACCTCTCACCCACCCCCCAAACCCCGATTTTCAATCAGCCAATACCTCACACCAACCTTATTCTTACCCGGGTCAAGGCGGCGTGCCGCAACAAGAACCCTATTACCCGTATGATCAGAATCAGGCGAATCTCAACTACGACAATTCGCATCTCAATTATGATTATTCGTCTAATTCCTATTCTTCTGCACCGTATAGTACCTCAACTGCTCCTAATTATGGAAACTTGAATGGAAATAGCTTGAATTATGCGCCACAGTATGATCAACGAGGGAGTTTCAGCGACGATGTTGATGCCGGTGTTTACAAGTACAGTGGGGGAAAGGCAGAGCCCTATGGGGCTCGAGGGAGTCGGACAGAGCCCTCTAGTGGGTTGCTTTTTGATGATTACGGGAGGCCAATAAGTTTTCCAAATGGGAAGGAGCAGAATGGATCTGGCCATGGGGCATCATCATCTAAGATAGTCAAAGCAATTCCAAAGATGGATATGCAACAGGATATCAAGAGTGGCGTACAGAAGTTCCGCGTCAAGCTCTTATCAGAAAGTGCCGGTCAGATTGATATGGACGTGCTTTGTCAGGTTTGTGATAGAAGTTATGTCTTTCCTCCATAAAGCATAAATTGTTTACTTATATGTCTTATAAGTAATGATTCAAAACTCATGATTTTGTTCAAAATATTGTTTTTAGATTGGTTTGGATGGGATTCGAGTACTTGATCCTGCAACTAGTCGGACGCTAAAAATATATTCGCTTGAAAATGTGACAAGATGGGAAGTAAGTTCGTTTGGAATATATCATTTCACATTTAACATGCAAACGCTCTTAGGCTTAAACTGATTGTTGGATACCATTCATGTTTTTCTTTTTCCACATGTAGGTGTTGGATTCATATATATTTGCATTTTGGGCTAAAACCTCAGTTGATATTGAACCTAGACGTATCAGGCTTAAATCAAATAGCTATACAACGACTAACATTCTCGACACAGTGACAGCAGCTAGTATTCAGGTATTTTTTTTAATTCTCGCTCTTTAGTAAAAAGTCATAAATTTCATATACGATTGGTCATATAATCATGTTTACAGATTGTGTAGCTGCCAATTCTCTGTGCTGCTATTCATGTACTATTTTACTTTTTTTAACAAACAGGTGAAGGAAATTGGTGGGAGTAATAAATCTTCTGATACACTTGGGGTGTCTGAGCAACCCTCTGACAAGAAGAAAGGCTTTGTTGATTGGATGAACTTGATGAAACCTGCCAATTTGGAGAAAGATCACTGGGTTAGATTTTACTATGCCATTTTGATGACTGGGAGGAATTTGATTAATTCATGGAATTTAAAAAATAATGGGATTTTGAAATATTTGAATTTTAAAATCTCATCATTTTGCAAATTCATTGTTTGGGTGTATTTTTTTAAATTGAAATTTTATTGATGTAATTTCACCTCGAGATGGAGAGGTATACCTTATTCATGATGTTTGAAAAAAAAAAAAAAAAAATCTTTTTAGGAGGTATTTCCAGATGTCATTTTACCCTCCTTAATTTCCATTTTGAAATTTGAAGGAATTTAACAAGTTCCTTTCCAAATTAGCCAACACAAGGAATTTTAACTTATGAAAAATCGCTTATCGAAATCAAATCATTCCCAAAATCTTTCATCCAAACACACCCTTAATGTCACCAATGTTCTTGGTTTCTGATTGGAATTAATGCAAATTAACAAGTCCGTCGATTAGATTACAAGTTTTTACGATTTTTGGTTTCTCCTTTAGGTTCCTGACGATGCAGTTACTAAGTGCAAATCGTGTGGTACAGATTTTGGAGCTTTTGTGCGAAGGGTTAGCATTTATTTTTCATATTTTCTGGTTGTATATATTAATGCCGTCTTGATATTATTGTGCCTATTTTGATTTGTGGTCTCCATTTTTTTTTTCGATTTTAGCACCATTGCAGGAACTGTGGTGATATTTTCTGCGACAAATGCACACAAGGTAGAATTGCTCTGACAGCTGATGAGGATGCTCAAGTTGTTCGAGTTTGTGATCGATGCATGGTATGTATCTGCTTCTTTTCTGCAAAATTTTCCCCCATTTGGTATTTTTTGATTGATAGTAGAAACCTTAATCCAAACTCTCAACTTTTAGAAAAGATCAAACACAATGAAATGCAACAATCATACATGATCCACCAATAACTTTTGTGTTTCTCCAGTGCTTTACATAATAAGTTATGGTAATCCTTAAATGCCGATGCGATATGATAGTCGTTTTTAACTGCCTCTCGATAATAAGGTACATATCAGATAGCAAGTATACAAAGTAATTAAAAAACCAGGCACCGTTTGGCAACACATTTTTAAGTACTTTTTAAAATAAAAAAGTTTAAATTGACAAAAAAAATACTTTTTCTTTTACTTGAAAGTGAAAGCAAAAGCAAAAACAAAAAATCAAAATTGTGTATGATAATGTAGAGATAATATTTTAGTATTATCCCTATAGAAAAAATAGATTGAGAGGTTATAGTCAATCTCTCTTATGATATGAAAATCGAAGAAACAAAAAACAACTATTTTTCACTTTTTGAAAAAGTACTTAAAATCGTGTTTTTACTTTTTGATTTGTAAATTAAACGCTAATTTTAAAATTAAGCAATTTTTTTGCTTAAAAGAAAAAAAATACTTAAAAAAAATGGTACCAAACTGTGCCTTTGTCAACACAAATATTTATCCGGGCCTTAGAAGATCCCACGAAGAAAGTTCCAAACGTCACGAGGCAATAAAGGAACCAAATTATGATGGAATTGAATCGGAAACAATTTAGAACCCAATCTTGGCCTGAAAGTTATTACTGTTATGACTTGGGGGTCAAAATCTTGTATATTAATGCAACTCAACTTTGCTTATCTGACAATCTAAGAACATGAGCTCCTGCTTGATTCCGAACATCTTCCTTCATACCGGCTTTATCCTGTACTATTGTTTATGGAGTTGGTTTTATTGTTCTATTATTCTTCAATTGAGTCTATTTGATATCGTTACATCTAAAGTTCTGGCTACAAGTCAGCCTTCTACAGATACCTTCAAATGCTGTGTCTTTATATTTGGCAGGCAGAGTGTACACAAAGGTTGAGTAATGCAAGTGATGGAGCTGCCAAAGTTTCTGGACTTCAGAGTCATGAGGATCTTGCAAAAAGACTTCAGGTGCCCTGATTAACTCTCCTTTTTATTTTTTTATTTTTTTTTAGGTTTTATGGTGAGGTGTGTCCAGATCAGCTTTTACGCGCACCTCGACTAATCACCTCCTTGGGCGATCTTAAGGACGCACCATCTCAAATTGGCCTGGTGCTTTCAGGATTAAATTCATGATTTAATTCCTGGAGTGCTCTCTAAGAGAGTCTAACCCATGAGTTCATCTTAATAACATGATTTGTTTTTTAAAATTCGGAGCTGCTTTCTTCTTTCTTTTCTCACCTTTTAAGCTAGAAATATACATGTTGAAGATTAAATTTCACATTCAAGCTAAAATTTAGAACATGTTTTTTTGTTCTTTTTTAAATCCACATCTGCTTTCTTGTTTCTTTTATGTTGGCGAGTTCGTGAGCATTAAACTCTCACATTCCTCTTAATTTTAATTGGCTTAAACGATTACTATGAATGTGAATTTGTTAGGGTTAAACCAATGATGTTATTTCTTTGTTCTGTTCCTTGGTTTTTGTTCCGGTTAAACTGCGAACAGAAACAGAATTATGGGAACAAAAACAATAAGGCCCCGTTTGGCTACTATTTCTGTTCCCTGATTCCTCTTTTCGCTCTCAAAATTTTGGGATTAATGTATCAAAACGTGTTTGGTAAACACATTTCTGTTCCCAAAATTTTGGAAGTAATTCGTGACTATTTCCTGAATTCCTTAAAAATCTGAGGAATAAAAAATGTTGATTCTTATTCACTCACAAAACTATTCTTACTAACATCCCGCTGGCTACCACCACCCACCGGCCACCACTATCTCGTTGGCGACCACCCCGCAGGCCACCATACATTTAAAGGAAAAAAAAGAATAAATATTGCAACAAAACGTGTTTCTTGTTTCTGTTCTCATAAATTAAAAGAAACAATTTCAGGACAATGGTTGTTACTAAACATGTTCCTATTTCCGGAATACTCTAGAACGGAAACAGAATTCACATCCCATCCCATCCAAATTTATTAAAAGTAGAAACAGAAAAACAGAAACACTAACCAAATGCCACCTAAATAAACAGGGCCGACGATGGTGGTCATGTTGGCTTTTTAGATGATAATTAACATGTATTATTCAGTATAAATGTGTGCTCAGTTTCCATATTTGGTTATTGGATTTTAACAGGAAGTCATGGACAAAAATCGCAAAACATCAACAGGTAGTCAAAATTGTCAAATCATTTGTTCACTCTATTCGGTTTGCCACCCCCTTGTTATTATTCCCCTTTTACTTGAAAGGATAAACCAGATTTCCAATAGATTTTGCTCTTAGTTTTAAAAAAATGTGAGTTTTTTTTAAAGGTATGAACTTGGTCGAATCTGGGATACGAATGAGAGAGGTTGAATGCCCAACTTGCACGGTCCATTTGCAGGTTTGTTCACCCAAACCACTCTTCCATTACCTAGCTTCTTGTTCCTTTTAGCTAGATGGATTTCAGTTAAGGCCCTCTGTGCCCAGAAAATTGGCAACAAAGCCAAAAATATAACCAAAAAAAAATAAAATATTGCCCTGTTCCCAGATTTTTGTAACGAATTTCTCGTAATGGAATGGAATTGTTCCCTTATTTCTGTTTCTGTTCAACTTTTCCCGGGAAAAAACACTGAATAAATATCACCTAAAATATTTATCCAAGTGATGCTTAGGTGGCTTTTTTTTTTTGTTCCAGAAATTAAAGAATGAAAAAAGCTGTTTTTCTGTTTCTGTTTTGGTCCTAGATTTAAGAGTTTTAGAATAAATTTCTGTGAAGGTAGAAGAAGCACTTTTTTACCGTTCCTACGGCTATTCTTTACTAGTTTACTGCCCACCCCCCACCCCCACAAAAAAAAAAAGGGGGGGGAGGGGAAAGAAAAAACTGGTTTTATTCTCCTCCCACATTTTTAGAACAAGTTCATGGGAACGGAAAAAAAGAAGAAGATTGTTCTCAGATGTTTTTTACAAGTTTTACGGGAACAGAAACAGTAAAGAAAGGCGACCTTAATATTTGAGTGAGTGGTAAATTTTATTTATTTTGGCAGGTGGAGGTTCCGAGCTCTGGTTCGGAGACGATAGAGTGTAGTGTTTGCCAGCACCCATTCCTTGTGACTGCTCATTGATTCATTCATTCCCAAATCTCTCCCGTCGCCATGACCAACCATCCTTCTCTCTGTTTACTCCTAACTTCAATTGGCGCCAGTGTTTATAATAATAATGTTTATAACGTGGATATGTTCATAGTTTATTTGTTTGGATTTCTGTTTATATTATTATATCCATCCTCCATTGACCTGGGATTCAGTGTTTTTTATTGAGAATTCATGGAGTGTGATTATCATGTTGTATTTATCTTCCTTCGTATTAGTAGTATATGGGTGGTAATGAACTAATAATTACCGATTTTGTTTTGTTCATGTCGTACACTAATTAAATTACTAATTAAATTAGGAGTTTTGATCAGCTCCATTAATGGACTATCGAAATTTTGATTTATAGTCGACACTCAATTGTTCTTACAGATGTTACAGTTCGACCAAATATATATATATATATATATATTTGTAATTATAAATTGTTGCACGCTCTGTATCCTAATTTTACTTTTTTTAGAGGAATGGTTGGATTATACAATTTTTTCAAGAAAAATCCTTGTCTAAAAATTTTGTTGTATTACAGTTGAATTAAATTATATTTTAAATTTTTATTTATTATTTTTAAATTAAAAAAATTAATATAATACCTCTTATTTTGACACACATATGTGCTATAACTGTAAAGTGGTTAGGGATGACAACAGTTTGGTTTTGGACCGATTTCACTAGAAACCGAAACAAAAATTGTTAAAATAAACAACCAACCCAAAATGAAAACTAAATTGTCGGTTTTTTTAAAAACAATTTTAAAACCGAACTATTTAATTTTATGCAAAACTAAAATCAAAATTGTAAAATTATTATTTTTTAATTTTATATAAAACAAAAATAAAAATTGAAATCAAGAAATTGCGAATTGTTTTTTTTTTTTTTTTTTTGTAATAAACAAAAACACGTAACTAAAAATACCTATATGAAAATTTTAAAATTAACCTCATTAACTTTATAACATATATATCGGGGTCAAAATATAATAAAAATATATCTAAAATATTACTTACATGGTTTGGCGGTTCCCTTTCACGGTTATTATCCCAAATTTTTTTAATCAGTTTCAAAATCAAACCGTTCAATTCGATTATCTGTCTGTTTGAACTTCGAATTTCATTGCCATCCCTAAAGGCAATGTTTTAAAAACCGGACCGGACCGGCTGGTTGAACCGTCGAGCAGCCATAATTCCGGTCCGGAGAACCTCCAAAACCCGTTTACCCCAAAAAACCGTCCAACCGGCCGGTTCAAACCGGTTCGACCGCCAATCGGTGAACCGGAACGATTCTATGCGAACCGATCGGTTTTTCGCCATTTTCGATCTCAGCCACGACGACGACCGAGGATGAACGGACGAAGGCGTCTTTGCTTGTGGTGATCCTCTGTTTGTAACTTCCGCGTATCACCGATGAACGATAGGCAGACACGAGGTACGGCTGACAGCGTCATGGAATGGACCACTGCAAAATCGCCATATCTCTGTCGGCCTCCTAGTAGCAGCTCAGAGGTTAGCGTCGGTGGCGACAACGACGGCCATGGATTCTTCATTCTCTCTTTCGACCTCCATAGGATTTGGGAATTGGGACTTGGGAGTTGGGAGATGGGCGCCGCAATGTGAGGGATGAAGAAGATATTGAAATTGAATCTGAAGTTTCAAGTGACGCAAGATTTAGGGGATTGAGGTTGGCAAAGGAAATTACAATTAAGGATATAATTTGTGGTATGAAACGACGCATGAAGGGAAGAGATTCAATAGAATTACAATTTTTCCATTAAATGTATTAAAAAACCAAATATTTGACCTATGTGACAAATAACAAAAACAAAAAATTAAAAAGACAAAATCACCATGGACTCTTTTATATATGTTATGTTACAGATTTAATATTTTTTATTTAAATAAATATATATAAAAATATTAATGACGTCATTATGAGGTCACCGGTTTGACCGTGGTTCAGCTATCGGTTGAACCGGTGACCCGTGACTCAGTAATTTTTCCGGTTCGATGTCCGGTCCGGTTTTTAAAACATTGCCTAAAGGTGGTAAATGCAATTAACCCAGAAAATAAATTTTTCCGGTCAGTCTGAAAGAACGTACTAGACGACGTCGTTTTCTTCCTCCCCTATACTGTAGGATGGAGAGAGAACGCGCGCTTAAGCGAGATAGAGGGGGAGAGAAATGGTGAGAGTGAGTAGAACGCTGCTCAGAGACGCGGGGACGGGGATCAGCAAGACGCTATCGGAGATACTAGTCTGTCCGCTCTCCAAACAGCCCTTAAGGTTGGCGATTCATCCCCTATCCGATATAATCTTCTACTTTTCTCCCACAAAAATCCGACAGCGGAAGTGTTTGTTTGTATCGATTCATTTCTGCTTCAACCCCTGAAAATTTGATATGTTGTTGCTGCAGGGTGTGCGAGGAATCGAATTCCCTGATCAGCGATTCGATCTGCGTTTCTTATCCCGTGAGCTTCTAAATCAACTCTTTTCCTCTACTTTTAAATTTCGATTCAGTTTCATTTTCAATCTTTGTTAACGTAGTTTTTTCCCCAATTTTTATTCGGAATGCTTCCGAATTCCAAATTTGATCGATATTCTGAACGAATGTGTTCTTGATTTAATAATTTTCATCGGTGTTAATGTCAAATTGATGAGAAATTATTGGTTGTTGTAACTGAAATTTCTTATATTGGATCACTATCATCTATTGGTATTTTTAACCTTTTGCTTCGTTCATTTTCTATGTTAGATCGTGGATGGTATTCCTTGCCTTGTACCGTCGGATGGAAAGATAATTGAAACTGATGAACCAACAACTCATGATGGAGCTATTGATTCAACAACACATGAAGACTTGTCCAGGAAGTAACATGGAATACATACATTCATATATATATATATATATATATATATATATATATATATATATATATTTCTTAGTGCCGGTTTGATCATATGTTTTCGAAAATCCGAGGTTTAGGTTTATGAATAACAGCATTATATTTTGTTATATCCAGTGATTAACTGTTTATGCTGATGCTTTCTTGCTTCAATGTCTTATGCTGTTCTATGTGGAACCTAGTTAACAGTCTGATTCCTTTTTGAGTCCAGGTGGGGTTTGGCTGCATGGAATTGGATTCTTGAAATTGGAATTAGATAGAAATGAACGCATGTAAAATCAAATCCCAATTCCATGGATTCAATTCCACATTCCCAAACACCACTTAAATTGAAAAAGGACAAATTTATGTTGCCTCTTCTTCCATTCTGGTAGTTGATCGTATGTATATATATATTTATTTATGTATGTATGTAAGTATGTATAATCACATAAAAGGTCAGCTCCGCATGTTTTTGGCCTTCCAATCCAATTTGGCTAGCAACCTATCAAAGCCATCAGGCATAATGGTATGTGCTAATCATTCATCCCTTCAAATTTACATATTTCCTCGAGTTGATTATAAATCTCCATGCTTTTGCATCTTGTTTCGCCGGAAAGATCTTAAGAATCTGACAGCCAGGACAAATGATATCTTCATAGAACAACAATTTCTAATGTGAAGTTGACTTGACATCGACATATTTATAATTTATTATCTGTTTGGTGCACAGTTTGAAAGCAATAGAAACCGCTATTGGGTGTATACGCCAAACACAGGTATGTGTACTATCATCCTTTCTTAACTCCCCAAATCTCAAGCTATATATATATATATATGTGTCTTAGTTCTTAATATTATTAAAATTAGTAAAATGGTGAAGAGTTAACACTCTTTTAGGTGCAACAGCTTTGTGTTGGACACTCTAAATCGTCTCTCAGTTCCAACAACCCTTTAAAACCACGCAAAATAGCTGAGCATCTAAGTCGCCTCTTACTTGCAAACACCCCTAACTTACTCCTTTTTAAAGATTCGGCAACAACAACAAAATATCTAAAGCCCTCTTTCTCTCTCTCCTCTCTACCAACCCCAATGGTTTTTATCAACAAGTTTGTCTACTTCATATGCTGTTTTATTGGCCTTGGAGGGAGAAGCAATAGGATCAAAGATTCATCGTCTTTTGACCCGGCCCGGACCCAAAAACTGTGCGGGCCCGACGAAGATCCGACGGTGGATGGAATCGATGAGGGTCTCGAGGAGGGCGGGGGAGGTGGTGCTGCTGTGTGTTGTGTGTGTTTGTTGAGGTTGAAGGAAGAACCGGAAACTCGGGTTCTACCTTGTACTCATGAGTTTCATCGGATTTGTATCGATAGGTGGTTTAGTGCGTGCCGGTGCCGGAAAACGTGCCCGGTTTGCCGGTTTCCGGTGGAAGATGGTCGGAGGAAGTACGAGAGTGAAGAGATGGTGGAGGAGATGGTGACATGGTTTTCTTCATTCCATGCTTCTGGTTTTTAAAGACTTCATTTATTTATTTTTACTGTGAAATATATTGCAGTTTCCAAGGAAAGGCCAATTTTTGCATTTCGATAATTACATTACTTGCGGACGGTAATCTTAAATTTTTTTCTGATTTTAGTGCGAGATGGCTTAAACCGTAATTGAAAAATCTAAAATTAGTTTTGCTTTTAGGATTTTCCAATTTTTTTTTTTTTTTTGAAGGTTTGAAATTGTGATGATTTAAAAGACGCCTATAATCATTTGAGGTAGGGAGGTACTAAATTTTTTCCCAAATTAATAAAAAATTTCAAATTAAATAATTTCTTTAATTCGGTTCCATCTATTAGCATTGATAGAAACCTTTTCTAATGTTCTAATTAGGGTTGTGTTGTTAGCTACTGTCGCCCACTTGACTTTGGTTACCGGTCGTCGAATTTTTGGTTGCCGATCATCGGAATATTTTAATTACATTCAGTTACGTTTTCAGTATATATATATATATATATATATATATATATATATATTAAACATTCATGTGTATTTTTAAATGACCTATTTGTAGTTTTCTAGGTACAAGTTCAAAATATATTTTAAACAAATAATTAGACATGCATAAATGTAACTAGAAAAATACACTAAATAAGTAGGAATGTTTCATTTTTCTAAATAAGTAGGAATGTACTAAAAAAAATAATTACATGAATGAAACTCTAAAACATATTGAAAAATATTTGAAAATGTAACAGAAAAAATGTACTAAAAATTTAACTAAAAAAATAATTACATGTAACTAAAAAAATTAGCGGTTAGTGGCTGAATTTCGACGACTGGAAACTTGAGGTCTAATGGAAGGTACCAATGGAGGTTGAAGGGTGACACCGGTGATGGGAATTTTAATTAGAAATTTTTGACTGAGAATGTAAAGGAATATTAATTATTGAACTAAAATACATGATAACAAAGGAATTCATATTCAATTTAAAATTAAAATATAATAAATTATAGATTAAACGGTCTTAATTTTAAACCCACAAACGTAGATTTCCTCTTCTTAGGGACCGTCACGCACAAACTACTCAAGGTGCATTGACCGATATACCCTTAAAAAGCTGTATTGATCAATTTGTGAGCAAATCTGCATGAACATTGAATTTGAATGAACTATTCAATTATGAAATCATGTTATGTTTTCAAATCACATGAACTATGTATTCATTCATGCTTCAATGGTCACCAAGTATGCGATGCCAGACTTGGCCGTAAAGGGTGGAGCTCAGTCACTATTTATATATAAACTTTTTGTATAAATGTGCTTTTTACACATTAATAAAATTGTTTTATATTCTCTCAATATTCTGTTTCTCAATTATTCTAACATAATATCAAGATTCAAATTTTTCTGTCCTATTTGTACTAAATTTTTGTAATTTTTTTCTTCGAATCACCGCCTCACCCGCTACCTACTACACATGGTATCATTTTTCGGCAACTTTTCACCAAATCCAACACCACAACCAGACTCATCTAAAAAAAACGAGTTCAGCACCACCTGAGAGAAGACAAACCAATACCGCACGGTCTCTTATACGCCACTAGAAGTTCCAATGCCGATGCCAACTTTGATGACTTCTAGGTTGTGTTTGGGTAACGGATTTGACAAATCCAAGGGATTTGTAAATGATGGAATTATAAAATCTTGGATTTTGAAATTAAATCATTTACAAATTCTTTGTTTGGATAACTATTTTAGGTGAATAATTTGATTGTGTAATTTTATAATTTTCTTCTTTGGATAACTACCATCATGACCGTGAGGGTTGGTGTTGGCGGCGGGCGGTGGTATTGGCGGTTGGTGGCAGTGACTGGCAGTGGTGGTAATTGGCCGCGGTCAGCGGTAGTAGGCGGCGGCGATGGTCGGTGGCCGGCGACGGCGGTGATTGGATTTGAAATATCTCCTTAGATGAATTTGTAAATGACACCTAAAATAAAAGAATTTAGAAATCCTCCATTTATCCTATTTTTTTAGGTCCAGAGAGATTTTACAAATTTCTTTTAATAAATATCCAAACAAGGAATTTGTCAAAAATGAATTTTGAAATCCTTTGAGTTACGTTTGGGTAAGGTATTTGACAAATTCAAGAGATTTATAAAATGATGAGATTTCGAAATCCTAGATTTTGAAATCTCGTCATTTTACAAATCTCTTATTTGGTTAATTATTGGAACTGAAGTATTTGTACAATTTTTTTTTGTACTATTTTTTTATCACACTTCTGAAAAAAAATTAAAAAAATTAAAGAATTAGAAACAAATCCAAGAAACAAAATCAATCCATGAAATTGAACCAGAAACAGAACAAATCCAAGAACAAATTCAAAGTTCGCCGTTCGTACACCGTTTGCCATTCGTTCATCGTTCAAAGTTCGTCGATCAAAATAGGGTTCGATTTCGATTTCGAAAACAAAATCACGATTTCGAAATCAATTTTGAACCCTATTTTGATTTCGAGAATCACAGACGAACGACGACGAAGAAGGTGTTTAAGGATGAAGAAGCAAGATGACGACGAAGAAGGTGTTCAACCCTGATTACCTATCGCTATGAAATCGAACCCTATTTTGAGGCCTCCTTACCCATCGCTGAAGAAGCAAGACGATAATGAAGAAAGTGTTTAACCCATCGCTTATGCTCGCGACGACGAAGAAGGAGTTCAGGGGAAAATAAGCAAGAGAGGAAGGATTTGAAAAATTTAGTCTCTCTCACAATCATTTCAAAATTCTTCATTTCACTCCTAAAAGGATTTGACAAATCCCTCATTCCTAAAATCCAAACAAACTCAAATAAGGGATTTGCCAAAAGAGAATTTCAAAATTCTCTGATCAAATAAAATCCCTCCTAGAAATCATTTACGCAAACACAACCTCATACAAATCAAATCCTTTACCCAAACGCAACCCTATTGGCTTTACTGTTGCTTAGACATCCACATTTACCATACCATTCAAATTGTTTTGACGAGATGAAGAAAACAACACTAAAATCATCGCTAGAGCACACCTGACGTGCCCTCATGTGTGACTCAAAGTTGTAGTTTTTTCCTCACCACGCACCTGGAAATGCAATGTCAGCCCTAACACGTGTCTGACGTGTGTCATATAACCTACCACATCATCTGCCATGTAGATGTCACATTAATGCCGTATTATACAGCCACGTCAGCTTTACATTGATGCCATGTCGACACCACGTCATTGTACCATAATAGAAAACCAAAAATCTGCGAAACTCTCATATATATTTTCCATTAAGAGAGTGTGTATTTATATGCAAAGTTTACAAGAGATGAGAAGGTATACAAGGTAAGTATAAATGTGGAAAGTAAATATGCACAATTTATTGCAGGTCCTCAAATCATTCCTCAATTATTATAGGTCCTTAAATCACGTTCGACTGATTTCTGTTTCCTTAATATGCCCCTTCAAGCTCATCGGGGAAATTTGCATGTTGAGCTTGTCCCTAAGAAAATGGAATCTGGTCGAGACTAAGGGTGGTAGCCTTTTGAAACCAGCCAGGTCTTTCTTCGCTCAAGTGAACTAACCAACTTGCATTTGGTTTTGAATATCCACCGGGAACCAATGGAATTCATGTCTGGTCTTGTAGGGATTAATGACCAAGTTCCATTTTTCATAAGGGAAGTAAACTCGTCGTCCATGGATTTACGCCATTCACTATGCTTGGACGCCTTAGAGTATGAAAAAGGTGCTTCAGGGACAATACCTATAATAAGAAAGGACTATGGCAAAGGGTACTTAAAAACGGCCTTTCACGTTCTTAAACTTAGATAGTATTAACTTAAAAATGGTCCTTCACGTTCTTAAACTTATTTGTAACCTCTTATCTGTAAGTAAACTATTGCGAGATTCTAACCGTCATGCCATGTTATTCGAATCTCAATGTTTATTTCAGGACCAGAGATTAGGGAAGACGATTAGCAGTGTTAGACTGGTGGATGACCTTTATTACTTCAATGATAACTCATTAAGGAATAAAACAACTCACGACCCCAGTGGTATGAGTTCAACGTCTGTTCGTGATAAAATCATGCTTTGACATCTTAGATTAGGGCATCCAAGTTTTCAATCTCTTAAACATTTGTTTCCGTCTTTATTTAAGAATGTGGATTGTTCTTCTTTTCATTTTGAAATATGTTTGTTTGCAAAAAGTCAGCGTACTTCTCATATTTCAAAACCGTATCCTGCATCCAAACATTTCTATTTAATTTACAGCGATGTATGGGGTCCCTAAAAAATCACAACACTATCCGGAAAAAAGTGGTTTGTGACATTTATTGATGATCACACACGTTTATGTTGGACATATTTGATGCGTGCAAAATTTAATGTAGAAACTTTATTTAAAGATTTTTGCATTATACTCGAAAACCAATTTCAAATGAAACATAGCATTCTTCGTACAAATAATGGAACATAAAATTTCAATGGATGTTTAGGCAGTTTTTTTGAAAACAAATGGTATTCTACATTAATCCACATGTCGTGACACGCCCCATCAAAATGACATCGCTAAACGAAAAAATAAACACTTACTTAAAGTCGCACGTGCACTCATGTTTTCTATGCATATTCCAAAATATTTGTGGGGCGATACTCTTTTAACAACTGCATATTTAATAAATCGCATGCTTACACGTATTCTAAACTACACCATACTATTTGATAATTTGAAAACACATTTTTCAGCTTCTAGGATATCAGATGACTTGCCTCTTAAAGTATTTGGTTGCACCTCCTCTGTTCATATTCCTAGCCAATTTCGGTCTAAATTTGATCCTAGAGCAAAAAAATATGTTTTCATCAGTTATGCATTAAATCAAAAAGGGTATAAGTGTTACAATCCACAAACAAAAAAAATTCATGCTAGTATGAATGTTACATTTTTTAAAAATATTTTTTTTCTTTGGCAAAAATCTTATTCAGGGGGAGAATCTAATAGAAGGGAATTTTTGGGTCACTGATGATATTTTCCTTACCACAGTCTTAGAAATTTTTACTCCAAATCAGTAAAAAACAAGTGACGAAAATATTGAAAAACAAAAAAAGATCCCTGCTAGTACACTAGTACCGAGTATAATTCCCTCACGAACAGACGAAGAAATTCCATGATCATGTACTGATTTGCGGGGTTATACTTATACTCGGAGAGGTACAAAGAAGAATACAGATCAACCAACCGTTCTAGCACATGGTCAATCCGACTCCCCAAGTAATGATCTAAGTAATCCTATCTCTCTGACATCTCCCAATGAACCCTCTCACCCAGGTTATTCTATCTCTTTGCCACCTCCTAATGAACCTTCTCATTCCAGTATTCCTTCAGATCTCAATATTCCTATAGCCATCAGGAAAGAAGTCAGAACCTACACCAATCACCCCATATCTAGATATGTATTATACACAAAACTTTTTCAACCTTATAGAGTCTTTAATTCTAAAGTTACTAAGCTGTTTATTCCAAGGAACATTGAGGAAACACTAGGTAATCCAGGTTGAAAGTTAGCAGTTTTGGAAGAGATGAATGCTCTTAAAAAGAGTGGTATGTGAGAAATAATTGATTTGCCAAAAGATACAAAGATAGTCGGATGCAAGTGGGTATTCACAGTCAAGTGTAAGGCAGATGGAGGCATAGAATGGTACAAAGCAAGGCTCGTGGTTAAAGGGTTTACACAGACATATGGGATAGACTACCAAGAAACGTTTGCTTCAGTTGCTAAGATAAACTCGATTCAGATTCTACTGTCCCTAGCAGTGAATTTTGATTGGTCATTACACCAATTAGAAGTGAAAAATGCCTTTCTAAATGGATACTTGGAGGATGAAGTGTTCATAAGTTTACCACCAGGCTTTAAAAGAAAGATAGGACCAGGAAATGTGTGCAAGCTAAATAAGTCATTATACGACCTAAAACAGTCTCCTAGAGTATGATTTGAACGCTTTGAAACCACTGTAAAAGAGCATGGTTATCAATAAAGCCAAACAGATCATACTATGTTCTATAGACACTCATTTGATGGTAAGATTGCCATTTTAATTGTCTATGTAGATGATATCATCTTAACAAGAAGTGATAGTGATGAGTTGGGAAGACTTAAATGAAAACTTGATGATAATTTTGAAATCAAAGACTTAGGTCCGTTGAAGTATTTTCTTGGAATGGAATTTGCTATATCAAAATGAGGCATATTTGTGAGTCAAAGAAAGTATGTGCTCGACCTACTAAATGAAACAGGGTTACTTGGGTGCAAAAATGCAGAAACTCCAAGCAAACTGAATGAGAAATTACAACCGGCCAAACCTGAAGTTGTGATAAACCGAGAACAATATCAAAGACTAATGGAGCAGTTAAGCTACTTATCACATACTCGTCCGGATATAGCCTCTGCCATAAGCATGGTCAGCTAATTTATGCACTCACCAGGACAAGAACACTTCGAGGCTACATATAGAATCCTAAGGTACTTAAAGGGTACCCTCGGAAAGGGAATTTTGTATAAGAAACATGACCACCAACTTATAGAGGTTTATACCGATGCAGACTAGGCTGGGAGCATCACGGACATGAGATCGACATTTGATTACTGTACCTTTGTTGGTGCGAACCTCGTCACATGGCGAAGCAAGAAACAAAATATTGTAGCTAGAAGTAGTGTAGAAGCGGAGTACATATCATTGGCTCATGACATCTGTGAAGTGTTATGGATTAACAGATTACTAGAAGAGTTGAAGATATCTAATTCAGCACCTATGAAGGTTTACTGTGATAACAAATCAGCCATTGCAATTGCTCACAATACGGTGCTGTATGATCGAACAAAACATGTGGAAGAGGACAAACATTTCATCAAGGAAAAGATCGAGAGTAGACAAATATGTATGCCATATGTACTGACTACCAAACAAATTGCAGACATTCTAATAAAAGGATTACCAAAGAAGAGATTCGACTATCTAGTATGCAAGATGACAATGGAAGATATGTTCATACTAGTTTGAATGGGACTATTGGAATATTCGAAATTATTATTATTTGTATATATGGAAAGTCAAATATGTAGATTAAGAAAGTTATTATTAGTCATTAGTTAGTTTCCTTATTTATTCCTAATTACTCCTATATGTAGTCTCATTGCACAATTAGAAAAATAATACAATTGATTATTTTATTCAATTATGAGGTATGTGGCCATGAGAAATGCGTCATTCCAATAAGCATGAGGGACACTACTATGGGACAAGAGTGAGAGTCCCGTTTCGACTATATGACGGTGTTTTCGTTCGACGGACCCGTTTTGTTGGGACGTATGGGGGAAATTGACTCGGTGTTGAATACCAATTGATGCAAAATAGTTAGGGAGGGAGCGATAGTCTCCACCCCAATCAGTTTGAACGGATTTTATTTTGCAATTAATTTGGCGTTCGATAAGTTTTTGGAATGAGCAAAATATTTTCATAACATCGGATTTGTTTGTGAGAGGAAATAGCCACGTAAACTTGCTAAAATGATCAACAAAACACAAGCAGTATTTATTTTCATTTGTTGCCATAACGGGAGAAGGTCCCCTAATATCAAAGAAAATCATTTCAAGTGTTGAATTGGAAATGGACTGAGAATTTGAAAAAAGGAAGGCAATGGCTCTTTCCTTGCTGACATACAGAGCATACACCCGATATTTTATTGGACGAGATAGGTTGAGAGAACTTGGAGATGAGACGTCGTACTGTCTGATAAGATGAGTGACCCATTTGACAGTGCCAGACATCAAGGGGAGCATGTTGAGAGATGTAGGTCTGATGATGTTTTGTGGGAATGACAGTGGATGGAAAAGTGTAGTCTGTCTCTAGTTTTTCCGCGCAGCAGAACTTTTCCCGTTACCTCGTCCTTCACAAAAACAAAGGCGTGAAACTTAATATAAACATCATTGTCACGGTAAATTGACTCACAATTTTATTTATTTTTTTAATCTGTGGTACATGAAATAACCTATGCAAATAAAATAAATTAGTTGGTGTTGAGAGAGTAGCAGAACTAATATTCTTAATGAATAAACCTGCCCCATCGCCGACATGGATCTGATAGGTGCCGTTGTAAGGCTCAGAGTGCACTGTTAGATTGAGAAAATCATTTGTGAGGTGGTTTGTTGAACCAGTATTAGGATACCAGTTGACATCAGTTGGTGAGGATTGCGAGGTCAAGTAGGCTGCCATGTTGGGAGGTATGCCTTAGTAGGCATGATCGAACTGGTAGTAGTATTGCACGACAGTGTGCCCATTTTTACCACATACCTGACATGTAGGACGTGGGTTTGATAAAGTATTCCGTGGTTGGCCACCTCGCCCACGTTGGTTACGTTCGTGGCCTCTATAGTTGGAGTTGAAGCCGTTAGGTTGTTGCTGTTGTGAATAGCGTGTTTGAGAATTGGATCTGCCACTTCGCGAACATCCATCATTTTGAGTAACCACATTTGCAGAGCCAACCGTGGCTTCTAGAGTAGGTTGGTGCTGCACAATCTTCAATTTAAATGCAAGGAGATGGTTAAACATATCTTCAGATGACATTTTGTCTATTTGAGTTGAGATAGAAGTGACGGTAGCATCGTAAGAGCTATCAAGCCCTCCAAGAAGATATGTTGTTAACTCATGAGTATGAAGCGGCTGACTGATAACAGCTATTGTATCCGAGAATGATTTAATCTTCTGGTAATAGTCTGAGATAGACATGTTGCTCTTCTTTGTGAAGGCCAGAAATTGCCGAGTTTGGATAACTTATGTAGAAGAATGAAAGGCAAACATTCTCTCAAGGGCTGCCCAGACTTCTCTAGAAGTAGAGAGCCCAACCATTTATCACAAAATAGTTTTAGATAGAGAAGAAACCAGGGTGCTTAGAATAATTTGATCTTGTTCAAAACAGGAGGTGTATTTAGGATTGGTGATTTCGGGGGTGGTGGAGTTGGATGGATTTGTGTCAGGGTTGGGTATGGTGGGAAAGATAGGGGAGATGGTACCGTCAACAAATCCGAGCAAGTACAGGACGATCTAAGTTTTCCATAAGAGATAATTATCTTTGGTGAGTTTAACGGTAACAAGGCTGTGAACATTACCAAGGTTGACAAAGGTTGAAGATGAGACCATGAGATCGGATTTGGAAAAACAAAGACAGTGGTCACATTTATGCTCTTGATACCATAATAGATAACCGAAAATCTGGGAAACTCCCATATATATTTTCCATTGAAAGGGTGTGGATTTATATGTAAAGTTTACAAGAGATGGGAAGGTATACAAGGTAAGTATAAATGTGTAAAGTAAATATGCACAATTTATTGCAGGTCTTCAAATCATTTGTCAAATCACGTTCGACTGATTTTTGTTTCCTTAATATACTAAGTTTATTAGTGCCACATCGGTGTTGACTCAGAACCACGTCATCGACACTTCATCGCCAACTATCTGCCATGTCATCTCTGTCAATGCCACGTTAGACCTAGTATTGTGCACTGCTTTTTTCAAAATAATTTTTAGTAGTCACCATTTAGCATTGGGTTTCGTTGGTGTGCTAGGTCACCGGTTTTAAATGAAAATCGGGTTTTAGCCCTTTTTAATATTTTTGTTATTTTTGAAAGAGATTTTTTGGAGATTTTATTGAAATGAGTTCGTAGGTCAGTTTTTCTTGGGGAAGGCGTTAAGCACCCCCCTAAAAATGCTCGTCCCAAAGGATAGTATCTAAGTCAATCTTAGTCCAATTTTTATTTTTAATCCTAATTGTTTTGATTTGACTTCCTTTAAAGATATTCCTTATCGGATTAAGGTGAGTTTTGATTCTTTCCTATATGTATATGACATATAAAATGTAACACTTATGTATATGCCATATAATTGATGAAATGTACAAGAGCCCCCCACCCCCTTTTTTTTTTTTTTTTTTTTTTTTTTTTTTTTAAGATTTCGGCATCTACGTTTGTGACATATAGGGTAAAACACATACCATGTTGTTGGTGCGTAAAATTGATATACACCTCGAGTTTAGTCCAGTCGGATGACAGGGGGTCCTCTTACTGAGGTGGATTCGTTAAGTCAGGAGTGTAGTTGAATATTCATTAAGTGAGTTGGAATGGTTAACCTCAAGGGTTGACTTGTTGAAATTCAAAGTTCTGCTCCTCAGTGACTTGTATGTGCACACGGAATCTGGCCGGGGGTTTCCCAGAAAGTCCCTCCGGCGTGAGAGTAAGATCTTGGGGGAAAGAATTCAATATATTTTTATTTAGAGAAATAAACATTAAGGTCTGTGTCATGCATGTAAATAGTAAAATTTATATCAACTTATGACGTTGATTTATTCCAGTATTTATAAAAATGAAAATTGCATAGTAATGGGCTTGGGCTTTTGGGCCCATTTGGAGAAGCCCGCAGGCCTTTATCAGACCTGTGGAGAAATTGTTGGCGATAGTGGACACGTGGCCAGGGCCTAAGTGTTGACTCGGTGAAGCCCAAAAATACCTTCATTAGTAGCCCCCCTAGCCCCGTGTGGTAAGGGAAGTGAGACGGTTAAGGATATCAACTTCCGGTTGAAACGGACGTCCCGGAGGCTTCGTAGCATTCGAAACATCCATCCATATATATATTATTTTTTTGTGGCCGGCCGCAGGTTGTCTTGTTGGCCTTGCTGGCCAGTAGACCAGGCCAGTATCTTTGCTGGCCATTTTTTCACCCTATACTCCTGACCTAGGCACATTTTAAACACTTAGAAATTTTTGAAATTCTTGGAGCTTTGGATCACATTTTACTTTGCACCCCTCGGAGTTTGAGCTCTATTCACTTTGTACCCATGAATTATTTGAGGAAAGAATTTGAGATTGGCCTCCATAAGTCGGGGTCCGAGGTAAGGCAGCATGGTAGGGCGTTCTTGAATTTCTTCGATTTTCAGAGCGACACTCGTTCACCATGAACAAGCCCTTAGCATGGATTGACCTTCACTGTTAATAAAATAGAAGTGTGCCCCAAGGGGGTGTGCACTGCGGACAAGTAGGGGGGCGAGGTGGTGCGCCCCCAGAGGTGCCGGGCGCATGCAGTGGTTGTTCGCCTGGCCGCTGGTCGAAAATATCTCGAACATATCCCAAAAATATCTAAAAAATATCCCAAAAAATATCCCAAAAACATTTTAAAAATATCTCAAAAATTTCCCGAAAAAATCCTAAGATAGTTTGGAGAAGGTCACCATCTGGACCTTGTCAGCTAGGAGTAGTGCGGCAGGGTAGTACCGGTCGCTATCTGGACTCTACTGGCTAGGAGTACCATGGCAGGGCAGTGCCTGTCAAACCTGATGGTTCCGGTCACGGGGCATTGAGGCCAAATCCCTGGACAGTGCCTTTGGGGAGGACCACCATAATGGTTGTCCACTGCCTGCACTCTGATTCCTCTGCTGGCCCTACGAGGATGAAGTTTTCAAAGACGGAGGATTGTGCCTCTCACAAGTGCACCGAGCAGAGAGATGCCGGTGAGGACAGTGCTGACAAGAGGGCCCCTTGGTCTTTACTCGGGTACGGACTATTAACCTCTGGAGAGGGTCTTGTTGTCACCCTCGATGCTGAGCTCTGGGATGAGACTTGTGGAGAGTCATCCGCGACGTCGAGAGTCAATATGTTAATTTAGAGAATCACCTGCGACTCTGGGGGTCAGAGTGCTGCTTAGGAGAATTATTTGCTACGCCGAGAGTTGGGATGTGACTCAGGGGGTCAAAATGCAACAGTGGAGAATCACTTGCAACACCGGGAGCTGGGATGTTGATCTGGAAAATCATCCGTGACTTAGGGGGTTAGAATGCAACTGTGGAGAATCACTCGCGATGCTAGGAGTCGGGATACGACTTAGGGGGTCGGAATGTCATTTTCAAGAGAGAACACAAGTCACTTTCTTCTGTTCCGGGTCTGTCTATCCTACCAGACCTTATGATCATCTAGGCTCAGCTGAGAAGAAAGTAATGATCAGGGGAAGGTTTTTTGCACGTTTTCCACAGACGGCGCTAAACTGTTGGGGCGTAAAACTGACACACTTTTCGAGTATGGTCTAGTCGGATGACAGAGGATCCTTTTGCTGAGGTGGAGTTGTAGAGTCAGGAATGGAGTTGAATATTCCTCAAGTGATTTGGAATGGTCAACCTGAAGGGTTGATTTGCTGAAGTGTAAAGTCCTGCTCCTCAGTGTCCTATATCTACACATGGAACCTGGCCGGGATTTTTTCGGAAAGCTCCTTCGGCATGAGAGTAAGATCTTGGGGGAAATAATTAAATACTTTTATTTAGAGAAATAAACATTAAGGTTCATGTCAAGTATGTAAATAATACAATTCACATCAACTTACGGTGTTGATTTATTCTAATATTTATAGAAGTGGAAATTGCATAATAATGAGTATGGGCTTTTGGGCCCATTTGGAGAAGTCAGCGGACCTTTGTTAGGCCTGTGGAGAAATTGTTGATTACAGTAGAGACGTGGTCAGGATTCAAGTGCTAACTCGGTGAAGTCCAAAAATACTCTCATCACATGTATATTACAGGGGTAAAATCGATTTGTGATTTTTGAGAATGGGGTTAAAAAGAGTGAAATACTCGTGTGCTTATATGCTTATGTGCAACAAGGTGTCGTAAGTCTAAAGTTTTAGCAAGCAAGAAGATTTAGACATGTTTATGACATTTAAATTTAACATGAATTTGACGACGATAAATGACATGTGGGATTTGATTTTGACAGATTTTTTTTTATGACACCTTAATGAAGCACGTGAAGGATTAGACATGACTTTTACATGTTGGAAATGTCAGGGATTTTTTTTGTCTTAACATGAATTTGACATTGCTAAGGATATAGAGGCATAAACTTTCACATATTGATGCAAAATGAACATGAATTTGACACACCGGCATGTAGTATGACATTAATATATGTAACACGTATTTGACATGAGACATTTCAAATGTTCTTATCCTTAGGGATGCTTTAATAGAATTTTATGAATTACTTGTGAACATGAAAACTTGTTTTCAGTTTACTTGAAAACCTTGGGCTTATGATGGTGTAAATGTAAATCTTAAACTTATATAAGATTAAAAGATTTGGAAATTGATTTGTGTTCATTTTTTCCATGGTTAAAATCTTTGAAATGGTACTTGAACGGGATTTGAGGAAAAAATTCACAAAATTCTTGGATTATTGGCAATTTTGAAAAGTCATTTTCAATATTATATGAAAAATGCAGGTTAGAAGATTTTTTGGCAAAATTCTGTCCATATGTGATCAGAAGGAAAAAGTTAAAATACAGAAACTATCCATTAGGCTAAAATCTACAAAATTGTTTTAAACAAAATTTGATTCGGGATCGTCTAGATTATTAAAAATCTGATTTTAATTTTATAGGAACGGAAAAGTTCTAGAACACTGTTCAATTAAAAATGTACCAAGAACTTAACTGAAACGACTCCAATTTAAAAAACTCAAAGCACGAAATATGTTCAAAATTATGAGATTTACAAACTTCATTGTATATGAAAAATGATTTGAGATTGTTTAGGTGATGTAATGAGGGTTTTAAGTTCCAGAATATTAGAAATTTCAGAATTTAGTGTTTGTTGAAATCCGTCAAGAACTTGGTCTTAATGACTTTGGATGGAGAAGTCCAGATCATGGAACTTACTCCTTATTATGACAATCACAATCTAACATTCCATCTTTCGCAAAAGTGGATTTGAAATCATTTGGTTGACAAAAAAAAAGGATTTAAAATCATTTGGTTGACAAAAAAATGGGTTGAAATTTGAGGAAATGACAATTTTAGAATATATTATTTTACCAAAAATGGTTAAAACTTAGTTCTAACGACCTTAGATGGAAAAACATAGAATACGAAAAATGTTTATTAATCTGAAATATAAAAGTTAAATTTTGGATGAAAATCATTTTGAAAACATTTTGTTTGAGAAAAATTGGGCTGAAGTTCTAGGAAATAGAAAATTTTTAGAATGTTGCATTTGCTAAAAAGACGTTAAAACTTTGGATTAAAAGACCCCGAATGGAAAAACTCTAAACACGAAATTTAATCGTCATCCTGTGAGAAATGATTCTTATTTATGGAAAAATTTGAATTAGCGTTGTTTAATTTGAGAAAATTCAGATATAAGTTTTTGGGAACATGCATTTTCTAGAACACTATTTTGATTGCAACGGGCCATACACTTGATTAAAACGGCCTTATATGAGAAAATTCAAAACACAAAATTTAATAGTATTTTGAAAACTACAATTTTCATGTTATAAGAAAATCGATCTAAGTTCTATTTATATGTTGAAAAATGATGCAGAAATTTCTGAGAACATAAAAGAAGTTCAGAAATCAGTGTTGTCAAAAATATGTTGAATAATCCATTTTAATGGGTTGTTTTAACAAAACCCGAAACATGAAAGATGTCTGTTATTCTGAGGGTTACAACTTTAGTTTTATGAGGGAAAGTTAATTCGAAACACAACAATATCAAAATCAGCAAGCAACATGTAGCATTTTTTTATGCAAATGATGTAGAATGCAAGTTCATAAAACAAAATTTCTTAATCCTTTTTGGACTGTATTTTTCAATAAAAATGGTTGGCATATATTTGTTTAAATCATATTCGAACATGTGTCTCTAGGATTGAATCCTTATAATCATTCATGGTTTCTACCCTATGGGAAAACTAAAAACAATAAGATTTCGTATTTTAGTGTGGTTTAACCAAATTTGCGAAGACTGCATTTACTTAAAAAATACTTCGGATTTTTCTTGACATTTTCAATCTAGTTTTTGGAGGAATAATTGTTTGTTTTAGTCATTTTTCCTCGTATACATTTCTGCATAATAATGGCTATATTTTAATCATTTTTAGTCTGAATTTTAGCAAAGTTGTGGCAGTATATAAATTTTTATTGTATGTAAATCACGAGAAGCATAGTGGTAAAATAAACAAATCTTATAGCTTAAAAATTCTTATTGGGACTTTTCAAGTACTTAGTTGTTAAAATCACCGACGTGGTTTAAGAAACAAGTACACTAATCCTGTCATGTATTGGTACAGTACACAATGAAGAAGTACATTAACACTAGAAAGGAATGGAGCTAAATCAGTATACATTGCTTGGAGAACATTTTTCTTCCTTGTAATTTAAAGTTTTCTATGGATTTTTGGTGTTTTGGTAGTGGGAAAAAGGTTCCGCAGAACAACAAAATAGCCTCTCCAGGAGCTCCCAGACTCGGCCTGCCCTAGCAGAAAGAAAATGGGGCTATTAATAGCCTTTTTTTTTGGGCTGTCACATAGCAGTTTTGGTTGGGCCACGTTTTGCAATGTATGGATTCTAGACTTTTCTTTTATGCAAATGATAAAAAAATATTTTTATGTTTTTTAAATGATACTTCTAGAATAAAAATAAGATTTGGGTGACACTTGGTCCAATTTGATTGGAGAGGATGATGTCACCTTGATGTCCCTTTGATGATGTCATTTGATGACATGGGAATGATGTAATTATATTTTCAAATTGATCCTCTTATTTCTTCCTACTTTTTAATTAGGTTTTCTTGAAATTAATTTGAAGTATTGGATTTTTAATTTAGTCCAATTATTTTGCATCGAATTTGATTTGATCAAAATATTTCGGCCAAAGTCTTCCAATTTATGATTGGTTAGACTAGTATCGAAATTGGGTTTTTGAATACCATTTTAGGATTTTAAAACATTTTAATTGATCGTTCCAAACTTTAGTAGAATTGATTTAAGAGTTAATTTTCAAATTTGCCCTTGAAAATGCCTAATCGAGCCTTGAATTCTCTTAGAATTTCATTGCGGTTGTTTAAAGTTTTGTCTTCTCGTACAAATTAATTGATTTTACATGATCAATTAAAGTCTATCGAGGGTAAAATTAAATTTTAATTAATGCACTAAAATGCCCTTATAGCATGTTTGGTTGGACGGAATCGGGGGCAGAATGCAATCGCATTCCGCTCTCGATTCCTATTTCGTTGTTTGGTTCTCTAATGGAATCACTTTTGTGATTCCATTGGAATGAAATAGGGTGAAATGATATTTCATTTGAGATAGGGTAGAATGAAATTCCAACCCAATAGAATCGACAACCTAAATTACATAATAGTCCTTGAAAATTGAGAACAAAAATTAAAAATTAAGAGCAAAAACAAAAATTAAAGAACATAAATGAAAATTAGAGAACAAAAAATTGAGAATAGAAACAAAAAATTGAGAATAGAAACAGAAAATTGAGAAAAAAAATATAAAATTAGAGAACATAAAATTGAAAACGGAAATTGAAAATTGAGAACAAAAAATGAAAATTAAGAACAAAAACGGAAAATTGAGAATATAAACTAAAAATTGAGAATAAAAATAGAAATTTAGATAACAGAAAATTGAGAACGGAAACTGAAAATTGAGAACAAAAACTAAAAAAATTAAGAATAGAAACAAAAAATTGAGAACAGAAACAAAATTTTTTGACAATTTCATTCTATTATTTCTCTCATTCTATTCCTTCTTCCATTCCATTCTACCCTCATTTCATTCCGTTCAACCAAACGAGCCATTAGGATAAACCGAACTAAATTGACCATTCTCGTGTGACCAATTGTTGGTCAATACTTCACAATTTGCAAAATAATATATTTTCAAGATTTTGCCTAAAAAAATAATCTTCTATAATAATTTTGCCCCTGGGGTCATTAAGATATTAAAATTTTTGAAAATTTCAATTGCGAGGGGAGGTTATTTTAATTTTTCTTAGTGTTTCGGACAAAATGAAATATCAGCATTTTTTATTTTCAAAATTTTAAAGAGTTGTTTTATAATTCTTTACTTAAGTAAACAAGGAATTGAGGTCCATCAAATTAGAAATGAATACCAAATCTGGGGTCAAATAACTGATACAAACAACATAATTGAATTCCAATTCCATGACACCTAACAACCCTTAGTAGTGTAACTCTTCTCTTTTTAACAGTTTAATAATTTTAATTTAACGTTATGTTTTGTTTTGTTTTTTTTTAATTTTTTTTTAAAGAGTGTTTTATTAAAAAAAAAATTGGGACTGATGCCCATTGATAGGTATAAAATACCTATCTATTTTGAAACCGAATTTGTTAGTTTTTGAGCGTATTAGTTATATTTAATTTCGTTTTAGTTTGTTTTAGTGTAAAACAGGTTAAGGGACGTTAACGAGCGATAAACGAGCGAAAACGGTGGAGAAACGGTGAACAAAACGTGAAGAACAGGGTTTCGGTGCATGAAGACCATCGCCTAGGCGGAAAAAAGGCAGAAAGTTGGAGTGCTGAAGTGCTGAACCACCGCCTAAGCTAGAAAACCACCGCCTAGGCAAAACAACGTCAGAATATTATGCCAGTAGCCACCGCCTAGGCGGAGAAACCACCGCCTAGGCGAAGATCCGACAAAAGCTTAACCAACTCAACCACCGCCTAGGCGATGACACTCTGCACAGAAATATCTGTTTTTAGATATTTTGAAGATATTTTTCAAATCTTGCTCTTTAACCCTTTTCTCCCCCAATTGTAAGAGAGGCCCAAATCATGTTTTGAGAGCTCCTTCCACCTTAGTTAGGATTAGATAATTTAGGAAGTAGATTAGAATAGTTTTAGGAAGTGTTCTCGACCAATTCTTGAAGAGCTAAAAGAGGAAGTTCATCAATAGAGAAGAGGCAGCTCGGGAAGATTGTTCTTTGGCGAAAGTGGATTACTCTACTTTGAGATTTGATTTTTCTTCCCTTGTTTCCATCTTTGTACTTAATGTTTATTATTGGTGTTGATGATATCCTCTTGATTTAATATTGTAATGGCTAAGAACATGTTAGTTTAATTAGAGATTAGTTAGGGTTAGATGTAATTCATGTAAATACTCATTTGGTTTAATATATGTTTCTTTAACGGTTGTTGCTTTTAAATCCGATTGTGTTTATCATTTGATGACGATCTTAGTATGTTTGTAATGGTATTAGGGTTGGATTTGAGAATCTAGGGTTTGACACTCGAAAGAGGTAACCCTGAATTCGAATTAGGGTAAACACATCGTTACGATCTAATGACCCGGGAGGGCGTTAGTTAGTATGCAATCGATGACATTGGGTCAAGACTCACGCGGCCTAGAGTCGTTAAGACATTGATGGGGACCTCTTTGTTGACACGAAGTTGCGTATTTCCTCGTCTTACACTCGGAAGAGGTGGCGGAGGAATTTACGAACCGAGATTGTCGGATACCTAAACTCCGTTATTGTTAACTAAACAAAATCAAACATGTATTAAGTGTGCGAAATCAATCCCTAGTTAATTAGCTTAGTTAGGATTAACCTACTACCTGTAGTTTAGCTTAGTTTAATTTTAAATCATTTCTTTAATCGTTAGGATAATACGAGACTACGTAAATTGCGGTATTTAATTATTCACACTTTTCTCTGTAAGAACGATATCCGATCTTCAAAGATCCATTATATTAAAACTTAGACCTCGTATACTTGCGAGTGTAAGTAGTGGCGTATTTCACACGCTACCAAGTTTTTGGCGTCGTTGCCGGGGACTCGTGTGAATTTTAAGTTGATATTGCGACTAAGTGGTCGATTGTTAATCCTGACATTTATTTTGTTTTGTTTTTAATTTTAATTTTTGTTTTATTGTGTTAATGTGATCAAGCCGTGCGAGAAACGATGAAGAAGATTGGAATTCTTAATTCTCAATCCCGAGATCGAGCTTATATTGCAAATGATAAGGACAAAGAGGTGACGCCGACTTCAATTCATGATCTTGATCCGACTGAGCATTTGAGCCCAAATTCTTTGTCTATGGGGAATTTTGGTGAAAAATACGTAGTAACACGAAAGTCCAGCTGGGGACGGTAAAGCAAACGCTATATTTGTTTTTGAAATGAAACTCAGGGTATCAAATTACCCGATTTTTGTTACTGTTTATTTGATTATTTATTCTTTTTGGAAGCTGGCATGGCTTCGGAACGTATTCGGAAGTGAATTTAGGAGTGTGGATGCTTGGGGAAGTGTTTCATGTTTAAACACGTTGAACAAGCGAAGTGAAAACGTACGGGGTGGAGCCGTATTTTGAAAATTTGTGAAAAACATAAAGAAGGAGCTGCAGGCCTATCGCCTAAGCGGTGGATTCCGCCTAGGCGGTAAAATTACAAGTTGTGTGTTTTTCAGCAAAACAGCCTACCGCTTAGGCGGTCAAACTCCAGAATGCAACAAATTTTGAAAACACGCTACATCGCTTAGGCGGATTAGCATCAGAATAATATGATTTTCACACTGAAGTTCACTCGCCTAGGCGGAGAAACTACCGCCTAGGCGAATAAACGTCAGAAAGGTTTTTTTTTTAAAAAAAGGGCTCCACCGCCTAGGCGGTGGACCTTCTGCAGTTAAAACAAACCCGTTCATTCAAAATTGATATCACAAGGCTCCTTCCCCAAAAACCTCCATCTTCTCTCTAAAACCTCACTTCCAAACTGTTCCAATACTCAAAAATCATCATTCCATTACCAAAATTAGTCATTTCTATCACGAATCAACCACCAAGAATCGGATCTCCACCCATATTTCCAAAATTTTAGGATTTTTGCGTGAACGGTGTGTTTTCTTCATTCTCTTTCGATTGGACCATAAAATCTCAACAAGTAAGTTTCTTTTATCTTACATTTAGTCTAGTTGTTGATATTATTGGTTGGTTTGCATGATTATGTTAAAAATCATTGGATTTTGAAGTTTTGCCCAAAACCCATTAACCCTATTTTCGCGATTTCAAAGTTCTTTGGGTTTTTGGTTTGATTCTTGGTGATGAGCATATTTAAATGGATTGGTTAAGTATGTGAACTAAGATAGTATGTCACATTTGTGAAATTTGGTTGAAAAGTTCAAATGGGTGTTTGTTTTGAGATGTATGTGTTCTTGATAGAGTGATTTGGGAGGTTTATGTTTTTCAATTGTTCATATATGATGAGGTTGTATTTTTTTTTTTTTTTTTTTTTGTAATTGTGATTGTTAGGAAATGCCGAAGAGGGTAGCTAAGAAGAGGGAGAGAGGAGAAGGGTCGAGTTCGCAACCCGGGGTGCCGACCGAAGTTGACTATGATGCCAACCTTTTTGTGTCAAAACAAGTGGAGGAGCATTTCAAAAACCACGAAACCTTTCGAACCTGCATACGCCAACGTGGTTTCGGTCCGATAGAGGATCTCCCGGCGGAATTTAAATAAGAAATTCGAAGCCGCCAATGGGAGCAATTCTGTAAATCGCCACCCCCGGGCGAGGTAGCTTTGGTCAAGGAATTTTACACTAACTCTACGGAGGCCGTAGATTACCAAGCAAGAGTTCGAAATCTGCCGATCATTTTCAGTCCTGATTTTATCAATAATCTATTTGGACTATCGGCACCGGGGTCTATTGGAAGCCAAAAACCAACTTTGAATAGGGTCATTAAAAAGATCACATCCGGCGAAGTCAATTGGAAACACCAGGGATCGAATGTCGCTACTTTCTCGGTGAAATACCTAAATCCAATTCCAAAAATCTGGCACCATTTCATTTGTGGAAGCCTCCTACTGACGTCACATCTTTCAGACGTCTCAAAGGACAGGGCCTTTTTGATCTACAAAATTCAAACTTGAAAAACAATCAACGTTGGATTCCTAATCTACTCATCGATCATGCATGCTGCGAATTCGGTAAATGGTGGGCTCCCGTTTCTGTCACTTTTGACCCACATTTTCTGACCAGTTAGAGTGACGGTATCCGGGGGAAACCTGTGCCATCCTATAATTCTACTAGATCTAGCAAAGATAAACCATTTGTGGAAGACTGGGGCGCAAGAGGCAGCCGAGCCCGAGCCTGAGGAAGGGGAAGAGCTAACCGACGAGACGGAGGGACCTTCCGAAGCCCGAAATGAAAACTCCCAGGAAAGGGTATATAATAAGCTTTAGGTCGTCCTCCAAAACCAATACGAGATTAGTTCTTTCCTAGACCAATATTCGAGGCAGCAAGATCAAGTCCAGCGGATGATTTGCGAAGGCCTTGGCCTTGAGATACGCGACTACCCTCCGATGCCATCCGTGCCGCCACATCTGCTACAGAAACCATACTCTCCTTTCCAACGAGATGACGGTGATGACTCCTCGTCCTCGTCAGGTGAACAGTAGGGAATAAGTCTTATTCCCTAGGTATGTGTTCAACCTATTTTGTTTGCATTAATGCTATATGTTTATTGGGTTCGCTGATTTTGGAACACTTCTTTTGTTCAAGAATGTATTGGTATGGAATGGATGTTAGTTTAGTGAATGTTCATCCATTTTGATTTTTTGTAGAAAATGATGATCCATTTTTATTTTTTTGAACAAAATGCAAAATTTTTTATGTACAAAATTATGTTTATGTATGTATTTTATTATTTTAATGAATGTTTTAGTTTTTAAATTTTTAGTTTAGTTTAGTTTAATTTTTGTTTTTGCATGTTTAGTGTTAGATTAATTTATGTATGTTAGTATTGGATTAAGTTTAAAATTGTGTATGTATGAAGTTGTATTTGCATGTTTAGTTGTTAAGTTCATTTGGGCCAAGTCCCGATGATGAGAATTATTCCCTAATTGCATATTGAGGTCGGAGGTAATGCCTTCCATGCGTGTTTTGTGTGCTTAACATGTCAATTGGGTAAAAATGATCTCGATCCTAAAATCGCACGACAGTTGAACACAATGTATAATAATCTGAACAATTAGACGCTGATTATTCAATATTAAGCTCATGATAGAAAATGAGGAAACTAGAACTTGATTTGGGAGAAACTTGAGATGGAATCCTAAGTAAGGTAATTCCGGAGACGTGATTTAGGCCATCATTTTTTTGCTTGAACTGTTGTAGCTAACCTGAAAATTTTTATTCCTTATTTCCCTTGTCGAAGCCGATAACGTAATTAATTCTAAAAACATTCAAATACTCTTTTCATTTAAATTTTTCCTAACCCAATGTCGCTAAGTTTAATTTTCAAAATTAAGTGAAATCAAGTGAGAGGTCGGGTTTCTGATAAATTTTTATTCATTCGGTATTAGTGTCACTTGTCACTTTCGTATTTCTTTTTGCACGCTCCTAAAATAAGTTTGGGGAGGGGGGGTCGGGGTGGGGGTGTTTCTACCATTTTTTTTTTTTTTTTTTTTACATATTCCTAAAATTTTATAAATTTGAATAAGTTTGGAGGTGTGTTTCTCTAACTTCTTTTTGCACTCTCCTAAAACTGTAATAATTCGAATTAATTTAGGAATATTTTGTTCTTTAAAAAAGAAAAAAGCAAAAAAAAAAACGTGAATATACTTTTCATTTTCTTTTCTTTCGACAAGTGAATACAAGGATATTTAATTCTCATTCAGAGTTGTACTTTAAATGTGTGGGGTTATAAGACAAGCGATTTTACCTCGGGTATCATTCATTAAAATGATTATCTATTTTCAATTCCAGTGATACCCGTGGTCGTTCTCCAAAGCCAAACCAAGCCCTATTGATCTCTGTGAATATCCGAGCCTACATTAGTGGATAGTAGACTCCAATCAAGCATATGGTTTTCTTGAATCCTTCAACTGTTTAAGTTATGAGCTTAACGATTGAATAATCCAATCCGGTATTTGAATAGTTACACATTTGAGTTCTCACACACACACTTCAAATGGATCTAGAATGGTTTTTATTTAAATTGATTGTTGAAATTCTAGAACACCACTTGGTGTGGGTTACTTCCCAAACTTGATCAGATTTAGAGATATTGAGGGAGGAACAAATTGGTCCTTTTGATTGAACTTTATATTTACAAGCATGTACTTCTTTTGTTTTTAAGTTTTTCATTTTTAGTTGGTTAGTTCATTAGTTAGTTTAGTTTAGTGTTAGTGTTTTGCTTGAGGACTAGCAAAATTTTAAGTTTGGGGGTATTGATAGGTGTAAAATACCTATCTATTTCGAAACTGAATTTGTTAGTTTTTGAGCGTATTAGTTATATTTAATTTTGTTTTACTTTGTTTTAGTGTAAAACAGGTGAAGGGACGTTAACGAGCGATAAACGAGCGAAAACGGTGGAGAAACGGTGAACAAAATGTGAAGAACAGGATTTCGGTGCATGAAGACCACTGCCTAGGTGGAAATTCCACCGCCTAGGGGAAAAAGAGGCAAAAAGTTGGAGTGCTGAAGTGCTAAACCACCGCCTAGGCGAGAAAACCACCTCCTAGGCAAAATAACGTCAGAATGTTATGCTAGCAGCCACCGCCTAAGCGGAGAAATCACCACTTAGGCGAAGATCCGACAGAAGCTTAACCGACTCAACCACTGCCTAGGCGGTGACACTTTGCATAGAAATATCTGTTTTTAGATATTTTGAAGATATTTTTCAAACCTTGCTTTTTAACCCTTTTTTTCCCCCAATTGTAAGAGAGGCCCAGATCATGTTTTGAGAGCTCTTTCCACCTTAGTTAGGATTAGATAATTTAGGAAGTAGATTAGAATAGTTTTAGGAAGTGTTCTTGGCTAATTCTTGAAGAGCTAAAAGAGGAAGTTCATTAATGGAGAAGAAAAAGCTCGGGATGATTGTTCTTTGGCGAAAGTAGACTACTCCACTTTGAGATTTGATTTTTCTTTCATTGTTTCCATCTTTGTACTTAATGTTTATTATTGATGTTGATGATATCCTCTTGATTTAATATTGTAATGGCTAAGAACATGTTAGTTTAATTAGAGATTAGTTAATTAGAGATTAGTTAAGGTTAGATGTAATTCATGTAAATACTCGTTTGGTTTAATATATGTTTCTTTAACGGTTGTTGCTTTTAAATCCGATTGTGTTTATCATTTGATGACGATCTTAGTATGCTTGTAATGGTATTAGGGTTGGATTTGAAAATCTAGGGTTTGACACTCGGAAGAGGTAACCCTGGATTCGGATTAGGGTAAACACATCGTTACGATCTAACGACTCGGGAAGGCGTTAGTTAGTGTGCAATCGATGACGTTGGGTCAAGACTCACGCAGCCTAGAGTCGTTAAGACATTGAGGGGGACCTCTTCGTTGATACGAAGTCGCGTATTCTCTTGTCTTACACTCGGAAGAGGTGACGGAGGAGTTTACGAACCGAGATTGTCGGATATCTAAATTCCGTTATTGTTAACTAAATGAAATCAAACATGTATTAAGTGAGCGAAATCAATCCCTAGTTAATCAACTTAGTTAGGATTAATCCACTAATTGTAGTTTAGCTTAGTTTAATTTTAAATCATTTCTTTAATCGTTAGGATAACATGAGACTACGTAAATTGCGGTATTCAATTATTCACACTTTTTTCTGTGGGAACGATATCCGATCTTCAAAGATCCATTATATTAAAACTTAGATCTGTATACTTGCGAGTGTAAGTAGCGGCGTATTTCACGCGCTACCACCCATTCCAATTTTTTTTTTCTCTTAAAAATGAGGTTATCTTCAATTATTAAAAAAAGAAAAAAATATATTTTAAACCCTCTAACTATTGATACATTTCTAAGTGGTTTATCTCCGTTTGAGAGTTTCATTTTAAACCTTTTATGTCAACACGTTTTTTTGTGATCCTTCTGTAAAAAAATCTATCTAAACTAACAAAATTTTGAGGGCAAAATTGTCATTTTATATTTTTTCATTTTTCAATTATTTTTTCTTTTTCTTGTTTGACTCTTTTCTCTCTCTATCTCCCGCTCAACTCTCTGTTTCTCTCTTCCACCTTCTCTCTTCCTCCCTCCCTCTCCTTCCCTCTTCCCGCTAGCCGGAAACACCCTCTGTTGCGGGGGGTGAAACACCCCTGAAACAGGGGGTGAAATCACCCCTGTAACAGGGGGTGGCACCTCCTGTTGCGAGGGGTATTTCTGGCCGGCGGGGAGAGGGAGGAAGGGGGAGGGCGAGAGAGAGAGAGAGATATGAAGGAAAAAAAAAGAAAAAAATTTAAAAAATGTAGAAAGACAATTTTGTCCATCCATTCTGTTAGTATGAATAGCTTTTTTTGACAAAAGGACCAAATAAAAATATATTGGTATATAGAGGATTTAAAATGAAACAATCAAACGAAGAAGGATCACTTAGAAATGTGTCAATAGTTAAAGAGTTTAAAATGTATTTTTCCCTTAAAAACAATACCATGTTAGTTGCGACTGCTCCCCAAAGAAGAAAGATAGAGGAAGAAGGAAGATAAAAAGCAGTGAAAAATAAAAAATTAAGGATATTTGTGTTAGTAATTTAAAAGGTAAAATAGAAATTAAATAAAATAAATTTTAATTATTTTTTAGGGACTTTATACCTAGCAAAAAGGGGTGCCTTATAACTTTGAACATTTTGTTTTTAATTATTGTAGGGAAAATTGGTAGAAGCATGTGTGCGTAAATTGGGTGCCCTACCAAAATCCCCTTTAAACATTTTGTGTTTAATTATTGTAGGGAAATTTGTAGATTCTCACAATTTCTTTTTTTTATTTTTTTATATTAATTTTTAATTAATTTTTTAGTATTTTAATTAATATCAATTAGACTAACCGTGTGAATCTATCGAATCAATATTAATTAGATATAAAATTTGTATTTGATATTATAGTTAATGTTAACTAAAATATCAATAAATATTTAAAAAAAAAGATGAAAATAAATATTATCATAATGCTACTTTAAAATGTCTTTTCATTAATGGTTGATTTTTACAAAAATGTATAGATGAAATTATTTTAGAAATTTTTTCGGAGAAAATTCTCGCTCAAACTTGATTCAACCTCATTAATATTTTATTTTTATTATATTGCTCTTTAAATTTTATTTTAATTTGTATAATTAACCTTTTCGACTATCAACTTTAAATTAATACTACGCATATGACGATTTAATATTTTTTAGTAACCAAATTTTTACATGAAATGGTGCCTTTAGGTACAAAGTGTTTCTTATAAAATAATAAAAACTAATTTTTTTTTTTTTTTTTTTTTTTATAAATAAGATAAATGAATTTTAAAGCTAAAAATGAGGAGTATATAATAAATTTTTCTTAATTTAATTTTTTCCCCAACACAGTAAAATAGAAGAACAACATTGTAAAGAAACCAAAATTAGTAAAATAGAAGAACAACATTGTAAAGAAACCAAAATTAATGACGGCAAAAATAATTCCGTTGCCGGGAATCGAACCCGGGTCTCCTGGGTGAAAGCCAGATATCCTAACCGCTGGACGACAACGGAATATGTGCTTAGACATGTAATTGTTTTATATAACATAAATCATACCATATTCTTACGCGAGATGCTGCCTTATCTATTATTTTTTTTAAAAATGTTTTTAAATAGAGGGTTAGATTGTTTGAGATTAATTGATGACCGAAATGAAGAGATCAAATATTTAGGACAAAAAATTCTAGTCTAAAAATTTCACTCCCTAATTTATAAAGTGATTAAATTTAACTATTTTTTTTACCTTTTAAGTCTAATATATGTATTTTATTAGTTTTTTTTTTATTATTATTTTATATTTAAAAATTTATATAATTTCTTCAATCACAGAGAATCTGATATAGTGTCTTCAAACACAAAGAATCTTTAATAGACTTATATACCCGTAAACACAAATTTTAATTAAATATATTAACCTAGAATATTCTATAATTAGTTAAAATATATTGATTTTGAATATTCAATAATTAGTTAAAATATACGAATCATGATAATACATTTGCTGATAGTTTTTTTATTTAGTTTTTTAATAAAATTTAAATTAACAGTTGAAAATATCTCCAACCATTCAATGGTAAATAATATCTTAAAAAATATGGGAAAAATGATGTTTTTGGCCCTTTAGGTTTGGAGTGGGTGTTTAAATGGCCCATAATATTTCGTGTTTAACATATTTGATCCCTAATCTATAAAATTGACTTCAATTTGGTCCAATTGAAAATTCTGTTAGTCCAAATTGACGAGAAGCCTTTAGTGCATGGGTTTTTTGGTTTTTTCAAGTCCACAACAACTTCTGTCCCTTTTCTGTTTTTATTTTCTACTGTTGTCTTCATTCTAGCTTATATAATAGCGCTTTTGCCCTTATTTTTCCAACTGAAAATCTCCGGCAACTATGAAAAATAAATGTTGGCCCAGTGAGCTACTCAAGAGAGGGGCTGAATTGGGTAGTTATAAAAATTTAAATATTTCAATACTTAATTAATCAAATAATCAATTTATCCTAAATTAATTATTATCTTTGTTACGCAGTGGATAAGTGTTTAAATCTAGGTGTACACCCAAATATAATATAAATAAAGTAAATAATACAGCATATCAAGATATATCCAGGTTCAACAAGTTAGCATTGCCTAATCCAGTCTCCCGAGCTCCACGAAGATTCGCAACCTCTAAACCCCTAATTCCTTTAACGGTAGGAACCAAACCCGTACAATGATTTTTGTTCTAGACTCAGAATCAACCTTTACAATTTTCTTTTTTCAGGTTAAAGAAAAATCTTATATTTTCCTAGGCTTAAGACTAACCTAATTCTATTACAAGAAGAATTATAACCTAATCCTTTTAACAGGATAAAGATCAAATCTCACCACACTCACAAGTATCATTTTTTCCAGGTAAGGATTGAACCTTTACAATTTACTCAAAATTAATTCAATTCAGGAAGATTCAAAACCTATTTTTTTTAAGGAAAAATAATAACCTAACATCTTTATACCTTAGGCAAAGATTAAATCTCAATATTTTTCCCCCAAAAAATTGAAACCCTAACTATCCTGACTAGACACCGTCCCAACCATATCTAATCTGCTTAGACTCACAAACACAAAAAAATTACGAATTTTTTTCCACTTGGAATTTCTACCACTCCAAAACAATTATATTCAATTAATGTTCCGAAATTTACTACGTGATAGAATTAAAGTGAGACAAATTAATATATGATTATAAATAAGTATGGGTAGAACAAAATTAAGCACATAATTAGATAATATCACAAAATTATTTTAAAAAAGAATTTTAATGCTTTTAAGTTTCAAAATGATTTTCAACGATCTTAAATCCAAGTAATCAACAATAATATGAAATCAAATTTAAGAACTACAACCTGGAAAGATCTCACCAGGAAAACACCGAAGTATGAAAACAGGATTGCAAAACAGTACAGATCGGTGACGCTAATTCAACAATACTTTAGCTCAAGAACTTTTCATACAAATAATCTCTCGAAATAATCTTAACAGAATGATAACTCTTAGAAAACTTAGGAACTTGATAGTTATTGATATATTGAGTTCTAAATTCACAGGTCGATTTAAACAGATTTGGAACAAGCCCTCCAACGGCTAGTTTTCAAATGATAGGTCTCTAAAAGGCACCTATAGACCCTATCATATATTTTCATTTATAATATATTTCATTTAAAAATAACTTTTAAATATCTCAATTAAGTCCATAAAATATTTCTTAAACATCAATCACAAAAATAGAAAGTATTTTAGTTGCTAAAATTGAGAGAATCTTTAATTATATATACCAAATCAATAGACATATCAAAATTGATGTACCATATTTTTAGTAGTTTCAAATCCCCCGAAATACTCCTTTGGAATTGTAAAAACGGCTAGTAGATGTTACGTTTTGACCAAAACCTTAAAATCCTCGAAATCTCAACCAACACTGTTGGTTGATCGAAACCTACCCAGTCGGTTAACTGATTGATTCAGTGTGTATGCTAGGATAAACCTATACAGGCAGTCGGTTGATCGAACCTCCTACAGTCGGTTGACCGATTGATTTAGGATGTTTTCCAAGCCAAATTAGAACACAGTTGGTTGACTGATTGACCCACAATCAGTTGATCGATCGTTTCAAAGAGTTTCCACTTTCCAACCCAAGACCAATCGATTGACCGAACCTCTCTTGGTCGGTTGACCGATCAATGCAGGTTCTCTCCAATTTTCTCTTAAAACTCATGTTTTCAATCAGTTGATCCATCATCCTTGGATCAGTTGACCGAATGATGCTGGTTGGTCATTTTAAAACTCATTTTAGCTCCAAAATTCATCGATTGATCCCATTAAGCGATTGCTTTTCTTGATTAACACAATTGACACTAAAATTCAACTTTAAACATCATTCTTACTTAGGTTAATTTGCATTCTTCAATTCACATAAGAGCATATATTTGAACACTCATTATGATCCTAAATTTCATCAAATCAAACACACAAAAATATAATTCATTAATTAGTGTCGTGTGTAATCCTAATTCATGATGCATTAAGAGTGTAAAAGTTATTGAGTTGTTTTTACCTAATGTCTTCCAGATCTTCAATCCTCTTTATTTCTTCAACGTTCATCGTTGTACCCTTGATAATTTCATCATGATTCAATCTTTAACTGAAACTCTTTTACTAAAATACTCAACAAATACATTAGTTCCACAAAAAATATCAATATTTAATTGTCCATCAAAATCTCGGGATCAACAATCTCCCTATTTTTTTATGATGACAATTAATTTTAATGTTTTCTTTAAAATAAAAAGGTAGCCACACTCCCTATAAATCCGAGGACGGGTAATTAAATCATTTAAGCACAATCATGAAGATAATTCAACTAATTCAATATATATTCAATAAAGTACAAAAAACAACAATTCACCATAGATTTATCTTTAATCAGTGCGATGCTTAGACGAACAAATTCCTAAACATCAACTAACTCGTTTAAGGCTCAATATCTTAATTTTACCATGATTTTCCCCTTTATATTTCCCCTTTTGTCAATTTAATCAATTCAAATGATAAACATCAAACGAATTCTCCCCATTTATCATCTCAAAAAGTGGGGATGGAGAACCAAAAATATTAGTCTCAACAAATATCATTATGCCTAACCATACCAAAATTTCGAATAATTCTCATAAAATGATCTTCCGCTAAAGGTTTAGTAAATATATCGGCAAGCTAATCGGATGTATCAATATATTGAGTAGTAACGTCCCTTTTCTGAATATGATCACTAATAAAGTGATGTCTAATCTCTATGTGCTTAGTTCGTGAGTGCTGTGTCGGATTCTTACTTAAACAATAGTACTTTTATTATCACAATAAATCGGGACTTCCTCCATACACACTCCAAAATCATTTAATTGTTGCTTAATATATAGAATTTGAGTGCAACAATTACTAGCTACCATATACTCAGCCTTAGTAGTGGATAAAGCTATAGAATTTTGTTTGCTTGCTAGACTAAGAAACTAAGGCATGTCCTAAGAAGTGACATGACCTGCTTGTGCTTTTTTGCTCGACTTTGCATCCGGCAAAATCAACTTCGGAAAAATTAGTTAACTTGAAGTCACCCCCCCAAGATACCATAATCCTAGATCACTTGTCCCTTTCAAATAACGAAAGATCTGCTTAATCGTAGTTAAATGCGATTCTTTAGGACAATATTGAAATATAGCATACAAACAAACACTAAACATAATATTAGGTCTACTAGCAGTAAGATATAGCAAGCTACCAATCATACCTCGATACATTTGTTCATTTACATTTTTACTGATATCGTCTTTGTCTATTTTAGAAGTTGTTGTCATGGGAGTTTTGTACTCTTTAGCGCCATCCATGCTATACTTTTTCAACAACTCTTTAGTGTACTTGGCTTGATTAATAAAAATCCCTTATTTGATTTGCTTGATTTGCAACCCCAGGAAGAAGGTCCACTCCCCCATCATATGCATCTCAAACTTGACCTGCATTATCTTGGAAAACTCTTGACAAAAATCATCATTAGTAGAGCTGAAAATTATATCATCAACATAAATTTGTACTAAAAGGATATCAAACTCAATTTGCTTGATAAATAAAGTCATATCACTAAGACCCATTCGAAAACCATTTTAGATCAGATAATGGCTAAGTCTCTCATACCAAACTCTCGGAGCCCACACAAAGCCTTTCAAAGTTTAAACACATAATCGAGAAGTTTATCACTCTTAAATCCCGGGGTTGTTCAACATAAACTTCTTCTGCTAGAAAGTCATTTAGGAATGTACTCTTTATATGCATTTGATATAATTTAAAATTACATGAACATGCAAATGCGAGTAACATTGTAATAGCCTCGAATCTAGTCATAGGCGCATAAATCTTAGTACCAATTGTAGGATGAAAGTCCGGTCTAGGAACTAGAGACCACACTTTATTACGTTCAAATTGAACTAATTCTTATTCTATCGCGGAGATCCAAGATTCATCAATTAACTCCCCATTCACATTCTTAGGCTCAATTTGAGATAAAAAAAATCAAGATTTATAATATCTCTAAGGGAGGAACGTGTACTTACTCATCTTGCAAAATTACTAATAATTTATTTTATCGAGTGTCCCGGTACTATCTTTATAACTCGTGGTAACGTTGGATCCTCTCCCTTAGGTTTATCTTTCTGTGGTTCTTTCGTCGTATCATTGCCTTGGTTTTGGTTATTTAAAGTACCCGCATCATCATCATCCAAAATCTTTCTTAACACAAATGGATTGAATTCCTCAAATATGACATGCATAGACTCTTCAACTACTAACGTATGTTTATTATAGACTCTATAAGTTTTACTGTTAGTAGCATATTCAAGAAAACTATCACAGTTAGATTTAACATCAAATTTACCTAGATTATCCTTGTCATTCAAAATAAAACATTTACAACTAAAAACTTTGAAATAGGATATATTCGGAGTCTTACCATTCCAAATTTCATAAGGGTTTTTGTTAAAACCTCTAACCACGTGGCAAGCTATACTTACTGCTTCAACCCAAAAATATGTTGGTAGATGATCTCATTAAACATCGTTTTGGCCATTTCTTAAAGCGTTATGTTCTTCTTTTTCACAACACCATTTTATTATGGTGATCTCGGTGCAGAAAAGTTATGAGTATATCCGTGCTCATCACAATAACTAATTACCTCATCATTTTTAAATTCTCTGTCTCTATCACTACGGATATTGATAATGGAACATTGCTTCTCATTTTGAACACGTTTATAGAACTTAGAAAAATTAGAAGCAATCTCACTCTTTTTGATAATGATGAACACCCAAGTAAATCTAGAATAATCATCAACAATTAGGAATACATAAAATTTACCTCCTAATATAGCAATGACATTCGGACCAAATAAATTAAGATGCAACATTTTCATGACATCTAGATGTAGACGTGTACATCTTCTTCTTAAATGATAATTTAGACTGTTTGTCTAACTGACATGTATCACCTACTTTATTTTTCATGTATTTAAATGCCTGTTTGGTAACCATTTCATGCTCATACCATGAGATGGGATGAGAATTAATGTTTCCTTCTTGGAAACAGAATTGTGTTTGGTAACGATAATTTTTTTTTTTTTTTGTGATCTAAGAACAAAATTGCGTTTGGTAACGATTTTATCAAAAAAATCAAGAATGAACCCTAAACTACAATAAATAAATCATCAAGCAATAAAATCCTAAACCACAATAAAAAAATCATCAAACAATCAAACCCTAAACCCTAATAAAAAATGAAATCGAAATCGAAATTGAAACCCGATTTCGATTTCGATTTCGAAATCGATTCTTCCTGCTGGTTACATTGATATTATCAAATCCATTAGGCAATCCATCTCTGGAAATCCTCAGGTCATGATCTTCAACAATTGCTTTTGTTATGCATCTATTCCAGTTGTGAGAAATAGAAACCCAATTTTGTTTTCGATTATCAGTTAGTTTGATTTTGATTTCAAAATTGAATCGACACCCTATTTTGAAATTGATTTCAAAATCAATTTTGAGTTTCATTTTCGATTTTGAAATCAATTTCAAGTTCAATTCCAAAGGCAGACCAGTAGCGACGATGACGAAGGAGGAGACAAAGTGTAGAGAAGCACGAGAGGAGGAGAAGAAGTGAGAGGAATAGAAAAGCTCGTGATGAACATGAGAGGAGGAGAAGAAGTGAGAGGAAGAGAAAAGCTCATGACGAACACGAGAGGAGGAGACGAAGAGCAGAGAAGCACGATTGATGGCAAGATGAAGATTTGAGAGGAATAAGATGCTCGCGATTCATGATCGATGAAGTGCGGAAAGAAATGGGATGAAGTGAGAAGAAAATGAGATGAGAATGATGAGAAACATTTTTTTTTTGTTTTTCATTTCTATACAAATAGTGGGCATAATTCTCATTTTGGAATAGAATGGTAGCGAAAACAAAAGTTTACCAAATGCTATGCCCAAAAATAAATCCCAAAATTTTGGGAATGAGATGGAAATTTTTGTAATGGGAGTGGTTACCAAACGCTACCTTAGATAATAATTCCATACTAGCATGCCCTAGTCTCCTATACCATAACCAACTATTTTCAGATATAGCATTTAAACATGATAAATTTTGTGAAGAAAAATCATCAAATGAACATGTATACAATTCTCAAAACGTGATATAACAAGTAAGATGCTACTATCATGCTCATTCTTAATTATACATCTATCATGATAAAAAACTACATTATAACATTTATCACATAATTGACTAATACTAAGCAGGTTATGTTTAAGGTCAGCTACTAGTAGAATATCTTTAATAACTATAGATCCATTATCGATATTACCTATAAATGTCACATGACCTCTATCTTTAGGTGTCAAAGATGTAAATTTCGATTTATCTCCCATCATGTGCCGAGAACAATTACTGTCCAGGAACCATTTGTCTTTGCCTATTGATGCTTTCAGAATAACCTGCAAGGAGCACCTCAAATAATTCTTAAATGGTACCCAGTTTACGTGGGTCTGATCTTGTTAGTCTGGACAATTTTAGATCCATTTGGAAACCAAACTTGTCTATATTTAGATACTTTAGATAAACATCTATGAATAGTATACTTCACAACATTACATTTAAAACATCTAAGAAGATCAATGGTTTCAGAAAAGAATTTATGAAATCTTTTTTATTTAACATTTTTCTGAAACCCAATACCAATTTTATCAAAGATACATCGTGAAATTCCCAAAAATATTTTTAAATTGTTCTCACCACCTGTGAATTTGAGAACTATTGAATGTAAATCCAACATCTTGGATTTAAATTCAATTTTTTCAGAATCATAATCCATTACTTGCTTGTTAAGTGTGTTATTGTACTTTATAGGACATTAATTTTGGAACACTAGTTTTTATAATCGTGAGTTAGTTTTTGATAAACATCAAATAAATCATCGAAATCTAAAGGACAAGAACTAAAACATGTTGATCCCAAAATTTTGATGGATAATTAAGTGTTGATTTTTTTGGTGGAACTAAAATTTTTATTGAGTGTTTCAGTTTAAAGATTTCTAATCAAGATAATATCATGAAGTATTATGAAGGATACAGAGATAAACATTAAGAGATTGAAGATTCTAAATAATCTAGGTGAAAATAACTTAAATCCTGTTTATTCTTAATGTATCCCGATTAGGAGCACACACAATACAAATTAAATGATTTATATTAAGGTCCTAATTAAATTCAATTATTTTCTTCAATGTGAAATTGAAAAAAAAATTAACCTAAGCAAGATTAGTGTTTAAAATTGATTAATAGTGTCAATTTAGTTAACCGAGAAAAAAAATCAGTTAAAGGGTCGAAAATGTCGAAGATTCGAGTTGAAATAAAATTTGAGGAGTAGTTGTTCCAGCAGCAATCGGTTAACCAACCAAGGATGATCGGTCAACCGATGGGCAATGGCTAGGGAATGGAGAGTCTCTGAATTGATTGGTTAACTGACCAATGAAGATCGATCAATCAATGGCTGAAAGTTGAACTCGCTATATCCATCGGTCAACCGACCATCGATGACCGATCAACTGATCAGGGCCAAAATTAGGCCTAAGATTGCATCCTGTATTGCTTGGTCAACTAACTAAATGGGGGAACGATCAACCGACCAGTATTTGAGGAAAGGCTGGGATACATCCTGCATCCATCGGTTGATGGATGAGCAGAGGTCAACCGACTAGGCTGTTTCAGATTTCTAGAATTTTTGGGATTTGATCACAACTACCTGTTATTTGCTTACTTGAATGAAATATATTAGGAATTTGGATATATTGATGATATTTTATTCCTATTTGGATATCCCTATGGATATAATACATAAAATATTGGTCTTTCTCAATTAAGTACATTTAATACTTACTATCTATTTAAATTGAGATTGATAATTACTTTGGGGACTTAATTGAATATTTTAAAACACATATTTAATTCAAATATACCTGGAATGAAAGGTAATGATATATGGGGTCTATAGGTTCCTTTTAGAGGCCTATCATTTGAAAACTAGCTGTTGGAGGGCTTGTTCTAATTCCTTATATATAGACCTACGAATTTTGGTAAAAATAGAACACAACCTCGAGAACTATTCAGTTCCTAAGCCTTTCTAAGAGCTATCATTCTATTGGATATATTTGAGAGAGTTATTGTGTTTGATTTAAAGCATTGATTGTGTTGGCGTCACCGATTTGAGCTGTCTAGCGTTTCAATCTATAATCTTTCGATGTTATCATTGTGAGATCTTTCCAAGCTATTAATCTTTATTGTGTATTTATTTTTCTATATTTTATTGATTGATAAGATCTTGATAAAATCATTTTTGAACTTTAAAGAGTATAAAAATTCTTTTAAAAAGATTTTTGTGATTATCTGATTACGTGATCAATTTTATGCTATGTGCATATTTTATAATCAGATTTCGAATTCCTCACGTAAATTATATCACTAGTAATTTTGGGACATTAATGGAGTTTAATTGATTTGAGGTGGTAGAAGTTTCGAGTGGGAAGAAACTTATTGATTCTTGTAATTAGTGAGTTTGTGCGAATTAAATACTGTTGATGGTATCTATTCAGGGGTACCTTGGGTTTCAATCTTTTCTGGAAAAAAGATTGAGGTTTGATCTTTGCCTAATAGATAAAAAGATTAGATTATTCTTTTCCCTTGAAAATAATTAGGCTTGTTTCTTTCTGATTAGGATTATTTGAAGTGATCTGTAAAGGTTCCATTCTTACCTGGAAAAATGATACTTGGAGTGTTTTTGGTGAGGTTTGATTCTTAGTATAAGGTATAAAAGAATTAGATTTGATATTTAGCCTTTGAAAGGATTAGGTTAGTCTTTAACTTGGTAAAATGAGAGAGTTATTCCTTAACCTGTGAAAAAGATAATTGTAAAGATTAATTCTGAGCTTTGTAAAAGAATCAATGTAAGGATTTGGTTCCTATCTGTTAAAGAAATATTGAGTTTAGTGGGTGCGAATCTTTGTGGGACTCAAATGACTAGTGGTAGCGGAATATTACGTTACTACTTTCACCGCAAGTGTACAGGTTAAGTTTTATAGAATAGTGAATGAGAAGGGTTGTTGTATCCACAAGGATTGGATTAGATGGTCGTTGAGTACCGCGATTGTCATAACCTAACTTTATTTAGGCGACTCAATTTATATTTTTTTAATAAAATAATATACTAAACTAATTAACTAATTAAACTAATTAACCTAATATACTAATATTGATGTTTAAGGGAGTAAATTGTCTAAGGATTAACTTCGTTCATTTAAACGCATTTGATTCAATCTAGTTTACATTAACGACATTCATATTATTCGATAATCTAGGTATCGAAATCTTACTCATTACCTCTCCTGAGCGTAAAGTGAATGAATATGTGACTTTGCGTCGACGCCGAAGTCCTCATCGAGCGTCTATACCATACTTGGTCACATGAGTCTCGCCCCAACCTCACAGATTGCACACTTTCTAATGCCCTCCCAGGTCATTAGATCGTCACGTTGTGTTTAAACCCTAGTTCGAATCCGGGGTTATCTTTCCCGAGTATCAAATCCTGTATTCTCAAAATCAATCCTAATACTATAGCAACCATATCAAGATTGTAATAAAATGGCAAACACAATTGGATAAACATGAACAACCATTAACAAAATATTGATTTATTCAAACAACGTTTTCATACACGAATCGCTCCCTAGACAATATATGTTTAGCTAAACAAGGCCATAACCCAATATTCAAGTACAAACAAGCTAAACATAATCAAATACCAAAAAGGGTTTAAGAAATAAAGAGAAAAAATAAAGGAGAATAACCGTTATCTGAAGAACGGGTGATTCCGCATCCATCATTTCTACTCCGATCTTGTTCCATCTTCTTGAATTTGTGATATCCTCTGTTTGGTATGTCTTGGAGCTCTCAAGAATACTCCCAAAAATGTCCTCATAGGTGTGGGAGAGAAGGAGATATAAATAGGATCCAAAATATCTAAAAAATATGCCAAAATATCATTGCAATATGTTATTGGACTGCTACAACGGTGGTCTTACTATTGCAACGGTGGAGAAGTCAACAGTCTTTTTGACTGGTAACCATTGCAGTGGTGGGAAGCACTACTGCAGCGGTGATAAAACAACAACTCTTTGCATTTTGACCACTGCAGCGGTGGTTTCATCACTGCAGCGGTGGATGCAGGCTCTGAACTTTGACCTTTTTGCTCTTTTTCTCCACCGACTTGCTCGATTATAACTCTTTTTCATTTCTTTCCGTACCAAACACCTGATTTATAACAAAACAAATAAAAACGTATTAAAACATATTAAAACGCTATAAAAATACTCGAAAACTACCAAAATCGGGTTGGTAATAAATAGATAAATTACACCTATCAACTGGATTAGCCAAGAGTAGTTTGGTGAACCAGGATATATCCATGTATGTTGCATTGATTTATATTATTTATATTTTTATTATTTGGGTGTGCATCTAGATTTGAAAACTTATCCGCTGCATTATAAAGATAATAATCGATTTAGGATAAATTGATTATTTGATTATTTAAGTGTTGAATGATAAGAAATTTGTTTAAATGTTTTATAACTATCCAATTCACCCCCTCTTGGGTAGCTCATTGGATCAACATTTGGTACCAGAGTTGGTTTTAGCTCGATTAGGATTAATATCCTAGCTAAATCGCTCACGTGTATACACTATGGATGATATTTTTTGTGTATCCTTTTTTGATGGTGATAGATTCGTATATGAAAATGTTGTTTATGACTCTTGTGGTACTAGTAGTAGTGATGGAGATCATGATAATGAAAATGTTCATATTGTCATGGAAAAATTGTTTTTTTTCACGCTTTTTTTTGCCAAAGAAAATTTGTTTTTTAAAACAAAAATTGTTTCTTTTGAAAATGAAGGAAAAAATGTTCGAAAATCTAAAGTACATTTGGATGATTATTGTGGTACAAAAGAGTTTTTGGACATCATTTTTTTAAATTAATAATTTGCTCTCTAAAGTTAATTTTCTTGAAAATAAAAGCAGAGTTTTAAAAAATAATTTTGACATGATTTTCAGGCAAATGTCAGATCTTGAATAAAAAATCGATTTACTTAAGAAAAACTTTGAAAAATCAAAATTCGACCTCAAGTCTGTTTCGAGAGCTTCTGAAAATGTTTCTTCATGTTTTAAAACAATCTATCAAAATGGATATGTTTTGTCATTTCATCCTTCATTACTAGCAAATGATTGTAATGTTGCTATTGCTAGAAATGGTTCATTCTTTATATCTCGTGCTATCTATGATAATCAATCGAAATTGAGATGTTACTATTACAATAGGGATGAACATTTTAATGTATCATGTCTGTTCAGAAACCTTAAGTTTGTTTCTAACATGAATGGATCTAGAATAAAATGGATACCGAAGAGAGCTATTGAAATATCTTGTGCAGAGTCACATAATGTCGAGACTGAACCGGAAGGAACAAACAAAGAAGTTATATTAAAGGCAAGACAGGAAGTCACCAAGAATCTACAAGCGACGCATACAAAATGAAAAGATGTACCAAAGATAAAATGTGAAGTTACAAAGAAGCCACTAGCGAAATGTGCAAATAAAAAAGATTTTCCAAAACCAAGATGGAATATCACCAAGAAGCCACAAGTGGTACGTGCAAACAGGAAAGATGTACCAAAGCCACAGGCTAAGAGAAATTTTGTACCCAGATTAATCGTTGGTACAAATGAGGTAAAAAGTAAAGTCGTCACTAAGGACATAAGAGGTACTCCTTACCCTTTGCATTTTAAATTCATTAAATTTGTTAAAGATGGAGGTGTCCGACTTACCAAATAGGTAAGTTGGTAATGGTTTATAAGACCTATTTTAAATGATGCATTACTTGTTATCTTAGAAATAGTGCATGGTGATTCTAAGAATCACATTTAGTTATGGTGTATTAACATGTTTTTATGTGCTTAGTAGTGATCATATGTTTGAAAAAACATGTTACGTGATTTGAAAAATGAATTAAATGTTTGAGCTCTCACTAAGCATTATTAATGACTTGTTGCATATTAGCAAGACCATTTATATAATATGATCTTATTCTTGAATATATATTTTATACAAATGTGTTAAATTGAGCTGGTGTTTTATACATCTTTGAATAATATCTTGGTTAATTATATTGCATAATATCATGATATATTAAAGTTTTTCAAATGAGTTAAGAATGATTTAAATTGATCATGACATTAATAAAAATTGTATGATTAATATTAATATGAAAGCATGATAATTCATTTTGATACCATATATATGTTCATTTAAATACATGACATATCAATCTTTGCTTAGTGTTTTAAGTTGATATTTTTCTGCACATGGATACATTTATAAGCATTAAGTGTCTGACATACTACTAATGTCTCCTGTTTTTATTAATGATTATTGTTAAAAAAGGGAGCTAAAATTTTTATGGGATAAATATGCACTTATCCATGTTTAAAGCATGCATTAGATTTATGTTGATTGATCATAAGTTATCATTGAGATATGCTTCATGTCCTAGTACATTAATGATTACATGTTTCTAGATTCAACCTATAAGGAAGATATTAATTGATATCATGCTACATTATTGAAATGTTTTGATTGCTTAAGGTTTATTCTTCTATGCATGAATTAATTTGTTTACAATTATATAGAAGGAGATTGCATGCTAAGAGTAATGTTTTTGGTTCTCCTTCCCTACTTTTTGAGATGATAAAGGGGGAGAATATGTTGATATTTATTGATTATCTTTAATGAATTTAATTGATTGAAAAAATAGGAAGCTATAAAGGGGAAACCATGTTTGTGCTTAAAACAAGTTAGTTAATGTTCAGGATTTTTTCGCTTAAACATTGCACTGATATAGGGGGAGAACATTGTTGATATGAACATGCTACTTTATTAAATATCTTAATTGTTTGATTGATCATATTTTGTGTTTCGTTGAATATCCTATGAGTTTTTGAATTATCTTCATGATTATTGTACGGCGAAGGATGCTACTATCTTTCGCGTATATGATTACTCACAAGTGTACGAGGTCAAAGTTTTAATATAGTGTGATCGTTAAGATTGGGTTATCGTATCTACAGGGATTGGTGTCGTTACTATTAAATACCGCATTTGTTGTGATCTAACTTTATCGAAGCGAAAAATAAATGTATTTAATTAATTCAACTAGTACTAATATATCCTAAATTAACTACACTAATATGCTAATATGTTTTAGAGTGAAGAATTGCCTAGGGATTAACGTATTTACAAATACGTGTTCGATCTTGATTTACTCACGTTTACGGTGTTCGACCTGTTTGACAACCTCGGTACATAAACTCCACCGCCACCTCTCCCGAGTGTAAGACGGGGGAATACATGACTTTGAGTCAATGAAGAAGTCTCCCTCAACATCTTAACGACCCTAGGTCACGTGAGTCTTGCCCAACGTCATTGATTGCACACAATCCAACTCCTGACCGGGTCATTGGATCGTGTATTGTATTTACCCTATCGACAATCTCCGTTCTAAAATTTCCTCACCACCTCTCCTGAGTGTAAGATGAGGGGATATAACTCAACTTTGTGTCAACGAAAAAGTCCCCCTTAACGTCTTAACTGCCCCAGGACGGTGAGTCTTGCCCCAACGTTATCGATTGTCCACGATTCAAACCCCGACCGGGTTATAGAATCGTGGCGTTTGTTTACCCTAATCCGAATCTGGGGTTTGTCAAAATCCTGTATTCTCCATTTATCTAACTAAGTATGATAAACAAACAATACGATAAATACAATCAAACTACGAAGAACAATCACAAACGAAACACCAAAATCATCCAAACAACGTATTTATAAATTATATGTTAATCCCTACTACAATCCATGTTTAGCTATGGCCTTAGCTGCATTTACAATGAAATAACACACTAAACATGCTCACATGATCCTAAGATAAATAAATAAGGAAAAATAATCTAAGAACTTAGTCTCGTCCGAAGATAAACCGCTAAGAATGCTCAAAGATCGATTCGCCGTCTTCTCCACTTAGACATGTGAGATCCACCTCTAAAATACCTAAACCATAGCCTAAATATGGCTTAAGGTGCCCAAATAACTAGGGGCTTCAAGAGAGGGGGAGAGGGGATGACATTTATAGACAAAATATCTAAATAAATATCCTTAAAATATCTAAGCTGTGCAGAGGGTTTTCGCCTAGGCGAAAGGATCCACCGCCTAGGTGGAGGTAGGTCGATTTGTGACCACCACAACGATGAAGATAACGGTGGACGTGGAAGAACATTCTGCTGGATTTGCGCCTAGGCGGTGGGCTGTTAGTAGCCTACTTTGATTTCTCTGCTGGATTTTCGCCTAGGCGGTGGTCCATCAGTAACATTTTCTTTTTTCTTAGCTTCTTCACCATTGCGGCAGTGGTCTGGACGCCACAGCAGTGGGCTTGTTTCACAATTTTGCCTCCAAGCTTATTTTTCCACCGTTCTTCGATCGCTTTTGGTTCGATCTCTTCGTTTTCGCTCCAGTTTCCTATATTTTTGCCCCACATACATGTTTTAATACAAAAAGTAATAAAACTAATTAAAATGTAATAAAATACTATATAAACACTTGAAAACTAACTTAATTCGGTTTGAAAATATGTAGGTGGATCACACCTATCAATTATGCTTTAACGAGTTAAAAAATTCGTCCACGGATTTAGGGGTAGTGTGGTTACATTCTTGTTTTGAAGAAAATATCAAAGTTAATTTTCATCATAAAAAGTAGGGAGATTGTTAATCCCAGGATTTTGATAGACAATTAAGTATTGATATTTTTGGTGGAACTAACGTTTTTATTGGGTATTTCAGTTTAAAAAGTTCCAATCAAGATAATATTATGAAGTAATTGTGAAGGATGCAGAGACAAACATTAAGAGATTGAAGATTCTGAAGAATTTAGGTGAAAACAACTCAAATCATTTTTACTCTTAATGTATCTCGATTAAGATTACACACGACACAAATCAAATGATTTATATTAATGTGTGTTTATATTAAGATCATAATTAAGTTCAATTATTTGCTCCAATGTGAAATTGAAAAAGAAATTAACCTAAGCAAGATTAGTGTTTAAAATTGATTAATAGTGTCAATTTAGTTAACCGAGAAAAGAAATCGGTTAAAGGGTCGAAAACGTCGAAGATTCGAGTTGAAATAAAATTTGAGGAGTAGTTGTTCTAGCAGCAATCGGTTAACCAACCAAGGATGATCGGTCAACCGATGGGCAATGGCTGAGGAATAAAAAGTCTCTGAATCAATCGGTCAATCGATTGAGAAAGATCGGTCAACCGACCAGGGCCAAAATTAGGCCTAAGATTGCATCCTGTATCGATTGGTCTACCGACCCATGGGGTATCGGTCAACTGACTAGTGTTTGAGAAAGGCTGGGATACATCCTGTATCCATCGGTCGACCGATGGGCAAAGGTTGGTCAATCGAAAGGGTTGTTTCAGATTTCGAGGATTTTCGGGATTTGATCACAACTACCTGTTATTTGCTTACTTGAATGAAATATCTTAGGGATTTGGATATATTGATAATATGTTACTCCTATTTGTATATCCCTATAGATATGGTACATAAAATATTGGTATTTCTCAATTAAGTACATTTAATACTTCCTACCTATTGGATTTGAGATTGAGAATTAATTTGGGGATTTAATTGAATATTTTAAAAGACATATTTAAGTCAAATATACTAGGAATGAAAGGTAATGATATATGGGGTCTATAGGTTCCTTTTAGAGGCATATCATTTGAAAACAAGCCGTTGGAGGGTTTGTTCTAATTCCTTATATATAAACCTACGAAATTTGGTAAATATAGGACACAACATCAAGAACTATTCAGTTCCTAAGATTTTCTAAGAGTTATCATTCTACTGAGATATAAAGCACTGATTGTGTTGGCGTCACCGATTTGAGCTGTCTAGCATTTCCATCTATAATCTTTCGGTGTTATCCTTGTGAGATCTTTCCAAGCTATAATCTTTATTGTGTATTTATTTTTCTATATTTGATTGATTGATAAGATCTTGATAAACTCGTTTTTGAATTTTAAAGAGCATAAAAATTCTTTTAAAATGATTTTAGTGATTATCTAATTACGTGCTCAATTTTGTGCGACTCACATCTTTTATAATCAGATTGTGAATTCCTCACATAAATTCTATCACTAGTAATTTTGTGACATTAATTGAGTTTAATTGATTTGAGGTGGTAGAAGCTCGGAGTGAGAATAAACTTATTGATTCTTGTAATTGGTGAGTTTGTACGGATTAAATACTATTGGGAGTATTTAGTTAGGGATAGCTTGGGTTACAATCGTTTTTTGAAAAAATATTGAGGTTTGATCTTTATCTAGTGGATAAAAAGGTTAGGTTATTCTTTTCCCTTAAAAAAAATTAGTCTTGATTCTTCCTGATTAGAATTATTTGGAGTGATTTGTAAATATTCCATCCTTATCTGGAAAAATGATATTTGGAGTGTTTTTGGTGAGGTTTGATTCTTAGCCTAAGGTATAAAAGAATTAGATTTGATCCTTACCCTGTGAACGGATTAGATTAATATTTAGTCTGGTAAAAAAATAGGGTTCTTCCTTAACCTGTGAAAGGATAATTGTAAAGGTTGATTCTGAGTCTGGCAAAAGAATCGGTGTAAGGGTTTAGTTCCTTCTTGTTAAAGGAATCTTAAGTTTAGTGGGTGCCAATCTTCGTGGGGCTTGGAGCATTGAATTAGCGAGTAGCTTGGTGAACCAGGATATATCCTTGTGTGCCGCATTGATTTACATTATTTATATTTTTGTTGTTTGGGTGTGCATCTAGATTTGGAAACTTATTCGCTGCATTGTAAAGATAATAATCGATTTGGGATAAATTGATTATTTGATTATTTAAGTATTGAAAGATATGAAATTTGTTTAAATTTTTTATAACTACCCAATTCATCCTCCCTCTTGGATAGCTCATTAGGCCACCATAACATTTAGGTACCTCATCTCTAGTTTCTATCAGCAAGCATGGATGAACCCTCATTGCTCAATTTTTCTGAGCTACTCAATTCAGAGTCATCCCAAGTGGCTTTCATCGATTTCAGCCTGCTCTTCTTTCCTTTCTTATTCTCTCTTCTTTTCTTTTATTTTTTCTTATCTTTCTTTGGTTTATGGCATTCTATTTGGAAGTGTCCAATCTTGTGACAGTCGTAACATTCCACATTAGTCATGTTGAAAATTTTCTTTCCTCGGAATGTTCGTTGAGTCATTCTTCTGAAATTCTTCATGAGAAGTACCACATCTTTTTCTTACTCACTGTCAAGACTAATATCATCATTGTCATCCTCTTCCTCATTTTTCTTAACTTTCAATGCTAAGGTATTCTTTTTTATATTTCCCGTATCATTCTCATATCCTCGAATAGTCGTCTTATGTGTCATAAGGTTGCCGATGAGATCATTAATTGCATATTTCTTAAGATCTTTTGCTTTTTCAATCGCAATCACCTTCGTTTCCCATACTTTAGTTAAGGATCTCATTTTTTTTTTTGAACTTTATCCTCAGTAGTATATGGCTTTTTGAGTTGATTCGGATTGTTGCAGATATTGTTGAATCTTTTGTACATATCTTGAATCGATTCTACTTCACCTATTCTAAATAGTTCGAATTGAGATTGATCTTTGATTGTTTCACATGATTTGTCCCTTCGTAGGTGATTTTCAATTTGTCCCATATTTCTTTCGCTGATCCACAACTTGAAACCCTAGAATATTCGTGAGCATCTAAAGAACAAAACAAAATATTAATAGCTTGAGAATTAAAGAAAGTTTATGCTTGTCAGAAGTAGTCAGCTGCTCTTTCTTCTTAACTACTCTATTTTCCATAGGAATAAATGGACCATTCTTAATAGCTAGCTATACATCATAATTATTGGCCTGAAGAAAAGTAATCATTTTATCCTTCTAGAATGAGTAGTTTTCACCTATAAATAAAGGTGGTCGGTGCATAAACTGCCCCTCACCTGGTGTGCCTATCGGGTGTACCATATGATATTTATTAGCTAGCGTTTTAAGCTAATTGAGCTAAACTAGCTTTGGTACCAATCGTTGGCCCAGTGAGCTACCCAAAAGGGGAAGTGAATTGGGTAGTTATAAAAATTTAAACAATTTAAATCTTTCAACACTTAATTAATCAAATAATCAATTTATTCTAAATCAATTATTATCTTTGTTACGCAGTTGATAAGTGTTTAAATCTAGGTGCACAACCAAACAAAATATAAAGAAAGTAAATAACGCAACACATCAAGATATATCCTGGTTCAGCAAGTTAACCTTGCCTAATCTTGTTCCTCGAGCTCAACGGAGATTCGCAACCTCTAAACCCCTAATTTTTTTAAAGGTAGGAACCAAACCAGTATAATGATTCTTTTCTCAGGTTCATAATCAACTTTTACAATTCCATTTTTCAAGGCTAAGGAAGAATCTTATATTTTTCCAAGCTCAAGACTAACCTAATTCTATTACAGGAAGAATCACAACTTAATCCTTTTAAAAGGCTAAAGATCAAACCTCACCATATTTACCAGTATTCTTTTCCTAAATAAGAATTGAACCTTTACAATTCACTCAAAATTAATTCAATTCAGGAAAAATCAAAACCTAATTATTTTCAGGGGAAAAGAATAAACTAACTTTTTTGTACCTTAGACAAAGATCAAATCTCAACCTTTATCCCGAAAAAGATTGAAATCCTAGCTACCCTGACTAGACACCATCCCAACCATGTCTAATTTGCTCGAACTCACAAATACAAAAAAAATTATCAGTTTCTTCCCACTCAGAGCTTCTACCACCCCAAAACAATTATACTCAATTAATGTCTTGAAATTTACTACGTGATAGAATTAAAGTGAAACGAATTAATATCTGATTATAAGTAAGTGTAGGTACCACAAAATTAAGCACGTAATCGGATAATATCACAAAATCGTTTTAAAAAAGAATTTTAATGCTCTTAAGTTTGAAAATAAATTTTCAACGATCTTAAATCCAAGTAATCAACAATAATATGAAATCAACTTTAAGAACAACAACTTGAAAAGATCTCACCAGGAAAACAACGAAGTATGAAAACAGGATTGTAAAACAGCACAGATCGGTGACACCAATTCAACAATACTTTAGCTCAAGAACTCTTCACACAAATAATCTCTTGAAATAATTTCATCAGAATGATAACTCTCAGAAAACTTAGGAATTTGATAGTTCTTGATATATTGAGTTCTAAATTCCCAGGTCTATTTAAACAGATTTGGAACAAGCCCTCTAACGATTAGTTTTCAAATGATAGGCCTTTAAAAGGCACCTATAGACCCCATATATCATATCTTTTCAATTATGATATATTTAATTTGAAAATAACTTTTAAATCTCTCAATTAAGTCCATAAAATATTTCTTAAACATCAATCACAAAAATATGAAGTATTTAGTTGTTAAAATTGAGAGAATATTTAATTATATGTACCAAATCAATAGGGATATCAAAATAGATGTACCATATCTTTAGTAGTTTTAAATCCCTCGAAATACTCCATTGGAATTGTCAAAAATGGCTAGTAGCGGCTACTTTTTGATCAAAACCTTAAAATCCTCAAAATCTCAGCCTACACTGTCGGTTGACCGATTGATTTAGCGTTAAGCAAGGCTAAACCATTGGTAGGGGCGCGTTTGTGCACGCCTACTTACACTTGCAAGTATACGAGGTCTAAATTTTTAATATAGTGGATCTTTGAAGATTGGATATCGTTCCCACGGAGAAAAGTGTGAATAATTGAATTGAATACCACAATTTACGTAGTCTCGTGTTATCCTGACGACGGAAGACGTGAATTGAAATTAATCTAAGCTAAACTAAAATTAGTGGGTTAATTATAACTAGGTTGATTAATTAGGGATTGATTTCGTTCACTTAATACACATTTGATTTCGTTTAGTTAACAATAACGGAGTTTAGGCATCCGACAATCTCGGTTTGTAAACTCCTCCGCCACCTCTTCCGAGTGTAAGACGGGGGAATACGCGACTTCGTGTCGACGAAGAGGTCCCCATCAATGTCTTAACGACTCTAGGCTGCGTGAGTCTTGACCCAACGTCATCGATTTCACGCTAACTAACGCCCTCCCGGGTCGTTAGGTCGTAACGATGTGTTTACCCTAATCCGAATCCAGGGTTACCTCTCCCGAGTGTCAAACCCTAGATTCTCAAATCCAACCCTAATACCGTTACAAGAATATTAAGATCGTCATCAAATGATAAACACAATCAGACTTAAAACAACAACCGTTAAAGAAACGTATATTGAACCAAACGAGTATTTACACAATTACACCTTTCCCTAACTAATCTCTAAATTACACTAACATGTTCTTAACCAATACAACATTATATCAAGAGGAGATCATCATCATCAACAATAAACATTAAATATAAATATGGAAACAAGGGAAGAAAAGCCAAATCTCAAAGTGGAGTAGTCCATTTTCGCCAAAGAACAATCCTCCCGAGCTTCTTCTTCTCTGTTGATGAACTTCCTCTTCTAGCTCTTCAAGGATTGGCCAAGAACACCTCCTAAACTAATCTAATCTACTTCCTAAATTACCTAAACCTAACTAAGGTAGAAGGAGAGCTCTCAAGATATCAATCGGAGCCTCCTCTCACGTCTCAAGGTTTTTTGAGGTTTGGTGGAGAAAAGGGTTAAATAAGTAAGGTTTGGAAATATCTTCAAAATATCTGAAAATAGATATTTCTGTACAGAGTGTCACTGCCTAAGCGGTGGTTCACCGCTTAGGCGGTGGCTTTAAGTCGGTTAACTTCTGTCGGTAACTTCGCCTAAGCGGTGGTTTTTTCGGCTTAGGCGGTGCATGCTAGCATAACAATCTGTGGTTTTCTCGCCTAGGCGGTGGTTCAGCCCTTTAACACTCCAACATTCTGTCTCTTTGCCGCCTAGGCGGTGATCTTCATTCATCGAAACCCTGTTTTGTACATTTTGCTCACCGTTTCTTTACCTTTTTCACTTGTTTCTCGCCCTTTGACGTCCTTTCCCTGTTCTACACTAAAACACACTAAAACACAATTAAATATAACTAAATGCTTGAAAACTAACAAATCCGGTTTAGAAATAGATAGATTTTTCACACCTATCAATACCCCCAAACTTAGAATTTTGCTAGTCCTCGAGCAAAACACTAACGCTAAACTAAACTAACTAACGAACTAACCAACTAAAAATGAAAAATTAAACTAACACGAAAGAAGTATATGCATGTAAATATAAAGTTCAATCGAAATGACCAATTTGTTCTTCCCTCAACATCCCTAAATCGGATTAAGTTCTGGAAGTAACCCTCACCAAGTGGTGTTCTAGAATTTCAACGATTAATATCAATAAAAACCATTCTAGATCCAGTTGAGTGTGTGTGTGAGAACTCAAATGTATAACTAGTCAAATACTGGATTCGATTATTCAATCGTTAAGCTCATAATTTAAACCGTTAAAGGATTCAGGAAAACCATACGCTTGATTGGAGTCTACTATCCACTAATGTAGGCTCGGATATTCACAGAAATCAATAGGGATTGGTTTGGCTTTGGAGAACGACCACGGGTATAACTGGAATTGAAAATAGATAATCGTTTTAATCGATCGATACCCGAGGTAAAATCGCTTGTCGCTATCCTCTCTCATGACCCCACATTTAAAGTACAACTCTGAATAAGAAACGGAAATCTTGGTATTCACTTGTCGAAAGAGAAGAAGATGAAAAACTATATTTATTCATTTTTTTTTTCTTTTTTATATTCCTAAATTAATTCGAATTGTTACAGTTTTAGGAAAGTGCAAAAAGAAGTTAGAGAAACACACCCCCAAACTTATTCGAATTTATAAAATTTTAGGAATATGTAAAAAGAAATGATAGAAACACACCCCCAAACTTATTTTAGGAGCGTGCAAAAAGAAATACTAAAGTGACAAGTGAATACACTAATACCGAATCAATAAAAATTTATCAGAAACCCTACCACTCGCTTGATTTCACTCAATTTTGAAAATTAGGCTTAGCGACATTGGGTTAGGAAATATTTAATTGAAAGGAGTATTTGAACGTTTTCAGAATTTGATTACGTTATCAGTTTCGACAGGGGAAATAAGGAATGAAAATTTTCAGGTTAGCTATAGCGGTTCAGGCAAAAAATTGACAGCCTAAATCACGTCTCCGGAATTATCTTACCTAGGATTCCGCCTCAAGTTTTCCCCAAATCAAGTTCTAGTTTCCTCATTTTCTATCATGAGCTTAATATCGAATAATCAACGTCTAATCGTTAAGATAATTATTCATTGAGTTCAAATGTCGTGTAATTTTAGGATTGAGATAAGTTTTACCCAATAGACATGTTAAGCACACAAAACACACAAAGGAGGTATTACCCTCGACCTTAATATGCAATTTGGGGATAATTCTCATCATCGGGTCTTGGCCCAAATGAACTCATATCTAAACATGCAAATACAACTTTATACATACACAAATCTAAACTAAATCTAATACTAACAAACATAAATTAATCTAACACTAAACATGCACAAACAAAAATTAAACTAACTAAACTAAAAATTTAAAAACTAAAACATTCAAAATAAAATACATACGTAAACTTAAATTTGTACATAAAAAATTTTGCATTCTGTTCAAAAAATAATAATTATTCATCATTTTCTACAAAAAGTCAAAATGGATGAACATCTACTAAATTATCATCCAATCCATACCATCCAGGCCTGAACATGGCAGTGTTCCAACATCAGCGAACCCAATAAACATATAGCATGCTTGCAAACAAAATGGGTTGAACACATACCTAGGGAATAAGACTTATTCCCTACTATTTACCTGAAGACGAATCATCACCATCATCACTTTGGGAAGGAGAGTGTGGTCTCTGGAGGAGATGTGGCGGCACAAATGGCATCGGAGGGTAATCGTCCATCTCAAGGCTAAGGCCATCCCAAATCTTTCGTTGGACTCAATCTTGTTGCCTCGAAAATTATTCCAGGAAAGAAGCTATCTCATATTGGTTCTAGAGGACGGTCTGAAGCTTGTTGTTTATACTCTCTTGGGAGTTTTCATCTCGGGCTCCAGAAGATCCAGTCGTCTCGTCTGTTTGCTCTTCCCCTTCCTCAGGCTCAGGCTCGGCTCCCTCTTACGCCCCAGTCTTCCACAACTGGTTTATCGCTGACAGAGTAAGTGGAGTGATAGGGTCGCACTGGCTTCCCCCCGGATACAGTCACATCAGTTAATCTGAAAATATGGGTCAATAGTGACGGAAACGGGAGCCCAACCTTTATCGTCTTCGTAGCATGAATGATCGATGAATAGATCAGAAATCCAACGTTGATTGGTTGTCCGGTCTGAATTTTATAGATAAAAAAGGCCCTGTCCTTTGAGACATCTGACAGATGTGATGTTGGTAGTAGGTTTCCGCAGATGAAGTGGTACCAGATTTTTGAAATTGGCTTGAGGCAACTCACCAAAAAGGCAGCGATGTTCGACCCTTGGTGTTTTCACTTTACTTTTCCAGATGTGATCTTTTAAATGACCCTATGCAAAGTAGGGTCTTGGCTTTCAAGGGACTCCGGTGCCGACAGTCCAAAGAGATGATTTATAAAGTCTGGGTTGAAGATTATAGGTTGATTCTGAACCCTTGCTAGGTCATCAATGGCCTTTGTAGCATTAGCATAAAACTCTTTGACCAAAGCAATCTCTCCTAGGGGTGGCGATTTACAGAATTGCTCCTAGTAACGGCTTCAGATTTCATTTTGAAATTCCACATGGAGATTTTCAATCGGATCGAAACCCCGTTGACGTATGCAAGCACAATATTTTTTGTGCTCTTTAAAGTGCTCCTCCGCTTGTTTTGACACAAAGCGGGTGACATCGTAGTCAACGTCGATCGGCACCCTAGGGTGTGAACTTGACCCTTCTCCTCTGGCCCTCTTCTTTGCTGCTCTTTTTGGCATTTTCTACAATCACAATCACAAAAACCCAATACAACCTCATCATATATGAATAATTCAAAAACATAAACCTCCTTAATCACTTTGTCAAGAACACATACATCCCAAAACGAACACCTTTTTGAATTTTTCAAACAAATTTCACAAATGTGACATCCTATATTAGTTCACACACTCAACCAATCCAATTAAACATGTTTATCACCAAGAATCAAACCAAAAACCAATGGAACTTCGAAATCGCGAAACTAGGGTTAAGGGGTTTTGGGAAAAATTTCAAAATCCATTGATTTCTTTGATATAATCATGTAAACCAACCAATAATTTCAACAAATAGACTAAATGTAATGAAAAAGAAACTTACTTGTTGAGAATTAATGGTCCAATCGAAAGAAAATGAAGAAATCGCACCTTTCACGCAAAACCCTAAATTTTCGGAAATAGGGGTGGAGATCCGATTCTTGGAGGTTGAATCATGATGGAAATGAATACTTTTGGTAATGGACGGATGATTTTTGAATATTAGAATAGTTTGGAAGTGAGGTTCTAGAGAGAAGGTGGAGGATTTGGGGAAGGAACCTTGCAATTTCTATTTTTGAACGAACGGGCTCTTTTAATTGCAGAAGGTCCACTGCTTAGGCGGTGGATTCGCTGCTTAAGCGGTGGAACTCTTTTATTTAAAATCAAACCTTTTGACGAAATTCCTCCTAGGCGGTGGTTTATCCGCCTAAGCGAAATTACACCAGTGTGAAAATATTTTATTCTGCTGTTAATTCGCCTAGGCGGTGGAGCGTATTTTGAAAATTTGGTGCATCCTGTATTTTTACCGCCTAAGCAGTGGGCTGTTTTTACCCACTCTGTATTTTTACCACCTAAGCGGTGGGCCTGCAGCTCCCACTTTCATGTTTTTCTCAAATTTTCAAAATACGGCTCCACCCCGTACGTTTTCACTTCGCTTGTTCGACGTGTTTAAACTTAAAATACTTCCCCAAACGTCCATACTCCTAAATTCACTTCCAAACACATTCCGAAGCCATGTCGGCTTCCAAAAAGAATAAATAATCAAATAAATAGTAACAAAAATCGGGTAATTTGATACCCTAAGTTTCATTTAAAAAAAAAATAGCGCTTGAGTCACCGTCCCCAGTTGGACTATCGTGTTACTAAGTATTTTTCACCAAAATTCCCTATAGACAAGGAATTTGGGCTCAAATCCTCAGTCGGATCAAGATCATGGCTTGAAGTCGGCTTCTCCTCTTCGTCCTTAACATTTGTAATAAGCTCAATCTCGAGATTGAGAATTAAGAATTCTAATCTTCTTCATCTTTTCTCTTTTTGCTTGATCTCATTAACAAAATGAAACAAAAATAAAAATTAAAAACAAAACAAAAATAAATGTCAGGATTAACACTTGACCACTTAGTCGCAATATCAACTTAGAATTCACACTAATCCCACGTCAACAATGCCAAAAACTTGGTGCGTTGACGGAACTAGGATACGATACATTTGGTTCTCCTATTTAAAACTTAAGTTCTAAGCCGATACCGCGTTTCTTTTGCAATATTCAAATAAAATTCAAACTAATCCCCGACAACGGCGCCAAAAACTTGGTAGGCATTGACGGGAACGGAATTTGACAATCTTTGAATAAAATTCACACTAATTCCCCGGTAACGGCGCCAAAAACTTGGTAGGGGCGCGTTTGTGCACGCCTACTTATGCTCGCAAGTATACGAGGTCTAAAGTTTTAATATAGTGGATCTTTGAAGATCGGATATCGTTCCCACAGAGAAAAGTGTGAATAATTGAATTGAATACCGCAATTGACGTAGTCTCGTGTTATCCTGACGACGGAAGACGTGAATTGAAATTAAACTAAGCTAAATTACAATTAGTGGGTTAATTCTAACTAGGTTGATTAATTAGGGATTGATTTCGTTCACTTAATACATGTTTGATTTCGTTCGGTTAACAATAACGGAGTTTAGGTATCCGACAATCTCGGTTCGTAAACTCCTCCGCCACCTCTTCTGAGTGTAAAACGAGGGAATACGCGACTTCGTGTCGATGAAGAGGTCCTCCTCAATGTCTTAACGACTCTAGGCCACATGAGTCTTGACCCAACGTCATCGATTGCACACTAACTAACGCCCTTCCGGGTCGTTAGGTCGTAACGATGTATTTACCCTAGTCCAAATCTAGGGTTACGTCTCCCGAGTGTCAAACCCTAGATTCTCAAATCCAACCCTAATACCATTACAAGCATATTAAGATCGTCATCAAATGATAAACACAATCGGACTTAAAAGCAACAACCGTTAAAGAAACGTATATTAAACCAAACGAGTAATTTACACAACTAACCTTTCCCTAACTAATCTCTAAATTACACTAACATGTTCTTAGCCAATACAACATTAAATCAAGAGGAGATCATCATCATCGACAATAAACATTAAATACAAAGATGGAAACAAAGGAAGAAAATCCAAATCTCAAAGTGGAGTAGTCCACTTTTGCCAAAGAACAATCCTCCCGAGCTTCATCTTCTCCGTTGATGAAATTCCTCTTCTAGCTCTTCATGGATTGGCCAAGAACACCTCCTAAACTAATCTAATCTACTTCCTAAATTACCTAAACCTAACTAAGGTGGAAACAGAGCTCTCAAGATGTCAACCGGAGCCTCCTCTCACGTCTCTGGCTTTTTGAGGTTTGGTGGAGAAAATGGTTAAATAGGTAAGGTTTGGAAATATCTTCAAAATATCTGAAAATAGATATTTCTGTTAGAGTGTCACCGCCTAAGCGGTGGTTCACCGCTTAGGCGGTGGCTTTAAGTCGGTTAACTTCTGTCGGTAACTTCGCCTAAGCGGTGGTTTTTTTGCTTAGGCGGTGCATGCTGGCATAACAATCTGTCGTTTTCTCGCCTTGGCGGTGGTTCAGCGCTTTAGCACTCCAACATTCTGCCTCTTTTCTGCCTAGGCGGTGGAACTTCCGCCTAGGCGGTGATCTTCATTCACCGAAACCCTGTTTTGCACATTTTGCTCACCGTTTCTCCACCGTTTTCACTTGTTTCTCACCCTTTGACGTCCTTTCCCTGTTCTACACTAAAACACAATTAAATATAATTAAAACGCTTGAAAACTAACAAATTCAGTTTAGAAATTAATAGTTTTTTCACACCTATCAACCATCCTCCGAAAACTCACTGTTTCAATCAGTTGGCCCATCCTTCTCGGATCAATTGGCCGATTGATGTTGGTTGGTCATTTTCAAACTCATTTCAGCTCCAAAATTCCTCGATTGATCCCGTTAACTGATTGCCTTTCTCGATTTACACAATTGACACTAAAATTCAACTTTAAACATCATTCTTACTTAGGTTAATTTTCATTCTTCAATTTCACATAGGAGTATATGTTTGAACATTAATTAGGATCCTAGATTTCATTAAATCAAACACACAAAATATAATTCATTAATTAATGTCGTGTGTGTTCCTAATTCGGGATGCATTAAGAGTATAAAAGTTATTGAGTTGTTTTCACCTAATGTCTTCCAGATCTTCAATACTTTTCATTTAATATTCATCGTTGCACCCTTGATAACTTTTTCATGATTCAATCTTTATTTGGAACTCTTTTACTAAAATACTTAACAAATACATTAGCTCTACTCCACCAAAAACATCAACCTTTAATTGTCCATCAAAATCTCGGTATCAATAATAAACATATTTGTAACTGTGGGAGGAAAGTAAAAATAGTAATTTCTTAGGCTGCACATAATCTTAGATGGAGGTTTTATTCTTGTGGAAACTAAGATTAATTTTGAAATATTCTATGACATATTTATGTATGCAAAAAAATAAAAATAATAATACCTGATTGTAGTTCCCACAAGAGTTTATAATATGTATTTGATATTATAGTTAATATTTACTAAAATATTAGTAAAGATTGAAAAATAAATTGAAAATAAGACGGCGAAGACAAAAATAAATTGTTATATAAATAGAGTTAAATAATTTTAAAACTAAAAAAAAGAACTACATAATGAAACACCTTAATTTAAAAACCCAAAAAAAAATTAATTAAAGAAAATTAATTCGGCAATAGGCAATGTGGAAGTTTTTTGCTTTTTTTTTTTTTTTTTTTTCTCGAAGGCACTAAAATACAACAACAACAACAATAACAACAACTAAGTCTTTGTCCTACTTATATAGGGTCAGCTACATGAATCCATTTACGCTATAGTGATTGATCAAGGGCCATCCCCTCAATCAGGTTTAATGTCATTAAATCAATTCTAATAGTCTTATCTAACGTCTTCTTAGGTCTACCTCTCCCTCTAGTAGCCCCTTGCATTTGAACTAAATCATATTTTCTCACTAGTGCTTTAATGGGTCTTGTATACACATTCCCAAACTATCGTAAATGATTTTCTCTAATTTTCTCTTCAATGGGTGCTGTTCCTAAATTTTCTCTAATAGTTTCATTCTTAATTTTATCCATTATCGTCTTTCCACTCATCCACCGCAACATCCTCATTTTTGTAACCCCAATTTTTTGGATATCGGTCGTTTGTACCCCCAACATTTTGAACCGTACAAAAGAATTGGTCTTATAGTAGTTGTGTAGAATTTTTCTTTAAGTTTCAACGAAATCCTACGATCACAAGTCACCCCAACTGCACTCTTCCACTTTAACCAACTTTCCTTGACTCTATGCATAATATCATCCTCGATTTTGCTATTTCTTTGAATTATTGAATCTAAATATCTAACATGGTTAACCTTTGGCACCTCCTCATCTCCAATTTCGATCGCACCAACATCTCTCCAGGTATTACTAAAATTGCAATGCATGTTTTCTGTCTTGCTTCGACTAACCTTCAAACCTTTAGCCTCTAAAGTTTCTTTCCATCTTTATAACTTAGTATTAAGACTTATTCTACTTTCTTCAACTAATACTATGTCATCTGCAAATAATATACTCCAAGGTACTCCATCTTGAATATGTTATGTGAGCTCCATTACTAGAACGAAGAGATAAGGACTTAGAGATGATCCTTGATGTAAGCCTATATTAATAGGAAATTCACAAGTATCGCTTTCTCCTTTTAGAACACTAGTGAATATACCCTTCATACATATCGTTAATTACCTCAATGTACACATTGGACACCTGTTTCTTTCCAAACACTCACCACAAAACTTCTTTGAGTACCCGATCATAAGCCTTTTTCCATTATTCTCCTAAGTAAATAGATAGCTTCAATGGTTGATCGATTGGGCATAAATCCAAATTAGTTTTTTTCTATGCTTGGTTTATGTTTTATTCTAGGGAAAAGTACAATTTAGACCCTCTAACTATTGACACATTTCTAAGTAGTCCCTCTAAGTTTAACCATTTTATTTCAAACCCTCTACGTATCATAACATTTCTAAATCTCCGTTAGAAAATCAGTTAAAATTAACGGAATTTAGGGGCAAAATGGTCTTTTCATGTTTTTTAAAATTTTTTAATCATTTTAAAATAATTTATTTATTTATTTAATCTCTCTATCTCTTCCTCTCCTTCCCCCCTTCTCTCTGGCCACCTCCTTCTCCCCGCCACCTTCCTCTCCCTCATTCCCTCTCTCTCTTCTTCCCCTTCTCCTCTCTCCTTCCCACCTCACCCCTGCAACAAGGGGTGGTTCTACCCCCTGCAATAGGGGGTGAACTCACCCCCTAAAACAGGCGGTGAAAACACCCCCTGAAACAAGGGGTGTATTGTACCCCCGCAATAGGGGATGAAGTCAACCCTATTACAGGGGTGAGTTCACGCCTTGCAACAGGAGGTGGCACCCCCTGTTTCAGGGGGTGATTCTACCCCTTGAAACAGGGGTTGAAAATACCCCCTGGAACAGGGGGTGAAAACACCCTTTGTTGCAGGAGGTGGCACCCCCTGTTACGGGGGTGGTTCCGCCCTTTCAACAGGGGGTGGGGTGGGAGGGAAAGAGGGGAAAGGGAGGAAGAGGGAATGAGGGATAGGGAGAGAGAGGTGGCAGGGAGAGGGAATGAGGGAGAGGGAGCTGGTGGGAGAGAGAGAGAGATTAAAAAAAAATTATTTAAAAATGATTAAAAAATATAAAAAATGTTAAAAGACCATTTTGTCCCTAAGATTTTCTTAGTTTTAACAAAATCTCTAATGGAGGGACCATTTAGAAACGTTATGATACGTAGAGGGTTTGAAACGAAACGTTTAAACTTAGAGTGACCACTTAGAAATGTGTCAATAGTTAGAGGGTCTAAATTATACTTTTCTCTTTATTCTATATTCGATCACCCTCTCCCAATATCTCTCAAACTTTTCCACACCTCTATAGGGATTTCATCTGACCTTACTGCTTTTCCAATCCTCATCTTCCTTAGTGCTATTCTAACTTCAAAAGCCCTAATTCTTCTATGAAACCTATGAATCCTATCTGAAGATAAGTTAGGAAACTCTAGTCTATATTCCCCGGTGTTGTTCTCATTAAATAAATTATAAAAATAACTTCTCCATCGTTTCATAATCTCCTCATCCTTCACTAGGACCTTTTCATCAATGTCTTTGATGCATTTAACACTTCCAATATCTCTAGTCTTTCGTTCACATCTCTTATTAAGTTTAAATATATCCATCTCTCTCCATCTTTTGTGTTTAACTTTTGGTACAAATTATCGTACGCCCTAAATTTTGATTCCTTAATTACTTTTATCGCCTCCGTTTTTGCATGTTTATACTTATCTAAACTCTCCCTACTTCGACATTTTTGCCATTCTTTATAGGCTATTTTCTTGTCTCGAACAACTATTTAGATCTCTTTCCACCATTAACTTTCTTGATATCATGGTCCTCCTCCTCTACAAACTCCTAAAACTTTTTTTCCTATCTCTCTAATACGACTAGCCATATCACTCCACATTTTGTTCACATCCTCATAACTCTTCCATAACTTATCTTTGTTAATTTTATCTTTAAACAATTCCATGTTTTTATCTTTTAGATATCTCTAACGTATCCATGCATGCCTACTTATCTTAGACTCTTATTTTCACCCTTGAAACTTCAAATCGATTGCCATCAATCTATGTTGAGTAGCAATACTCCCTCCGGATATGACTTTATAGTCCTTACATATTAAACGATCACTCGTTCTAGTAAGGACAAAATCTATTTGGCTATTCCTCTATCCACTATTAAATGTGATAAGGTGCTTATACCTCTTCCAGAAACATGTATTTAGAAGGACTAAATCATACGCCATAGAAAAATCTAAAATCATCTCACTCATTGCATTCTTCTCTCCAAATCCATATCCACCAAGTACTTTCTCGAAAGTCCCAATTTCCTTCCCTACATATCCATTCAAGTTTCTCCCAATAAATATTTTTTCTTGATTAGGTATATTTTGAACAACTTCGTCCACCTTCTCCCAAAATTATCATCTAACATTTTCTTACAATCCAACTTGGGGAGCATAAACACTAGTAACGCTAATCACTTCCCCTCCAATCACCAACTTCATAACTATCATGCTATCACCAATTCTCCTAATATCGACTATAGTATCCTTTAAATCCCTATTTACCATGATGCCTACCCTATTCCTATATTTGTCCTTTCCCTTATACCATAATTTATACCCCGTTGTCACGACCCTAGTATTTTATCTAGAAATTGTGCGGTACTTAGCACGGTCCGTTGTACTAAACTTGCCTTTGAACCCGAAATCAATACTCCAAAGAGACTAGAAAAGGGACTTAGAGATTTTAGAGGACGCAAGAGTAAAGTTAGAACACAAGAGAGTTTGAAAGAATACTTGTATTTCTCTTAGAGAAAACTTCCCAAGGATGCTTACAAATGAAGGCCAAGAGGCCTATTTATAGGGTGGCACCAAGTACACTAACGGTTAGGATTGTGCCACTTGTTATGGTCCTACTATGTGTTTAGAACATTCATGAGTTCTCTAGACAAACTCTAGTTGTATTTACAACATTCCATAAGATTCTATAACATCCTAGGAAAGTCTAGCCATGTCAAGATATTCCTAGCAAACTCTAGAGTCTTCTAGAATTGTCTAGCTCTTTCTTATAAGTTCTAGCGTTTTCCAGATTATTTCGGCTCCTTTCAGTATATGTTAGTGCAGTCTAGAAAATTCTAGATCCTTAAGGCAACACACTTTTGGATATTTAGAGACAATTTGAGCAGGACATAACACCGTGCTCTCAATTTCTCTAGACCTCTCTTTAACGCACTTAGTTTCCTATAAGGATAGAATATTAATCCTTCTCCTACTCATCACGTCCACCAATTCTTGAGTCTTAGTTGTTAGCATTCCTATATTCCAAGTTGCCAACCTAAGCCTATTCTCATGAACTAACTTTTTTATCTGCACCCGTCTACCATAATGCGCAACCCTTGCTCATTTGACACCGTATTCGGGTAAAAACACGACGCTCGCTTTCGGGCGACAACCTAGCCCACCCTTGCTCATTCTTCATTACATCCGGGTAGGAAAAATGTAGCGCATTGCTAGTAGGGAACGCCACAACATTTAATGTATTTGATTCATGTCATTAAAGTTTTGGCAAAATTTTACGCTGGCTGTCAACTACCTAACACAACCCTCTTCTTTTACCCAGGCTTGGAACCGGTTGTGTTTAAAGAATAAAGCATCGAGCCCCACAGACGGAGTTTAAAGGAACTAAAATAAATAAATAAAATAATCTAAGAAATTGAAATAGATGGTAACCAAAAAATGTTCGGTTAAATTGAAGAAACAATAATATAAAGATATCAAAATTTATAGCAGTAAAAATGTTCCGTTGCCGAGAATCGAACCCAGGTCTCGTGAGTGAAAGCTAGATATCTTAACCGCTGGACGACAACAGAATATGAGCTTACAGATCTAATTAATTATTGTAGCGAAATAATCTCTCTCTCTCTCTCTCTCTCTCTCTCTCTATATATATATATATATATATATATATATATATATATATATATATATATATATTATATAAAACAGGACGACTTCTTGGCTGACTAGGACAAACTTATGACAAGGACAAAAAAATATGATTAGGACAAACAAAGTTGCTGACGAGGCCAAACAAAAAATGTGACTAGGACATTTTTTAAACATAAATTTAGGATCATAAATAGAAAGTGAATTTGTCGAAATGAAAATAAGGCTATATATATATGGATGTTTTGATTTATAAGGACATATATAATGACAAAATAGATATATAATTTTTTAATTTTCTATTTTTTTTTCTCTTTATCTCTTAGTTCTCTATCATAACCTTAATTCCTTGAATAGAGACACCGAAATTATGAGAAAAAAATGCCTAATTTCCTCAATTCTTAATTCCTAATTGCCTATCAATATTATGGAAACAAATATGTCTAATTCCCCTAATTTTCTCACTTTCTTTACAGTCAGGTTTTCACCCTAATTGTCTCTTTAATTAACATAACACCACCGTCTCTCTAAACAATTGTATGTATCTCGCTTCCATTTGCCCAAACCCTCTGCAATTGCCCTTCCATAGCCATCACGCGCCGTCGTCGTTCCATCGCCATCGTCATCGCCATGTCGTCTCTGTTCCATCGCCATCACCATGCCCAGGTATGTTTTTCTCTCTCTTTGTCTCTTGCTTTCTCAATCGACGCATGCCACAACGCTACCCAACTACCACCAGAACCATTGTTGCTTTCCCTTCTCTCTTAATCTCATCCCTCAGTCTCTCTAGACGCTCTCTATGATAACCACTAAGTGTTGAACCCTCCATCATCCAATATCGGCGTCGCAAAACACTGCCACCACCACCAACACCCACGTTTTCTTCCATCATCACAGCCACGATTGGCCAAACCTACTTTCGATTTTCCATATTTGGGTTCGAATTGCCCAAATCTGGCCTTCCATACACTATTCCGCATAACCTCAATCCAAGTAACATTGAATTGAAGGTTTTGTGCAACTAATTATGGTTAGTGTTTTTGGTCTATTCTGATGGGCGAAGCTTGAATATGACGACGAATTAAAGGTTTAGGCTTAGTGTTTCTGTTCTGTTCTGATAGCATTTTGTTGTTTCGTTTCGCAGAGGATTTGGTATACATAGTTTTGCTTCAAGAGACACAAGATTTGGATGAAGGTAATGGTTATTTTGTCTATAAAATTATGAATTATCAATTGACATAGATATGAATTTCTTTTCTGAAAAATTGGAATATGCTCTTTCTCTATGATTTGTTCATATGGTTAATATTTTAATTTGTTTAAAGTTTAATTTTTGGATGATTTCTTCTTTAATTCTTATCTGTTGAATGAATCGTTGTTGTGATTTGAACTGAAGGGATTCACCAGATATGGGGTTTGAGTTCATCTTCATGCTAATTATTTTGTGTTTTTGTCAATTTTGCTTCTGTGTTTTTCGTATAACGGATTTGGACGCTCTTGATTTCTCATCTCCACCACCGATTTATCAGCCATTGTATCCCTTATTTCTGTATTTTTGTTCCCAAAGTACTGGTTCTTATGACGTTTGACCTTAAAGCTTCAAGTTGAATAATGAGCTGCATCGTGTAAATCTATTGTATCCAAGTAGTAGGTAGTGCTTGGGAATCAAGGGTAATAGTTCAGTTAAATATGTGCTCTTATCTGGGGAAGGAGATTTATTGCCTCACCCAAATGGAAATGGTTTTGCTGAGATGATCTATTATTTCCCTACTGACGATGACGAGTTTTATTTGGATTGTCCAATGATAGGTTTATCTTTCATTCCTGAAGCCATTAAAGATATTAGTGGGGGCAAGGTGAGTAATAACATATTTTCCCTTTTTGTATATAAGAAAATGAAAGGAAAAGTTAATTCATATGTTGTGGATATTTTTCTAAAAAAGAACCTATATTTAATGAATTGATTCCCCACCCCCCCTGATCAAGGGTTCTATTTAATTTTTTAAAATAGACAATATTATTTGACACTGGGACCCATCACTAAAAGGTTTAAAATGAAGTAGGGTATTTAATTCTTTGATCTTTTTGATGTGGATCTATTTTTTTCCCCATAAAATATGGAATCGGTATTGTTTCTGTGAGCATCCTAGGTTTGTTGCCTTTCTTTTTGCTTGATTTGCTCTGTAGGTTTCATGGCAAAAGGTTTGAAATCCAAGGTTATATTTCTAGATCAATTCTTGCTTTTTTGATTAATGGTTTTTAAATGTTTTGGTTTTGTTCTTTTAATTATCCCAATCATGGACTTCACAGGTATCGCAGGTCAGTAAGATTTTAATGGTTTCGTGATTCTTTCTGTTCTTTAATGGAATTTTCTGGTTTCATATTAATTCCAATTGTTTATCAACTTATACGAGTTATCCATTTCCATTTTTGTTAGTTGAATATAATCTGAAGACGTTTATATTATCAATTCATTATTTTATTTTTCGGAGAATTGCAAACTTTCTACGGCCAAGTGTGATGAATTTCTCGAATTGTTGAAGTAAATTATGTTTGCTCGCAAAAAAATTGTCTCCTCATTACTCTTATTTAATTGATTTTTTTTTTTTTTTTTTTTTTTTTTTTTTTTTTTTTAAAGTATTCCATGTCATGACACTATTTCCAACAATGTTTTAAGTACCTTTTAGATTTTTTTTTCTTTCTTTAATGTAAAGTATTTTGTATGTCATGAAAATTTTATTTTTATTTTTATTTTTTATTTCTTATCAATTTATGAAGGAATGATTACCTTAAAGAATTGTATTGTGTCATTGTGTGCTATATTTGTGAAGTGTGAAAGAATGTAATGCTTAAAGAACTGCAAAATTTTAAGGTTGGTAAATTGTTGATTAAAATTGGGTGTCAATTTGCAATTTTTTAAAAGAGTTGGATCAATTTGTATTTTTTCTTTTGAACTACTTTTTTAGCTAAATGTTGGTGCATATATATATATATATATTTTTTTTTTTTTCCTTTTCAAGTGATTGAATTCCAATTCATCATTGTGTCTAAACACATGATTTGGGTGGAGGAATGAGATATTTTCAGTTTTTGGATATTTTTTTGTTATTTTTTTATTTTATTTTGGAAGAGGTTTTTTTAGAGTTGTTTTTGGTCCTTTTTTTTTTGAGGTTTTTTTTTTTTGGATATATTTATTAAGAACCTAGAAGTAACAGTTAAATTCAACTATTAAAAAAAGTATTTGTTTCATTTCTTAGAGTAAAGGAAAAAGTACATTTTAGATTTTATTTTATTTTTCCCTTTCTATTGTGAAGTATTTTGTATGTCATGGTGATTATATTAATACTTAAGTATTAATATTATTGATACATATTATATTGTATTTGTAATAAACTGTTAGTATCAAACATGTGTATAATGTTGTATAAATAGATGATATGTAAAAAAAAAAAAAAAAAAAATCTTTTTGAGGTTCAATTTTTTTTTTTTTTTTTTGCACCCGTGCCTTCAAACACGGGTTATACGCTAATATATATATATATATATTAAGATAAACTCAAATACATATTATCTCACTACAACAACAGTAACATAACAAATAGGGGTGAAAATGTTACTGTACAATAATAATGTTAATAGCAACATAATGAATGGGGGATGCAAATGTTAATGTACAGTAACAATATCAACAACAGTATAATAAATGGGGGTTGTAAATGTTACTATATAGAAAATAATTATCATATGCCAATTAGATTTTTCTCTAAACTTAAATGACTATGTCATACCCCTCCCCGGGACCCATCGCCCGAGGTCAAGCATGACATCAACTTGACGTTATCTGACCGATCAACAAATACACACACACACACACACACACATATGTACGCTATACCTTGTTTTCAAAAAATATATTTACCCATTCCAAAATTTGGGAATACACGCGTCCCAATATTCACAACAAAATCACAAAAAGAAAACTGAACCTTCCACAGGTCACACTTGTCTAGCCAACCCTCCAAAAAGAAATCACCTCCTGACTCTACCTAGTGCCAGTAGTGGACTTACTCCTAACTGCGGCACCTGAAACCAAATATTTATCAATGTACTGTCTTTATAATATAAGAATATTTCATGGATCAAGTATAATTATCAAATACCACTTTTCAAAACATAATATAAGTATAACCGCACACCGAGCCAAAATAAAATTACACACCCATTGTTACAATAAGATAATGTATTTAAATCAATCAATCTAAATATTTCGATATATAATAAAATATCACACATATATTTTTCTACTTGCCATATGATCGTTTTACCTCACGATCGGGAGTTACGACAGTTCTGTAACCTGTATAACTGTTCCATCTAAAGTGACTATAACTGCAGCCACCTGCAGGATTTGTACTCCTGACAGGTCCACATATATCCACCTTGCAGGACTTGTCTGACAAGTAACAACAAATATCTACTCTGCAGAACTTGCTTGACAGGTAACAACATATCCACCTTGCAGGACTTACCTGACAGGTAATCCACATCTCGCAGGACATGTGCTCCTGACGAGAAGACAATTATGACATAGTCGGATAATAAAAATGACTTCCCACATATAAAATCTACTTGATCAGCATAACGTTATAAAATGATCCATTTTAATAAATATTGTTTTTTCTACAATTTATACAAAAATATACTTTGTCAATTTACATAGAAGACAATACACTCACCTCTATTTTTTCGCTACAAAAATACTATCGCCGAAATATTACGCGGGTAGCGTCGCTTGTAAACCTAACAATGATAAGGCCTAAATTAATAATTTATTTAAAATAAACCTAATATGCAATGCGTGGCCCTAAAATGCACAATTTTCCATTCTCCAAATTTTTGATTATACGAAATTACTAAATGCCTAGTTTTCGTAAGTTGATATTAACTGTACAGAAATTATTAGAACAACGACTATAAAATTCTTTCTGTTAATAATGTAATTAGCAGAAAAACGTTAATCGACTGTCAAATTTTTTATTAGTCAACGAAATATTAAAAATCATCGTCTTAGTAAAATTTATAATTTTTATTTTAAATTGTATTATTCGAAAATTAGATTTATCTATACCTACAATATATTCCCAACCCACCTATTTTTTTTTGCATATATATATATATATACATATAGAGAGAGATCTAAAAGAGAGAGTGTTACCTTGCGAGAGAAAAGACAGTAGACGAAAATCACAAAGAAAAAAAAGAAAAAAATGACAAAGAAGATGGATGACATTTTTTTTTCCACTGCCTTAGTCACTTCTTTAAGCATGTGTTTCATTTTCATGGGCATTAGGATCATGTGAATTAGGACTACTCAGTTGTTTCGTTTTTGAGAACGCTTTAGTCACCCCACCCCGCATTTCGAGGAGCACTTCTTTAAGCATGAGTTCACCAGGCCATGCATAAGGCAGAGAAGATTCGGGCCCCTGGAAGATCTCCCAGTGGAATTTCAAAACATTATTCAAAGCCGAGGTTAGAAGTATTTTTGCAAATTGCCTCCCCTTGGTGAAGTTTCCTTGGTCCAGGAGTTCTACGCCAACATCACAAAAGCTCAACAGAACCAGACAAGGGTCCGAGGCAAGATTATCTTATTCAGTCCTGAAAAATTCAACGAGATATTGGGATTGGGACCGCTGCCGCCTTTTCAAGAGTCGTATCCGGGGTACCAATCAAGTATGGAGGAAGTGATCATGACCCTGTCTACGGGCAATGTCGAATGGACCATCACGGGGCTGGAACAAGCCACATTTTCTTCCAAGTTCTTAAAGGTGGTGCTGAAGATATGACACCACTTCATATGCGGCAGCCTAATCCCGACCTCTCACCTTTCGGACGTATCAAAGGAACGGGCCTTTGCATTGTATTCTATCCTAAGCGGCAAGCTGCTCGACGTCGAATTTTACATTTACTATTCAATTCTTTATACCAGGCGGACAACTAAAGAAGGCCTCCTATTTCCAAACTTACTCACGGAGTTGTTTAGGCGAGCCAGGGTGGTGATCCAAGGGGATAGCCTGTTGGCTCCAACTAATCCTTTCGACCTTGCCGTTATTACAAGGATATGGAAGGGTAGCACTCAAGGCCAGACAGCCGGAAGAACGGAAGAAAAAGAAGAGCAAACGAGAGACGAGGCAGGGCCTTCTGAGGCCCCAGCTCCTGAGGCACCTAGATGGGCCGAGATCGATAGGGACCAAGTTTATGAAGAACTCCGAAATCTTTGGATAGGGCAATACGAGCTATGGACATACCAAGATCAGTATGGATGCTATCAAGATCAAGTGAACCGGCTTATTTGCGAGGGCCTCGGTATCGAGATGCATTCTTTTTCGACTATACCTCAGGTGCCGCCGCACCTTTTGCAACCACCATAGTTTCCATTCCAACGCGATAGTGGTGGTGATGACGCTTCTCCCGGTGGATACTAGGAGGTAAGACTCCTATGTCTTATTTCCTAGGTATGTGTTCAAACCCAATATTTTGTTCATAAATATTATAAATTGTTATTGGGTTCACTGTTAGACAGTGTGGACACTGCCATGTTTAAGTTTGGGGAGGGTGTTCATCCATTTTTTTTTTTGTAGAAGAAGGATGAACAAATTTTTTGATTTATTTAGTTTAAATGTTTTATGTTTTGTAGACTTTAATTAAATAGTTAAGTTGTAGTTTAATTTTCAAGTTTTTGCATGATAAATGCTTAGTTTAGTTTATGTATGTTAGTATTTAGATTTAATATAGTATTGTGTATGTATGAAGTTGTATATGCTTGATGAGTTGTTGAATTCGTTTAGGGACATTTCCCGATGATGGAAATTATCTCTTAATTGTATATCGAGGTTGGGGATAATGCTAGTCATGTGTGTTTTGTGTGCTTAGTATGTCGATTAGGTAAAAATTATTATGATCCTAAAATCGCACGATTGCATGGACTCAGTGTATAATTATTTGAATGAATTGACGTTGATTATTCAGTAATAAGTTCATGACAGAAATAAGGAATTTAGAACTTGATTTGGGGTAGACTTGAGGCGAAATTATAGGTGAGGTAATTCCGGAGGCATGATTTAGGCCTTCACTTTTATCACTTGAACCTTTTGAAGCTAACCTGAAAAATTTAATCCCTCGTTACCCTGTCAAAGTTGATAATCGTTTCAATTCTGAACACGTTTCAATACTCAATCTAATTAAATTTTTTCAAACTATTGTCGTTAATCCTAAGTTTCAAAATGAGTGAAATCAAGTTAGCATTAGTTTATGCTACTTGAAGTGAGCGGTTGGGGTTTCAGATGCATTTATATTAATTAGGTATTAGAGTATACACTTGTCATTCTCTTAAATTCCTTTTTGCACACTCCTAAAATTTTAGAAGTTCGAATAAGTTTGGGGGTGTGTTATGTCTAAAAAAAAATAAAAAAATAAAAAAATAAATAATTATGTGAATATAGTTTTTAATTTCATTTCTTTCGACAAGTGAATACAAAGTTCTACAATTCTCGTTCAGGGTTGTCTTTTTAAACGTATGGGGTTACGAGAGAGTCATATAGCGACAAGCGTTTGTGCCTCAAGTATCGTTCAATCTTTCCGATTTGCTATTTTCTATTCCTGCGATACCCTTGGTCGTTCTCCAAAGTTTAACCAAGCCCTATTGATCTCTGTGAATGTCCGAACCTACATTAGTGAATAATCGAGCCCAGTCAAGCGTATGGTTTTCCTGAATCCTTCAAGGTTTAAGTCATGAACTTGTTTACTGAATGATCTAATCTGGAGTTTGGTTAGTTGTACATTTGAGCTCTCACACACACACATTTCAATGGATCTAAAATAGTTTTTATTAATATTGATTGTTGAAATTCTAGAACACCACTTGGTGTGTAATATTTCTCGAACTTGATCAGATTGAGGGCTGTTAAGGGAGGACCAACTTGATTTCTTCGATTAAATTTGGAACTCGCATGCATATTCTTCTTCTTTGTTAAAGTTTTTTATTTTTAGATTAGTTGTTAGTTAATTAGTGTAGTTAGTTTAATCTAGTGTTAGGGTGTTTTGCTCGAGTACTAGCAAAATTCCAAATTTGAGGGTATTTGATAGGTGTAAAATACCTATCTACTTCTAAATCGAATTTGGTAGTTTTTGAGTGTTTTATTTATATTTAATTGCATTTTGGTTTGTTTTTAGTTAATTCAGGTATAGGGATGCAACCAAGCGACCAACGAGCGAAAATGGTGGGAAAACGGTAAAGAAACGTTGAAGAAATAAGGTTTCAAGATCACAAGATCCACCGCCGCGGCGGTAAGAATGCAGAAAGGCTGAAAATACACAAGTCCCACCACTTAGGCGGTAAAAGTGCAAAGAAGTTGGAGTTGTTCCACCGCCGCGACGCTCATTTCTACCGCTGCGGTGAAGGTTGAACCAACTTACTCACCGCCTAGGCGGTAAACGATCAGAGAGTTTGGAAAGCTGACCAACATCCCCAACGCCGTGGTGCTGATCCCCACCGCCGCGGCGGTCACTCTGTAAACAGAAAGAAGATATTTTCAGATATTTTGAACCCTTGCACCTATAAATACCCATTGTTCCACTTCCATTAAAGCTTCTTAGGAGGGATGGACACTGTTGGATGCCCCTAGCCTTAGGAGGTGATCCTTGGCCATTCTTGAAGAAGAGATTCATCATCCGGAAAAGAGAAAATATTGGCGGATCTATCTTTGGCGACAGTGGATCACTCCACTTTAAGATTTGATCTTTCTTTCTTTATTTTTCTTTTGTAATTTAATGTTTTATTGTAAATGATGATGAATATCTCTTGTATTAACGCTTATATGGTCAAGATCACGATAGATTAGATAAATATTAGTTAGGGATCGATGTAATTTGTAAATACTAGTTTGATGGAATATACGTTTTCTTAACGGTTGTTTGTGTTTAAATTCGATTGTGTTCATCATTTTATGACGATCTTAATATGCTTGTTAAGGTATTAGGGTTGGATTTGAGAATACGGGGTTTGACACTCGGGAGAGGTAACCCTGGATTCGGACTAGGGTAAACACATCGTTACGATCTAACGACCTGGGAGAGCGTTAGTTAGTGTGCAATCGATGACGTTGGGGCAAGACTCACGTGACCTAGAGTCGTTAAGACATTGAGGGGGATCTCTTTGTTGACATGAAGTTGCGTATTCCCCCATCTTACACTCGGAAAAGGTGGCGGAGGAGTTTTAGAACCGAGATTGTCAGATACCATAAACCCTATTATTATTAACTAAAACAAAATCGAATATGTATTAAGTGAACGAAATCAATCCCTAGGTAATCAACATAGTTAGGATTAACACACTAATTGTAATTTAGTTTAGTTTTAATTAGTTTAATTTTAAAATATTTCTTTAATCGTCTGGATAATAGGAGACTATGTAAATTGCGGTACTCAATTATTCAACCCGTCCGTGTGGGAATGATATCCGATCTTAAAGATCCACTATATTAAAATTGGAACTCGTGCACTTGCGAGTAGTCAATACGCGAGTGTGTAACAAACGCTACGCTGTACACTATGTGTCACGACCCACCCCGGACACCCTTCATCACGGGGCCGGCGTGACAACAACATGACATCACCTGAACAACCGACCAACTATGATACGACAAATAAAATGCATAAATATACAACCACATAATCCAAGGCCATATACAACTTTTTAAATTGGGGAACATACCCGTCCCCAAATATAATAATAACAATAAACTAATGACCATCCTCTCGCAGATTCACCTCTGACAACTTTTCCCAAAAACACTGTCGGACTTTACCTAGTGCCAGTAAGGGATCGACTTCTAGCTGTTTCACCTACGAGTGTACTGCCTTCTTAATAAAAATATTTTTAATGGATCAAGCATAAGTATACAAACATCACATATCTAATAAAATCACCATAATATAAGTATCTCACCATAATATAAGCAGTGAAAATAAATCAATATATATAAGTTCCATTCAAACCTATCCAGTATAAAATAATACCAATCACCATATCTAATAAATCACCAAATATAAGTAAAACACAACATCTCAAAAACACCACACTACTCATTGGCTAGCCCTAATGATCGTTTTAACGTCACGATCGGGAGTTGCAATAGTAACGTGCCATCCGTTAGAATATGCCTTCCTAGCAGAACAAACTGCGCAATATAATCCACACCCCATTATGGGGAGAAATATCCACATCCCTTATGGAAAGAAATCCACACCCCTTACAGGGAGAAAAATAATTCACACCCCTTGTGGGAAGAATATTCACATCCCATTTGGGAAGAAAACTATGGCATCGTCCAAATCAACAATATCGTCAAAAATCCACACTCCTTACGGGGAGAAATGTATTTCACAACGACATCGTCAAAAATCCATACCCCTTACGGGAAGAAATATAACCCACATTCCTTTTGTGGAGAATATCCAAAATCATGTTTTTCACCCTCTTTTAAAAATACCTATTGATTTTAGCAAAAACCATTTTTCCACTTTTATTTTAGAAAATCAGGCATTTTTCTACTCTCATTTAAAATCACCAAATCTAACAAATTATTTTTTTAATCTTTCTTTTTAAAACCAACATAATTCAACGAAAATCCATTTTACTAACTCACCCAAAACCTGCTTGATCCATATCATTTAAAAAATCGTACAGTTTTAAGTAACACATATTTCATCATATATATATAGAATTTTTTGCAAGAAGACAGTACACTCACCTGATTATCCGCTCTGAAGACTTTTATCGACTATGCTCTACTGATATTCCAGTGCCTGCGAACCTAATAATGACAGAGCCTAAATTAATATTTTGTGTAAAAAAAACCTAATCATGCGATGCAACCCTAATTTCCGTAATTTCCTATTCCCCGCGTTTTATTATGAAATATAACTATTCGACTAGTATCGCTCTGCTACGATTTACTATATAAACTTTATTTACATGAGTGGTCCCATCCTTTATTATCGCCATTTCGATATTTTAAAGCTAGAAAACTAATTTAACAATCATAAAAATTAACGAGAAACATTACCCGCTCAGAAACGGTTGTTAATCCCCTAAAAAATTCCTTAATCTGCTCTTGCTCCCACCACCTCGGCGCAAAGCCCACCACCGCGGCGAACACGTTTTCTTTCTACTCTGTGATACACACTAATGGCCCACCGCCTAGGCGAGAAACTTTCTCCTAGTTGAACTCCCCCCTGCTCCACTTTCTGATGTTCCACTGCCTAGGCGGAAAAACCACTGCCTAGGCGGACGCTTCTCCTCCCTTTGGCTCTGTTTTGTTAATTCCAGCCGACCACTCTCTCTTCTCACTAACTCCAGCAATCATCACTACCTGAGCGTCCTTATACACACAACACACACCCATATGCACACCGCAATGCACACACACACATACCCATATACACCATCGGTTTCACCCAACTCCCCCACCTTCACCACCGTCTGCCGTCGGACCATACCACTACTACCCAAAACCAATGACATACACATACAATCATTTGGACACACACAACACCCACACAACCGACGGCAAAGACACACACATACAGAGGTAATACACCCATGGCAGCACCAAACCAAAACAAAAAACAGGGAACACACACTTACCGGTGATGGAACACACACACACGCCGGAACTTCTCTATCCCTCTTCGTTATTGTCGCTGGTGATCAACACACACAAACCAGACCGAACAACATACCCACGACGGAACCAGAAAACACACACATGCAAAAATACACATCATCATACATACATAGACCCATAGCATCCCACACACGCACGACAAACACGCGAACCACCATTGACGGCCAAATCCAAACCTCCGATAACCTCATTCCTTCGATTTTCTCTCTCTCTTCTTCTTCTCTTTCTCTCTCTTCGGTTTCTCTGATCGTTTCTAGACCCTTTTCCCAATTTCTATATATATGTGTGTGAGTGTGTGTGTGTGTGTGTGTGTGTGTGTGTGTATAAATGTGTGTATGTGTATGATCATATGATCGGACAGGTGGCCCCTCTCTTCTCCATTTGTTTTTATCACCATTTATACATATATATATAAACCATAATTGCACAAAATCCCCTTCATTTTTAGTTAAGTTTATGAATTAAACCCAACTTCAATCTTTAATGTTTTGAAAATTTACGAATTAACCCCTCAAATTTAAAATTAAATCATAATTAACACCATCAACCCCGTTATTTTCGAAATATTTTAAAATGTGACCTAAATTATACGTATGTCAAAAGTCGGGGTCTTACACTATGTTTGCAAAATTTATTGTTGCACAACAATATTCGCATCGGGTATCCCCCATTCTTCTCCTGTGTTACTGTTTCGCAGGTTAATGTACATTATCATGTATCCTACTATGTTATATTGTTTAGTGTTATTATTTGTTTAATATTAACTATTGATGAGTGGTTTGTAAAATATTGGCGAATTATATTACCAACTATTTCACTTGGACTGCAACTGATTCAAGAGCTTCGACTCAAGAAAGATCGATAATTTTGGAGCCTATTTTTGACATGCCTCAGCAAAAGAGGGATAAGTAAGTGAGGATTTTGATTTGTATTAGTTTTGTGAGTATATGCGCTGTCATATTATAAAGTTGTATTTCTTTTTGTTAGACCTGATTGTGGAGTATTGTTACGTATATAATGAGGCAGTTCGTCCTTGGGCAACGAGTAAATGTCAAGCGTGTAGGCAATACCGAGGTAGCAACTGTTGAAAGGGTGGATCTTATCAAAGACATAATAAATGACAAACATGGTAGTTGGGCTTTTGATAAGGCCCTCGCTGCTTTGTTGATCTCATTGAAGAATAATATTTTGTCATTTACTATACTTTAAGCGCATCAACTTGAGTGGATGTCTATTGAATGAAATTCTTGTATCATATTCTTATCTTCTACTTTATACTGATGAGTGTGAAAAATTATTTTCGGTATGCAAAACCCAATTTTTTGCTCAGCCATATACTTTGGTTAAACTTTGCTTTGGAAAAGTATGTGCCTCTACGAAGAGAGATGACCTCCATCATTAGCCAGTAAGAATATGCATTATCAGAATGGTAAGGTGTACCTTGAATTCGTTCAATATGTTCAAGATTATTACTGTGTAGCAATAATTGTTACTTTTCATTTACATTTTTATTGTATAGCGATAGTAACTGTACAGTAAATATTAAAGAAATTATAACTGTACAGTAAATATTCAACTTTCACACTAATTTTCAATCTTCTTCCTCTTTTCTTGTTGATGTTATATTTATTGAGATTTTTTATATTTATTGAATTATTTACTATCTAGAAAAAAAACATACCTAACGTCTTATTTTGAATTATCCTCTTCTTTCTCTACATTGGTAATGTTTAGAAGTTGAATTTTTGTATGGCACTGTAATTGTTACTTAGGTAATGGCAGGTGGATCCGACAACGACCCAGTCTCATATAAGCAAACAAGAGGTAAACAATATAGATGTAATCTACGTAGTTTGTGTGATTTAATGGGGAAAAACCAAAGGAAGTTTTGTCCTGCCCACATTGAGGTTATGTCGTCCACTCTGCTTTGGCCTTTCTTTGAGGCATTCATGGATGAAAATGTCATGATCCATCAATGCACTAAAACTGACTAGGACATATTAACATTTCTAAATTATTATAATTAGTAAAATTTTTACTTATCATCTCCATACAATTCCGTTGCAGTGATATTTACTAATTAACTATAATTTTCTGAACATTGTTTTACTGTATTTTTACAAATGTTCTTTTTGCAGAAGTAAAAAAGTGTTTGTGTTTGGCGGAAAATGTATTTCTCTAAGTTAGAGGGATATATCGTTATTCTTTGGGATAAAAAAATGGGACCAAAGCAATTGAACACAAGTATGCGTGGAAGATTGTGACTCCATTTGTTCAACGGCGTTTTGCTGAAGTGGAACAAGTCTCAACGAGAGTGATATTACAGAAAATTGACATGATTATTGATCGGACCGATCACAACGACATTGAGGACGTCGTAAGGTTGATGTGTTTGTACGCTTTTGTGATTTGTTTGTTTGCAACCACCGGTACAAATATCGGATGGTCGCTTGTGCAAATAGTAGAAGACTTGCGTGTAATGTCTAAATATGCATGAGCTGATGCCATTACGAATGAGGTAAATGAGTCTATCCTTAATAACATCGACAAACCGTACGCGATTCGTGGCTCCATCATCGCTATATTGGTAAGTTGTTTATAGTTGCAGTAACAAATGTTCTATATATTCTTGTTTGCTGATGTAATATTTTTTTTGATTTCTATATGTTACTCTTAGTATATGTTTTGCGAGCGTTCGACCTTGTTAGAACCAGACTACAATCACTAAGATGTGCCGGTGGGGGGAGGGGGGGGGATGTTAGTTGGATCGGCATTCCATGTTTCACTCGGTGGAATTTATCTTCTCTAAAGAATGTGCTGCATGGGGTAAATGAATTGAGTGAAAATCAGGTTAGTGCCATTGTATCTTTGAAATATTATCTGTATGTCACAAAAGGGATTGTTGCATCATTTATAAGATAGTTACTGCACAGTAATAGTTAGGTGTTTGTTGTATCATTTATAAGAATGTTACTGCATAACAATAGTTACTTGTTTGTTGTATCATTTATACGAATGTTAATGCACAGTAATAATTAAGTGTAGTTATCGTTTAATACATTTTTCAAAAATTTTAATGTGCGTCAATAATTGTCTACTCGCTGTTGATACATATTTCGTCATGCGATAACATTAGCTTCGTGTTATTTTATTGTTTATTGTATATCTAAATTGCTATCAAAATTTCGGTGAAAACGTTTATCTTTTAGCATTTCTTATTGTTCCTATATATTAAGTTGCGTGTTCTAATGTTTTCAGATAATCTCCGATGATCTGGTGCCATCAGCTATGGAAAAGCTTTATGTATTCGAGGCCCAAACTGTAGCATTAGCTGACGTACCTCCCTCTGGTCAACAACCCCCGAACGATATCATTGAAATCAAAAAACAATTGGAAGATGTGTTGAATCAGAATAGTGAGTTGGTTGCTGAGAACATGGATCTTCGAACTGAGATAAAATCTTGCGACGAGTTGATATCATCATTGATAACACAATTGGTTGATTTGGTAGAACAGACTACCATTAGTGATGTGGAACAGTTGCGCGGCGAAAAATCCTTTGTCGAATTTATTTCAGCTCCAAATACTAAAGGTCCTGAACATACCGAACTACAAACATCTATGGCGAGGAAGATTGTTGGAAAATTATTACGTCGCCACTTTTACCGCAAGTGTACGGGTTAGGTTTTATAGAATAGTGAATGAGTAGGGTTGTCGTATCCACAGGGATTGGATTAGATCGTCGCTAAGTACCGTGATTGTCATAACCAGATTTTATCTAGGCAATTGAATTTTGGGTTTTTTGATTTAAGAATATAAACTAAACTAATTACTAATTAAATTATAATACTAATGATGACATTTAGGGAAATAAATTATTTAGGGATTGACTTCGTTTACTTAAATGTGTTCGTTTTAGTCTAGTTTAAATTAACGACATTCAAACTATCCGACAATCTAGGTATCGTAAACTTGCTCACTACCTCTCCCGAGTGTAAAGTGAGCAAATACGTGACTTTGTGTCAATGCCGAAATCCCCCTCAACGTCTATACGACCCTTAGGCACATGAGTCTTGACCCAACCTCATGGATCACATACTTTCTAACGCCCTCTCGGGTCATTAGATCGTCATGATGTGTTTAACCCTAGTCCGAATCCGAGGTTATCACTCACGAGTGTCAAACCCTGTATTCTCAAAAACAACCCAAATACCATAACAAGCATATCAAGATTGTAATAAAACGATAAACACAATCGGATAAAAATGAACAACCGATAACGAAACACGGATTCAAACAAACAACATTTTCATTAACTAATCAACCCCTAAATAACATATGTTTAGCTATACATGATCATTACCAAATCTTCAATTTGAAGAGAAAAAACAACATTATACAACATGCAAAGTTAAGAACAAAAAGATAAATGAAGAAAGGAAAGCAAATCTTAAGAGTGGGGTGTTCCACTTCCGCCGAAACTGCTCCGATCTTGTTTCTACTTCATCAAAATGTGTTATCCTCTTTGGACTTTGATCAAGAAGCTCCAAAAATGTCCAAAATTATCTCCCAAAACGTTCTAGGGTGTTTGGAAGAAGAGGAGATGATATAGGGATAAACAAAAATATCACAAAATATTCCAAAATATCAATTTTGTCAACTGTCAGACCGCCGCGGCGGTGGAAATGCAAAGAGTTTAGCAACTCTCTACTGTTTGACCGCTACGGCGGTGACGTCTTTGGTATTTTGGATGTAACTTTATCGTCCGAACTTCGATTGAGGTGATTCAAAAACCTATGGAAAGCTAAGAAAAAGATATACAATTTCTATGTTTTTAGTTTTTCCAAAATCGAATGTCATCGTATTCAAAATGGGCCTTAAAGTTACTGTACCTGTATCAACTTTGCCTATTTTCACCCATTTATTCAAAAACCTATAAAACAATACAAAAACACATTAAACTAACAAAAGTGCTTGAAATCACTCATCAAATACCCCAAAACTCAAATTTTTGCTTGTCCTCATGCAAAAACAGACAAACAAGAAAATATAACAACTAATTACGAAATTAAAAATTAAAAACGAAAAATACTAAAAACAATAATGTGCATGTTTTGAATATCATCTACTGATCAAATAATTTTTCCCGCATCGGCCCCCAATCTTATCAAATTCAAGAATAAAACACACCATTTGGTGTTCTAGAATTTCAACATTCGATAATAGTAAACGTTATTCTAGATCCTATCAAAGTGTGTGCGATAAAATTCAATTATACAACTATCCATCGATCGGATTGGATTATCCACCAAATAAGCTCATGACTAAAATCAAAAAGGTATAGGGAATCCATAAGCTTGACATGGGTTCTATTCTCCACTAATGTAGGCTAAGCAATTCAAAAAGATCAATAAGACTTGGTTCGGTTTGTAAAAAATGGCTAAGTTTATATCGGAAATAGAAAATAGGTTAACTGTAATACCCAAAAATTTATATTTTTTAAAATATTATTTTATATAAAAGTTTAATATTTTTGAAACTGTTTAGCGAATTTATGATATAAATAATATTTGATAATTTTTGAAAATTAAATGTTTATTTTAAATTGATTTTAGAAGTTTTGAAACTAATGTATTGTTTAAAATATACTTTTAAGAGTTTTGAGGTATAATTAATATTTTTATTTTATTTTAAGAGGGACTTAAATATAAATAATAAAAATATATATAAGTGAAATGTGTTGTCTTCATATTAAGAAGACAGCACAAATCATGTGTATATATATATATACATATATATATATATATATATATATATATATATTAGGAATATATCAGAGGAGAAGATATATATATAAGTTACGATATTATATATTCGGATATTCTAGCTCAGATTTCGGCTACGGATTTCAGGTAGATTTTTTAACTCTTTTAATATATGTATTTAATTTTCCTATTGTGTGATTTATGTTATTATTGTTGTTGAAATTTAACCGTTAAATTTTATGAAGTATGATTATGTGAAAATTATGTGAAAAACATGTCAAGGCATTTTATTTATTGTATTAATTAAATACACCTATTAGAGAGGTTGAAATTCTACTGAGCCTTGGCTCACAACTCCACAGTTTTGATTCCATGACTGGTAGGGGCGAAATCGCACCAGTAATTTATTTGAATGTATTTGAAAATAGTGCGGCGCTAGAAATTTTATTCGGATTTCTATTCAAAGTTGTAATAATTGTATTCATTATCTACTGTTTTAAAAATAAAAAATAAAAAAAAAATCGGCGTATTCGATAAATATAATTGGTCGTCGAAGCGTTAAAAATTTCTTGGATTAATTCGGAATAAATTATTGGTTATTCGGTTGTATTTAAATTATAATTATTATATTTATTAATTACCATTGTAAAGTCGACAACTAAAATTATCGCCATTATTTGTAAAATTTATCCTAATATATAGAAAAAAAATACTAGTGATTCGGTTTCAGTTAAATTCTCAATAGGAGAAACCGCGTAATGGCCCTGGGAAACCGGACCGTTACATTAACATCATTAACTTGACGATACCCGAGGCAAAAACTTGGCACAAAATCACTCCCGAACCCCCATAGATAATATTGGAAACAACCTTGAACATATATTTAAAACCGACATACTCACTTGTCAAAAGAAACGTAAATTGAACAATATTTACATATGTTTGTTTGTTTGTTTGTTTTTTTTTTTTTTTTTTTTTTTTTAACGAACCACACTCCCAAATTTATTCGATTATTAGAATTTTACGGGTATGGTTAAAACGAAAGAAAAACGACAAGTGAGTACTCGAATACCGAACCAATTAAAAAGTTCGTCCTAAACCCAACTGCTCAAATCAAGTAACATACACGAATGCTAACTTGATTCACTCAAATTTGTGCCTTCGGCTCAGCGATACAGGTTTGGAAAGAAGTTTTATCGGCCATGGTATTAGTTAAGTGTTCAGAATTGAAACGGTTTTCTGGCTTCGCCAGGGTAACGAAGGATAAACATATAACAAGGTAAGCTTCAAAGGCTCAAGTGATCAAATGAATGACTAAATCATATCTTCCGAACTACCTCGCCTAGGATTTCGCCTCAAATTTCCCCCAAATCAAGTTGTAAAATCCCTATTGTCATGAACTTGGCTAATGGATAATCATTTTCAAATCAATTGGATATTTATACATTAAGTTTACATGCTTGTGCATTTAAGATCTACAATAACTTTTACTAAAACGACACGTCAAGCACACATAACACACATGAAAACAATCAGGGGACAAACTCATTATCGCGTAATGGCTCAGATGAAGTCAAAACTCAGCACACAATAACAACTAAACTAAACAAACTAATCCTAAACAAGCATGCATACATAGAAAACAATAACACATAACTAACATACCACATACTACACATCACCTCCAAACTTAAAATGGGCAATGTCCACAACGACCCATCAGCGATCCCAATGACAACATAAAGTATTATAATGAAGTGGGAGTTTAGAACACGTACCTGGGAGGCGAGAAAATCTCATCTCCGAATCAAGTCGGTGGAGATGGATCTAACTTATTTTTTTTAACCTTGGGTTGCTTCCCAAGAAACGTCTGATTTAAGGTCGTCGGCTTGACACGGCGAAGGACTCGTCAAAGAGCTGCTTCCACCCGTAGTATGTATCATACAATACCATGTACGAGTCTTGATTTTGTACGCCCTCAAGACTGGAGAGATATGGCATTGAATGGTCCGAGCTTTCAACAACATTCCTCACCAGCTCATGTATTTGGTGGGTATGAAAGGACGTTGCTATTGGCGGTGAAGGATAAGTGAGCCACATCGTATCCTCGTAGATGTGATCGTTAGGGATCGATGGTGGAATCACAATGTAGATCATTAATGGCGACAAATTATAATTGTCGATCCATGCTTGGGTTCCCGTCTCATTCGAGTAATCATAGTTGAACTCTCCCAAGCTCCTTCTGCTCGTTTCCGGTTCCTCACGGTGGCTTTCACATGATATGATTTGTGTATCTCCCAGTGCCACCGCGTCTAACTCGGTCTCAATCAAGCAGATAAGCTGATCGATTTGTGTCTGCAAAGACGTTACGGTTGTATCCATTTTGGCGCAGATCGTCTCGATATTGTCAAGACGATCCTCGTGCTCATTGATCCGGTCATACATCTTCCTCCAAAACGCTTGAGTCTCCCTAATAAAATTAGCGAATATTTCCTCCAAAGCGGGGGAAGACTCAACATAATGGTCCGATGTGTCAATCCATGGCTATGAAATGGTGGAACTATCCCCCAAGCTTTGGTAGCTTGTTGAATAATTCCAACAGTGAAAATCATACTCGGCCATATTTTCTAGTATCTGATAGGCTTCGTCCACGGTTAGTTGGTCAAAAGAGGTAGTACCATTCCTTCCTTCAACCCACATTCTGGTTGCGACTAGTAACCTTTCGAGGAAGTTCAGTAGTTGACACTTCCTCGGGAAACGATGGTTCGAAAACTGGAACTGCAATTCCTTGTAATGATCCCAAGCACTATAAAATGGCTCGAAATCTCATTGAAAGAAATGCAAAAGCAATTGTTGATCAAACATCGTCAAGTACCCTACAAGAAAAACAAAACAAAAAAAAAACTACAAAAAAAAAATTATAAACAAAAGAAATGTCTAAATTAAAATCAAGTTATTTACTCACAATATCAACAATGATCTAAAAACCTATCCCCGACAACGGCGCCAAAAACTTGGTGGCGAATTATTACGACGCTACTTTCACTGCAAGTGTACGGGTCAAGTTTTATAAAATAGTAAATGAGTAGGTTTGTCGTATCTACAGGGATTGGATTAGATCGTCGCTAATTACTGCGATTGTCATAACTAGATTTTATCTAGGCAATTGAATTTTGGGTTTTTGTTTTAAGAATATAAACTAAACTAATAACTAATTAAATTATAATACTAATGATGACGTTTAGGGGAATAAATTATTTAGAGATTGACTTCGTTTACTTAAACGTGTTCGTTTTAGTCTAGTTTACATTAACGGCATTCAAACTATCCGATAATCTAGGTATCGTAAACTCGCTTACTACCTTTCCCGAGTGTAAAGTAAGCGAATATGTGATTTCGCGTCAACGCTGAAGTCCCCCTCAACGTCTATACGATCCTTAGTCACACGAGTCTTGACCCAATCTCATGGATTGTACACTTTCTAATGCCCTTCCTGGTCGTTAGATCGTCATGATGTGTTTAACCCTAGTACGAATTTAGGGTTACCTCTCCCGAGTGTCAAACTCTGTATTCTCAAAACCAACTCTAATACCATAATAAACATATCAAGATTATAATAAAATGGTAAATACAATCAGATAAAGACGAACAACCAATAACGAAACACAGATTCAAACAAACAACATTTTCATTAACTAATCAACCCCTAAATAACGTATGTCTAGCTATACATGATCATTACCAAATATTCAATTTGAAGAGAAAAACAACATTATACAACATGCGAAGTTAAGAACAAAGAGTAAAATGATGAAATGAAAGCAAATCTTAAGAGTGGGGTGTTCCACTTCTGCCGAAACTACTTCGATTTTGTTTCTACTTCATCAAAATGTGTTCTCCTCTTTGGTCTTTGATCAAAAAGCTCCAAAAATGTCCAAAATTATTTCCCAAAATGTTCTAGAGTGTTTGGAAGAAGAGGATATGATATAGGGATAACAAAATATCACAAAATATCAATTCTGTCAGCTGTCGGCCCGCTGCGATGGTAGAAATGCGCAACTCTCTGCCGTTTGACTGCTGCGGCGGTAAAACCCTTTGGTATTTTGGCTGTAACTTTCTCGTCCAAACTCTGATTGAGGTGATTTAAAAACCTATGGAAAACTAAGAAAAAGAAATATAATGTCAATGTTTTGAGTTTGTCCAAAATCGAATGGAATTGTGTTAAAAATTTGTCTTGAAGTTACTGCACCTGTACCAACTTTACCTCTTTTCACCCATTTATTCAAAAACATATAAAACAATACAAAAATACATTAAACTAACAAAAGTGCTTGAAAACACTTAAATTTTTGAATTTAAAAGTACTTGATTTGTTGGTAAATAAACCACTCATCAGATATCAAACGGCAAAAAAAAAAAAAAACCCCGCACAAAAGTCGAATTACCTATACGAGGGGGTGCAAAAGCGAAGCAAAAAGGGGTGTGATCAGGTAGTGGTTGATGTGGACGAGATCTAGTTAATACATCGAATGAATAGAAAGAAACCCAAAAACCTCCCAAACAAAAACAGATGTGCGGTGGCCAAATTACTAGACGACAGTGATTGGGATAAACTAAACTCCATACACAAAACACATGATGATGCGTATGTATTCCTTATATTTACTTTGAATCCTTTTGTACTTTTTTCTTTGGTTCGTTATGCAGTATTCGGTTTTATGTTTCTCCCTGCAGTGACTTAGCATGGATTGGATTGGATGACTTCTTTGGCGTCCGTTTCAGTGACATAATCTATCTCTTAAATGGAAGACAATTGTCTAGTAGGGTAAGAAGATATACTATATATCGTGTATTTTAGTGAATATATAAACTTGATTTGTTTTTGCCTTATTTTTTTGTAGGTGATAAATACGTTTTCTGAGATAATATACCATCGTTAAATTGAAATGTTTAATGGCAACTCAAATATTGATGCTTCAACAGGGTGTTTGTTATGCCTAGTCTTTCTTGGGTAACTTCCTCTGCCACGTTGTTTGATATTTTAATATTTTGGTGTAATCATCTAACTAGTCTTTAAGTTCATATTCAATTTCGTATTGTTTTTTATTATAAATTATGTTAAAGAGGATAAAGAGACAATCATTCAGGAACAAATGGACAATCAATTTTCTGAAGGTCTTGTTGGAAGATATGAGACGATAATACTCCCGATAAACACGCCTGGGAGGAAATCTAAACCGTGGCACTGGACATTACTTGCCTTCGAGATGGAAAATGGGATATTAAATCACTACAACTCGCTGTACAGTCCTAATTCACATGATCCGCATTTCAAAAATGCCAAGCTTACAGTAAGATTTTAGATATTTTTTGCATTAATTGATTATGAATTGTTACTAACAAGTCTTCATGCCTAATGCACGGTCTCATTCAGTTATTTTACAATTATAAATTGCTTGGTTATTGTGTCGCTATGTTATTGCTGCATAACAACATTCATATTTATATCCCCATTTTACTATGTTACTACACAACAATATTTACTGTCATCCCCCTCCCCTTGCTTTATTTGAGGTTGTTGTATAATTATTATTACCTAGTTACTATGTTTGCAAAATTTATTGTTGCACAACAATATTTGCATTGGGTATCCCCCATTTTCCCCCTGTGTTGTTGTTTCGTATGTTAATGTACATTATCATGCATCCTACTATGTTATATTGTTTAGTATTAACTATTGATGAGTGGTTTGCAAAATATAGGCGGATTATATTACCAACTATTTCACTCGGACTGCAACTGATTCAAGCACTTCGACTCAAGAAAGATCTATAATTTTGGAGCCTATTTTTTACATGCCTCAGCAAAAGAGGGATCGTTAAGTGAGGATTTTGATTTCTATTAGTTTTGTGAGTATATGCGATGTCTTATTATAAAGTTGTATATTTTTTTTTTGTCAAACCTGATTGTGGAATAATTGTTACGTATATAATGAGGCAGTTCATCCTTCGACAACGAGAAAACGTCAAGTGTGTAGGCAATACCGGGGTAGGAACTATTGAAAGGGCGGATCTTATCAAAGACATAATAAATGACAAACATGGTAGTTGAGCTTTTGATACATTTTATGCGCATAGTAGTTGAGTGCGATGCGTCCGTCGACAAAATATTTTATTTCTTTTTTCAGTTCTTAAGAAAAATAATATTTGCTAGACCATTTGTTCCAACTTTGTTGTGTTATTTTAATTTAACGCTTTACTTATTTCTAAATTTATTTGACGTGTGTAATTTAATGATGGATGTGGGTCATGAGTAATCCCCCGTGTGTCAGTGTATTCGTTGTTAACATTTTCCAACCAGTCATGATTACTACAAAACAATAGTTACGTGTGTAGTAATATTCTTGGTGAATTGTTGCATAATTTCGTTGTATTAAAAATAATTGTGCTGCAATATTCATCTATGCTGTTAAAGAAAGGTCACACTATATTGTTGTGAAACGTATCTCAAAAATTTCTGTGCAATAAACTTCATTAAATATTGTTTGTTTCTGTGAAAATAATCAATACGTCGTTTCTCGATATTTTTTGTGAGTTTTCACGAGAAACATAACCAAAACATTAAATTGGTATAGGAAACAAGAAAATGAAAAGCTCCACAAAAAATGTTCATTTTTTCAAAAAATAATAGAAACTATTGCTGCAAGAAATAGAATGGTAATCTAATAAATGATGTCATCTCATATAGGTTCTTTGCATGTTTTCCTGTTATGTCCTTTCCCACCGCAACGACTACATTTCAATTTTTCCTTATTGAATTCTCCTTTTGATTGGATCCTCGTTTTCTTCGGTCATCCCCTAGGTCGTTTGGTAACTGGTGGTCATATTATAATATCTTCTTGTCCCTGCAGTTGGCACAACAAAAATTTCATCCTCGTAACTTAGACGATAAAAAGACATGTGGAAGTAATCCTCTACATATGAGTTCAAATCTTCACCGGTCTTTGTAATAGCAACGCAAGCGTGTGCATACGGTATCCCGTTGTCCCTCCAATCGAAATAAGAACTTGTTCGGTTTTTTAGGTCCATAAGTACTGAAGGGCAGAACTTCAAAGACTCCATTCACATATTCACACACTACCCATGCCCTGCATTCTTTCAATCTTTTTAGCATTTGTTTCTCGATTGTCTCACAAAGAATATTCTTCACCCTCGATGCCATGTTACGTCATTTCGTCCGTTGTTCCATTAGGTCAACACAGATTCGATCAACAAATTTGTGAATTGGTAGGTGTCTGGCTTCCACAATCCATCCATTGAATGTCTATGTAGTGTTGGATGTTAATTCACCGTATCTTCGACCTTTGAAGAACGCATTTGTCAAATTCTCTTGTGACAAATCATCCACCCAATCAGAAATATACTTGGACTCTTCGGTTTTTAGTTCTGCCAATAGTGCGTAAAAGTCGAATTCTGTTTTTGCTTTGGGAACAGAAACAGTTCATTCCTATAACTGAGGACAGATTAATTGATTTTTCAAATAGATGGGAAAAACTCGCAACAAAGCTATTCTGTTTAAAAAATTTATCCAAAACAATCAAGGGAAAATAATAAAAAAAATAAATGTATCAATTCTTGAAAAATGTTAGAAAAAATGGGAACAAAAACAGTCCATTCCTAAATTAGGAACATCTGTATCAAAATTTCAAGTAGGGGAAAAAATCGCACAAATCTGTTATGTTTCAAGATTTTATCAAAAATATTAATATGAAATTAGAAAATTGGTTCATGTTTTTGTTCCTATTTTTTCAAAACAGTAACAAATAACTTAGAAACTAAGAACTACATGTAAGAAACTCAAACCTTGGAATCTTGATCTGCTGCTCAACCGCTGATGTAGTCGTTGCAGGTGCAGTCGCCGCCGATGTTGTCGTCGATAATGCTAATCGTCGTTGTCGTTAATTATGCCAGCGTGTAAATGTGTGTGTGCGATTTCGGGTGTTTGCAACGGCCTTGATTATCTTCTTTGCAATTTAGGGCATGAGAAATATGAACGAAAAATTTAATCTCTTCCATTTTTGAATTTTGGTTAATGAATTTCTTGGATTTTTCCTTGTTTAGCTTGATTGTTGTTTCTAAAAATACCTAGGAGAGCTCTTCAAATCCCAGCCGCGCGTGATGTATTTCATGTGTAAATTTGGGGTTCTCTCAAAATAAAAATAAATGAATGGGTTTTTAAGTGTTTGAGCTTATCTATTGGGGTCCATTCAAATATCAAATGCGAAAATGAGTTTTTAATTAAAAATTCCTATTATTAACTACATACAGTACTGCTTTTGACCTTCCAAAAAATATGCTATTGCTCCTCCAATTGATCCCGCAAACGACCAATTTCGAGTACCCAGAGCTCCAAATTCTCTGATTTTGATTTCTGGGTTTTGAAATACATGATTGGGGAGTGATGAATTTAGATGAAAACTGGAAATTATAGTACCCAAATTTTGAGAATTCATGATTTGCGAGAACTGGATTTTTGAAGGATGCAAAATCGAACTCTATTGTCGGTAGAAATAGTGGTTGAGAGAGATTAACAAATGGGTGGCATAAATTCAAACAAAAACCAAAACTGGTTTTGAAAACAAAAACAAACCGTTCATCGCAGTTGCCATTGCCTCCGTCATAGCCGATGGGGAGTTGTGACTACACAGTAACAAATGCAATCGTTAATGGTGAATACCTTCTACGAAAAACACGGTAGACCTAAAATGGAAGAAGGGTTTTCGCAAGGCACTATGGTTCGATTTTTCAGAAACCCAGAAATGGAAAATGCTTGCTATTGCAAGATGAAGATGGAATGTTCTAATTTGGTTTCTCTCTCAAGAAACACAATCCTCATGTGCCTCTTCAAGGGATTAATCCACACGTTTGACCTATGGGGTTTTGGCTAAACGAAGAGGGATGGATGGGGATATGCTTAACATAGTGGTGGGCTTTGGGGCCCATATAAAAAACCTAACTTTAATTCTATCAAACAACTTTATGGTATTTTCAGCACTTAAAATTTAAGTTGTTATTAAATATGGCCTTAGTTCATTGTCGTTTAACACCTACTGCCATGTCAACAATTATCAAGGATAAGCCCTGCTATTTTTATAATATTATGACATCTCTTATATTTTTAATTTAGTTACGTATGACCCCCTCCATGATATTTTATTGATAAAAATATCATCACAACATAATATTTTTTGTTGTTTATGTAATTTTCTATTTTTTACACACTCGCTCTCTCTCCTATTTTTTTTTTATTTTTTATTTCTTTTGTTTTATTTTTTATTTAGTTTTTAGTCTTTTTTTTTAGTATTTTATGACCCAATTATTTATGAGAACCAATCTTAATTTGGGATATATGAATATGCTAATGTGTTCTCCTTGGTGAAAAATGAATGTAGTATATTTATTTGTGCAAAAATAATTTAAGAGTTGAATTAAAATTATTCATTAAAGTATCAACTTAAAGTTGTTGACTGATGTGTTATGTGGGTTCTCATATTGGTAACTAAAGAATATGAAAAGTCTTTAATTAAAGCTTGGGTTACCTTGTGGAGGTGGGTCCGGCCTGGACTTGGGCCTAGACTTATGGCATTGGGGAATGCTTGGCATGGATATATGGATAGTGAAGTTTGCATTTTATTAATTACACAATGGACCCCTTTGAATATTTGGATTGATGAATTAATCCCATTAATATTCTCTTTCTCGATTTCTCCTAAGTGTTAAGTGGAATATCTTAAATGAGAAAACAATTGAAATAAACACAAAATTTATTACAATGAAAATAAAAGTTATATACAAATAATAACACTATTTAATCATATAATTAGTGCAATTTTAATTTATTATCAAATATCTCCCCAATGAAGTATAGGAGCAAGATCTAATAGAGCTAATCATGTCGCACCGGGTTAGTCGGTGTCGACCAAAGTGAAGACATCCTCTATAGCCAATCGACAATATTCGACCTGGTCCCCCACACCACTCAATAGGAATTGCACCGACGAGCGTCTCAACTCTTGCTACAATGATCGTCTCCAATGGCATTGACCCGATAGCGGAACCTCAACCTAGTTATCATTGCCTATTCCAAAAGATTAAGGATGAGCTCTCCATAAAACAAGTTAATAGAATTGGTGGCTAAAAAGTACTTCTCCAGCAGGGTGTTAGTGTACCCATGATCTATCTTGAAGGATCTGATGCTGAGAAATTTCCTGAACCCACAGTCATCTAGGATCAACTTGTAATCAAGGTGCATCTCGGTACGATATGATAGAACGAATGACAACCAAGTACCCTAGAAGTTCTTCTTATATGGTGGGTCATGAGAAGTTAAATGTGAGGGCTTGATCCTAGAAAAATAAGTAGGTGAGATCGCCTTGATGAAGTCTCCATTTGGAAAATCCTCAAGAGTCTCTTCTCCTGCAACCTCGTCCTTTGTCGAAATATAATCTTGGTATGCCGTTTACTTGGATGCCTTATTTGTCTTCTTATGCTTCGAGTCACTAGCTATTCCCTCTTTATCACCCTCTACAAGCTCAGTGATAGGCTCTACTAGTGTTTCCTCAACTATTGGTAGCGCGTAGATAACGTCGGTACTTTCACCGTAAGTGTATGAGTCAAGTTTTAGTATAATGGAAAGAGTAAGGTTGTCGTATCCACAAGGATTGGTTGAGATTATTGTTGAGTACCGTAATTATCATAACCTAACTTTATTTAGGTGATAAAAATGTAGTTTTTATATTAATAATATACTAAACTAATTAACTAATTAAACTATTTATATTATATTGAGACGTTTAGGGGAATGGATTATTTAGGGATTAACTTCATTTACTTAAACGTGTTTGGCTTCGTTTAGTTAACAATAACGGTATTCGACCTATCCGACAATCTTAGTATCGTAAACTCATTTACTCTCTTTCCCAAGTGTAAAGTGAATGAATATGTGACTTCGTGTTAAAGCCAAAGTCCCCATCTAGGGTTTTTTAGAACACATAGTCACATGAGTCTTGCCCCAATGTCACTGATTATACACTTTCTAACTCTCTCTCAGGTTATTATATCGTCGCGTTATGTTTAAACCCTAGTCCGAATTCGGGATTATCTTTCCCGAGTATCAAACTCCGATTTCTCAGTATATCTAAACAAACATATAATGGAAATATAAGAACGGTAAACACAATCGAATAGCGAATAACAACCATTAAAGAAACACAATTCAAACAAACGACATTTTCATAAACTATATTAATCTCATAGATAATCCATATTTAGCCAACGACCATAACCATATATACAATAACAAACAGGCTAAACATGCTCAAACAAACTACCAACGTTAAGAAATAAAGAAAGAAACAAAGGAACTTAGCTGTTATCTGAAGATCCGACACTAAAACCACTCCGAGAGCATTTCTCCTTCTTCTCTTTATGATCTTCTTTTTCAGGTTGGTTGAGCTCTCCCCAAAACTTTCAAGCCTAACCTATCCTATCTCCTATGAGCTCTAATGGCCGAAAATGAGAGAGGGGGAGAAGATATGGGAACAAAAATATCTAAAAATATCTGAAAAATGCACTTTACAGGTGCAGGGTTCACCGCTGCAGCGGTGGGTATGTCAGTAGTGGTCACCGCTACAGCGCTAGTTCATCAGTGAGCATCCTGTTGTTTCACCGCTTTAGCGGTGGCCTGACCGATACGGCAGTGAACTTTCTGCACTCCCAGTAGTTTCACCATTGTAGCGGTGGGTTGCAGTCGTAGGTTTGGCCTTTTTGCTCAATTTTCCACTGTCGTTCCACCGATTAGCTTGATTTTCAACCGTTTTAGCTCCTTTCGTCTCAAACACTTTATTTATACAAAACACATAAAAACGTATTAAAACATATTAGAACACTATAAAAATACTCGAAAACTACAAAAATTGACTTGGGAATAAATAGATAATTACACCTATCAACTCTCGTCTCAATAGAAACAAGTGATATGCCCCGATTTTTCAAAGAGATAAAATAAATAAATAAATAAATATAAAGTATAAATGAGAAGGGATTTTTTTTTTTTAATTTTTTTTTTTTTTTTTTTTTTTAAGTGTTGATTTTCTTTTAAAAAAATACTTAAACCAATTTTAGAAAAAGAAATTACCACCTAGTATCGGATTTAAATGGTGTGCTAGGTCATCATTGAATTTTAAAAAACAAATTTACAAGGCTTAAGTAAAAATTGACTAAAAAAACATGGTCAAATCAAAGATTTATTTAAAATCTAGGGGGTCGATTATACTTCTAGAAGTTGTTAGGCACCCCAAAACATTCATCCAAAAATGTTACCTTATGTCCAATTAAGTCCAATTAACTTAAGTCTGAATGTTTTATTTTATTTTGGAAATCTTTCTAAAAAAAATCTTTTTGTATTTTTTTTTTAACTTATGTTAAGGAATTTACATATTGAGGGGAGCAATTCCCTTTCTAAGTCGTTCAAAAAAAAAAAAAAGGAAATTTCCTCCACAATTTGACAACCCATTAAATTTAACACAAGTTAGGAAACACACACACACAGACACACACACACATACTTAAGTTAGGTCAATTTCAATTAATCTACATATCAAGAGAAGCGATCTCCCTTCTAAACCACTCAAGCAGAAGGCAGAGAGTTTTTCTACCTTGTTTGGTCAATATATTATATTTAACACAAGTTAGGAAAACACACACACACACGCACATATACATCTAAGTTACGTTAATTTTATTTAAGCTACATATCGAGAAGAGCGATCTCCCTTTTAAGCCGCTCAAGTAGAAGGTAGAGAGATTTTCACCTCGTTTTATCTACTCATTAAATTTATCACAAGTTTTTTTTTAAAAAAAAATCTAATTTACGAACCGAAATTTTGGTATAATAACGATTTATTTTATTTTATTTTTTATTAAAATGCAGAAGTAAGATTTACAAAAGATGAAAGTTCATAACCTTAACTTAAAGATTTTCTTCCCTTCTTCTTTTCGCTTCTTCTTTTCCAAGGAACGGTCTATCTTTAAAAACAAAAATCTATCAAGAAGGTTTCTCCCAAATTTCTCTCCTCTAATAAGACTTCTCTAAAAAAACCATTTTTCCCTCAATAAGACTTCTCTAAAAAAAAAAAAAAGTTTATTCCCTAAAATTTTTGGTCACCTCTCTCCCAAATTTGGTTGCCCCCCCTCCCCCAACAAATGAATATGACCCTCCTATTTATAAACTCCGAGAAGGGAAAAATAGAAATTATATAAATTTCAAAACGCAGTTCACTGTTTACGACCACGCGGTTACTGTTCACGAGAATGCGATTACTATTCACGATCACTGTTTACGCATGTGGTTACTATTCACGTATGCAGGATATTGTTCATGCTTTCGCTCGATTCGTCTTGACTTGTTCATTTTTTCGATTTCTCCAAACTAACGCCATTTTGTTCGCTTTTTCAAAAACCTGTTCTAAGCCAAAAATCCTAATGCTCAAATTTTGTTTTTCACTCTCTCTCTCTCCTTTTCTTTCTCCTATCCACAATTTCTCCCCTTCCTTTTTCCATTCTTTCAATTAAACCCTATTTCTCTATTTGATTTTTTTTTTTTTTTTTTTTTTGTATTTTGTATTTTCTAAAATAAAACAAAATAAACAAAGTTAAATAAAACAAAATAATATATATATATATATATATATATATATATATATATATATATATATATATATATATATAATTTGCAGGGCGGCCAAAATGTCGTGTCTACAACAAGATCAAGGACCAACGGTACCTTTAGGCTAACAATATCATGACGATCCTGAGCGTGCTTTGAAACATTACCCCACTCACTAGAAGGACCCCCCAATTCTTTGATCTTCCCCTATCGAGAGTAGGAAAGACGTCGATTGCCTCTAACGGATGCGCCAACTTCAGACAACTCAAACAGGTATAATAACCAGTCAAGAGACATGCTAGGTAAGTTGGACTATATACCCCCGATTTAAATATTTGTACCATCTAAAAATGGGAAATAACACTTAAAATATGGTTGTACTTCTAAACTGAAAAAAGAAAAATCCTATAGTAAACTCAACTGAGTAGTGTTCGGTTCAAGGGGAGTATTTTATGTTGAATGTATTCTCGAGATCTCGAGAACTTCAATTTTTAGAAAAAAAAAAAAAAAAGAGAAATTTGGTTGTAGGGTTGACCTAGCGGTTCAGTTGGAAAGAATACGTTTATGTTTAAGACTAAGTATTAAGTACAAGGGACATAAGTGCTAGCAAAAATAATATAAAGAGTGCAAAGTATAATTTAGTCTAATTACAAGTGGAACGTGTAACGAACCCATTTCTCATTATAAAGCTGTTGGTGGTAATTACTGAAATTTTAAAATAAATACTTAAATAATCATGAAATAAAACTAATAGTTGTTAAATAATATTAATCTGAACATTAACTAATCATGTATAGGCAGTAAAATCAAAATATGAAAATTCTGTGAAACAATCTAAAGTGTATACTAAATTAGAATCGTGACGTTAATGTTTACATAATAGAAACAAAAACAACAGCGGAGAAGGGCAATAAATGTTTATGTAATAGAAATATAAGAAGTAGTAGTGAAAGAATGTGTTAACATTAACGTAACAGAAATATAAGAAGTAGCAGTCACAGAATGTGTTAACGTTAATGTAACAGAAACATTGTTTTAAATTTTAAAGAAAAACTTACTCAAATATTCAAATAACGAATTGAATTGAAGTAGATCGAGACTAGAGTTTGACTTTATGCCCTTAAAAGTTAATTCACGCCCCCATACTGGTGCTAATGGTTGAATAGACGTCTGTCTCCCAGGGTAATACGATCTTCAAGTTTTTTGTACAAGCACTTGAAACTAAAAACTTCGGCGCACTAGACTTGTGCTTGAACTCTCACAAAATTTTAAATGTTTTATGCTTTGGTGGTGATATGAAGTGATAATTTTGTGTATGAGACTAAATGAAATGAATGAGAAGTCTCCTATTTATAGAAGACTAAAAGAACCATTGAATGGATGCAACTTTGGAAAGGCACCTGTTCTTGTTAATGTTAATGCGAACCGTCACCTAATGAACTTTCATGTCTGTTCATTGGTAATTCAAAATTAATTGTTAAATAGTTAATTAATTGCTTAACTGCCACTAATTAAACTTTAAATTATTTTAGCGGGTTAAGATTCGATCCGACTTGGATCCAACCCAAACCCGATCTAAATATGGATTAGATTGACTTAACCCGAACCCCAACCTTACCCGATCGAGTTTGAAGGTTTGATGGTTAGTGGTTTGCCTTTGTTCCCAACTTATAAGTTAATACAAGCTTGAGTTTTTTTTTTCCACAACCAATTTAGGATAACTACACCTTACAACTCAAGTTCTCACTTCCAAATAATGTGGGATAACTACACCTTACAACTCAAGTTCTCCCTTCCCAACCAATGTGGGATACCTCATCCATTATATCATCAACCAATCTCAATTGGGTTCATTTGAGAATTAAAATCTCATTCAAAACTTAATTATTTTTGCCATATAAATATACTACGTCGATCCTTAAACGACAAGAAACACAACAGAATAATAACTCGATTAAATCAATCAATGGGTCTCACTTTAATTAATCAATTAAAGTAGCCAAAAATTCTAACAATCCTCCACATGAATGAGATTGACTAGATATATGTGCATATGCAATGTTGACACACTATAGAGAGTTTAAATAGAAAGTAACTCTGTCGAGATAGGTACCTTTTGGCCTTAAACATTCTCTAGTGAAAGACTATCGGATTTACTTGGCTAACCAGTGAACGCGATATATTGAACTGTTCAGCTATTTGTGTAAACCAAGACAATAGAATTCACACAAATACTTTCTAAGACAGTCAGTTCTCTGGTTGTGTTTATTTTGACCTTGAACATCATGGTATTTCAATTAGCGCTTTAGAGAATTTAGCCTTCTTATTCTCATAGAACCGGTCTTATTCTTCACTCATCTAGGTGATTAACCTATCAAGAGTATCCTATATGCCGTACTTGAATTTTTTGTAATCTATAGGAATCATTAAAAGCCAAGTTTATCCTTGATACTTATATTTATAACTGGTTTACCATAGGAATGGGTACAAGGCTTAAAGTCTTCCAGTGATTACTTAGTCTACACATAATTAAGTTGTCCCTTTGAACCTAGATCTTGGGATTTCAAGTCAGCTAGGTTGGCATTAAGGTGACTATTTAGTTGTAGGCTTTAAACCCATTCTCCTCGATGAGCAATATATTCTCTCTCTAGTTAACCCTTTGGTTAGCGAATCCGCGATGCTATCTTTTGACTTTATGTAGTCAATTGTGATAACTCCATTTGAGAGTAACTGTCTAACAATATTATGTATGTGTCGTATATGTCAAGACTTACCGTTATACATACTACTCTATGACCTATCAATTGCATATTGGTTATCACAATGTATATAAATAGTTGGCACAGGTTTCGTCCATATTGGAATATCTTCTAAAAATTGATGAAGCCATTTTGCTTATTCACTTGCTTTATCTAAAGCAATAAACTCAGATTTCATTGTAGACCTTGCAATACACGTCTATTTGGAGTATTTCTATGAGATAGCTCCTCCTCCAAGTGTAAATATATATCCACTTGTGCATTTTGTATCTTTACTATCCCTCATCCAATTAGTATTACTTTAACCTTCAAGTACAACTGGATATTTGGTGTAATGCAATCCATAGTTTAGGGTATACCTTAAATATCTAAGTATCCTAAGTGTCACATTCCAATGTCCATGTTATGGGTTGCTAGTATATCTGCTTAGTCTGCTCACCGTGTAGGCAATATCAGATCTAGTATAATTCATTAAGTACATTAGACTGTTTATTATTCGAGCATACTCTAATTGAGAGATACTTTCACCAATATTCTTAGTCAAATGACAATTCACATCAATAGGTGTTTTAGTTAGGCTAGTATCATACTTGTTGCGATTGTGACAATACTAGTCCTTTAGTAGATCTAGAAATTTTAATTCCTAGAATTACATCAGCAACACCTAAATATTTCATATTGAACTTACAGGTTAACATCTTTTTGGTAGACTTAATGATATCATTATTGCTACCAATAATTAACATGTCATCTACGTAAAAGCAAACAATGACATATTCAGATTCATTATGTTTAATGTAGACATATTTGTCACATTCATTGATTTTAAATCCATTTGACATCATAATTTTGTCAAATTTCTCATGCCACTGTTTTGGTGCTTGCTTAAATCCATATAAAGACTTAACAAGTCTACAAATTTTGTTCCTTTTGCAGAAACAACAAAACCTTTAGGTTGTTCCATGTAGATTTCTTCATCTAGTTTACCATTTAAGAAAGTTGTATTAACATCCATTTGATGTATTTTAAGATAATGTATAGCTGCTATGGCTATCAACATTCTAATGAATGTTATTCTAGTAACCGGTGAGTACATGTAAAGTAATCAACACTTTTTCTTTGTTTGTAACCTTTAGCTACAAGTTTAACTTTGTACTTATCAATTGATCTATCTGCTTTCATTTTCTTTTTAAAGATCTACTTACAACCAAGGGGTTTGGAACAGGATGGAAGATCCATTAGTTCCCATGTATGGTTTTGCAAGATGATTTCTATTTTACTGTTTACAGTTTTTTCCCAAAATGGTGCTTCAAGAGTTGACATTGCTTCCTTAAAACTCTTAGGATCACCTTCTACCATATAGGTAAGAAAGTTAGGACCAAATGACTTTATTGTCTTAGCCCTCTTACTACGTTTAGGTTCATTATCTTCCAAAGATATTTCATTTTGGACTTTACCAATCGTAGTATCAAACGTTCTTTTTTAAGAACTAGACTCACGAGGAGTCTTACAAGGAAATATATCCTCACAAAATAATACATTTCTGGATTCCACTATTGTATTCTCATGTATGTCTTCAATCTCATACTAGTGAACTAAAACCCGATAAGCACTACTGTTATGGACGTACCCAATGAATATGAAATCAATCATTTTGGGTCCTATTTTAGTCCATGTAGGAATAGGAACCATCATCTTAGCAAGACACCCCCACACTTTCAAGAATTTATAAGTAGGAGTCTTATCTTTCCACATTTCATATGGATTTTTATCCAATTTCTTATGTGACAACTTGTTAAGAACGCAATTGGTGGTAAGCAATGTTTCTCCCCACATATTCTGGGTTAGACCAGAACTTATCAACATAGCATTCATCAATTTTTTTTAAAGTTTGAATTCTTCATCTTAACTACTCCATTTTGCTGAGGTGAATACGGTGCAGTTGTTTGATGAATTATTCCGTATTGAGCACAGAATTCCACAAATGGTGATTCATATGAACCACCTTTATCACATCAAAGAGATTTAATCTTTTTGCTAAGTTGATTCTCAACTTCGTTCTTATATTGCATAATTTTTTCTAAGATTCCATCTTTACTCCTTAGAAGATAAACATAACAGTATCTTGTGCAATCATCAATAAAAGAAATAAAATACTTTTTACCACTTCTAGTTTGTGCAAATTTTAAATCACAAATATCAGTGTGAATTAACTCTAGAAGTTCAGTATTCTTTCGATAGATTGAAAGGAAATTCTGGTCAACTTGGACTCCACACAAGTCTCACATTTATGATTCAAACAAATTTTGCATTTTGGTAATAAATATAAACTAATCAATTTACATAAAGAATCATAATTAACATGTCTTAATCTAGCATGCCAAACATCAATTGACTCAATCCTATAAACAGAAGATGTAGTTTATTAGTTTTTGGAATCACAATCATTACATTTAATTTGAAGAGGCCTTCATCCATATAGCCCCTTCCCACATACACTCTACTTTTGGTTATTACAATTTTTTCAGTCTCAAAGACCATTCTGAAGCCCTTCTTACTCATCAAAGATCCAGAGACTAGATTTTTGTGAATGTGCGGCACATAGAGCACATCATTGAGAGTAAGCTCATTTCCATAAGTCATTTTCAACACAATCCTTCCTTGTCCTGCAACTTTAGAAGTTAAGGAGTTTTCCATATAGAGTTGTTCATTTTGATCCACCGGTTGATAGGTGGTGGCAATTCTCTTGTCTGAGCAGATATGACGTGTAGCCCCAGTGCCTATGTACCATTTTTTTCGTGTTGCCAACTAGGTTGACTTCAGACACCACTGCTAAAAGATTAATTTCAGAAACATCCGAAGTAAGAGGCTTGACTTCAATTACGTTAGCTTGATGTGTAGGCCTCTTTACATTACATTTCACTCGGCATTTACTTGCACGATGTCCCACCTTTCCACATGAGAAACAATGCCCCTTGAATTTGTTAATTTTCTTTCCTTTAGGACCAAAGCTTTGACTCGTTCCAAGGCTATGAAACTTTCATTTCTTATTGGTCTTATGAACCTCCATAACATTTGCCTTTGAGTTCATGGAATAACGACTATTAGGATTCTCAGCAAATCGATGTTCTTCTTCAATTCTAAGCCCCACAATCAGATTTTCAACGTTTATCTCTTCACGTTTATACTTGAGATAAGTTTTGAAATCACTCTAGGTCGGTGATAACTTCTCAATGATAGAAGCTACTTGAAATGATTCACTCAATGAAATTCTCTCAATGAGAATGTCATGTGTAATGACTTGAAGATCTTTAGCTTGATTGGCAATTGATTTGGAATCCACCATTACATAATCAAGGAACTTTCCAAATACATATTTCTTTGAGCCAACATCCTCTGTTTTAAATTTTTTTATCTAATGATTCCTACAGTTCCTTAGTTGTTAAAATCCCTCCATATACTTTATACAGAGAGTTGTTGAGGGCATTGAAGATGTAGTTCCGACATAGATAGTCAGAATTTTTCTATGCTTCTACTACAGCTGTTGTCTTAGCATCGACATTCTCTGTCCAAACTGGAGTATCTTCTTTAAAAAAACAAACTAATCTCAAAGTCATATGGTAGGACATCATCTTTTGTTGCTACCTCTTAAAGTTGCTCCCATCAAACTTGTCAAGCATTTCAGCTTTAGGCAATGGAGTAGGCACCGTAGTGATAATGGTCTGAGTTATAGGAGGGTCACATTTGACGTCTCAATTAGCGTAGTGTTTTCACTTGCTATCATAGAGTAGTATGTCTACAATTTTAACAAATATATAGTAAACACTTAGAAAATTTAATAGAAAATACTTTACAACCAAAGCACAGATTAAGAATTCAAACGTTTCACAAACCAGAAATTGGACGTTAACGTTCACACAATAATCAGAAATTAAATTAGAATGTTAACGTTCACACAACAGATTTTGTACATGAATGTTTATGAAACAGATTTAAAATATGAACATTTTCTGATTTGCACAAGAACTAATTTCTTGTTTACACATCCAATATTATCGAAACAATACACAAGAATTATTATGGATAGAGTTTAAATGAACAATAAACAAGTGTTATCTCAACAATATTCTAACTAAGTAATTAATATAATCAAATATCGGTTCAGAAACTAAATAATTAAGAATTTCCAAATTTTAAAACAATACAAACTTAGAAAATTATTTATTTTAAAATTTCAGAATATGAAAATGGAATCTCCTTTAATATTGTTTGTGGTAATTACTGAAATTTAAAAATAAATACTTAAATAATCATGAAATAAAACTAATATTTGTTAAACAATAATAATGTGAACATTAACTAATCATGTATGGGCAAGAAAATCAAAATATGATAATTCTTTGAAGCAATCTAAAGTGCATATTAAACCAGAATCATAATGTTAATGTTTACGTAATAGAAACAGAAACAACTACGGAGAAAGAAAGTAAACGCTTGCGTAACAGAAACATAAGAAGTAGCAGTGACATAATGTGTTAACGTTAACATAACAAAAACATAAGAAGTAGTAGTGACAGAATGTATTAACGTTAATGTAATAGAAACTATGTTTTAAACTTTAAATAAAAACTTACCCGGATATTCAAACAATAAATTGAATTGAAGTAGATCGAGATTAGAGTTTGACTCTATACACTTAAAGTAGATTCCCGCCCCCACACTGGCGCTAATAGTTTTACTGGACGATTACCTCCTAGGGTACAATGATCTTCAAGTTTTTGGTACAAGCACTTGAAATTAAAAATTTCAGCGAATTAGACTTGTGCTTGAACTCTCACAAAATTTTAAATATTTTGTGTTTGGTGGTAATATGAAGTGATAATTTTGTTTAGGAGACTAAATGAAATAAATGAGAAGTCTCCTATTTATATACGACCAAAAATCACTGTTGAATGGATGCAATTTTGGAAAGGTATCTGTTCGCGTTAACGTTAATGCGAACCGTCACCAAATGAACCTTCATGTCTATTCATTGATGCTAATTCAAAATTAAATGTTAAGTAACTGCTCAACTGCCACTAATTAAACTATTCTGGCGGGTCAAGATCCGTCCTGACCCAGAATCGACCCAAACCCGATCCAAATATGGATCAAATTGACCCAACCCAAACCCGACCCAGCCTGATTTGAGTTTTAAGGTTTCATGGTTAGTGGCTTGTCTTTATTCCCAACTTATAAGTTGATACAAACTTGAATTTTTTCTCCACAACTAATGTGGGATAATTACACTTTACAACTTAAGTTCTCCTTTCCCAACCAATGTGAGATAACTCATCTATTATATTTTCAATTAATCTTAAATGAGTTCCTTTGAAAATTAAAATCTCATTCAAAATTTAATTATTTTTTACATATAAATATATTACGTCGATCTTTAAACGAAGATGAATGCAATGAAATAGTAACCATATTAAATTAATTAATTAATTTCATTTTAATTAATCAATTACAATAACCGAAAGTTATAAGAGAAGATACTAGGGGTGAGCACGGTTCGGTTCGGTGCGGTTTTCGCAATTTTTGGTCCCTGAACCGAGATCCTCGGTTTTCATGTACTGAAAACTGCTCCTTGACGGTTCGGTTTCTATGTGTGAAAAAAATCGTCCCTGCGGTTTATGTCGGGATCGGTGCAGTTTCGGTTTTGGGCTAAAGAACAACAACACGATAACGAAATCGAAACCCTAAACGAACGAAAACGAACAAATCCATATACGAAACGAAACACTAAAACTAACAAATTCATAAAACGATCGATGAAGATTACCTGAATGATTTGAAGGCCAGACCTATGACGGCGGACAACGATCTGCGAAGGAACAGCCATGGTGGACGACGATGATCTCTAACACGGTGGAGGATGACCAAAGATCTGCAACGGCTGAGCATTGCCAACTATCTGCAACGTTCAACAACGTTCTGGATTTTGGCGTGAAGACGAACGATCTGTGATGGCGAACGAACGATCATTTAGGGTTGCAAATCTTGCAATTAGGGTTTTCATGGTATGATTAAGGTTGCGATGGTTCGATTAAGGTTGCGATGGTGCAGAAAATGTTGCGATTTAGGGTTGCGATCTGTTCTCGCAGCTGGGAACAAGAGGACGACGTGGAAGTGGAAGGAGAGAACGATCGGGAGAGAAGCGATGAGGCGGCTACGCTAGGGTTCGTTCCTCTGGCTCATGGAGTGTATAATGTATTTATATACAAACCCTAAAACGACGTCGTTTTAGGGATCCCGGTTCAGCGCGGTTAGACCGCGGTTCATGTGTGCTAAACCTGGCAACCAAACTGGGGCTGCGGTTTTACTCTAAATAGTAACCGAATCAGACGGTTTTTTCATCAGGGACGGTTTTTTACGATTTTTTTCAATCGATTTTGTTCGATTTTTCGGTTCGTCGGTGTTTTTGCACCCCTAGAAGATACCACAGAAAACAAAAGAGTTGCACGACCTACGAGAGCAAACAGAAGAGTTGCACGACCTACGAGAGCAAACAAAAGAGTTGCACGACCTAGAAAGTAGGAGCTAACGAGCGATCGGTGAGGGTGAATGATTTCCATTTGGCCCACCCCCAGGAAGTGCTTACAACTCACAATTTTCCTTTTTAAATTATTAAAATTTGAAAAAGCTTAAAAAAATTCCATGATATATACTACTAAGAATTTGTAAACTTTATGGGCAACAGGAATATATACTTTAGGGTATCTTTGGTTAAAAGGAAGAAAAGAACAAAGTATAGTATTTTTATTTTTGTATAAGAAGAAAATTATTTTTTATAATATTATTTGATTAAAAAGATATAAAAGAAAGAGAATAAAAGATTTTAAGTTTAACTAAGAAAGAAAAATAGGAGGAAGAAAACTAATTTATTTTTATAATATATTATTTTATCCACGTATATTATAAAATAAATTAAAGATTATATTATCAAATAACTTATAATTTTATTGTCTTGTTAAAACTCTCTCATTTTTCGCTCAAATTTGTGCGGAAAAAAATGTTGAAGAAATTGTGCATTTTTCTTTTATTTTTTTTATTTCTATTTTTTTTTTCAACATCATTTTTTTTTTTCATTTTCTATCTTATTTTCCTTCTTATTATTATTATTTTTTTTCAGCCAATCAAACGTATTCTTATTTTATTGAGATTTTTAATTTTATAGTCCCTAAGAGATTGACATCTTACAAAATGAACTTTTAACCACTTTAAATAAATTTTTTAGACCACACAAATTCTTAGCAAATGGTCCATGACTTATGCCCTTTCATTTTCTCTCTATTTACATTTCATGTCATTGAATGCTCTACAAAAGGTAGGAACAATATATGGAAAAGTGACAGTTTTCCAAAAATGACTCCATAGCTCAAGAACCCGACAATTCACAGTCCTTCATTGTTTCAAAATTAATTACAAAAAAATCAATTTAATCGAAACAAAATTATCTTTCTAATCATGTAGTTTTTAAATTTTTTGGGTGAAAAATGAGCATTTGAGAACATTCACTCTCTCCCTACCATTTATGCTCTGCGTTAATTTGGGGGTTTCTTTATTTAAATTTGCATTTTTATCTCTTGAATCCTTGAATATTCATATTTTCACCCCTAAAATCTTTAAAATTTTATATTTTCTCCCCAAAAGTTCATCTCTTGTTATTTTTATTTTGAAAAATATCGATTGCACATTCACATCTATTCACGTGTAATCGGTAAAAAATTCACACTAATTTGTTTTTCATTGATCTCGATTTTTGTCAATATTTTTTATTCAGATTGTTTTATGGTTAGTGAACGTTCATATTGGTTTAGATCTATTTTAATATGTCTGATTTTTTATGATTTTTGGTGGAGTTGTTCATTTTTCATAATGAAGCACATGCATTGAATATTCACAAAACAAATATTGTTATGTTTGTCGATGTTCTTCACAATGTTTTTCACCAAAAAAAGAAAACTGATATGAATATTCGCAGAGAATAAGAAAAAATCAACAAAAAAATATTCACAGAAAAATAAACAATTCCACCAAAATCACAAAAACCACAACAAATCAAAACAGACTTGAACCAATATGAACATTCACTAACTAGAAACCTAATCTGAATAAAAAATATTGACAAAAAACAAAGATCAATGAAAAATAAACAGATGTGAAAATTTTACCGAATACACCTGAATATATGTGAATGTCCAATCAATTTTTGGAGAGAAAATGTAAAAATTTAAAGATTTAGGGTTGAAAATATGAACATTTAGGGAATTACGGGTAAATTAACAAATTTGGCTACATTCACTAACCACAAATAACTCATTCATCACGAAAATTAAATCAAATAGGTTTGAAATCTTTCGGCGAACATTTACAAAAACACAAAATCAAAAGATATTGAAAGAAACTTAATATCAACAAAAAGAACATTCCGTGAATAAACAAAAATTCCACAAAAGTCTAACAAAATCAAAACAGATCTAAACCAAGGTGCGACTATTCATGAAAAAACAAATCAAGATCATTGAAGAAGATCAGAAAAAGACAAACCGGTGTAAATATTTAAGCAAAATCACATGAACATCCACAATACACACCCTAAAATGAAACATTCACAAAAACAGCCACAACCCATCAAACAAAGTGGTTCATTGTGGATATTCACGACAATTTTTCTAGAGCTACCAAATTTCAAACCAAAACTTTCCAGATCTGTGATTGCGATAGAGACAAACTCCATTTGGCGAAAACAAAGACGAAGAAACGATGAGGATGAACTCGATTCGCCATCGCCGTTCAAAGCTCAGTCTCTGTTCACCATTGCACTCACCGACGCCGATGCCACCGCTGTGATTTTTATAGATCTGGAAATGGAGAGAGAGATGGAGATGAGGGAGAGCTTGAGAATGAACATTCAAATCAGGCTGTTTTTCATGAACATTCAAATCAGATTTTTCAGATATTGAATCGAAGAGAGAAAGAAATAGCACGACGACGAACTGTAGGCTGCGAACGAAATGAGAACGGCTAAAAAATGATGAAAGATGGAGAACGACTGACAGCGACGAAACCCACTGCCCTCCGCCGGCCAAAACTATCGAACTGCCTCTTCGAATCGCCTCCCGCAACAGTGATAGCAAACCATTCGCAACATGGGTGAACGACTGCCCTCCCGCCGTCGGATCTGGAGAAGGAGAGAGAGAACGCGTCGAAAATTCTAGAGGCGTGGTAGTGATTTTTAAAATCTCATATTTGGATGCCAGGGTTTCGAATTGCCGTCAGTTCTAGGGTTTCAAATCGCCGACGGATCTAGGGGTTTGAATCGCCGTGGAAACGTGGTGGTGGTTTTTGGAATCTCAGATCTGGAAGCAAGGGGTTTTGAATTGCCATTGATTCTAAGATTTGAATCGTTGTCGGCATCATTGAGAGACTGGAACTAGTAGAGAGAGTTGATGGCCAAGACGCTCTTAAGGGATAAATAGAATGGATGACACATTATTGTGAACATTATTAGTTAGGATTATATATTTATATAGGGGTACAAGTGTCTCTTCAGTAATAAATATATCTCTTGAAGGATCAATTTCTAACAATGTTCTGCAGAAGGTTCAAAAAATAATATTTTTTTTTTATTGGTTTATTGAAAAGAGAGAGTATGAGATATGATCTATAAAATAAAAATTTCTATTTTATTCCTCAACCTTTTAAAAAGAAATCATACAGAATTGTAGGCATTGAAAGACAATAATTATGTTTTCTTTAATTTATTTAGTATAAATGTCTAGTCATACTGAAATGAATTATAATCATAGCAAGAAGGAATCAATTTAGGAAAATTACATTTTTCTATTACAACAACTTTGTATTTGTTCATGCATGCCGTACCAATAGATTTTTGTTCACTGGGGTGGCGTTGGGTTAGTATTCATATTTTTCTGTTTCTGCCCTCAATCGATTGGGATGGAATATGATGATTTTTTTTTTTTTTTTTTTGTTTTAACGGTTTTGAAATATTTCGAAAATAAAATTAGGTTTGATAACGAACATTGTCTTGAAATTATTTATTTTAATTTATGAGAAAAAAAAAATATAAAACACAGATTCTTGTAATATATATTTTTTTCCTTTAAATGTATGGTGGCCAGAGTAGTAGTAGTGGTCGGCAAATGTGATGGTTGGAGAGATAGTAGTGGTCAACATTTTTTTTTGTTTTTTAAATTTTTAAAAAAATTTAAGAAATAGTCTTAAATTATTCTCAAAATTTATGGAATAAAATGTGTTTCTATAAATTAATTTTAAAATTTTAAGAGCAAGAACGAAAATTAGGAAGCCGAAACAGTAACCGAACGGCCAAAGGAAAAGAAAAAATAAAGAGCCAGGAAATATCTAACAAAAAGAGTAAAAACAATAATTATGACCCTTGCTATAATCTCTAAATTAATTATTATTCTGATATGTTAATTTGAATGCATTAATTGAAATTACTGTAATTTTTTTTTAGGTAAAATGGAGGATGAAGACAAATGGATGTGTGTAATAATAATAAAAGGGAGAAGAACAGGCAAACAGAAACTGACTTTTGATGGGATAAAACACAGAAACGGATAATGTTGGAACCAAAGAACAATGTGTCCTTTCTTTGTACTTTTTAGGGCAATATGCAAAATATCAATTCTTTTAATTTTGTTAGATATATATTTTATATTTATATTAATATTTTTTTTTTAATTATAATTATACCTTTAAGTAAAGAGATGCATTTTGGGGATCCTTTTTTGAATCTAAAACTACCAAACGATCTCAAATTTTTTCGATGAACAAGGCAATCTTTTTGGAATATACAGACATATTTGCCCCTCTAAACAAACGTTACATTCTGTATTTACAGTCCCAATAATTTTCGCAAATATATATTACGAATTCTGAGAACGGTTATTATAATCGATCAATGTAAAACATTTATTATAAAATTACCCAATTAATAATTTTATATTTTTTTCTTTTATTAACAAATTATATTGAAATAATCGTTTTGTTTTTTATCGGGAAAAAAATTACGTTTATGTTGAATTAAAAAATAATGTATTTGTTTTGGTGCTTGAACCCAGCGATGTTGAATTCAACACACTAATTCAAAAAATATTATTCCTGTTGAATTCAACATAAATTATTGACACTAAATCATATAATTATATTTTTTTTCGTTATTCTAAATCATATAATTATGATTGTTGATAAAAATGTAATTTTTTATGTCAATCGGACTTAAAACGTGAATTAAAACGAATTAAATTTGTTAAAATAGTTAACTTTACATGTTGAATATAATTGCTCATGGTTTGTAACATTTAATATGTTACACAAAGTATCAGATCATTACCTCTCCACCACCAATTTTCAAAATTGTCAGTATAAGCTGGGATTGAGAGGACATGTCAGGTAATATCACTCCCTATGTTAGGTAATGTCAGAAAAAGTAGGGATGCTTATGAAGAATCCAAATACGTCTGACGATTCAGTTGTGTTAAGCCAAAAAAAAAGTTAGATGTATAAACTCTAACCCTTATGTTGTGTTAGCCGTATGAATGCAAAACAATTGTTTTTTTAACAATAAATAAACTTTCTTCCGAATCAATATGGTATGATTTATGATTTTTCCAAAAATTTGCCACGAATTTAAACAAGTTTTTGAGTTCGTAAACTGCAATACGATCGATCATATTACCCAAACAAAATTCAATTCAGAATTATTCGATGAATAATGCATTTAGAATGATTTTGGACATTAAGAGAACAAACATGTTGGATCGGAATTTGGATCCAAGCATACTCGAAGTTTTCACATCCAATACCCAGTACATATACTTCCCAATCAAAATCGAAGGGCGTATTGCATCAATTGGCCACTAGACTCTACTGGTATTTGATAAACAACAATTAGTGTGGAGGCATTACAATTTAATTAATTTGAGTGGAGCAGACATGGTTAATTGATTTGTTGTAATATTAAGTTGTACCCCCGCTTCAATAAATTTAACAAATCAATCAAATTGTATATGTGGATCTGTTGATTGCAAAGAGGGCCAAGAAGCATCCAATCAAACAACCACAGATGTTGAACCAAGGAGTTTCAGCATGAGTAAATTATCCTTGATATATTAAAACTTTAAATGCAATAATACACATTATTGAAATGTATTTTACGTGTGTCGGGCAACAACAAACATCTCTTTTTGTTTTTTTTTTCGGCTGATTGTGGAGTTACAATGATCTATGTGATGAAACAATTATTCGAAGGGCCACAAATCCAAGTCATTATGGGTATGCAAGGGCTCCACTGGGAGCGAAAAAATATAGTCCACAATTTCCTGAACGATTTATTGAGGTTGTGGACTTTGGGGGTTTTCGAAATTAGATCATCATACAACAACAAACCAAGGTCACTCCGAAATTTTATGTTTCTCTAAACAATTTCAAACATATTGTTTTTATTTAATTTTAGCGACATGAAAATTTAATTTGCTTTATTACGCGTACGTTAGTTCCAATAGAGCTTTACTTTGATGCAGTCACTAATTGGATATGAATACATGTTTACAATATATGAAATGTGTGTTAAATTTTGTTCAATTTTCATGAAAACCTGATGAAATTCAGCATTGGAATATGTTGAATTCATGTACTTGGACGAAACACACAATGCTACTAAAATGAATGCGATTGTGTTAAATTTCAACTACATTCATGTTGAATTCAACATTACATGCATGTTGTGTTCAATATGTGCATTAATTTACTTGACCAATCATAAATATGCTACACCATGTGACACCATGCTACTAGCATGAATCCAATTACGTTGAATTCAAAGTTCACTTATGTTGAATTCAAAATTCGTGGCTATTGAAATTCGAACCTTGCGAGATGTGCCCGAGAATATGTATGAGATATTCACATTTTATGACTTGTGTGAGGTTTCCGTTTGAAAAATACACGCAAGCTTATAAATATTCTCAACTAATCGTGTCACTTGTTTGACGAACACAACAGATGATTTGCTGGATTCAACTTGTTGATGAACTTTTTCAGAACATTGCACATGGTCTGTGTTGTTTTCAACAAGAATATCTACTAGATTCAATACATATTATCGTTAAAATATGCTATACCTATAAATACCCAACTTGAAAAAATAATAATTAAATAAATTTATTGAAAAATGACGTTATTGAATGTTAACTACATCAATGTGTGTGTGTGGTGTGTCATGGCTAATATAAAACTACTCCAATGAAGCTTTGCCTGATTTTCAATCGTGACGACCAAGCTTCCCGCATCGTCTATAACGTCTTTCCTTGATTTCACCCCTCGATGAAATTCTTACTTTCCTTAGACCTCCTAGTTATTTCTTTGGTAGTGGTGGCAGACTAATAGCCTCACACTTATCCCAAGTTGGACGTTCCGTAGTTGGTATAGCATAAATATTCGTTGAGTACGTCTTTCGATAAAAGGAATCTAAAAAATACTCCTCTATATACCATAAATGTGTAGTTCACTCCTCTTTATTGTCGTGCAAGCATGCAAGCACGGGGAATTCCTTTATTTTCCACTGTTAACAAGAACATGTGTGACGTTCTGAGTCAACTAATACGGATGGAAAGGAACGAAACTCAAACACACCATTACCTGACAAACTAACTTTGCTTGATTATCTATCATTTATTGAGTCACCCAGTTTGTTATTACAGTATAGCGTAATTTTACCACAAATATTCTTAGATTCATCTCTTCTTTTAGACATCAAATCCATCCATCGTACCATTATCTTATCAATTAGAAAAATTGCAAGCAAGTGACGATTTTCACTTATCCACGAATTAAATCGTTCTACCAAATTAGACGACATCTCAACGTATCATTTCTCTCTAAAAAATGAGTTACTGAACTTCAGTGCTGATAATTCATGCATAAAACGTTGGACCTTATCACCATCTTCTAACATTATTTGTTTGTACAACATCATGCAGATGTACGTGTGTACGCATATGCCAATGCATTCAGTTTTTAAATAATGATTTCTTTCCACATAGCATTTTTTCAATCATAGCAGCTCTTAAATTCATCTTTAGGGACGCATGGTGACAATATGGAAACACATTGCGTACTTCCTCTAGTATTCAATTGTGCCAATATCAGATATGAATGTTATTATAAATTCATGATCAACTATCTTGTGAAATTCTGATAAAAATGAATTCCAATTGTCATCGTCCTTAGCGTCAACTACTGCATTTGCAACTAGGAACATGCATGCAAATAAAACACTTCATTAATAAAGTTGACAATTCAAAATGCCAGCAGTCCACTAAAATATATTGAATAACACAATGATATATATCAACTATGTCACACCCTACCCCGGACACCCATCACCTGTGGGGCCGGCGTGACGTTGACATGACATTACCAAAGCGACAAACAAACTAGAAAGTAACGGTATGCATTCATAATTATACAATCATCAAAATACAGGTCATAAACATCTTCCCTAATTAGAGACACACCCGTCCCTGAATTTAATAACAACGAAAAAAAAAAAACGATGAACCTCTCCTAGGTTCGCCTCAGGCAACACTTCCCGAAATTTTCCCTTGCTATACCATCGACGGACTCTACCCAGTGCCAGTAGGGGACCGACTCCTAGCCATTTCACCTGCGAGTGTACTGTCTTCTTAATAAAATAATTCTTATTTAATAATAATACCTTCTAGATAAAACAACATTTACACATGGATCCAGCATAAGCATTATATATGCAGTAAAAAGGAAGTAGTATATATAAGTTCCATTTTTAAAACCATCCATTATAAATATCATACCAATCACCGAAATAAATAATAAATCACCCAATATAAACAAAACATCACAACCCAAACCACCACTCTACCACAACACACACTAGTTAGCCATAGTGATCGTTTTAACCTCACGATCGGGAGTTTACAACGGTACCGTACCATCCGTAGGATATGCCTTCCTACGAACACCCATCACTCCGTCGAAGCGGATAATCACGGCACAGTATAAACGTCTAACACTCTGCTGAAGCAGATAAACATCACTCCGCCGAAGTGGATAACATCACTCCGCCAAAGCGGATAAACATCACTCCGCCGAAGCGGATCAATATCACTCAATAATATCGTCTAATCAACATCGTCAAATCACCACATAATTTTTAAAAGCATCTAATTTAAATACAACCATTTTTCATCATGTATATATATACAAATAATTTGGTAAGAAGACTGTACACTCACCTCGTTTCTGGTGCTACAAAAATCTCATTGTCCAAAGCTTACCGAGGTGTTGGCGTCTGCGAACCTAGAAATGATAGGACCTAAGTTAATATTTTATGTAAAATCACCTAATCATGTAAGGCAGGCCCTAAGTTCCGCATTTTTCCATTCCCCATATTTTATCTATGAGATTTGTTATTATTCTAATAATTTCGTTATGTTATTTATTACATAAGAAATCTCATAATATGAATGATCCCAGTTTATTACTCTGGTTACAAAGATTTTTAGGCTAAGATTGAATTTAACAAAGCTAGAATAAATTTAACGGCAAACGAGATCTTTTCCGAGTTGTTTACGGGCCGCGAAAAGGATTTTCATTTGAATTTGAATTTTTTTCTTTTGCTGGGGTCAGTTGTGCAATTTCCCCCTTTCTCTTTCTCCTTTTTTTTTTTTCTCTGTTTTTGGTTCTTCTCCAGACCTGACGTCCGGTCTCTCTCTCTCTCTCTACGGTTGCCGACCGCCGGTGGCTTCTCCCTCCTTGCCGATTCCCTTGTCGACCCTGCACCACCCACGACGTCCATCAGACACCACCCCCGACCACCTCACCAGCTCACCTGCATACCTAACAAGTCATTGTTCACATACCTACGCACGTTGCGACACACACACACACACCCCAATGCATGCAACCACACATGCATGCCAGTGCCAACGGCACGCCACGGGACCAACGACCCCTGCTGACGGCAGCATACACACACAGCGGCATACCGCAGCCGCAACCAACTCACTCCACCGCCACTACTGTTGATCGCCCTCTCTCTCCGTCTTGGTGTTTTTTTTTTATTTTTTTCCCCGGTTGCTAGGTTCTCATCGACGCAACACACATTCACACACACACGCACGCACACCCTAACTGGAAAATCTTAACACACACATACACAAACTCACATGCTGTCGGAAGAAGAAAACCGAGCACAACCCACACCGTTGGAAATTTACCGACCTAGCTTGTCACGCTCATGCATGCACACACCTATCAATGAATTACAGGAATTCCACATAAATACTCACCAGCCCGACGATCGTCGATGGTTGGACGGCGATTTGCAACTCCTGCTTACCGGCGATTCTAAAACGCGCACTGCCACTCCATTGATGAGCCACACCACCGGCCAGACCACTCTCTCTCTCTCCTAGAACCGTCTACGTTGTCCACACAACCACGCACGCCCCTACCAGCCACGACCACGCTGCTGGAGGAATGCCGATTCAAGAAAAATTGACGACCCCTCCGCTCCGGTTCTCTCTCTCTCTAGAATTTCTCAAGTTTTTTCTCCGATTTCCTCACTTCTTTGCATGTGGGAGGGTTTTTATTGCATGATCTTAGTTATTAAACTGATCCTGAGCTTTCCACGTCGCTCCTCGATCGCCCCTCCTCTGGCCGGTGGATCGTCCGTCGGTTTACAGTGTGTGTGTGTGTGTGCATATATATTAAAAAAAGTTAAATTACACTTTCCTCCCTTCAATTTCTTTAGGATCCTTATTTTAGTAAATTTCAATTTTAAAAGTTTTAAAATTTATAATTTTGCCCTTAACATTTTTACTTTTGATTTCTAATTGCCAATTCAAATCTCAAGTGTAAATTTTTGTGTTTCTAAATTTCCAATTTGACCCCCAACTTTTGATTTGAGTTTTTATCAATAAAATGTTTACCCTAAAATTTCCTAATGTTCTATAATGCGACTATTTATGATGTACGCTCTACAACTTAGGTTTTACAACTCTTCCCTAATGTTTACCTTAATTTTTTATTTTATTTTTACCTTAGTCAAACAAATGCGGGTATTTGTTCCTCATTTCTTCCTCTCGCTCCCATGTCGCCTCTTCCACAGCATGACTGCACCACAACACTTTGACTAACGGGATCGTCCTCGTTTGCAACACTTGATCTTTACGGCTTAGGATTTGGACCGGCTCCTCAACGTAAGACAAATCGGCTTCCAATTCGATCGGCTGCGAAGTCAACACATGAGAAGGGTCTGACACATATTTTTGGAGCATCGATACATGGAAAACATCGTGCAGTCGAGATAACTCTGGCGGTAACGCGAGTTTATACACTGTCGTGCCAACCTGCTCTAGAATTTCATATGGTCCGATGTATCTTGGACTCAACTTCCCTTTCTTTCCAAACCTCATTATGCCTTTCCACGGAAAAATACGCAAGAACACATGATCCCCTACCTCGAACTCTAACTCCCGCCGGCGCTTGTCTGCATAACTCTTCTGCCGACTCTAAGCGATTTTCAACTTTTCTCGAATCACCTCTACTTTGTCTGCTGTCAGTTAGGCTATGTCCGACATCAACAACTTACGTTCACCCACCTCAGTCTAACAAACGAGAGTTCTGCATCTCCTACCATACAACGCCTCATACGGAGCCATCTCAATTACCGAGTGGTAGCTGTTATTGTAGGCGAATTCCATCAATGGAAAATGATCATCCCAGCTTCCAAGAAATTCCAGAACACATCCCCTCAATATATCTTCCAACGTCTGAATCGTATGCTCTGACTGGCCGTCTGTTTGAGGATGGAAAGCGGTGCTAAATTTCAGCTTGGTGATAGGTGTGAAAACCTTTTAATTTCCAATCCGAATTAGTTAGTTTTCGAATATGGTTATAGTTATTTTTATTATGTTTTAATTAGTTTTTATACTTTTTGTATAACTCAGGTGTGTGGGTCAAAAATATAGAAAACTAGAGCTAAAACGATGAGATCGAACCAAAGCAATTCGAAGTTACGGTGGATAAACAAGCTCGGAGGCTAAAAGATGAAACAGGCCCACCGCTTAAGCATCCAGACCACCGCTTAAGCGGTGAAAATGCAGAGAAGAGCAAAATGTTACTGACAGACGACCGCCTGAGCAGAAATTCTACCGCGTAGGCGAAAATCCAGCAGAGGACGAAGAAGGGCTACTGAAAGCCGTTCGCCTAGGCGAAAATCTAACAGAATGTTCTCCAGTCCACCGCCTACTTCACCGCCCAGGCGATCAAACTTAATCAACCTAACTTCGCCTAGGCGCAATTTCCACCGCCTAGGCGGATTTTCCCTGCACTGTCTTGAGATATTTTTAGATATTTTTAGGATATTTTTGCTATAAATATCCCCTCTCCTGCCCCTTGGCCGGTATCTCTCTCATCTCTCTTGCATTTTTGAGCCCCTTAGGCTATAGTTAAGCCAAGGGTTAGGAATTTTAGTGGTGGAGCTCGCATCCCAAAGTGGGAAAGACGGCGAATCGATCGTGGAGCGTTCTTAGCGGTTTATCTTCGGAAGAGGCTAAGTTCTTCAATCGTTTTTCCTTATTTCTTTATCTTAGGAGCATGTGAGCATATTTAGCTCGTTATTTCATTGTATATGCGGCTATGACCCCGAGTTAAATATGGATTGTAGTAGGGATTAACCTAATATTTATAAATACGTTGTTTGGATGATTTCGGTGTTTCATTTGTGATTGTTCTTCGTAGTTTGATTGTATTTATCGTATTGTTTATTTATTATGCTTGGATTGATAAATGGAGATTACGGGGTTTTGACAAAACCCCGAATTCGGATTAGGGTAAACAAACGCCACGATTCTATAACCCGGTTGGGGTTTAAATCGTGGACAATCGATGACGTGGGGCAAGACACACGCTACCTAGGGTCGTTAAGACGTTGAGAGGGACTTTTTCGTTGACTCGAAGTTGCGTTATATCCCTCGTCTTACACTTGGAAGAGGTGACGAGAGAGTTTTAGAACGGAGATTGTCGATAGGGTAAATACAACGCGACGATCCAATAACTCGGGAGAGAGTCAGATTGTGTGCAATCAATGACGCTGGGCGAGACTCACGTGATCTAGGGATGTTAAGACGTTGAGGGGGACTTATCCGTTGACTCGAAGTTATGTATTCTCCCATCTTACACTCGGAAGAGGTGGCGGCGGAGTTTACGTACTGAGGTTGTCAAATAGGTCGAACAACGTAAACGCGAGTAAATCGAAATCGAACAAGTATTTGTAAACACGTTAATCCCTATGCAATTCTTCACCCTAAAACATATTAACATATTAGTGTAGTTAATTTAGGATATATTAGTATTAGTTTAATTAATTAAATACATTTGTTTTTCGCCTAGATAAAATTAGGTCACGATAAACGTGGTATTCGATAGTAATGACAACAATCCCTGTGGATACGATAACCCGATCTTAACGATCACACTATACTAAAACTTAGACCTCGTATACTTGCGAGTGTAAGTAGCGGCATGTTTTTCCCACGCTACCAAGTTTTTGGCGCCGTTACCAGGGATTGTTTTGATGTTATTGTTGGAAAAACGCGGTAATGGCTCCGAACTTGAGTTTTAGATAGGAGAAGCAAGTATTTCGTATTGCCAGGATTGACGATGTCGTTCATTATTGATATTGTGTGTAAATGACCTAATTTTATTTTAGGCATTTCTTTGTATATAATTTTTGTTTGTAGTTTTGTTTTTGTTTCCAATGCAGGGTACGTGCCGATGTTAGATCGACGAGTATTGATGCATCCCTTTCAACAGGATTCCAATCCGTTTTATGTTGCTTGGCCAAGCACATAAGTCGGTGAGGTATTTCGTTGAGAGATTGAGCCGATCAAAGCCAAATCTCGCCAATCTTGAGGGCATTCTAAATGTCGGGCCGAGGACATTAAACCACGCGCTACTTGGGAGGAAACCCAAGCAATTCTTTTTGATCCATCACATCCGACTTAATTCGGAGGCGAGACCCTCTCGCCTCCTAGGTAAGTGTTCTAAACACCCTTCGTCAACATGCTTTAATTCCATATATGTTGAGAATGATGATTGGGTTCGCTGAGGACACTGTCCACTTTGAGTTTGCGGGTGATGTGTAGTAGTAGTATGTTAGTTTATGTGTTATTGTTTTTCCGTATTGCATGTGTGTTTAGGTTAGATTGTGTTTATGTTTTTGTGGTGTTGTTATATGTTGAGTTTTGCGTTCATTTGGGCCGTCACCCGATGATGAAAATTACCCCCTGGTTGTTTTCGAAGTCAAGGGTAATACCCATGCATGTGTGATTCTATGTGCTTAACTATGCGTTTTGGTCAAAATTATTGTAGATCCTAATTTGCACGGGCACATAGACTCAATGTATAGTTATTCAATTGATTTGAGGATGATTATCGATTAACCAAATTCATGACACATTAAGGATTTTAAAACTTGATTGAGGGGAAGCTTGAGGCGAAATCCTAGGCGAGGTAGTTCAGGAGACGTGATTTAGGCATTCTCTTTGTCGCTTGAGCCTTTTGAAGCCTACCTTATTACATGTTTATCCCTCGTCACCCTGTCGAAGCCTAAATGCAAATTCAATTCTGAACACATAAACCAATGTCACGGCTAATTGAATTCCTTCCAGTCCTTAATCGCTGAATTTAAAGGCATATTTGAGTGAATCAAGTTAGCCGTTGCAAAGGCTTCTTGATGTGAGCGGTTGGGATTAGGGCGAACTTCAAATTGGTTCGGTATTTGAGTACTCACTTGTCGTTTTTCATTTGTATTTCACACACCCCTTCAATTGTAACAATCAAATAAGTTTGGGGGTATGTTCGTTGAAAAAAAAAATCAAATGTAAATACGGTTTTTATTTCCGTTTCTTTTGACAAGTCCATACGTTGGTCTTAAATGCATGTTCGAGATTGTTTCCAATCTTCCTATGGGGATTCGAGAGTGAATGTGCCAAGCATTGAGCCTTGGGTAACGTTAAGTTAACAACGTTAACCCATTTTCTTTTCCAAATTACCTTGGCCAAATTAACCTTAACCTAACCAAGCCCTAATGATCTTCATGAACTACTAAACCTACATTAGTGGAGAGTGGACCCCAATCAAAGCCTATGGAAATCCTAGTCCTTCACGGTCTAAGTCATGAATTTCGTTGGTGGATAATCCAATCCGACTGTTGTATAGTTATATTATTGAGTCTCGCACTAACACGTTTAAAGGATCTAGAATAGTGTTCACCATTATTGCATGTCAAAATTCTAGAACATTACATGCTGTGTGTTACCGCCTGAACTCGATACTACTGGCGGTTGTTGAGGAAAAAATAAATAGGCCGTTAGAAGAAGTCAAAACTCGCATGTTGTTATGTTTAGATTGTTTTAGGTTATTTGTTATTTATTTCCGTTTGTTGTATTTTTCATTTTAGTGTGTGTGTTTGGCTCGAGGACGAGCCAAATTTTGAGTTTAGGGGTATTGATAGGTGTGAAAAACCTATCAATTTTCAATCCGAATTGGTTAGTTTTCGAATATGTTTATAGTTATTTGTATTATGTTTTAATTAGTTTTCATACTTTTTGTATAACTCAGGTGTGTGGGTAAAAAATATAGGAAACTGGAGCTAAAATGATAAGATCGAACCAAAGCGGTTCGAAGTTACAGTGGATAAACAAGCTCGGAGGCTAAAAGATGAAACAGGCCCACCGCTTAAGCATCCAGACCACCGCTTAAGCGGTGAAAATGCAGAGAAGAGCAAAATGTTACTGACGGACGACTGCCTGAGCGAAAATTCTACCGCGTAGGTGAAAATCCAACAGAATGTTCTCCAGTTCACCGCCTACTTCACCGCCCAGGTGATCAGACTTAACCGACCTAACTTCGCCTAGGCGCAATTTCCACCGCCTAGGCGAATTTTCCCTGCACTGTCTTGAGATATATTTAGATATTTTTAGGATATTTTTGCTATAAATATCCCCTCTCCTCCCCCTTGGCCGGTATCTCTCTCATCTCTCTTGCATTTTTGAGCCCCTTAGGCTATAGTTAAGCCAAGGGTTAGGAATTTTAGTGGTGGAGCTCGCATCCCAAAGTGGGAAAGACGGCGAATCGATCGTGGAGCGTTCTTAGCGGTTTATCTTCGGAAGAGGCTAAGTTCTTCGATCGTTTTTCCTTATTTCTTTATCTTAGGAGCATGTGAGCATATTTAGCTCGTTATTTCATTGTATATGCGGCTATGGCCCCGAGTTAAATATGGATTGTAGTAGTGATTAACCTAATATTTATAAATACGTTGTTTGGATGATTTCGGTGTTTCGTTTGTGATTGTTCTTCGTAGTTTGATTATATTTATCGTATTGTTTGTTTATTATGCTTGGATTGATAAATGGAGAATACGGGGTTTTGACAAAACCTCGGATTCGGATTAGGGTAAACAAACGCCACGATTTTATAACCCGGTCGGGGTTTAAATCGTGGACAATCGATGACGTAGGGCAAGACACACGCTACCTAGGGTCGTTAAGACGTTGAGAGGGACTTCTTCGTTGACTCGAAGTCGCGTTATATCCCTCGTCTTACACTCGAAAGAGGTGGCGAGGGAGTTTTAGAACGAAGATTGTCGATAGGGTAAATACAACGCGACGATCCAATAACCCGGGAGGGAGTTGGATTGTGTGCAATCAATGACGCTGGGCGAGACTCACGTGACCTAGGGTCGTTAAGACGTTGAGGGGGACTTATCTGTTGACTCGAAGTCATGTATTCTCCCATCTTACACTTGGAAGAGGTGGCGGCGGAGTTTACGTACCGAGGTTGTCAAATAGGTCGAACAACGTAAACACGAGTAAATCGGAATCGAACACGTATTTGTAAACACGTTAATCCCTATGCAATTCTTCACCCTAAAACATATTAACATATTAGTGTAGTTAATTTAGGATATATTAGTATTAGTTTAATTAATTAAATACATTTGTTTTTCGCCTAGATAAAATTAGGTCACGACAAATGTGGTATTCGATAATAACGACAACAATCCCTGTGGATATGATAACCCGATCTTAACGATCACACTATACTAAAACTTAGACCTCGTATACTTGTGAGTGTAAGTAGCAGCGTGTTTTTCCTGCGCTACCACTTGGTACCTAAAGCAGTCTGGAGACTCTGCCAGAATCTCGAAGTAAATCTCAGATCTCTATCTGACACTATAGAAACCGGTGTGCCATGCAATCTAACAATCTCATCGATATACAGTTGGGCATACTTTTCAATAGAAAATATCGTCTTTACGGCTAGAAAATGAGCGGACTTGGTAAGCCTATCAACGATCGCCCAGATGGAATTATACCCCTTTTGAGTACGGGGTAATCCCGAAATAAAATCCATCGTGATATGCTCCCACTTCCAATCTGGAATAGGTAGGGGTTGCAACAACCCACCTGGACGCTGATACTCGATCTTTACTTGTTGACACACAAGGCACCTGGCAACAAATTCTGCGATCCCCTGTTTTATTCTAGTCCACCAATAATGCTCACGCAAGTCTTGATACATTTTAGTGCTCCCCGGATGCATTGCGTATGCAGAGCTATGTGCCTCTTCCAAGATATCTTTTTTCAAATTGACATCATTAGGCACACACAGCCTATTTCCACACATCAAAGCTTCGTCCCTATCCCTGATATGACGATCAGTTCTGTGATCGTTTTTTACTTCATCCCGGATCCTCTCCAATTGAATGTCTGACTTTTGAGCTTCAATAACGCGGTCAACCAACGTCGGTCTCAAAGTCAAGGTTGCAAGCAGTGTTGCCGTCTGATCAACCGCTAACTGAACTCGCAACGATCTTAATTATGCATACAGGTTAGCATGGGCGACACGGAGTGTAAGACCTCAATCGTAGCATGTACGTCATTTCAGTTGTATTTTAGAGTAATTGGAAAAATTCAGGGTGAAACTAGGACAATTAAAAATTCAAATAAAAAGTCTAGGGGTCAAATTGAAAATATAGAAATATTTATTCTAAACTTTGGGATTTCAAATTGACACTTAAATTATAAACTAAAAATTTTGAGGGTTCAAATTGCGATTTAAGGAAATTGTGAATAGTACATTGGGCTAAAATAAGGATGTAAAGGAGTTGGGGGGAGAAAAGGGTAATAAAATAAAAATTATTTTTAAAACACATATTATACATATACATATGTGGGTGATTTGCGCTGCCGGCCAACCGATGAACCAAAACAAAGAAGAGTGAGACCGGCGACGTGGCAAGATCAGATCAAACCTCCACCCACTTAGTTCATTAATATAAATACCAACATCATGAGTGAAGATCATAAAAGGGGACGAAATCCGAAGGAATTTCAAAAAATCTAGAGAGAGAAAGGGAGGATCGGAGGGGGGTTTGTGATCGACGGCAGGAAGGGATTTTGTCTGATCAGCTGGCGATTGTGGGTGTGAGAGAGTGTACTCATAGTTGTTGTGTTCAGACGTGAGGGTGTGTAGGGTTGCTGCTCAGGATCGCTGACAGTGGAGGGTTCTCCGGCGGGGCAGTGTGTTCCTGTTATAGGGGTGTGTGTGCACATGGGTGTTCGGATTCAACGTACATGTGATGGGGGTGATCGTCGGTGAGCTATATGGATGGTGGTCACCGGAGTTGACAAGGAGAGAGGAGAGAGAGAGGATCAGCGGTGACGGGTCCAGTTGCCGCCGTTGGTGAGTTCGTCATCGTTCTTCCGGCGACTGCGCATGTATGGGTATGAGATATTTTCGGCGTTGTGTGTGCGTGTGCATGGACGTTGACGGTGAAGTTTGGTAGGAGGAGTGAGAGCCCGGCCAGAGTAAAGGTGGTCCGGCGGGTGCTCGAAACTGAAACAGAACAAAAATAAAATAAAATTACAAAAACAACCCCAATAAAATTCGAAATTCATCCCATGGCCCGTAAACGTTTCGGAATAGGTAATATTTTTATCGGATACTATTATCGATTAAATTAAATTGTTGGGCATTAAGATTTTTCGCATTTGTAATAGTAATTGTCGTGATCATGATAACATTTTCATAATCGCTAATTTTAATAAATTGGTACAATAAACTTAACAGAGCGAAATTAAACGAATAATAATTTTTATAATGAAATGTGGGGAAATTATGGAAAATTAGGACCTGCATTCATCTAATTTGGTTATTTTAAATACGATTTTAATTTAGGCCCTATTACTATTAGGTTTGCAGGCACCGGAGTTTCGGTAGAGAGTAGTTAGCAAAAGCTTTTGGGAACGGATCACGAGGTGAGTGTACTGTCTTTTTGCCAAATTATTTTTCACATAAAATGGTTGTACTGAGACTGAATGATTTTATAAGACGATATGGATCAATCAGGTTTTAGGATGAGTGAGTAAAAATGGATTTTCGTGAGATTACAATAGTTTTCGAAAGAAAGTTAAGAATGATTTTCATTGGATACGGTACTTTAAAAAGAGAGTGGAAAAATGGTTTTGGTAAAAATTAGACATTTTTTTTAAAGTAAAAGAAATATATGATTTTGGATTAAAAATCAGTTTTGGAAATAGAGAGTGATGGTTGAGATTTGCCGACATTGATTAGACGATAATATTGGTTTGTGAATTGATGATGACGTTATTAATTTAACAATGCTATGGTATTTATCTACTTCGACAGAGTGATGTGATCCGCTTCGGCGGAGTGATGTTATCCGCTTTGGCGGAGTGATGTTTATCTATTTCGGCAGAGTGATGTTAGACGTTTATACTGCGCAGTGATTATCCGCTTCGGCGGAGTGATGGGTGTTTGTAGGAAGGCATATCCTACAGATGGTACGGTACCGTTGCAAACTCCCGATCGTGAGGTTAAAACGATCACTAGGGCTAGCCAGCGTGTGTGTGTATTTGAGAGGATGTTTTGAGATGTGGTATTTTGCTTATATTGGGTGATTTATTATGGTGATTGGCATGATTCGTATACTAAGTGATTTTGCATGGAACTTATATATAGTGCTTTATTCTCACTACTAATATTATGAAAACTTTGACGAGCTACGTAATGTTTACATATTTAAGCTTGATCCATTTAGATATTGCAGAATAAACTATTATTACTATAAAAATGTTTTACTAAGAAGGCAGTACACTCGCAGGTACAACAGTTAGGAGTCGGTCCCCTACTGGCACTAGGTAGAGCTACGTGATGGAGTCATATAGGCGTTTGAGAGAGGCTGTCAAAGGCGAACCTATAAAAGGTTCATGGATAAATACTTTTTGTTAGTAAAATTTCGGGACGAGTGTGTCCCCCATAATAGATGTTTGTATTATACAGTGGGTGTACATTGTTATTCATTTGGTTATTTGGGTATTGGTGATGTCATGTTGTAGTTACGCCAGCCTCGGGATGACGCGTGTTCAGGACGGGTTGTGACACGGAGGTGTGCGACCGAGCCTGCCGATTTCCGACTTAAAGCATCTGCTACAACATTTGCCTTTCCTGGATGGTAATGGATAGTGCAATCGTAATCCTTAATCAACTCCATCCAATGCCTCTGCCTTAAATTTAATTCCTTCTGAGTAAACAAGTACTTCAAACTCTGATGGTCGGTGTATATTTCACATGTCTTGCCATACAAGTAGTGCCTCCAAATCTTTAGGGCGAACACAATTGCAGCCAACTCCAAATCGTGCGTCAGGTAATGACGCTCATGGTTCTTCAATTGCTGAGATGCATATGCGATCACATGACCATGATGCATCAGAACACATCCAAACCCTTGGTGTGATGCGTTACTATAAATCACGAAACCACCTCCTTCGGACAGGAGGGACAATATTGGTGCCGATACCAACCTACTCTTCAATTCCTGGAAACTCTACTCATATTTACGGTCCACTCAAATTTTGATTTCTTGCGAGTCAATCGGGTCAACGGGGTAGCTATAACGGAAAATCCTTGCACAAATCGTCGATAGTAACCCGCCAATCCTAAAAAGTTTCGAACTTCAGTCACATTTTTTGGTCTTTCCCACTGAATGACAGCTTCAACTTTCTTCAGGTCTACCTGAATACCATCTCCTGAAATGACATGACCCAAGAATACCACATGATCTAACCAAAATTCATATTTACTAAGTTTCGCATACAACCGCTTCTCACGCAACGTCTATAATACAATTCGGAGATGCTTCGTATGCTCTTCTCTACTTTGGGAATAGACCAAAATGTCATCAATGAGCACTATAATAAATTGGTCCAGATAAGGTTGAAAGATACGGTTCATCAAATCCATGAAAGCCGCAGGGGCATTTGTTAATCCAAAGGGCATAACCAGGAATTCATAGTGTCCATATCTCGTACGAAATGCTATTTTTGCCACGTCACTCTCATTGATTTTCAGTTGGTGATACCCTGATCGAAGATCTATCTTGGAAAATACTTTAGCTTTCTGGAGTTGGTCAAACAAGTCATCAATCCTTGGCAACGGATATTTATTGCGAACCGTCACCCTATTCAGCTGTCGATAATCAATACACATTCTGAACGTGCCATCTTTTTTCTTTACGAACAGCACTGGGGCATCCCATGGAGAGACACTAGGCCTGATGAACCCACTGTCTAATAAATCTTGCAACTGGACCTTTAACTCTTTCAACTCAGTAGGTGACATACGATAAGGAGGAATCGATATAAGGGTAGTGCTTGGAAGTAACTCGATCGTGAATTCCATTTCCCTATCGACGGGAAACCCTGGAAATTCTTCTGGGACTATGTCAGAAAAATCTCGGACTACTGGAATATCTGCCACCAGAGTTTCTCTCTGACTGGTGTTAATTACGTGCTCAAGGTATCCTTGACAGCCTTTCTTTAATAATTTCCTAGCTTCTAATACTAAAATTAAACTGACAGGAGTGATAATTCTGTCTCCAGCAAATAAAAACTCTGACTCGCCTGAGATTCGAAATATCACTTCTTTCTTGAAACAGTCCACTGTGGTATGATATCCAGATAACAAATCTATACCCAGTATTATATCGAAATCGTGAATACTCAGGGGTAATAGATCTACTAATAACTCTCTATCACCAAACCGAAGTAGACTATCCTTATACACACTATCGATCCATACTGACCCACCCACTGCAGTAGAAATAACAATACGGTATGATAAAGAAATGGAAAATCTGTCTACTTGCATCATAAAGGTTGCCAAAATAAAAGAATGCGTAGAACCGGGATCAATAAGTACACGACATCTTTAGCATATAAAGATATGATACATGTGACCAACTTGGGAGTAGCCTGAGCATCCTATCGAGTAGTAGCAAAAACACGGCCTCGCGTTGGAGGTCTACCCAGCGATCCTCTACCAAGCCCCTGGGCGGTACTAGGACCCGTACTACCCATACTGCTCACTGGAGGTACGGATGTAGAAGCAAGTTTCGGACAATTTGTAGATTTATGACCTGGCACATGATAGTGGAAACATATCGGGACTCCCACAGGACAGTCTCTGGCAAAGTGACCCATAGCTCCACAGCGGTAACATTTATCTCCCCCAGCCCGACTCGACGGTTGATTCCTTTCTTGCCTCTGCGGACCAATGCTAGCTTCCAATGCACTTTGTTGTTGCTCAGGGTATGATTGCCGGGAACCACGGTTCCTGGCGAATTGGCCAAAGCAATTAGCGGTCGAAATATCGTCCCCCGTGAAGTACCACCCAAAAATATGCTAGGCGACTCAAATCAGTTTTTTTATACTGCTCTTGACTCTCGGCGGCTTCCTGCACATCCCTCTCCACTAATTTTGTTGTATTCACCAACTCTGCATAATTCTTAATTTGCTTGCTTGTCAGCCTGGAATGGATCTCTAACTGAAGTCCCTTCTAGAAATGTCTGGATTTTCCCTTCTCTGTTTTTACCAGATTAGGGGCAAAACGGGATAAAGCATCGAATTTGAGTTCGTACTGCTGAACATTCATCTTTCCCTGTTTCAGAAATATAAATTCCTCCTCCATCTGGAATCGATAAGACTCGGGAAAGTACTTCTCATTAAACGCGGTGACGAAACAGTCCCATGTGACCTCCTCACCAGAACCGGTAATCAGCCTTTTCATTTCTTCCCACCAATGCTCGGCTTCTTCCCTCAACTGAAAAGTGGCAAGGGGAACTCGACTATCGTCGACAATCTCCATCGCCTCGAATATATGCCCCACGCCTCTGATCCAATTCTCCGCATCAGCTAGACCTGCTGTCCCGGTGAAAGCCGGAGGGTCTAACTTCTTGAACCTCTTCAATCGTACCGCCTGAGATGTGGCGGTATTACTTTGGGCCCTTTAACTTTCCATAATCCTCGTTTGCTGCTCCGTCAGCTGGGCAGCGGCTTGCAAAATTCTTTCGACCGCGTCTAAGCTTTCTTGCAACCTATCACCCTGCTTGTGGGATTCCACAATCTACAAACTTTCCTGCTCCCTATCTCTCTGTTCCTGAGGCTCCACTTGTCTCGGGGATTTCGCCTGCCTCTGGGGCCCCACACTCCCAGAGGTTTCACCTTCCCCCTCTATACCTGTTATTAGTCATAAAATTCAATTCAACGACTAACTAGGTCAAGCAGAAAAATGCCAGTAATTAATATACGTTAATTAACTATTACGCGAGTATTTAAAGCACCCACTAACACCTTATCTTAGAGTCCCCTACTGTCTAGACGACTGGTACGTTTCCCATCTCATGATCCTCTATGGGCACGACAACTGACAAGTCTACAGAACTTATAACCTGGGCTCTGATACCAAAATTGTCACTCCCCACCCCGGACACCCGTCACCTGTGGGGCCGGCGTGATGTTGACACGACATTACCAAAGCGACAAACCAACTAGAAAACGACGGTATGCATTCATAATTATACAATAATCAAAATACAGGTCATTAACATCTTCCCTAACTAGAGACACATCTGTCCCTGAATTTAATAACAACGAAAAAAAAATAATGAACCTCTCCTAGATTCGCCTCAGGCAGCACTTCCCGAAATTTTTCCATGTTATACCATCGACAGACTCTACCCAGTGCCAGTAGGGGACCGACTTCTAGCCATTTCACCTGCGAGTGTACTGCCTTCTTAATAAAATCATTCTTATTTAATAATAATACCTTCTAGATAAAACAACATTTACTCATAGATCCAGCATAAGCATCATATATGCTAAAAAAAGGAAGTAGTATATATAAGTTCCATTTTTAAAACCATCCAGTACAAATATCATACCAATCACCGAAATAAATAATAAATCACCCAATATAAACAAAACATCACATCCCAAACCACCACTCCACCACAACATACACTGTCTAGCCATAGTGATCGTTTTAACCTCACGATCGGGAGTTTGCAACGGTACCGTACCACCCGTAGGATATGCCTTCCTACGAACACCCATCACTCCGCCGAAGTGGATAATCACTGCGCAGTATAAACATCTAACATCACTCTGCCGAAGTAGATAAACATCACTCCACCAAAGCGGATAACATCACTCCGCCAAAGCGGATAAACATCACTCCGCCGAAGCGGATCAATATCACTCAATAATATCGTCTAATCAACATCGTCAAATCACCACATAATTTTTAAAAGCATCTAATTCAAATACAACCATTTTTTTATTATGTATATATATACAAATAATTTGGCAAGAAGACAGTACACTCACCTCGTTTCTGGTGCTACAAAAATCTCATTGTCCAAAACTTATCGAGGTGTTGGCGTCTGCGAACCTAAAAATGATAGGGCCTAAGTTAATATTTTATGTAAAATCACCTAGTCATGTAAGGCAGGCCCTAAGTTCCGCATTTTTCCATTCCTCATATTTTATCTATGAGATTTGTTATTATTCTAATAATTTCGTTCTGTTATTTATTACATAAGAAATCTCGTAATATGAACGATCCCAATTTATTACTCTGGTTACAAAGATTTTTAGGCTAAGATTGAATTTAACAAAGTTAGAATAAATTTAATGGCAAACGAGATCCTTTCCGAGTTGTTCACGGGCCGCGAAAAGTATTTTCATTTGAATTTGAATTTTTTCTTTTGTTGGGGTCAGTTGTGCAATTTCCCCCTTTCTCTTTCTCTTTTTTTTTTTTTTTGGTTCTTCTCCAGACCCGACGTCCGGTCTCTCTTTCTCTCTCTCTACGGTTGCCGACCGCCGGTGGCTTCTCCCTCCTTGTCGATTCCCTTGTCGACCCTGCACCACCCACGACGTCCATCAGACACCACCTCTAGCCACCTCACCAGCTCACCGCATACCCAACAGGTCATTGTTCACACACCTATACACGCTGCGACACACACACACACACCCCATGCATGCAACCACACATGCATGTCAGTGCCAACGGCACGCCACGGGACCAACGACCCCTGCTGACGGCGGCATACACACATAGCGGCACACCGCAGCCGCAACCAACTCACTCCACTGCCACCGCCATTGATCACCCTCTATCTCTCTCTTTCCGTCTCGGTTTTTTTTTTTTTTTTTTTTTTTTTTTTTTTTTTTTTTTTTTTTTTTTTTTTTTTCGGTTGCTGGGTTCTCGTCGACACAACACACACACGCACACACCCTAACTAGAAAATCAGAACACACACACACAAACTCACATGCTGTTGGAAGAAGAAAACCGAGCACAACCCACACCGCCGGAATTTTACCGACCCAACTGGTCATGCTCAGGCATGCACACACCTATCAATTAATTAGAGGAATTTCACATAAATACTCACCAGCCCGATGATCGTCGATGGTTGGACGGCGATTAGCAACTCCCGCTCACCGGCGACGCTAAAATGCGCACTGCCACTCCGTCTCCTGGAACCGTCTACGTTGTCCACACGACCACGCATGCCCCTACCAGCCACGACCATGCTGCCAGAGGAACGCCGATTCAAGAAAAATCGACGACCCCTCCACTCCGGTTCTCTCTCTCTCTCTAGAATTTCTCGAGTTTTTTCTCCGATTTCCTCACTTCTTTGCATGTAGGAGGGTTTTTATTGCACGATCTTTGTGATTAAACTGATCCTGAGCTCGCTACGTCGCCCCTCGATCGCCCCCTCCTCTAGCCGGTGGATCGTCCGTCAGTTTACAGTGTGTGTGTGTATATATATATATATATATATATTAAAAAAAGTTAAATTACACTTTCCTCCCTTCAATTTCTTTAGGTTCCTTATTTTAGTAAATTTCAATTTTAAAAGTTTCAAAATTTATAATTTTGCCCTTAACATTTTTACTTTTGATTTCTAATTGCCAATTCAAATCTCAAGTTTAAATTTTTGTGTTTCTAAATTCTCAATTTGACCCCCAACTTTTGATTGGAGTTTTTATCAATAAAATGTTTACCCTAAAATTCCCTAATGTTCTATAATGCAACTATTTATGACGTACGTTCTACAACTTAGGTTTTACAAACTATATATCTTAATGCATATATATGTACCCTGATTCCTAATGTTGCTGCCGTCAACAAATTACCTTTTTAACGTCAAGCCAAAAATGTACCATTCAGGAAAATCACATGGAAACAAAATTAAAATCCATGTATACACGTTTGAAATGCCAAAAAAAAAAATACATTTGAAATGTCCTATATTGATGTCGTAATCCAACACAATATGACTCACATGATTTATTTGTCTACGAATGTCCACGAACCATCTTAATTGGTTGTAAACTGCCGAATAGTTTCCAAAAATGTTATTTTGATCCTTCTCAACTCCAATCTAAGCATTAGAATGCGCAATTTCTAAACCATATTGTTTTCGAAATATTTCCAAAACGTCAATAGGTCTAGTCTTCGAATTTGCACGTATATCATCAACCAAACAACTTAAGACAATATTTGAGCTCATCTTGTTATTCTTGTTTGTTTGGAAAGCAACACCACATGTATGCTTAGTAACCAAATTCTAAATGTAGAAAAACTCATTTTCACTATTTACGCGACTATGAACAAACCCTGGACACCTCTTTGACTTTCATAATGAACATATTGACGTTACACATATCTTGTCATTCTTCAAGTAATGAAAGTGGAACCCCACTTCAGTTGAAATATTTTTAAGCATTGTGCGAAACTCACTCGTCCCACCTCTAAAACTTTTGCCCCACTTCCTGAATGTTATTAGCCCATTGAGTAGACAATACTAGTTTGTTATTATTATTATCATTTTTTTTTTTTGAAGCATGTTGTCATAACTTCCTATATAATCCATTTCGCTATCGTAGTTGGAACTGTCAAGATTGGTCATTGGAATAATAGCATTGTTCGAGGTCCCATTTGACACACTGAAATCATTCACACTCTTATTCACGCATACCTCCAAGACTCAATATTCATGTGTACAACCAACAATAACATTTCTTAAAAATCGTTCTGGTTAGCTAGTAAACAATTTGGATGCCCAGGTAACTAACACAATATGTCAAATCTACCATTTGAAACATTCGGCCATTTGGTAACGATTGTACTAACAACCCAATTGTGCTTCCGTTTTTAACCCTCACGACACTTGCACAACATAGCACTGGTGCTTGACATTCTGATGAAAAACACAAACATAAAAACATAATATTAAATTAATGTAATACTTGTTATTCTATCCGCCGTGTTAGATTTCTATATGTTAAAAATAACATGCATTAATTTAACACTTACAAAAAATAGTTTGTCATTCTGCTTATATTTCATGGCACCAATTTAGTTTCCCTTATCTTGAATGCAACATGAAAAAAATCATTTCAATGTAATCATGTTAACAATAACATAACTTGCATTTAATGTACCATAACTTTGTTCATTACAACCACCAAAAAATGCTAACTAATTTGATGTTGAATATAACACAGAAACACAATAAACATGTAAAACAAAATACAACATTATCAATGTTGAATACAACATCATAATTCTTTATCTTTCCTTGGTCTTGTATCCAATAAAATACGACTGTTTTACGCGTGTTAAATGTAATATGACACAAGTCTTCTATTATCAAATCTAGAAACTCAGTCATGTTTCAAACATATACAAACCTTTTATAACTAAAAATCCATAAATGTCCTAATGAAAATCAACGTTCCAAACTTAAACAATCCTAATTTCTTCTGAAAGCAAACTATCACACACACACAAAAAAAAAAAAATATCATTACTTACATGAACACTATGACTTTCGTCCCAAAAAACAACCAATGGAATGTCGAAAACTATAATTCTTAAAAGAAGCATTCAACATACAAATGCTTTGGAATACATGTTTTGTGAACAAATTTTGAAATTTGAAGCATAATCTAAAACAAAAATTCTTTGGACTATCAATTCATATATTTAATGGGCATATTTGTCATACAAAATTCAAAAAAAAAAATAAAAAAATAGGGTTATTTTGTTTAAATGGTCAAGTTAATGGGATTATTTGGTTTATTTGTATGTCATAAGTATCGAATGAAAATTTGTGCCCTAAAATAAGTCCAGGTAATTATTTTTCCTTAAATAAACTTACTTAGAAGGCTTAAGGACATGCATTTAGACCGTTGAACTTGAACACTATATTTTGTTGATTTCAATTTGAATACAATATATTTTATGTTGATTTTTAATATAACATTATTAATTTCACCTTGAATACAATGTTTTTGTGCTGATTTCTTACATATTCAATACTAAAATCAAGTAGATGTCGTAGTTGAAATTAAAGATTCAAAGAATAGGTTAAAAATCAAGCACAAAACACCATATCCACATCAAAATCAACAGAATTGCGTTGAAATTCAACTGAACCACCATATTCAAAGTTAAAATTTATATTGAAAAATAACTCAAAAATTACAAACATAAATTCCAAAAATGAAAGGATCATGAATATATATTTGAGATTTTTATTATATAAACCCTAGGAGATGTACAACTCATAAAATGAATCCCTCAACTAGTTGAATAATTTTTTTAGACCTTAGAAAATAGTCCCTAACATTTGCCTCCCTATTGATGTTGTATTTACAAACCACAGCCATTGAGTTTTATTCACGGTCATTATTTATGGAAAAGGTAAAATTTCCAAAACATCAAACCCAATCACATAGAAAGGGTTGTTGTGGTCAAATTCCAGACTTAAGAAGTGAACAAAAAACATCAAATTAAAATTCACAAAATCCTCTTCCTAATGAGATAATTTTCGAATTTTTTGGACAAGAAATAAAAAATAATGAATTTTCATATCAGTATCAAACCAGTTACTGCAAAAATACGTTCAGTATTTTCGAATATTCACCAAACCTAATACACAAAAAATCAAATGAAATATGAACAGATTTGGGAAAAATATTCAAAAATAAAAATCAAACCAAAACTCCAAAAAAAAAAAAAAATTGGAAAAAATCGATATGAACAAAATCAAACAAAAGGGGATATTCATAAATGAAAAATCAAAACAAATCTAGCCCCTATATGAACATTCACTAAAAAACACCCCCCAGTACATTGAAAACTCACTTCGTATAAAACATTAATCAAACCAAACCTAATAAAAAAACTTCATATGAACGTTCACCAAAATCAAAACCTGAATAAGATCAATGAAAAACGATTGGTGTGGACATTTTTTCCACCAACACATGTAAACATTCATAAAAACACAAAAACGGAAACACAAATCAATAAATACACAATTGGTATGAATATTCTACATTCCACGCCAAGACAATTGGTTTGAATGTTTATTGAACCGCAACGATATATTCACCCTACCCCATTGATTCACAGAGAAAATCAGCCAAAAAAATTAATCATAATGAACAGAAACCCCCAAATTCCCCCAAAAATCAGAAATCACATGAACATCACACCTGGGAAGTTTCACCTCTCTTTGAATCGTCTCGACGTTCGTCAAAATCGGCGTCTCGTCGTTCAGAGAAATCATCATTGAAATCGGTGGCGGCGTTCGGCGAAATCGTCGTCGAAATTAGCGGCGTCGTTCGTCGAAATCGGCGGCGTCGACGAGAAAGGAAGAGAACGATGAAGGTGATGAGCACGGTAACCAAACCTGAAGGAGACCAACGGCGGCAATGTGTCGTCATCGGATGAACACAGGAGAGAGACAGAGGACGGCGGCTTAACAAGGGTCGAATTCCTCAAAATGAATGTGGAATTAGGGTTTTCCTTACCCCTATATATAAGGGGTAAATATGTCCATTCATGTTCATGAAATGATTAAAAAAGAACTACGTTTTGTTAGAGATTTAAATAATAACCTCACTTCTATAATGGTTTGTTGAGGAGAGAAAATATGGAATTTGGTCTAAAGAATAAAAATCCGTATATATTTTGTTTTGTTCATTCAATTTTTAATGCTCAAACAAATGATTTTTTTTTTTTATTTTTTTTATTTTTATATAATGACATCATTACATGCACGACAACACTTTTTTTGGGTACACACACACACACACACACACATATATATATATATATATATATATATATATATTTTAAATTAATGCAAAAGTTGACTTTCAAACAAAAATACAGCGAAATGATAGACCATGTGCATTAAGATTAAAAAAAAATGGGATAGTTGAAAACTAATAGCAAAATAAAAAATGTAATGAACATTATTTTTTGGGCAAAATAATTTGACCCCAAGGTCATCTTTGATCGGTTGGAATCAATGTGGAATGAAATTACCATGAGTGGAACGATACTTATTTCATCGGAATGAATTTTTTTCTCAAAAACGAAACACCAAAAATTATAAAGAGATAAATAATTAGAAATATATTTTTCTAGAGACCGCAAACAAATTGATGGTCAAAAAAGAAAGAAAATGTGTCTAGATGTAAAAATTTTAAGAGGAAAAAAATATTAAATATAAAAATTATATATACAAATAACTAATACATTATTGATATGGAAAGAGTGAAAGTAGAGATTATAAAAATGTGATAGAGAGTGCAAGCTGAGATTATAAATTTTAAAAATATGAGTATTTAGAGAGAAAAAAAAAAAAAAAAAAAAGAAGATAAAAATATAGTTTAGTTTATAATTCTAGGAGAGAGAGAAAATGAGGAATGAAAACCGAAAGGGGATCACTAACTTTTAATATGCAGATTTTTACCATAATCAATATATAGATGATTTCATATAATTTTTGGGGTAAGTTCTGGGGAGAAATTACAGTTTGAATTACACTACAAATCTTCTATTTGGTATATTTGTAAAAGAGTTTGAACTTAAAATTGATATAAATGAGGTATTATGAAAATTTTATTGGGTAATCATTCCAGCAATCAAACAATGGAATTGAATGGCAAATCTATTTCATTCTTTTTCCCATTCTATTTCACATCAATTCCATTCCATTCAACCAAATGAACCATAACGACTTGTTTGGCACATGAGATTTAACAAGGGATCTAAATAGTCATGGGAATGACCATTTCATTCCTATATTTGGTACATGGGATAAATTTCATTCTCATTATCAAGGATTTTTTAATCCCACAAAATATGTGATTAACTAGTCCCAAACTAAATTTGATATTAATTAATCTCAATTACATGGAATTACGTATTCCTTCATCGATCAAAAATCACAACCAAACACTAAGCAAACATTGGAATATAAATAAAATTTAATTAGTCTTTGCCCTTTAAAATTTTAATTAAATTACTATTTTACCATTTGAATTTCTATCACATATATCCTCTTCATTTTATTTTTTTTACACTTCCCCTCCCCCTCTCCCCCCCCCCCTTCTCTCTCAACACTAACCCCGCCAAACCTCCGCCGGTAACACCACTGCTTACTTCCAGCACTCCCCTCACCCCCTATCGTCCAAAGCCTCCTTTTTCGTTTTCTTCTTCTTCTTCTTCCTCTTTCTCTTCTCTCTCTCTCTCTCTCTCTCTCTCTTATATATATATATATATATATATATATATATATATATATATACACACACTTCTTATTTGGAATTTCATTTGGTTTATATTTGAATATTCACTATTTTAAAAAAAAAATTATATGTTTTCTAACTGGAGACTTTATTGTATATATGTATTTCAATTCTAATTTATACACAACACTAACCAAACGAATGTAAGTGATCATTCTAATACCGTATCTAATCACTAAACATTTGAATGGTAATAACCATTCTATTTTTTATCATATTAATTCTAATCATATTATTATTTCATTCCATTTCATTCCACTCTAACGCACCAAACGGAGCGTAAATATTTTGCACATGTACTTAAAAAAAAATAAAAAAATCAGCAACCGTTCACTCAATTTCTAATTAGAGATCAACAACATTAGCTGCCTTGAACCAACCACAACCCCATAAAAGATATATGTTTTGTTTTTGGGAAATCTCATGTTTGGGCTTCTCAAAATGGAGCAGTAGACGTCCGGCGAAGAGGTTGCTTTTTAGGAAGTTGAATATATGCAGCTATGCATAGCTGCCCAAAAACACAAAAAAATAAAATAAATAAATAATAGGAAAAAAAAATTGCTCGCATAAATTATTAATTAACCTGGTACTTGTACTTGAATAAGTAACATTAATTCAAGTGAATTACCTGTTCTTGTTGGTGCTTGAGTCTGGCATTCTCTTCCGTCAAATGAGCAATTTCTATCTCCAACTCATTTGTGTAAGCCTGCAATAAGCACCCGAATGGTGGGGGAAAAAAAAGGGTTAATATTAGGGAATTAGAGAAGAAAATAATTAAGTTAAATTGCGCAAAAAATTCTTTCTCGTACACACAAACACACACAAATCCAACAAAGCGAAAATCCTATGCTGTAGATTGCATTATTTTTGTAAGAATAACTGAGACAGAATGTTAAAACCACACGACTGAGACGGAATGTTAAAACCACATGAGAAATTTATATTGATTTATGAGAAAGATATATATATATATATAAGAAGTCTAAATATAGGAGGTGACTAAGATAACTCTGGTAGGGTTAGGATTTGATTTTACTAGTGAGATAGAGTTTAACATAGTGAAACAAAACTCATATACATATATTATCATCCCTTTTTAAATTCAAGACAATAAATGAACTTGAGTTTAAAAATAAGAGTATGACACTTGGTATGTAAGGGTTTTTACTTCTATCCTCATAAAAACTAAAACATGCACAGGAACATAGGAAAGACCAGAAATCTTATATACTTATTTATGTGTGTGTATATAAATATATATTTTTGTCTGTGTATCTTCTTCTTTTTTTAATGAAAAACGATAAAACAAACATAAATTCTCAGCAAACGTCGCCTAAGTTCGTACTATAGTATAGAAAAGTGGAGATAAAAAAAGAGAGTCACGTTCCTGCTTTCTAGCCCTTGACCTAGCAGCAGACTCACGGTTCTTGATCATACGCTTGTGCCGCCGCTCCACGGAGTTGTTCTCAGATTCCGGCCACCTTTTCCTCCCATTAGACCCCATGCCGGCAGGCGGGTGAGGCTCCAAGGCATCGAACGGCATGCCGGCGAGATAACCCATGTCTGAAACGTGCTGCGGTTGCTGAATCAAGCCTTGGTGGTCCGCTTTCAAGGTCAGTGCGGTGGAAGCCGGAGAAACGTAGCCGGCGGGGACGGTGTTTGGAGGGTTTTTGGGGATGGGTCCGGCCAGAAAGTCCTGGAAGATCGTGCCGCGGAGGTTGATGTCTTTCCAGACATCTTCCATGGCGCTTGGAGGAGTCTACAGATGAAGAATGTAATAAGAATTAATGGAGTTCGTTGGGGGAGGTGAAAGATGATGTTATAAATGATTTTGGAGGAGAAGAAGAAGATGGGACATTACTGGGTGCTTTTTCATCTTAATTTTTTTGTTGTTTTTTTCTTCAGCTGATACCACCTTTTTGGAGATGAAAAAGTTGGAGGGAGGGGTGGGGGTCACTCGGTTGTCTTCATTCCGACAAGAGTTTCCTAAGACAATTTTGTTGTTGTAAAAGCAAAATAAATAAATAAATAAATAAAACAGACAAAAACTTACACATTAGGCTAGATATATTTTTTGAAATGAAATAGAATGACAATAGAATTGAAATTATTACGATATTGGAATAAAATGGTCAATACCATTTTTATGTTTAGTGACAAAAGATATTAGAAAAAATTACTAGGTAATCTCAATTTAAATATGAAATTACCAATTGATTCCAACTGTTTGAAAATTAATTAAACATTTCTAGTGTACAAAATTTTCAAACCATCTAATCCCAAATTTAAAAAACGCGAAAATTACATGACAAATTTGCCCTTGCAAGATTCGCAGGATTGGTATCTTCTATATTTAACGGTTTCACAACAAAATTATTTTATTAAAATCAAAATAACTATTGTTGTACACATTTTTTTTTACGATCTAATTATATATTTAGATTCATCTAAATAAGATTATCAAAAATATCACATTCATTATTTATTTTTTTATTAGTTTCAGATTTGTACATTCATGTTACATTCAATATGGTACTTTCAGAATTTTTAATTTTCAAATTTATGTTACATTTAACACGGTCTTATACATTATTAAAACACAATTGAGTGTATATTTAACATCCAAAACACATTTATCTGTAAGTCGTGTTGTATTCAACACGTTCATATAATTTGCGTTATTATCAATATTAATTGATGTTATTTTTATTGCATTAAATGTTATATTTAACACTCAAATGGTACACAGATTGTAGTGATATTATATATAACATTAATATCACAGTTAATGCTATATATAACATTCACAAGCATTCTAATACAAAACTCCAAAAAAAGTTAATATTTCATTTTAAAGATCATATTATAGATTATTATAGTGTAAAAAAATCATTGAACAATAATCACAAATGGGAGAAATTGTAGGTTTTCTTTTCAATTTTATCGGTAGTTTATTACCATATTCTGTTCTGCATTTTTAAGGGTGTCAACGTGTATGGAAGGTTGTTGATCCTAAGATTTTGATGAACAATTAAGTATTAATGTTTTGATGGAACTAATGTTTAATTAAGTGTTTCAGTGATTTAAAGTTCCAGTAATGAAGACGTCAAATTAAATGGATGAGAAATGAAGATGTCAAGATGATGAAGAACAATTAAGAGTTTGAAGAAATTAGGAAAAACAATTCAGGTGAATCTTAACTCTTTATATTCCATTTAGGAACACACACATGGCACAAAATGTATTTTATCTTTTATGTGTGTTTTGATTAAGTTAAATTATTTGCTCTTATGTGAAATAAGAAGAAATAATTTTAAATGACTAAAATAGAATATAAGAATATTAGTGGAGCTAATCAAGAGAAGAAAATAGTTAAGGGGGCGAAATCATAAAGGAAAATAAGTTAAAAACGTATTTAGAGAAGAGATCCAGTGACAGCAGTTGACTGGTAAGTCGACCGGATATAGAAGCTGTAACATCCTATATCTCTAAGTCAACTGACAGGTCGACCGACCAAAAAGGCTGAACTCTCTGAATCAACAAGTCGACCGGTGAAGTAGTGTTGAACTCTCTGAATCTGTGAGTCGACCGGGCAGTTAACCTATGCACGCAGCGGCAATAACTTGGTTGCAACATAAGTTGGGCAGTCGATCAAACGCGCTGTTTCAGGATACAATTTGATCCGAGATTATATCTAAAAGTAACCATTGTTTGTTGGAATTTGAAAGAGATTTGTGGGATATTATCTATATTTATGATATGGTTCATATATTAATTAAATCCTATTAATATGGTTCATTAAATATTAATTTTTCTCAATTTGGTACTTGAAATAGATTCTATACTTATTGAGAAATACTTTGGGGGTTTAATTGAGAGATCTGAAATATGTTTTTAAGTAGAATTGAACCTAAATGAAGTCCTTATGATATAAGAGGTCTACAAGAGTTTTTAATTATCATAACACATGTAAACTAGCCGTTAAAATGTTGGTTACATATTCCTTTAAATAGACCTGCGAATTTTTATTTTAGGACTAATCATTCGTCGAGAGAGAGATAAAAGAGTTTATATAATTTGTGAGCTTTTATAAGAGTTATCATTCTATGATATTGTGAGTTTTTCTAAGAGTAATTTTGAGAATCAATTGCGATCATTTTTTGCTGATATCGAATTTGAAGCTATATTGTTCTAATAATTATTTCTGTGGATTTCGGGTGAGATCTTTCCATATTGCTTATTATTTGTTTATTATTCTATATTTAAAAATTGATCTTAGAAATTGTTTCTGATTTTTGAAAAAAATATTTTTTACAAACAATTTCTTGAATCTGATTATGTGCTCCAATTTGCTACCCATATATTGTTGAAATCAGATTTTTGTATCTCACGTATTTCTATCACTAGTTGGGATATTAATTGAGTTAGTGTTTATCTAGAATGGTAGAAGTTTCGAGTGAGATTTACTTCTTATCAATTTTTGTATTAGTGAGTTGTGACGGATTAAATACTGTTAGGAGTATTTAATTAGGGGTAGCTAGATTTCTGTCTCTTCTTGTAAAGAGATTGAGGAAGTGATTCTTCCTGGATAGGAATTGCGTTATGAGTGATTTGTAAAGGTTCCATCCTTACCCGTGAAAAGGATAGTTGGAGTGTTTTGAAAGGTTTTGATTATTGTGCCTTAGTGTTAAAAAGAATTAGGTTATTCTTTAACCTGTAAAAAATAGAGGTTCTTCCTTAACTTGAGAAAAGGATATTGTAAAGGTTAATTCTGAGCCTGTAAAATAATCAGTGTGCGGGTTTGATTCCTACCTTTAAAAGAATCTTGGTTTTAGTGGGTGCGACCTTTGTGGAGCTCGAGGGACTATATTAGCCAAGAGTAACTTGGTGAACCAGTATAAATCTTTTGTGTGCTGCTATATTTATTTTGCTATTTTTTCTATTTGAGTGTGCACTTAGTTGATTATATTATTCCACTGTATTATAAAGACAATAATTAATTTAGACTTAAAATTAATTATTTGATTTATTGAATTTTATTCTGATAATTTTTTTAATTACCCAATTCACCTCCCTTCTTAGGTATTCTACTGGGCCAACAATTGGCATCAGAAATGGTTTAGCTCAAATTCTTTTGCTAACAAAGATCGCGTGACACACATAGTAGGCACACTAGTTGAAGGGCAGTCTATGCACCGACCACCCTTATTTGTAGGTGAAAGTTACTCGTTTTGGAAAGACATAATGATAGTCTTTCTTTAGGCTACAAATTATAACGTGTGGCTAACAATCGAGGATGGTCTATTCATTCCAATGGAAAACGGAGTTGAGAAGAAGAAGGAATAACTCACTGCTTCCGATAAGTAGAAACTTTCCATTAACTCTCAAGCTATCAATATTCTCTTTTGTTCTTTAAATGCTAATGAGTATTGTAGAGTTTTAGGTTGCAAATCCGTAAAGGAGATGTGGGATAAGCTATAAGTCACCCACGAAGGGACAAGTCAAGTGAAACAGTCAAAAATCAATGCACTTATTAGAAAATTTGAGCTGTTCAGGATGAAGGAGAATGAATCGATTCATAAGATGTACACTCGCTTCAACAATATATGTAACAGTATGAGTCAACTCAGAAAACCATATTCTATGGAGGATAGAGTACGAAAGGTCCTAAGGTCCTTGACAAAAATATGGGAGTCAAAGGTGACGGCAATCGAAGAAGCCAAGGATCTTGGCAAATATGATATTAATGATCTCATTGGAAATTTGATGACTCATAAATTGGTAATTAAAGGTTATGAGGATGATACCAGAAATGACAAGAATAAATCCTTAATGCTAAAAGTTCAAAAAATTGAAGAAGATGATGACAGTGATGATGAAAGTCTTGATAGTGAGCAAGAGAAGAATATATCACTTCTTACAAACAACTTTAGAAGAATGACTCGGCGCACATTCCGTGGAAAAAATAAATCTCAACATGTCTAAAGTGGAATGCTACAACTATCGTAAAATTGAACATTTTCCAAATGATTGTCCCGAACCGAAGAAGGATAAAGAAAATGAGAAGAAGAAGAAGAAAGAAAATAAGAAAGCAAAAAAGAATAATAAAAAATCAATGAAAGCTACTTGGGATGATACCGATTCAAGTAGCTCGGAAGAATCAGATAGTGAGGATACATCCATGCTTGCATTGATGGCCACTGGTTGTGAGGTAACCGATTGTTCCAAATTCTTGTCCTTTAAATTTTGATGAATTATTTGATGTTTATCAAGAACTTTCACATGATTATAAAACCAGTGTTCTAAAATAAATGTCCTTCAAAGTACAATTAACGCATTAAACGAGCAAGCGGTGGATTATGAATCTGAAAACAATGAGATGAAATCTAAATTGATGAATTTGCAATCAATTGTTCTTAAATGCACTGGCGGTGAAAATAATTTGAAAATGCTTTTGGAAAGTTCACGTGAAGTTTTTGATAAAGTCGGTATTGGATTTCAGAAAAACCTTAAACAAAAATGCTTTCATAAATTCTTTTCTGAAACTAAGGATCTTGTGAAATATTTTAAATGTAACATTGTGGGGTATGCTATTCATAAATGTTTTACTAAAATATCCAACTGTACACAAGTTTGGGTTCCAAAAGGAACTAAAATTGTCCCGACTAACAAGATCGGGCCCACGTAGGTTGGGTACCACTTAGGAACTATTTGAGGTGCTCCTTGTAGGTTATTCTAAAAGTATCAATAAGTAAAGACGAATGGTTCTTGGATAGTGATTGTTCTCAACACATGACGGGAGATAAAGGAAAATTTATATCTTTGACACCTAAAGATAGAGGTCATGTGACTTTCGGAGACAACGCAAAGGGTAAAATTATCGGTATAGGTAATATCGGTAATGGTACTACTATGATCAAAGATGTGTTACTAGTTGATGGACTTAAACATAATTTACTTAGTATTAGTCAACTATGTGATAAGGACTATAATGTTATATTTGATCATGATAGATGCATCATTAAGAATAGTCATGATTGTAGTATCTTGCTAATTGCATCACATTTTGAGAATGTGTATACTTGCTCTTTTGATGATTTTAATTCTCAAAATTTATTTTGTTTGAATGCTTTATCTGAAAATAATTGGTTATGGCATAGAAGACTTGGGTATGCTAATATGGAGTTAATTTTTAACTTATCTAAGAAGAGTCTTGTACGTGGCCTACTTGATTTGAAATATGTGAAGGATAAAGTATGTGATGCATGTCAATTAGGCAAGTAAGTTAAATCATCATTTAAGAAAAAGATGCACACGTCCACGTCTAGATGTCTTGAATTATTACATTTTGATTTATTTGGGCCTAACTCTGTTGCTAGTTTTGGTGGTAAGTTTTATGTGTTTGTCATAATTGATGATTATTTTAGACTTACCTAGGTATATTTTCTTACTAAGAAAAGTGAGGTTGCTTTAGTTCTTGCTAAATTTTGTAAACGTGTTTAAAATGAGAAACAATGCTCTATTATTAACATTCGTAGTGACAAAGGAAGAGAATTTAAGAATGATGAAGTGATAAATTATTGTGATGAGCATGGTTATGCTCATAATTTTTTTGCACCAAGATTACCGCAACAAAATGGTGTAGTGAAAAGAAAGAACAGAACGCTTCAAGAGATGGCCAGAACAATGTTAAATGAAAATCGCTTACCAACCTACTTCTGGGTTGAAGCAGTAAGTACCGCTTGTCACATGATAAACCGAGTATCAATTTGTACAGGGTTTAACAAAACTCCATATGAAATCTAAAATGGTAAGACTCCTAATATTTCCTATTTTAAAGTCTTTGGATACAAATGTTATATTTTGAATGATAAGGATAATCTTGATAAATTTGATGCTAAATCTGATTATGGAATTTTCCTTGGATGTGTTACTAACAGTAAGGTTTATAGAGTTTATAATAAACGAACTTTAGTAGTAGAAGAAACAATGTATGTTGTTTTTGAGGAAGCTGATCCATTCTTGTCGAGAAAGGTTTTGGATGATGATGATGCAAGTATCTTAAATAACCAAAATCAAGATAATGATGTACCAAATGAGTCTCAACAAGAAGAGGAACCTAAGGAGAAGGACTCGACTTTACCAAGATCTATAAAGAAAGTACTAAGGCATTCAATTAAAGAAATCATCGGTAATTTCGAAAAAAGTGTAAGTATTCGATTTTCTCTTATGAATATAATTAATCTTGCTTTCTTATCTCAAATTGAGCCTAAAAATATAAATGAGCCGTTAATTGATGAATCTTGAATTTTCGCAATGCAAGATGAATTAGTTCAATTTGAGCGGAACAAAGTGTGATATCTTGTTCTAATATCGAATTTTTATCCAGTTATTAGTACTAAATGAGTATTTAGAAATAAAAATGATGAATCTGGTATGGTAATTAGAAACAAAGCAAGATTAGTAGCACATGGCTATAATCAAGAGGAAGGAATTGATTATGATGAAACATATGCTCTTATTGCAAGACTAGAGGCAATTAAAATGCTACTCGCCTTTGCATGTTCACGTAATTTTAAGGTATATCAAATGGATGTAAATAGTGTATTTCTAAATGGCTTTCTAACTGAAGACGTTTATGTGGAACAACCCCCGGGATTTGAAAGTGATAAGTTTTTCGATCACGTATTTAAACTTCGCAAGGTTTTGTACAGGCTCAAACAAACTCCGAGAGCTTGGTATGAGAGACTTAGCCGATATTTGATCAAAAATTATTTTTGAAGGGGTATTTGTGATATTATACTATTTTAAAAGCAAAATGATTCTGATATCCTATTAGTACAAGTATATGTTGATGATATCATTTTTGGATCTACTAATGAGGAACTTTGCCAAGAGTTTGCTAAAATAATGCAGATTGAATTTGAAATGAGCATAATGGGAGAGCTAAATTTCTTTCTCGGATTGCAAATTAAGCAAACTAAAAAAGGGATATTTATAAATCAAGCTAAATACACCAAGCAGCTACTAAAGAAATATGGCTTGGAATACGCTAAAGAGTACAAAACGCCCATGACAACAGTTACAAAAATAGAAAAAGATGATACGGGCAAAAGCGTTAATGAAAAAATATATCGAGGTATGATTGGTAGACTGTTGTATTTAATTGTTAGTAGACCTGACATTATGTATAGTGTTTGTCTTTGTGCTAGATTTTAGTCTTGTTCTAAAGAATTGCACTTGACTGCGGTTAAGCGAATTTTTCGTTATTTAAAGGGGACGACTGACATAGGATTATGGTATCCTAGGGGGAGTGATTTTAAATTGGTAAGTTACTCTGATGCTAACTTTGTCGGTTGCAAAGTTGAGCGAAAAAGAACAAGTGGATCATGTCATTTGTTGGGACATGCTTTGGTTTCTTGGTCAAGCAAGAAACAGAATTCGATAGCCTTATCCACTACTAAGGCTGAATACATGGTAGCTGGTAACTTTTGTGCTCAAATTTTATATATTAAGCAACAATTAAATGGCTTTGGAGTTTATATGGAGGAGGTCCCGATCTTTTGTGATAATAAAAATACTATATGTCAAAGTAAGAATCCTACACAGCACTCACGAACTAAACACATAGAGATTAGACATCATTTTATTCGTGATCACATTCAGAAAAGGGATATTGTTATTGAGTATATTGATACCTCTGACCAGCTTGCTGATGTTTTTACCAAACCACTAGCGAAAGAACAGTTTGTGAAAATCATTCGCGGTTTGGGTATGGCTAGGCATAATGATGTTTGCCGAGATTGAGTTACTTGTATTGGTTCTCCCTCCCTAAATTTTGTTTTTGAAGATGACAAATGAGGAGAAATTAGATGATGCTTTATTAATTGGGAGAATTAGTTAATGTGTGATTAAGGGGGTGTATGTTCAAAATAGTACTTTAATTGAGTATTTTAACTTTGTGCATTATTGAAATCTTCATTATGATGCTTTAATGAGTTAAAGAACTTGTCCTCGAATTCAGGGAGAGTGTGGTTATATTTTAATTTGAAGAAAACATTAAAGTTAATTGTCATCATAAAAAGAGAGGAGATTTTGATGAACAATTAAGTATTGATGTTTTGATAGAACTAATGTTTAATTAAGTGTTTCAGTGATTTAAAATTCCAGTAATGAAGACGTCAAATTAAATGGATGAGAAATGAAGATGTCAATATGATGAAGAAGAATTAAGAGTTTGAAGAAATTAGGGAAAACAACCCAGGTGAATCTTAACTCTTAATATCCCATTTAGTAACATACATATGGCACAAAATGTATTTTATCTTTTATGTGTGTTTTGATTAAGTTAAATTATTTGCTCCTATATGAAATAAGAAGAAATAATTTTGAATGGTTAAAATAGAACATAAGAATATTAGTGGAGCTAATCAAGAAAAGAAAATGGTTAAAGGAGAGAAATCGTAAAAAAAAATAAGTTAAAAACGTATTCAGAGAAGAGATCCAATGACAGCAATTGACTAGTGAGTCGACCGGACATAGAAACTATAACATCCTGTATTTCTAAGTCAACCGACAGGTCGATCGGTCAAGAAGGCTGAACTCTGTAAATCAACAAGTTGACCGATAGGTCGACCGGTGAAATAGTGCTAAACTCTCTGAATCAGTGAGTCGACCGGGCGGACGACCTATGCACACAGCAGCGATAGCTTGGCTGCAACCTGAGTTGGGTAGTCGACTGGGCAGTCAACCGAACGTGTTGTTTCAGGATATAGTTTGATTCGAGATTATATCCAAAAGTAGTCGTTTTTTGTTGGGATTTGAGAGAGATTTGTGGGATATTATCTATATTTACGATATGGTTCATATACTAATTAAATCCTATTAATATGGTTCATTAAATATTAATGTTTCTCAATTTGGTACTTAAAATAGATTATATACTTATTGAGAAATACTTTGGGGGTTTAATTAAGAGATATGAAATATATTTTTAAGTGGAATTGAAACTAAATAAAGTCCTTATGATATAAGGGGTCTACAAGAGCTTTTAATTATCATAACACATGTAAACTAGCCGTTAGAAGGTTGATTACATATTCCTTTAAATAGACTTGCGAATTTTTATTTTAGGACTAATCATTCATTGAGAGAGCTAAAAGAGTTTATATCAGTTGTGAGTTTTTATAAGAGTTATCATTCTACGATATTGTGAATCTTTCTAAGAGTAATTTTGAGAATCAATTGCGATCAATTTTTGCTGATACTGGATTTGAAACTACATTGTCCTAATCATTATTTCTGTGGATTCCGGGTAAAATCTTTCCATATTACTTATTATTTGTTTATTATTCTATATTTAAAAATTGATCTTAAAAATTGTTTCTGATTTTTGAAGAAAATATTTGTTACAAACAATTTTTTGAATCTGATTACGTACTCCAATTTGCTACCTATATCTTATTGAAATCAGATTTTTGTATCTCACGTATTTCTATCACTAATTGGGATATTAATTGAGTTAGTGTTTATCTGGGGTGGTAGAAGTTTCGAGTGAGATTTACTTCTAATCAATTTTTGTATTGATGAGTTGTGACGAATTAAATACTGTTGGGAGTATTTATTCAAGGGTAGCTGAGTTTCAGTCACTTCCTGTAAAGAGATTGAGGTAGTGATTCTTCTTGGATAAGAATTATGTTGTGAGTGATTTGTAAAGATTTCATCTTTACTTGTGAAAATGATAGTTGGAGTGTTTTGAAAGGTTTTGATTTTTGTGCCTTAGTGTTAAAAAGAATTAAATTATTATTTAGCCTGTAAAAAGTAAAGGTTCTTAGTTTAAGAAAATGATATTGTAAAAGTTGATTCTGAGCCTGTAAAAGAATCGATGTGCGGGTTTGGTTCCTACCTTTAAAGGGATCTTAGTTTTAGTGGGTGCGACCTCTGTGGAGCTCGGGGGACTGGATTAGCCAAGAGTAGTTGGGTGAAGCAGTATAAATCTTTTGTGTGCTGCTATATTTACTTTACTATTTTTTTTGTTTGAGTGTGCACTCAGTTGATTATATTATTCCGCTGTATTATAAAGATAATAATTACTTTAGACTTAAAATTAATTATTTGAATTATTGAATTTTATTCTAATAATTTTTTTAATTATCCAATTCACCCCCCTCTTTGGTATTCTACTAGGCCAACAAAGGTAATGATTTATTAGTAAGGGCAAATTAGTCCACGAAATGCCAGTAGGAATAATTTGTGCAAAAACAAAAAAAAAAACAATTGGGTTCATTTGGTAATTTTCACACCAATTTGAAAGTTGGTGGTAAGCGCCCCAAGATATTAAGACTTAGTTTTCCCCCTTTTTGAGGGTGCTTCTCCTTTTAAAAAGAAAAAGTCGACATAAGTGTGTTTGTTAATAAGTTTTTTTAGAAAAATCATAGGTGCACTTATCTGTTTGTTTGTTTGTGTTCTTTTTTTTTTTTTTTTTTTTTTTTTTTTAACTTTTAAAAGTCAATAGAGTAGTGCTTTTAAAAGTGAGTTTTTTTAATGGATGAAAATTTGTTTGACAAAATTACCTTTATTTTTATTTTCTTGTTACAAAATCATATTTTATTTTCTTATTTAATGTAATTTTAATTATTTATTTTAAGCATGTAATATACTAAAAAAATATTTTATAATATTTTAAAAAATATTTTATAATATTTTAAAAAAAATTATCCAGCATATAAGATATTTTCAATTATAAAAATTTATATTAATCATAGGCCTATACAAGTAAATATTTCTTTTATATATGTATTTTGTTTTCTATATTTAGTTAATACTAAGAATAAATGAATATACATATGTCTCTTTTAGTAATTTAACAGCCTCTCAATTTTTTGTACAAATATTTATCAAATGTTCATAAGAATAGTAATTCTATATGATTTCGAGTAGCATGCCTAAAGCATTGCTAAAACAGTGTTTAGCAATATCGAAAATGGAAGTGTTTGGAACACCCCACCAGATAGTCATTAATGAGGCATACTTCTCACTTTCTGTAATACGGATTTGTTTAGTTTGCCTAATCTATTTGTTATAAATATTTATCTTCTGTCCTTGATTTTTAAAAAAATGAAATAGATATTTTTTGGATTTCTATTTTTGTTCCAAACTTTTTGGTGACATAAACAAAGAAGAAAAAACAAAAATGTTGCGTGTGTTTAGTGTTTTTGTTCCCATATTTCTATTTTTATTCAACTTAAAACATAAGGAAAAAAAATGTGAATCAAATTTCATGATTCTCTCTCAAAAACTTTAGTTGCATAGTGACAAGTACAAAGAAAAATGACTCTTTTCTTAGTCACATTTTACTGTACTATACCACTATATATGCCAATTTAGGATACATTTGACTAGTGTGTCTATTTAAAAGCTAGGAATATAAACGAAAAAAATAAATAAAGAATGTTTCTGCTTTGATCCAAAACGAGTTCTAGAGTATTTTTTTAAAATCACAACTAAAACATTTTTTTTATATTTTGTTTTTCTATTCTTGCTCCAAATATCTTGAGAACAGAAAAAAATGGGAACAATTTGATCATTGACAGAAAGTACTCGAGTTACCACTGATTATCCATATATTGTGTAGAAGACTGATGGATCCTGATAGATATAGATGCTAATGCCACAGTGTTTTTTTTTCTGTTAAATTTAAATTAATATAAAAGAAAAACTAAATTTTATACTTTTAGAAGATTACATATGTAAAATTCTGAGAGAAATGGATAATTTTTTAATAGTTAAAAAAAGAGTAAAAAGAGTCTTTGATGCATTTTATATTGTAACTTCATGCTAATGGCATGTTTAGTTGAATGGAATCGGGGTGGAATGAAATCGTCATTCCACCCTCGATTCTGATTCCCATATTTGGTTGTCCAATAGAATATATATATATATATATATATATATATATATATATATATATATATATATATATATATTATGTGTATTTATGTATATGTATTAATCAGAGTCAAACTCATTTGTAATCGTCTTATTTTATTTTTAAATAATCTATTATTAAATAGATATTCAAAATTAATATCTAAAAGAGCATTTTGGAAATTTTGCTATATTTTATTATTTCATTCATTCTCTCTGTTGATGCAAAGATTTTGATGGACAATTAAGTGTTAATATTTTTGTGGAACTAACGAGTTTATTGAGTATTTCAGTGTAAAAATTTCATTATTGATGTTATCATGAATAAATTGCTAAGGATGCAAAGAGACAGACAAAGAGACGGACATTAAGAGATTGAAGATTCTGAAAAATTTGGGTGAAAACAGCTCAAGTCAATTTTTACTCTTAATGTATCCCGATTAAGATCACACATGACACAAAAATGAATTTATATTTATGAGAGTTTTTATTAGGATCCTAATTAGTTCACATATTTGTTCCAATGTAAAATTGAAAAGAAAAATTAACCTAAGCGAGATTTGTATTTAAAATTGATTAATAGTGTCAATTAAGTTAACCAAGAAAAGAAATCAGTTAAAGGGTCAAAAACGTCAAAGATTGGAGTTGAAATAAATGAAAAAAATGAGATCCAACACTGATCGGTTAACCGATGGCAAGGAGATCGGTCAACCGACGAGAAGTGGCTAAGAATTGGAAAAATATCTAAATCGATTGGTCAACCGACCAAGAGAGATCGGTCAATCGATGGATGAGAAGTGAACTATCTGAATTGATTAGTCAACCAACCAGGGCCGAAAAATAGCCTGGGGAGCATCCTGAATTAATCGGTCAACCGACCCATAGGAAATCAGTCGATCAACTGGCGTATGAAAAAGGCTTGGGCTACAACCTAAAACGATATGTTGATTGATGATGGTTTGGTCGGTCAACCGACTGTGCAATATCAAGATTTGAGGATTTCGACGATTTTATCTAAAAGTAATCGTTATTAGCCATTTTTTTGTTAATATCTTGGAGATATTCTGGGGATTTGAATATTATAGATATATCATTCATACTTATGTATCTCTATAGATATGGTACAAATATTTTAAGGATTTCTCAAATTGGTACATTCAATACTTCATATTTAGTTTTGTTTGAGATTAAGAAATATTTGAGGGACTAAATTGAAAGATTTAAAAGTTATAATTAAGTGAATTGAACCAGGATTGAGTAATATGAATATATGAGGTCTATATGAGCATTTAAATGTCATTTCTTGTGGGAACTAACCATTAGAGGGCTTGTTTAAAACCAGTATATATAGACATGCGTTTCTCACTTATGAGTTATATTATTCTATCAGGAACAAATCGGTTCCTGAGCTTTTTGAGAGCGTTATTCTTATATTATACTAAGAGTTTATTGTGAGATCATTCTTGAGAAAAGTTCTTGAGAATAAGTGCTGAGAATTTTGTTGGCACCGATCTAAGTTTTACTACAATTCAGTTTTCATTTTTTTCGGTGGTATTCTAGTGAGATTGTTCCAAACTTTTGTTCTTAATTGCTATTTGATATTATTATTACTTGCTTGGTTTCTAGATCATGGTGAAATTATTTTTGAACTTTAAATTGTATAAAAAAATATTTTAAAAACGATTTTGGTGATAATGTGATTACGTGTTCAATTGTGTACTACTCATTTATTTTATAATCAGATTTTAAATTTCTTACTTAATTCTATCACTAGTATTTATCAGGACATTAAGTAAGTTTAAATAGACTTAAGGTGGTAGAAACTCCAAGTGAGAAGAAATTTAACAATTTATTGTAATTGATGAGTTGTGTGTGGATTAGATATTGTTGGGAATATCTAATCAAGGGTAATTGGGTTTCAATCTCTTCTGGTAAAGAGATTGAGATTTGATCTTTACCTAAGGTATAAAAATATTAGGTTACTATTTTCCGTGAAAAGAGATAGGTGTTAATTCTTCCTGAATAGAATTAGTTTGTGTGATTTATAACGATTCCATCCTTATCGGTGAAAAGGATACTTGGAGTGATTTTGGTGAGGTTTGATTCTTAGCATATGTATAAAAGAATTAGGTTCATCTTTAGTCTGTTAAAAATATAGAGGTTCTTCCTTAACCTATGAAAATAGAATTGTAAAGGTTGATTCTGAGCCTGTGAAAAGAATCATTGTGTAAAGGTTTGGTTCCTACCTGTTTAAAGGAATCTTAGTTGTTTGGGTGTGACTCTTCGTAGGACTCGGAGGACTGGATTAGCCAAGAGTAGCTTGATAAACTAGTATACATTGTGGTGTCCTACATTCTTACTTTATTTTTATTTTTTTGTTTGGGTGTTCACCTAATTTAAATAACACTAATTCGTTGTCATATAGAGATAATAACTAATTTAGAATTAAATTAATTATTTAAATTTTAAGTGTTGAAAGATAAATAGTTTCTTAAATTTTTATAATTACAAATTCATCCCCCCCCCTCTCTTGGGTAAATCACTGAGCCAACACTCTCATTCCATGACAACCAAATAAGAAAATAAAATCATGATTCCATTGATAAATTCATTACATTCCTTCTCTCATTCTATTCCACTATGATTTCATCCCATCTAACCAATCGAGCCGTAAGTATTTTTTTCCTGATTGCAGTAGATGTTTAACTTCCTTTACAACATCAGCAGCTGTGACTTCATTCCCGCCAGTACACCTTGTTAGAATTTTTGGTTACTTTAATTGATTAATTAAAGTGAAACCCTTTAATTAAATTAATCGGGTTATTATTCTGTTGCATTCTTCGTCGTTTGAGGATCGACGTAGTATATTTATATGCCAAAAATAATTAAGTTTTGAATGCGATTGTAATTCTCAAATAAAACCATTTGAGATTGGTTAAAGATATAATGAATGAATTATCCCATATTACTTGGGAAGGGATAACTTGAGTTGTAAGTTGTAGTTATCCCACATTGGTTGTGGAGGAAACACTCAAACTTGTATCAACTCATAAGTTGGGAACAAAGGCAAGCTAGTAACCATCAAATATTCAAACTCGAATTGGGCCGGGTTGGGGTTCAGGCCGAGTTTGGGTCAAGTGAATTCGATTCATATTTGGATCGGGTTTGGGTTGGATCCGGGGTAGGTCAAATCTTAACACGCCAGAATAGTTTAGAGTTCAATTAAGTGACAGTTAAGCAGTTAATTAACTACTTAACAGTTAATTTTGAATTAGCACCAATGAACAAATATAAAGGTTCATTAGGTGACTGTTCGCGTTAATGTTCACACGAACAGATGTCTTTCCAAAGTTCCATCCATTCAATGATATCTTTTGATCTTCTATAAATAGGAGACTTTACACTTCGTCTCATATACAACATTATCACTTCATATCACCACCAAAGTACCGAACATTTAGAATTTTGTGAGAGTTCAAGCACAACTCTAGTTCACTGAAATTTTTGGTTTCAAGTGTTTGTACCAAAAACTTGAAGATTGTTGTACCTTGGGAGGTAGACGTTCATTCAACTATTAACATCAGTGTGGGAGTGCAAATCTATTTTAAGGGCAAAGAGTCAAACTCTAGCCTCAATCTACTTTAATTCTATTCGTTGTTTGAATATCTAAGTAAGTTTTTATTTAAAGTTTCATACATTGTTTTTGTTACGTAAACGTTAACAAACATTACAAGAAAAAAAAATGCTTTTATCACAGTTTTTTACTCCAAACTTGACCATGATAATATACGGTGTGATTAAAATTAGACTTTTTATCACAGTTAAAAATCGAGATAGTATTTTTTTCATCACAATTAAAAAATGAGATGGTTAGTTCATCTAATATCTCAGTTTTCAAATGTAATTAAAAATGTCATATTTATGTGATCAAAGCGAAAAACTGTGATGATTTAAACGATATTCATCTCAATTTTGAATCAAAGTGAGATTTTTACCCTCTTTTATCACATTTAAAAAAGGTGATTATTTTTTTATTTTCTTTAAAAGAAAAAAAAAAAAAAAAACAAACAAACAATACCCTACCATTTAATCAAATATATTGTCAAGAATGAGCATACATTAATTTCTAAAACTGAACTATCACAAGAATTTTACATTACCAAATAAAATACAAATAACATTGTTTTTCAATACAAAAATCATAAACTAAATTTTTATCATGAATAAATGTCCAAAATGGTGATAGCACAATACTCATATCATCAACTTCATTTTTTTCTTCATCAAATGAAGAGGTGTAATCAGCTGCAATTTATAAAATCAACAATGAGAATTCAAATTGCAAGTACTAATATAACAAGAAGCAAAAAAAAGAAAAAAAAAAAAAAAAAAAGAACTGGAAATCCACAGCAACTGAATTTTGCTGTTTTGCAACTGAATTTTGATAAATTTTGCTATCTTTTGGAACAAAACAGAGTTGTTTTGCTGCAAGCAAAACAAATGCAAAAACAAACAGCAAATGGACAACAAAACACTCCTCACAAAAAAAAAAAAAAATCAAAATAGTGCTCTTCAATATAGTTCAACAATGCACAACTTAAACGTCATAAAAATAAATTACATATTCAAGATAATGACATACCTTTTCCATAATCACATTTGTTTTGACATATATTTAATCCATTCAGCTCTCAATTTGTCTAGTTCCTCTTTGGAGTAGACATTCTTCGTATTAAACTACATAATTCATTCAAATGAGTTCGAGAATAATATTTTCGAAAAATGCAAAGTGCAAAATAAATGAAAAATAAACAACTTATCTCACATTTTCTCGGAAAATGATGCTCTTATCTCTAATAATATTTTTCATGAATTTTATTACGTAGAAACCAGATTTTAAAACCCATGACATGCATACAAGAATAGATAGAACTTATATCGAATGATCACGAGCACCTGAAGGTCAAGAAAAGATGCAGGTGCAAGAACACATAATGAAATGTTATATTTAAGCTTAGGATGATGCCCATATATATATGCCAGAGCTTGTGCATTTGCGTCCTCACTAACATTTCTATCATCAACAGTTAATGTCAAAATAGAAGCATTAGCTGCTTTCCAAAGACCGTAAAACATGTTTCTGTAGACAAATTGAATTTAGCAGAAAATAAGAAAATGTTGAACACTTGAACTTGGTAAATAGTATGAAAAACATATATATAAGTTGTAAGCCGCTCAAATACTACTCAAACATACACATGCATAAATAGTGTGAGCCCCTTATGCATATACAAACAATATTCAGAGATGACATGGAAACAAATACATGATCACTAAACAATAAACAGAACACTAACCAAACATCCACTAAAAAGTAATCGCAAGAAATTAGTAAAATTGCGAGAATAATAGCAATTTTGAGGACCATATTACAATATAAACGATAAGGTAAATAGAAACAAAACACTAAAAAGAACATAAAACAGAACATGAAACAAATGCCACCTAAAAAACAACTAAATATTAATTAAAAGTGAACAATACAATCGCGAGAACTACAATTACAGAAAACCTTGTTTAATATATAATACGGTGAACTAAAGCAAAAAAAAAAAAAAAAACTGGACAAGGGATCATATTACAACAGAATCATATTACGTGACATTAAGGTGTAGAAAATTGTACGAATTTAAATATGGGGATAATATTTGAATAACAAAAATAAATATGGGGATAATATTTGAATAACAAAAATAACTTAAAATTGAGAAGAAACAAGTGAAAGAGGAAAATCATGAAAGAACACGCTCATTACTGATCAACATACTAACAAGTGAAACAGGTTTGCAGGCTTTGAGGTTGGAGATGAGAACTGAGAATGGATTTCATAAAAGCTCACATTCATTACCAATCAACATATCAATATATCAACAATGAAAAACCAAGCGTATTGAAGTAATGAGCGTGTTCTTTCATGAATCTGATGGAGGCATGAATCTGATGGAGGCATGATACTAAGGAAGGCGCAAGAGATCTTGGTTCTATGGAAGTCGGCGTCTCTCGGAGATTGAACGACGGCATGAGAAGAATCGAGAGTCACGACATGAGATGACAGAGAGAAGAAGATGATTGATTCGAGAAGAGTAGCGGGTAATCGAGAAGAGGTGGTCGGCCAATCGAGAACAACGGCGTGAGATGTCTAGGGTTAGGTTAGATCGTGAAAGTAAGTGAAACAGATAAATGAGAGAGATGTTTTAAGAGTGAAGGAAAAAGGCAGAAGCGAGAGACCCATGTTCATTTCTATTCCTTATTATCTCATTTAAAATAAAAAATGTGATAAAAAAAAAACAATTCTTACTATCACATCTAATTAAAGTTATGAGATATAAACTATTTTTTATCACACTAATTTTTTTAAACGTGATTATATATCATCTATAATTTTATAATCACGGTTTATTAAAAAAACGAGATAAATTATATTTACTAGGCGTGATAGATAGTGTTTCTTTCTTGTAGTGACATTCTGTCACTGCTACTTCTTAAATTTTTGTTATGTAAACGTTTACTTTCCTTCTCTACTGTTGTTTCTGTTACGTAAACGTTAACGTCACGATTCTAGTTTGGTATACACTTTAGATTGGTTCATAAAATTTTCATATTTTAATTTTACTACCCGTACATGATTAGTTAGTATTCACATTAATATTATTTAACAATTATTAATTTTATTCCATGATATTTAAGTATTTATTTTGAAATTTCAGTAATTATTACCAACATACCTTCTATTGGTTGTTTGAGTCTTATAATCGAAATTTAAAATGAGATAAAAATTTTAGGAATTTACATTTGTTCATCTTTAACTACCGCAGGTTCAATTATCAATGTTTTTTTTTAGTATCTTTGTTCTTGAATTTCAATTTTGTTCTCATAAAATTTGGAACATAAACTAAACTACCAAATAGAAAAACATGTTATTGTTCTATTTGGTTAATATTCTTTTTGATTTTTGGTTAAACTAAAACAAGTTTGTTAGTAACTTTTGAATATTACGTCTTATTATATTAATGGATTTATCTTATTAATTATTTCTTAGCTTTTATATTTTAGGTAATTTGAGTTATTTATGTACTTTCTATTGTGGTGGATTATAGTATTTATTTCTTGAATTTAGAGTATTTTGTTATTTTGTTTTATTTTATTTAAAAAAAAAAAAGTTGGTTTTTGAGACACTCAAAATTGTCTCATAAACTAAATAAAGATTTATTGGGGCGTTAACAAGTGTCATATGAGTAAGTTATTAGAGCATAATTTACTGTCACAATATAAATTTTGAGACTAAAAATCTTTCCCTAATATCTATGTCTAACAACGCTTTGTAGAGCCCTAATATATTTAATTAAAAAAATTTAAATGATGTAACGTCAGTTTCTAGTAGCTCAGCAATTTGTTTTATACACCATCTATTTTTGTCTTGACAAGTTTAAACTGAAAGGGCATTTTTGGTGTCTTAATAACCTATTAGGACGACTATTAATAAGATACAAGTACGAAATGTCCCAAAAGCTCAAATGTCGTAATAAAGTTCTTATAGAGACACTTTATTCTATCCCAAAAAGTCAATTTCGTTGTAGTATGGTAACTTGAACAACCATAAGTGGACTTACAAGAGTAGTAAGGACTTCAAATGTGATTATCCTAGATATTTGGCATGGTAGTTTTGCTCAATATCAAAGTAGGATGTCGGCATTGTGATGGTACTTGTGATCTTTAGACTTAAGTACTGAGTATTATATTTAGGCCATATAGCTACTATCACTCTCAACAAAGAGAGACGTATCCTAAGTGATTAGATTTAATATAATTCAACATAGACTCTAGTCAAGGCAGTGTGACGATTGGGATAAGATTCTAATTAGTGTCACATGAAATTATATATAAGCAGTATACATCTGATTGGAAAAGGAAATTTTAATTTATTCATACCATGTTGGTTCTTCTTAGAACAATGGATAAAAAGATTGTATATTATAAAAATCACAACTGAGGGGATTCTCGTGGTGAAATTGCTATCAACTGGATATGATTGTGACAAATGGGTAGAAGTGACTTACAATCGAAGAAATGTTGTGGATAAATTATTTCTTCATAGGGAAATAATTGGAATTATTCCATTTAATTGATTAATTAATTTTTTCCATCGGCTAGTTTTTTATACGAACTTAATGAGTCACATGCAAATAGAGAATGAAAGTTCGGATAGTCTTGTAAAAGGAATGGATAGTAATGTTGAATCATTTAGAAGTTTAGGGGTCAAAGTGCAATCTGGGAAAGAAAATAGTCTAAGATTTTAACCCTGGACACTATTTAAAAGGGGAATAAAAGTGTTGGTTGCTAAATATGCAGTTTTCTTAGAAGAGTTTGTTGACCCTAAGGGTGTGAATACTTGAAAATGGATTTTGATAATAACAATATATTTGAGGTTTTGTATTTAATTTCGTTGTTGAGTGTGTTAATACTAGTGAAAACCATAATGGAGACACCACAAAGAATGATCAAGAATTAAAGGATGGTAAAAAATGATAAATCATAATGAAGAAGATGAATTGATGAATGATGAGTCAAAAAACAAAGAAGGAATGATCAAGAGCAAAGGTACAAGTTGTTAAAGACTCAAAATAAAGACATAAGTTGTTGAAGACTCAAGATGCTTGGGAGGATTTAAAACAAACGATTTATATATCAAAGATAAGGTAAAACTCATTCCTTACTCTTTCAGTACACTTTAACTCTACTAGAACGAAGCACATATTTTTTTTAACAAAGCACATATCACTTGCATTATTATGTGACATTTAATTATCTCATAAACATGTGTTAATTTACTTTTAGGATGTGTATAATTGAGTTTAGATCATATAAATTCAAAAAGGATGAAAAAGAGTTTTAAAATACGCTTCGAAATTAAAAACAGACTAAAACAATCGATCAAACCCTTTAGCCGTTAATATGGTATTGGCTTCTTTCAACCTATTTATTCAAATGAAATGCGACAAACAAGAAAAAAAACATCTGCGGACTCACAGAGATTAGGGTTTCCTTGGAATGAATTCGAAGGTACTTTAATTGTGTTAAATTGGAGATTGTCTCCGAGATTTCACTGGTAAATTTGTTTGAGCTCAAATCTAAATTGACGATTAAGCTGGTTACATACCCAATTTTCTAAGGAACAAGTCATAGAGCTACTAAAGCCCAAATCAAGAAACGTTAATTTCTAGAGATTCCTAAAAGATTTTGGGATTGAACCCGTGATCAAATTATTGTTGAGGATGAGTTTGTTTTTGTAACTGAAATTACCAAAACTCCACGGGAATTTACCAGTGAAGCTATTCCAACTGATATTATTGCTTGGTAAAGAATAAATAAAAAAGAAAAGGAAAAAAAAATGAAAAGAAATCAAAACTTAAAATTGTTTTCGGTTGAAATTTTAATTTCATTATGATCTATCAAACATGCCCTAAGCTCACTTCCCATTTGCTTTGTTAAGATGATTGAAACATGGAATAATGAATCATCTATTGATATTATGAGAAAAATATATAAAGACTACAATGCTATACACATATATTTATAGGGAAAATAAGAGTTAGGGTTTTGCCCTAATGGGCCACGTGGGCCAAGCCCATTATTACATTAACATCCCCCCTCAAACTCAAGATGATAAGTGGGAGGTAAACTTGAGTTTGGAAACCAAATAGTGAAAACGTACAGGTGGATGAACCTTAGTGAAAATGTCTGCAGTTTGATTGGCTTAACTGACAGATTGAAGGCAAACTGTATTCTAGTGAATGTGATGGCGGATGAAGTGACAATCAGTCTCAATATGTTTTGTATGTTCGTGGAAGACGTCATTGTGAGCAATCTGAATAGCACTCATATTGTCACAGTGTAGTGTAGTGGCAGTAGGAGAGGAGATACCCATATCAGCTAGTAACCATCGAAGCCAGAGAAGTTCTTGAGTTGCATCAGCCATAGCACGATATTCAGCTTTAGTGCTGGAGCGAGTGCTATGCGCTCAGATTCACACATGTTTCCTCCTCGCGGTAGTTGGACTACTTGCAAGTATACGAGGTCTGGTTTTAATATAATGGATCTTTTTAGGATCGGATATCGTTCCACTGCGACGGGCAGGTAATTCAGTTGAGTATTGCAATTTCAATAGTTTCATATTATCTCGACTAATCAAATTTTGTTTGTTTTCTAATTACTATACTAAGATAAATGACAACTATTAAGTTAGTTTTAATTACACTAATTACTTAGGTATAAATCTCTTTCATATAATGCATAATCGATTTCATTTAGTTAGCTATAATGGTTTTTATCTAATCCGACAACCTCTGTATCAATAACTCCTCCGCTACCTCTTCCGAGTGTAAAACGAGGGATTACACGACTTCGTGTCAACGAAGAAGTCCCCTTCAATGCCTAAACGACACTAAGTCGCGTGAGTTTTGAGCCAACGTCATGGGTTGCATACGTTCTAACGCCCTCCCGGGTCGTTAGAACGTCACATTGTATTTACCCTAGTCTGAATCCGGGGTTACCTCTCCCGAGTGTCAAACCCCGTATTCTCGGTTTATCAATATAAGCATAATATTAAGAATAACGATAAACACAATCGGACTTCGACAAACAACACGTTCAAGTAACATAAATTTACTCAACTAAACGGTTACATGATTTCGACTACTCCTAAGTAACATTTAACTACTACTACACGATCTTAGCCATATACCATGAAAAATAAGAGGGATTCAACATTATTAGATATGAAAACGTGATTACAAAGAATAAAACAAGAGAGAAACGATCAAATTTGGAAGTGAAACGATTCACTGCCACTAATGATCGATCCGCAAGTTATCCTTCTTTATCCAAATGATGAACCTCCTGCTTGATCTTCAAAATATAGCTTAAGAGCTCTTATCTAGGGTTAGGGTTCTTCAACAACAAGTTTCAGACGTGGCCAAGGGGTATTTATAGGCTTAGGGGTTTAAAAATATCTAAATAGATATTTTGACCTGTTCTGCGATTTTTGCCTAAGCGGTAGAAACTTCACTTAGGCTGCTTAAATCGGTTAGAATTCCGCCTAAGCGGTAGAATCTTCGCTTAGGCGGAGGACTAACTTCTTGGCTCTTTATCTTTCTGACGGAATTCTGCCTAGGCGGTAGCTACTTCGCCTAGGCGAATTTACAGCAGTGCAGCTCAATCCAGCAGTTCAGTCAATCCAGCATTCTGATGGATTTTCGCCTAGGCGGTGGAAACTTCGCCTAGGCGGATTCAATACTTCAGCCCTTGCAACCTTCTGACGGATTTCCGCCTAGGCGGTGCAAACTTCGCCTAGGCGAAATTGCTCTGTTATTTGAAACCTCCTTTTTTCATCTTTTTGGCTACCCTTTTTTACACCATTTCGCTCGGTTTGCCGATTGTTTACTTCCCTGCTCCTAACTAATAAAAACAGCTAAAACGATATTCAAACTTAAATAAAGTACTCAAAAACTGGCAAATTCGGTTTAGAATTAGATAGGTATTTTACACCTATCAGCGAGCAACCACAGTTTATTTCTTACACACTAGGAAATGAGAGAGTTACCCAAAAAGAAATAGTAATCAGTGGTTGAATGTCTGTCGGTAAGGTCACCAGCACAATCGGCATCAGAATAAGCTTGTAAGATGGGAGCAGACTGAGCTGAGAAATGAAGCCCATGAAACATAGTACCCTTGACATATCGAAAGATGTGAAGAACAGCCGAGTAATGAGTAGTCCGAGAAGCAGACAAGAACTGGCTGACCTGGTGAACAGCATAGGGAATATCGGGGCAAGTGATAGTGAGGTATACAAGACTTCCAACCAATTAGCGATATAGAGTGACCTCTTGAAATGGTGAACCATCGAGTAGAGTAAGTTTGATGTTTGGCTCGAGAAGAGTAGTCGCAGTGGTAGAGTTAGTAATCCCAGTCTTTGAAAGAATATCAAAAGCATATTTAGTCTGAGAGAGAAAATATCCATCTAAACCGAATGAGACTTCGAGGCCAAGAAAATAGGTGAGTACACCAAGATCTTTCATCTCAAATTGGCCACTAAGAAACTGTTTGAGTTCAGAAATGCCATGTAGATCATCTCCAGTAATAACCATATCATCCACGTACAGTAAAATAAGGATAATACCATTGGCAGTGTGGCAAATAAACAGAGCCAAATCCTTATCACTAGATGTGAACCCAAACTGATGAATAGTAGTGCTAAATTTAGCAAACCAGGCACGTAGAGCTTGTTTCAATCCATATAGAGCACGACGAAAACGGTAAATTTTATTTCGAATCGTAGCTAGGTCGGGAGGTAGATGCATATACACTTCCTCAAGTAAGTCGCCATTGAGAAATGCATTTTTGACATCCATTTAAAAAAGAGTCCACTTCCAAATGGCAACAACGGCAAGAAGTGTACGAACAGATGTGAGGCTCGCCACTAGAGCAAAGGTTTCTTCATAGTCAATGCCATATTCCTAAGCGAAGTCCTTGGCAACAAATCAGGCTTTATATCGGTCAATAGAGCCATCAGAACTCATCTTGATCTTAAACACCCATTTGCACCCAATAGGAGTTTTCCCAGGAAACAGATCCACAATATCGCAAGTATGAGTTTTGGCTAGGGCCTGAAGTTCTTCGTCCATTGCTTTCTACCAAAGATGATTAGTACTAGCCTCCTTATAGGATTGAGGCTCATGCAAATAAAGTATAGTAGAAAAACAATAGAAATCATGGAGATGAGAGAGGCGATGAGTTACCTTAGTAGATCTGTGGGGGTGATCTGGAAGATGGCCCTCAGAGGAAGTCGGTGCAGACTCGTCAGACATAGAAATATCCTTAGGGACGATCAATTGTGTCGAAGGGGTAAGGTCAGCTGGCAGTTCTAGAGCTGGAGCTGGATCTGGAGGGGTGAAGTCAGCTGGTAGATCAAAGGTGGACTCGATAGTACCTGAAACTGGGTCCTTAGGAAATAACTCAACAGATGAATCAGTAAAAATCTAGAGTTAAGGATGGTAGACATGTCAAATGACCGTAAGGAAGAGAACATTTGATATTCCCAAAAAATGACATGACGAGAGATATAAAGAGTTTTAGAAATGGGATCCCAACACCGATACCTCTTATTTTCAATACCATATCCAATGAAACAACATAGGTGAGCCCTTGGTTCCAAATTGTTATGTTTATGTGGTTTAAAAAGAACGAAACAAACACAACCAAAGACTTTGAGTTCAGAGTAATCAAGAGGCTTACCGAAAAGACGCTCAAATGGGGACTGATTTTGGATTGTGGCAGAAGGAACACGGTTGATTGTGTACATTGCAGTTAAGGCAGCCTCACCCAAGAAGCTCTCAGGACATGAAAAATAAATAAGTAGAGCACGAACAGTATCAAGAATGTGTCTATGTTTGTGTTCGGCTCGTCCATTTTGTTGGGAGGTTCCAGGACATGAGCGGTGGGGAAGAGTGCCATTTTTGTGAAGTAGGTTTAGAAAAGTACGATCATTGTATTCTATTGCATTGTCTGAGCGAAAAACTTTGATATTCCGAGAGAATTGAGTTTGAACCATAGAAGAAAAATCAGAATATATTTGAAATCATTCATATCTGTTTTTCATAAGAAACAACAATGTATATCGAGAATAGTCATTCACAAATATAACAAAATAGTGAGCACCACCCAATGTTGCATGAGGAGAAGGCCCCCAAATATCAAAATGTACTAAATCAAAAGGTGCAAGGGAAACAGACTGACTCTCATTAAAAGGTAAAGTTGATTGCTTTATAAGTTGAAAATGAATACAATGGAAAGACTCATGCTAAAATGAACCTAACTAACCACTAGAAATAAGAGAACGAATGTGACTAGATGAAATGTGACCTAACCGAGAGTGCCACAATTCCACGGGTGAGAGTCTTGGGATGAATGTGGCTGATTGGTTTGGTGATGATGAGGATGGGACTTGGAGGTGAGTGAGCTCAAAGAGGCGTCCAACTTTACGGCCGGTCCCAAGGAGCTTTCCTATCTAAGGGTCCTGCACACGACAACCAGTAGAAGAAAAATGCAAATCAAGTCCAAGATCACATAATTGTCCAACAGATATAAGGTTGAGCGTAAGCTTAGGAAATAAATATGTATCAGGAAGAGATAAATGAGAACTGTCAACATATCCAGTATGGTTAACTAACATATTTTATTCATTAGCAGTGTGAATAGTAGGTGCATACTTATTACGGGTTTTAGATGAAAATATAGAGGAATCAGATGTCATGTGATTGCAATAAGCAGAATCAAAATATCATCGAGATGTACCTGGTATGGCTGACATGGCTACATTTTTACCAGTTTTATTTAGAGCCTGGGTAAGCGTAGTGTAGAAACCACTCCAATCAGGTAGAGAGTTGGATGGAGTTGGTATAGCATCAGTGGCTACAGCAGCAGCATTCTTTGGATTGAAATAGGATCGATTACGAGAACCTCGAGAGTGATATTGGTTCCCATTTGGTTGATTTCCAAATGGAAGTTTAGGGCAATCTGCAAGATAGTGGTCTGGTTCTCTGCAGACCTTACACAGGCGAAAAGGACATTTAAGCAATTTATACCCTTGTGAATAACAATACCTGCAGTATAAGGGCTTCTAGGATGGGTTTGGCTTTCCTCCTGGTATTGCAAGAGTAACTGGTACTGCAGGAGCAACTAGCGTTGTTAGGGAAACATCTGTATATGAGCTTTGTAGTGTCGCTACACGTGTTTCCTCACTGAATAGATTAGAAATAACATTGTTTAGAGAAGCTAGCGTGCCCCGGTGGAGGATTGAAGCTCGTATAGGCTCAAATTCTTCCCTCAAGCCCATCAGGAATTGCATAATGCATGTCTCTATTCGGTATGTGGCATGAATGGTAGTGTCTTTTGTGCATTCCCAGGTTGGCTTAGTGATAGCCAACTGATCCTACACGGTAGTCATCTGGCATAGGAAACTATTGACGGTTTGCCTAGGTTCCTGGCGCATACTTATATAGAGGGTGGAGAGAAGGCGATACCGATTCGAGATGTTTGCCTTGGTGTAGCGGTCCTGGAAAAGTTCCCAAGCTTCATTAGTTGTTTGGATTGTACCAAATTGAAGTTTGATCTCTGAAATGATAGTAACACAGAACTATGTGAAAATCTAGTGATTTTTGTTATCCCATTTCTCTAGACGGTTAATGTATTTGGCCTTATCTTCATTATCCGTCTGCTCGGGTTTAGTGATATCTCCAGTCACGAGACGCCACAATCGTCGTCCACGGAGAAAACTAGACATCTCTTGAGCCCATACAGCATAATTAGTTTCATTCAGAACAGTAGTGATAACCCGAGGTGCATCAGATTCAGCCATATGAGCGAAAGATGAGGTGAACCGGTGTAGAAAACACTTAAATAAAGAAGGAAGTGTATTATGTGATTACCAAATTAGAAAATTGAGGCCAGAAACAAATTCAGAACACCAAAAAACCTCAAGAACTGGTCCAAGGTTGTAGAAACCTAGTTAAAAAAGGCCTGAACCGGGATAAAGAATGTAGTGATGACGTGGTAGGTGTAGAAAAGACAGCAGGACGCTGACGTGGTAGCCAGTGATGACATGGCAAGAGCTCAAGGTTGATGTGGTACGGTCAACGCTGATATGGCACCGGTCAACGCTGACGTGACGTTGATATAGCGCAGAAGTGGCGCTGGTCAACGATGACATGGCGCTGGTCAACGATGATGTGGTACTGACTAGGTACTGAGTTGGCGCTGACGTGGATTGCTGACTGTGCTTTTAGGGCTGACGTGGAAACTGGTGTGCAGAAGGTAAGTGAAGGTTGCACGTAGATCTGACACGCCACCTGTTTGCTGCGCGTGAAGGCGCGTGAACAGTACTTTTGTAATTAGACTTACGTTTTTGGAATAGTCTCGTCAAGACGATTCTGATGGTATATTGTGAGATGAATTTGGAGCCTTGGTTGAGGCGGTAGAGCCCAAAATTCGAGACAACAAAAAGTGGTAGTACTGCTGGCTGTTGGAGGGGTGTGAGAGCGTGTTAGAACTCCGTTTACGGTGATTTTCATGGCATTATGTTCGTCTATACAAGACGAAGTCAGTGGTATAATGTTTTTTGATACTGGAGAAGGGATGAAGCCTGCAGTAGTGACGGAACTCTCGGGAGAATATGGGCGCCGGCGGCGGTGGAAGCGTTAGGGTTTTGAAAATTTTATTCAGAACAGGTTCAGGAAAGACTTGCTCTTGATACCATTTTAAGATGATTGAAACGTGGGAGAATGAATCATCTATTGATATTATGAGAAAAATATATAAAGACTACAATGCTATACACATATATTTATAGGGGAAGTAGGGGTTAAGGTTTTGCCCTAATGGGTCATGTGGGTCAAGCTCATTATTACATTAACATGCTTCATAGAAACTCAAGTTGGAGTACAGACGTGTGGTGTGACAATGTCTTCCCTAAATAATTTTGCACTATTTCCATTTAGAGTACATGGGAACTTTTCATAGATGTCAATGGCATAGTAAACTTGTGTGTTTTTGTTCTTAAAAATCTTGGAATGGAAACATAAAACAAGATAATTTTTGTCCTCTGTTACGAAATTTGTTCTAAGATTTTGAGAACTAACGGCATGTTTGGTACATGAGGGATTAAAATATACATGGAAATAACTATTTCATTCTTATATTTGACATATGGGATTAAATTTCATTCACATTATTAAGGATTTTCTAACTGGATAATTGGTGATTAGTCCCAAATAGCGATCACAATCTGTTATTAGTCTCACTTAAAACATAAATTTTGATTTAGTTCCTTAAATTAGTTTTTGCTTACTTATTAGTCATGCATATGCTCGCGCCTGCGTAATATTAGTTACATGTACTTGTGTAATATTTGTTACATCTAACAAATATTTTACACACAAATTAGATACATGTAATTGCGAGAGTGCAAAACGTGTATTGTGTCTTTCGCCTTTTTTTAATGGGCGGAACTAAAATACAAGTTGCAATGGCGTATGGGATTTTTTCAAAATTAAAGATGAAATAAATGATCTATCATAGAAACACCATTTTTTAATCCCACGAAATATGGGTTTAATCAATCCCAAGATAAACTTGGTATTAGTTAATCCTAATTATATGGAATTAAATTTTATTTCTTCATCAGCCAAAAATACGATCACACATTATCTGAACATTAGAATGTAAAAAAAAATACATTACTATTTTACCCTTTGATAATTTAATTAAATTATAATTTTATCATTTGAATTTCTAACACGTATCTCTTACTTTTTTATTTTTTATTTTTACACTTCCCTCATTTTTCCTTTATTCTCTTTGCACCATCTTCTCCAGCGAGAATTTGGAACCTGACGTCGGCTATTGGTGTCGAATTTTCTCCTTCTTCTCCTCTTCCTCCTCCTCCTCCTCCTCCTCCTCCTCCTCCTCTCTCTCTCTCTCTCTCTCTCTCTCTCTCATACACACACACACATCTTTTAACTTATAACCCTCAACCCTGCCAGTAACACAACCAACCACCTTTTACCTGCCCCCAGGCTAGCTATCGGTGTCAAATTTTCTCTTTTATCTCTCTCTCTCTCTCTCGTGCGCACACACACATCTTCTAACTAACCCCCAATCCCGTCGGTAACACTATCACTCACCTCTTGCTGGTCTCTTACCCATGTCCATCGCATCTATCTTCTTCGTCTTCTTCTTCTCTATCTCTCCCTTATATATATACCCTCTTATTTGGAACTTAATTTGATTTATGTTCGAATATTCTCTATTTGAAATATATATAGATACACATATTCAAATAGAGATTTTATTGTGTATATGCATTTCATTCTTGATTTATTTTCAACACTACACAAATATTAGAATGAAAATGGTTATTCCAATCACATATGATCATTTTTATTATAAAAGTGGTAATAGTAAACATCCATTCCATTTAATTACGAAAATGATTTTAATTTTATTATCATTTTATTCTATTTTATTTCATTCAAGTATACCAGACGAGTATCTCTAACATTTTTAGTTATATGTGTTTACACTTTTTTTTCTTTTAAGTTTGTTATTGTTCTATTTTTCGAAAAAGAAATGCAATAACAACAACATTTAAGCCTTTGTTCCACTTAAGAAGGGTCAACTACATGAATCTGTTTACGCTATAATGAACGATCAAGGGTCATCCCCTCAGTCAGATTCAATGTCATAAAATCAGTTTTAATAGTCTCGTCCCAAGTTTTTTTAGGCCTACCTCTCCCTTTAGTAGGCCCCCGCACTTGAACTAAATCGCATTTTCTCACTGGTGCTTCTATGGGTCTTCTATGAATATGGTCAAACCACCATAAACTATTTTCTCTAATATTCTCTTCAATGAGTGCTATTACTAAATTCTCTCTAATGGTTTCATTCTTAATTTTATTCATTCTTGTATTCTCACTCATCCACTGTAACATCCTCATTTCTGTACACTAATTTTCTAGACATGCATTATTTTTACTGCCCAATGTTCTGAATCATACAGAAGCATCGGTCTTATTGCAGTTTTGTAAATTTTTTCTTTGAGTTTCAATGGTATCCTACGATCGCATATCACCCTAATTGCATTTCTTCACTTCAACCATCCTACCTTAACTCTATAAGTAATATCCTCCTCGATTTCACCATTACTCTAAATCATTAAACCTAAATATCTAAAGTGATCCACCTTTGAAACATATTCATCTCCAATTTTAACTGCACCATCATTTCTTCGGGCATTACTAAAATTGCAATGCATGTATTCCGTCTTGCTTCTACTAGTCTTCAAGCCTTTAGATTCTAAGACTTCTCTCCATCTTTTCAAACTTAGTATTAAGATCTATTATATTTTCATCAATTAGTATTATGTCATCCGCAAATAACACGTTCCATGGTACTCCATCTTGGATATATTTTGTTAGCTTATCCTTCACTAAAACGAAGAGGTAAAGACTTAAAAATAATCTTTGATATAAGTCTATATTAATAGGAAATATACAAGTATCGTCTTTTTCTGTCCGAACACTAGTGACTATACCTTTATACATATCCTTAATTACCTCAATATATATATGTTGGATACATTTTTTTCTTTTTTAGCACCCACCACAAAATATTTCTGGGTACCCGATATAAGTCTTCTCTAGGTTCATAAATACTATATGTAAATCTTTCTTCTTCTTTCTATATTTTTTCATTAATTTCCTAAGTAAATAGATAGTTTCAGTGGTTGATCGGTTGGGCATAAATCCAAATTGGTTATCTTCTAAGCTCATTTTATGTTTTATTCTATATTCAATCACTCTCTCCCAATGTTTCATAGTATAGCTCATAAGTTTTATACCCCGGTAGTTTATGCAACTTTGAATATCCCCTTTTATTTTTAGGGAATCTTTTTGGGAAGTCCCATGAGTACAAATCACCTTTTTGTAGAGTCCTTTTTTTGTGAAGGATGATGGGACTCTACAAAATAGTGATTTCAATTCTTAGGACTTTTGAAAGTTTTCCCTTATTTTTATAGATGTGCACTAAGATACTCCTCCTTCAGTCATCAGACATTCCTTTAGTCCTCAAATGTCATTAAAAAGTTGAGTTAACCACTATATCCCAAGATCTCTCAGACCTTTCCACACCTCTATTGGGATCTCATCTGGCCCAACTGCTCTTCCAATTTTTATATTCCTTAGTGCTATTATAACTTCCGATGCCCTGATTCTTCTATGAAACCTATAAATCTTATTTGAAGGTAAATAAGGCAGCTCTAAATTAGATTCTCCAGCGTTGTTCTCATTAAATAAACTATAAAAATAACTTCTTTATCGTTCTTTAATCTCTTCATCTTTTATCAGGACCTTGTCATCATCGTCTTTAATGCACCTGACACTTCCTATATCTCTAGTATTTCGTTCACGTTGCTTAGTGAGTTTAAATATGTCCATTTCTCCAACTTTTGTATCTAACTTTTGATACAAATTATCATATGCCCTAAACCTTGATTCTTTAATTACTTTTTTTACCTCCGTTTTTGCATACTTATATTTTTCCTAACTCTCTCTACTTCGACATTTTTTCCATTCTTTATAAGCTATTTTCTTGTCACGGACGGCTTTTTGGACCTTTTCATTCCACCACCAACTTTTTTTATATTGTGGTCCCTCTCCTCTGAAAACTCCTAAAACTTCTCTTTCTATCTCTCTAATACGACTCGCCATATCACTCCACATTTGTTCACTTTCTTAAGTATCTTCCATGACTCATCATTACTAATTTTATCCTTAAACAATTCCATCTTCTCACCCCTTAGATCTCTCTAACGTATCTATGCATGCTTACTTATCTTAAAATCCCGCTTCTACCCCTGAAATTTCAAATCGGTTACCATCAGCCTATGTTGGGTAGCAATACATTCTCTGGGTATGATCTTATAATCCTTACATATTAAGCGATCTCTCGTTCTTGTAAGGACAAAGTCTATTTGGTTATTCCTCTGTTTACTCTTAAATATGATAAAGTGTTCATCTCTTTTCTTAAAATATATATTTAAAATAACTAAATTATACGTCATAGCAAAATCTAAAATCATCTCACTCATTGCATTCTTCTTCCCAAATCCATAACCACGATGTATTTTCTCGAAAGTTTCTCTTTCCTTCCCTACATGTCCATCTAAATCTCCCCCAATAAATATTTGAAAAAAATAGAGAGAACCTTACATTTACCATTAAAATTAAAATGGACCACTACTTGCAAACTCATATTGAGAAAACATCACTTATATATTTATTATTTAAGATAAACTCAAATACATATTCTCTCATTACATCAATTGCAACATAATAAATAAGGGATGCAAATGTTACTACCCAATAACAATGTTAATAGCAACATAATGAATGTAGTGATGCAAATGTTACTGCCCAACAACAATGTTAATAACAATATAATGAATGAGGAGATGCAAATGTTGCTACACAACAATAATGTCAACATTAACATAATGAATGAGGATGTAAATGTTACTGTGTAGCAAACAATTACCATATACCAATTGAATTTTTCTCTAAACTTAAATGGCTATATGGGTATAAGAATGAATAAGGAATGGGTCTTGGGGTCTATGATAATTTACCCTAATTATTTTTTCTTGGTTAGGTATACTTTGAAGAACTCCGACCATCTTCTCCCATAATTCTTGTCTAACATCCTCTTGCAATCACACTTGGGAAACATACACATTAATAACGTTAATGACCTCCCCTCCAACCACCACCTTCATAACCATCATCCTATCTCTAATTCTCTTAATATCGACCACGTTATCATTGAAGCCTCTATCTATTATAATATCCACCTCATTCCTATGTTTGTCTTTCCCCGTATACCATAACTTGTACCCCTACTCTCAATTTCTCTAGATATTTCTTCAACTCACTTAGTTTCCTGTAAGTAAAGAATATTAACCCTTTTTCTGATCATCATGTCCATCAATTTTCTAGTCTTACCTGTTAAAGTACCTACATTCCAAATTATTAACCTAAGCTTATTCACATGAATTAACTTCTTTATCCGTACCCGTCTACCATAATACGGCAACCTTTGCTTATTTGACACCGTATTCGGGCGAAGACACGGCGCATCGCTTCCGGGCGACGCCCTAACCCACCCTTGCTCATTTCTCACTACATTCGAACAGTGGTAATGTAGTTCATCGCTAGTAAGGAAAGTCTCAACGTTTAATGTATCCGGATTCATGTCATAAGAGTTTTGACAAAGTTTTATATTGGTTGTGAGCTATCTAATACAATCCTCCTCTTTTACTCGAAATTAAGATGGACTATATAAAGAATATAGCATAAAGACGGAATTGTTTGAAAAAGAAACAAAGACAGGAAAAACAGAAAAAAAGAAGGCGGGCTTATCTTTTGCTTTCACTTCCGTTCAGATAGATAGCACTGCCCCTCTTCTCTTTTGGTTAGCTACAGATTCCAAGTCACACTTCCACCTTCAGTTCCAGTTCAAAGTACCTCAAATAATGTCTATCCACCTACGCCCTACTCCCTACCCCCTCTCTCTCTCTCTCACACACACACACATCGTCTATCTCTCACTCAAACACAAAGTGCCAAATACAGCGGAGTTTGTGCATGCAAGAGGCTTGACTAGGCCTGTAAGAGAAGTCAAGTCCAATGTATTTTGATCTCTTTTTTCATTTGAGCATCAGCCATCACTGATTGTGGTCAGATATTCTGATTCCATTTCTTAGTGCAAAAAAAAAAAATCGTTTTTTTGTGTAGCATGTAGGACACAAACTACAAGGACAGCTTATTATAACCACCATGGACCAAAGCACTAGTAAGTACGAATTCAACCCCTCCGTCCAGCGAATTTAGTGTGACATTTGTGAGATAAAAAGTTTATCTTAGATCCACTTGTATTTTATCATTCTGCCGTATTTTTATAAATACTTATATGTCTATATTTCATATTTTAGAATAATGATCACAAATTTAGCAGAACTAAAGATAATTTTATAATTTTACTTCAAAATTAAAGATAATTTTATTATTTTTCTCTAATTAATTAAATAGGGTCTATTGGAAAAATAATTCAAATTTCAAGGGTACAAAATATTTTTTTTTTCTTTTATAATTACATCGTCTTTTCCCGTCTATGCCGGCAACCATCTCCACATTTTTATCATCTTCTCTGGCGTTGTTCCCTCCTCCAACAACGCTCTCTCCAACGCCATGCACTTTCTTTATCTCTCTCTCTCTCTCTCTCTTTCTATATATATAGAGAGAGAGAGATCTCCGAAGAAGGATCTCTCCAATTTCAGAAACTAAATGCCAATTCTTCAACCATCAGATATTTTATTCTAATTGAAATGACAGTCTCTTAATCGTAAAACTTATAACCCACCAAAATCAAAGACCCATTTGCGTGAACCCCAATTTAAAAGTCATTGTGGATTCTAGAGAGAGGAAGATCCTTGCTCGAACCTATACATATATGAAGCTGTGTGTGTGTGTGTGTGTGTAGAGAGAGAGAAGAGACATTAGCCTTAGGGTTGAGGAAGAGGCCGTATGCCATGGTGATTGGTTGGTTAGTGGTTGAGGTGTTGTCGGCCGTAGGTGTGGTGGTGGTGGTTGGATGGTCACATGCTTGTCTGTCTTAGTTATTCCTCTATAACTAAGAAGTCGCATGACTTACCGCAAAATGTTTTTGAGAGCTACATCTAAGTTTTTAGAGCCAAAATAGTAGTATTTCCTCTTCTTCCCTAAAGCGCACAACTAAAAGCTAGCATTTAGATCTCCATTACAACTTTGATATAACAAAACTTAAGTGACCTTTAGTCAGTTCCATGTCTTACTACTGCACAACATTCTGTTGTTTACTTTGATAACTTACAATAGAACCTTCTGCCTCAAGGCCACTCGCTTCACCTTTCGTCGTTGGTAGAGATGTAGAATTAGAGGTCTTTTCAAGAGAGGGAGCTCCTAGAAAGAAGAAAGGAATGAACCGAAGTAGCTCTTCTTTTTTTCCTAGTCTTCTGCTTCTCTTTCTTCTTTGAAGGTGGAGTCTCTTTCCCCCGATAGTTGTTTAGCCCCTGTTTGGTAACCACTCTCATCCCAAAAATTCACATCCCATTCCCATATTTTTATTGGGTATAGCATTTGGTAACCACTCTCATTTTTTTGTTTCCATTCCCGTCCCATTCTAAAATGAAAATTGTGCCAATTTTTTCTTATAGTTTGAGAAACAAAAAAATATTGTTTCTAAAAATTCTCATTCCATTCTCAAAAATTAAAGAGGTTACCGCCACCGCTGTCCGGCCACTGTCCGGCCTCCGCCGCCACCGTCCGACCACCTTCCGACCGCCGCTAGCCAAAACAAAAAAAAAATGTTCCTAAAATAAAAAAATAATTCTTGATTTTAGGATAAAATCGTTACCAAACGCGATTTTACTCCCAAGAAGGAAACAAAATTTTCATCTCATCTCATCTCATTCTCATCCCACTGCATGGGATGGGAACAGAAATGGTTACCAAAACGGGCCCTTAGTGTATAAGCAATTCTTTAGCAGCCACACCGAAAGGGGAGTACCGTGGAGGTTGGTTGTAGATGATATTTCAGAGCGTTCAGGTTATAGGTGTGGTGGTGGTGGTTGGATGGTTACGAAAGACGAAGAACATGATGATGAATTGTTGTAGATGAAGATGATGAATAGTTAAATTTATTTCTGTAACGTTAAATTTTTTAATAAATCTAAATCATCGGCATAAAATTAATTGAATATAATTTACTTAATTTGAAGGGTATAAATTTCAATTAATATTAAATAATTTATTTCTGTTGATTTTTTAAGGTTGATTGTTAAAGTTAACGAAAAAATAATTATTACACTTAAATCTAAAATACAAACGACGTACTGACAAAAATACTAGAGAAGCAAAATACAATTCAATTTAACTACAAGGGAACAAAATATAATTAACCCTATAAATAAATGTAAATTTTTTCCTATATTCACATATTGAAATCCAAACTGAACGATGACAATAAAAGGCGAATTAACCGGTAACTAAATGATTTGGTTGCAGTTTTGGTTTTGAAATTAGCAAGTAAAGCGATTTTAGTTTTGGTTTTCGGATAGTAACCGCGAAATCGAACCGTGTAACCGATATTTTAGACATATTTTTAAGACAAATATAGCCTCAGTTTTTTATATATTTACAGTTTAACTCCTAATATATATATTTTTACTTATTTATTTAAATTTAAATCCCTCTAATATGTGTGTGTTAGGGTTAGTTTTGTAATCTGGTTTTATTTTTTAGAATTTATTTTTATATTTTAGTTATGTTTTTTTTTTATATATAAAAAACAATGAACCGTCCGTTATTTAGTGGTTTAAAATTTAATTTTGTTTTAAATGGTTTTGCGATTTCGTATAATGTTTAAATGATTCTGTTTTAAAATCGTTTAAAATGATTTTGATTAGATATATGTTGATTTTATATAAAATTGAAACCGAAACCCCCCACACCCCCTAGCGAAATCATCACTTGCCTAGCAGTTTCTCCTTAACCACAACTTCAGGCTTTTGCCCACTTGAAAACCTAGTAAAAGAATCAGTCAAAAAAGTTCACCACCACACCACGCAGGTTTGACTTGATTGTACTCCCCATAGTACAAAATAAGGACGCTAAACACATGCCATAGTACATAATAAGGACGCTTAACACATGCCACAAAAGAGGACCACTTTCAGTCCTCCATTAAAAGAAGGTACACATACAAAGAACAATAATTAGTACCCAAATTTTGTATGACAACAAACAGAAGAAAATAGGGAAAAGAGTAAACAATAATCAAGAAGATAGGCACGAGAATACCTTTGAAGTTTGATAACGCAACATCCATAACCCTATTATTTCATGAATCCCCCTCCAAAAGTTTTGAGGTATTATGAACCCCAAACATTTTGGAAGAAAAAAAATTAGCTAAAAGCCAGCATGGAGAAGTAAAAAACAAAATTCCCCAAGTGAAAAAAAACAAACATATGAATAGCAAACCACTAAATAATAATGAAAACTAAGAGACTAAACAAAACATTAATCCAAAATAACTCATAGTTTCTCTCTTTCAATTTATTTTATTATGATCGTTTTTTTTTTTTTCCATGTTCAACCTCGTCATTTGCCTCTTCGAGTATCCACATCTTCTCATGAATGCTTGTAAACGAGAAATAGCTTAAAAAGAATTTCTCACTTGCTTGCATCATTGCCAGATTGATACGATTGGCTGCTCGATGCAGTAGAAGACGTTCTACTGAGGTTTTGACCTATTGTAACGTTTTGGAGCCGAGCAGCTAGTATATCAGTATTGGACCTTGAGGGGATATGATGAATTGAATCATCACGAAGTATCCAACTCATCCAATTCTCGCGCTTTCTTATTTTGTAACCCTGCAAAATTCAACAAAATTTGCAAAAATATCATATTTTTAATTGATTGGAACTACTATTTGTAAATTTTCTATTGACCAGGATATACTACTTCCAAGAGTTGAAAGCATAGGAATCGACTTATCTCCAGTGTTTGGTTGATTGGAGCCTTGGAATTAGAAAAGCAAAATAAATGAAAAGAACTAAAATTTAAGACAGGTTCAAATTTATAGCTTCAATTCCGTGATACCAAATGATACCTTAGTTGATCCAAAACGCAATATATGTTTTTGTATAAAAAGAAATGAATGCATATAAAAGAACTAAAATTTTACTTGGGTCCATTATTAACTCTTCAAATCCATGATATCAAAAGCTATCTCAGTAGATCCAAGACTCAAACACATGTTTTTGTATACAATGAAATGAATGCATATAAAAAAAATTAAAATTTTACACGGGTTCATTTTTAAGGCTTCAATTCCTGATATAAGACACTACCCTAGTTGATCTGAAAATCAAAACATGTTTTCAGATGTACCATGTTAGAAAACAAACCCAGAAATGAAAATTTGTACTGTAATAGTAAATTAACATAACAAAGAATTTGGAGCAAAAGAAATATATATACCTGCACTTCTACAACAGTTGAAGTTCGCAGAGCATACAGGATAACTTGAATATTTTTTGTCAACTCTGAGATCTGTTGAAAACAAAAGAAAAAAATGTGAATCACCTTCATAAGGAAAGCCAAAGAAGATTTAGCTTTAAAGTTGAGGCTCACTCAGCAAGAACAAAATACAGCTTCAAGTTGCATAATAAAAATATCAAAATACAGCCGATTAAACGAAGGCTATAGCAGGGGAAATTACATTAAAAAAAAAAAAAGATATTGAAGAAAAACGTTCAACCACCCAGCTTTAGCAACATTTAGATGAACACCTTGGCCCAAAACTTGGCACTCAGTACTCCAATGCCACATTACATACATAGTAGTAGGAACATGAATCTTCTTATTGTCTTTGTTACGCACAGGGAAGGGTTGAGAATTGTAGAAATCTAAAGACAAAAACTTTGTTTGACAACCAGGTTGCTAAGACATTAGTATACTGCTAACATCAACCACACAAAAAAAAAAAACGTTTTTTAGTTTTGGCAAAGAAAGATGGATAAAAAGACAGCACAGCATCACGTCATGCACAAGATTAAGGTGGTGGTAACACCTCTGAAAAGTCAAGTATGGCGATAATTCTGGTATGGTTTCAAAAACAAACTTGACTTGCCAGAGATACCCCAGGGACAGCTGATATATGTTGCTCTGCTCTGTACGTCTATTTTTCGCAAATTAGGAAGCATTTTGCCAGAAATCCTAAGAAAGCCGGCTCAATAAATGGCATAAACCGATGCACCTCGAAGAGCTCAAACCCCAAAGAGAAAAAGAAAGAAGGAAATTCATGAACACTCTCAAAGTGAAATATTATTATCAGATACAAAAGCATCACTTAACTAAAAAAAGACACAGCAAGTACTTCAGCTACAAAGTATGACCCAAGTCCATTATCAATTCTTGCCTTCTTGCAGAATATAGTTCTCTCAAAATATTATCAGTAAGTGCAAGCTGACTACTCATGAACTATTCAACCTCCCAAATGAATTGAAAAAGACAAAAAAAATATATTAAAATACACACAAAATTGGCATGTCCCAACATATGTGAAATATGCAAGAATATCTATACATCAAATAATTTTTAGAATCAAGTAATTTTCCTTGCATTGGAAGCTGAAAACCCTTTCGCTGGAAGGGTACATGACATTCTTTCTTAGAAGATCTTGGTTTACAGCAAATACAAGCCCTCTATGCAAGGAAAGGGAGCTGGGATAAATGGTATAAAGGAAGAACTGACGGTAATAAACCTGAGTCACCAAACTAACCTCAAACAGCCAACAAATGACAGGCAATCTACCTCACATGTAACATTCACCTTGATTATTCAGTCTATGAAACTAACGACTATAGAATTGAAAAGGCCACCAATTTTGGAGCAGATACATATGAGTAACGCCCTATGCTGGCAAATCACCCTACCACATGCTTGTTGATATTTATGTGGGGACAGGAGGAGATAGGAATTTTCCCCATCCGCATTAGGAAAATAATTTCAAAGAAAAAGATTATGACTCACGAATACCGTATCTTTACTAATACAATCTCAAGTTACAAAGACATGAAAACTTAAAATGTCATTCTAACTAATCATTTTTCAACTTTAAAAGGGAACAGATTCAGTCTGCTGCACTTCTTTTTATTGGGTTGCTCTTGAACAATTATAAAAATTATTCAAACAATATGAAGGATGACAAAATATAAGTGATAAACCCTTGGATATATCAAATACTTTTCAAAACATTTCAATTTGCAATATTTTTTTTTTGGCAAGTAAGAAAGGAATTTAAGACATAGTACATGCAGAAAACTAATAAAGATGCACATGTTTGAAATAATAGGAAAATAAATACTCCCTTTGATCCATAAAGAGTGCATAATTTGGTTTAGCTCATGTATAAGAGAAAAAAGAACCAAGGTGAAGATAAATACAGAATTCTTGAAACCTATTCAACCTTTGAAAAGAAGTTCGCAAGATGTACCTCTTATGGGTCCTTTCACTTTCCCATTTCCAAAAGCAGTTACGTAATAAATTTTCCAATCTCACATTTCAGCTATCTGCATGTACTCTTAAATGTTTACTCCTACTACCACACGCAAGATGAATTAATAAGGTTCCTCGAGCATGCTAATTGAACCTAAAATTAATAACGTTCCTTGAGCAGGTTAATTTAACCTAAAAGCCTCAGAACCTTCTCTAAGAACATCAAATGAAGTAAATTTTAGATCAATAATTTTTGTTGTTACGTGATTCAGGCAGGGGGAGGGGGGGGGGGGGGGGGGGGGGGGGGGGGGAGATCAAATTCATATAGATACAACTTACAAGATGATTTAAGATATGATCTTGTTACTGCGACACAGGAATTACTGATGAGAAACTAATGTCAGGTTACTGATTCACACCAGGGGTAGGGGTGTAAATATGACCCAACCCCCTCGAACCTGCCCGAGAAACCCAAACTGACCCAAAGATTTCGATAAGAAGTCTCCTTACTTTTTGAAAATCCACCTAGACCAACCCCCATCACTTTACAAGTAAATAACCTGCGGATCACTGACTCACTCCAAAACCAAACCCGACTTACCTGAACCGCCCGACCCCTCCCCTGTTGCCACACCCCCAACCTAATTCCTTTTCACCTAATTCGGTAATTCCTCTCAAACCCTAACATATCCCTCTCACCCTCTCCACACCTTGACCCAGGACCGCACCTCCCCTCCTCAGTTGCCATCCGCTCGCTGTCTTTGTTGTTCGCTCATCACCCTTCCCATCGCCATTCACTCACTATTGTTTCAGCTCCTCTTATTAGTTCTGCTAATGTTATGTTTCTAAGTTTTTCTCTCCTCCTCTCCCATTATTTGTGTTAGATCTAAAGATTTGTTTAGTTTTTGCCTTTTTTTTTTTTAGATTCAAATTCTTGTTTAGATTTTTGTTCAGATCTTAGGTTCTTCTTCAGATTCAAATCATTTTGTTTTCTGAGATCTGCTTAGGTTTTGCTCAATCTAAACCAAACCTGAACTGACCTTGACCTGAACTGAAATAGACCAAACCAGATCGGGGTTTCTACCTGGTTTGGTTGGTTTTGATCAGTGGAAGAGACATTTTTTCTCCAGTTCAGCCAAAATTTTCGCAAGAAACCCGAACCATTCAACCGCTTTACACCCCTAATTCGCACAAACATATATACTGTAGAGATGCTACTTCTTTCGCTTTCCTAGTAGCATTCTTTATTTTCAAAAACTCAAAATACTGCTATTTCTCTTTTAACAACACAACTCAAAAATACTTTTACAAAATAATTTTCACGGCACTCAATTATTCATCTATCAAATCACCTACCTCTAATATTATACTTTTATTACTTTATAAATTTAATATTTACCTTTTTCATTATATCTTAACACATTTTCTCTACCACACATTCACCTATGATTACTATCTCTCTTTGTCATCATCATATTTCAATCAATCACATCAATTGTACTTTTCCACATGGTATCAGAAGCTTTTATGCAATCCAACCACATAAAGGTAAAGATGCAATTTTACCATGCTTGATCCTAGCATGATCAAGTATTATAACTTGATGAGAAGTCCAAAGATGGTACAAAAGATTAGTGTAGCAGGCAGGAATATCTCATCCACGCATCAAAACTCAATAGCAAATTTATTACCTCCTACATATCAAGAGGCCAAAATATATGCAAATTAGCCATTTTTTAGACCAAGTGTGCATACATAGCTCTATTAAGGAGGTTGGCCGCCTATGCCAGATCTCCCCATATCCAATAAGATCCCAAGCTCGATTTAGTTTCGTATCATGGTTCTTCTCTTTATCCATTGTATTTAAATAAAAATAAACTTTAAAAAAAAATAAAAAAATTGAAGAGACATAGGGAAGGTCCAGATAGAGACATATGAACCACTATAACGACTTCCAAAGGCATGCATGAGAGACACATACTGTGAAACTAGATAATTCAGTTAGTAGCAATAACCAAATAAGATGAAAACATCGACACCGAGCAAAAAAAATGATAAGAACATTGAACAGATATCACAATCCCAGATCGATCCATTACCACAACATAAATGGGTAAAAGAAATTAGTACTTTGTTAACAAAATAATAACTCATAGTACAATTTGATCATCATAGAAGTTTAGAAATTTAAGCCATTGAATTGCAACATGAATCACAGAAGAGAAAAAATAAGCAAGACGAAACCTTGTAAGCATACATCGGCCTTTACACAATCCTTTTTTCTTGCCATCTTATTAAGATATGTATGTTTATATATTTATATCAACATATCAACAACAGCAATCGTAAGAAGGCAAGCAAGCATGGTGCAAATAAATAATGATCAAGAGCTTTTACAGGTGAAACAGCATAAACATCCAAACATTTCAAAAATTAAGAAATCTAAAGATAAATGCAATTTGACTGATGAAACGTGCATGAGAAACTGATTATTGAGAACAACACAGGCAAGAAAGGGAACACCGCATGTTTAAAAAGCAAGAAACAAGAAGAAGATAACTTCAACTCAAGCAACTTACTTTTCTGAAATCTGCTATTAGACTAATAGGAACCCAGCCATGGTCATCCATTTTCTTCCGCAAGAACTGATCTTTAATTAAGTTTTCATCACTGCAGTACATACATAAATAAGAGGTAAAATAGTTTGACACAATAAACCAAAGTAATCAATAAACAACACACCGAAGTGACAAAAAGTAGTAGTACAAATTACCTGAAATAATAATTTACTTGCTCCAATATCTTAGCAAGCAATTGGGGATCAGCGACAGGAACAAATAGATGCGGCATTGGGGGAACCACATGCATGGCTCTAATTGTCTCCGGAGGTAGCCCTGGATAATAAAATACCGGAGGTGGATTTGCCCCCATTTCTGCAAATGAGTAGAAACATCAGAACAGGCACACAACGAAAAGCATGAAACTTCAATAACGACAAATCTCACCAGGATAAAATATTGGGTTTGGGTTGCCAAAAGGTTGCATAGGCATAGGTGTAGGATGTATAAATGGTGTAGAAGTTGGTGGCGTGGGTCGCATATATCCCCTAGGATAGACTCTAGGTGGTTGCATGTTAGCCTCTCTGCCACTAAAGCTTCTGTGAGGATTCCCACGGTCCTGATCACGCCTGCCCCCATAACCATGATGGTAAGAACCATCACCACGAGGGTACGGGCCACCATTGCCCCTCCTAAAGGAATTACGTTGCTGTGGATGATCATTGCCACTATGCGGTTGTGACCCAAAACCTCCTCTTTGTCCGCTTCCCTTGTGTCTATGGTCTTGCAAAGAAGACTCCCCAACCATGATTCCAGGTTTTGTTTCTGCAACCTGTGGTGGCGATGGTGGCTGAGGTACAGCACCATTGGCTGATACATTACTGCTTAAAACCCCACCACCACGCTTCATAGATCTCTGGCGTGTGGGAGGCGGATGATTTGAGGTTGTATTAGGGTTCACACTATTAGCAACAACTTGCTTTGGGGAAGAAGACGAAGATGATATTCCAGTCCCCTATAGTAGACAAACACAAACATGAGTCATGTTATGTAAAATTAAAAAACAACTTTCATTCCTTCGTGGAGTGGGTGGTGGATGTTGAGACTTCAGATGGAAGTGACATGAACTGATAGAGCGTATATACAAACAACACTAACAGGAGAAAATATCTTTACATGAACAATATAGCAACTACATATGATGAGATCAATTGAGCAAGAGAGAGTTCAAAGAAGAAATACCAGCAATGGCGACGGCGATCCATCAGAGAGACCTTTTAGTGAGTCAGATGAGGACGATTTCGGATAAGCCCTCGTAGTTTCAGAAAGAGCGGGCCAAGATTCAGCCCCCATGACCGGACTAACTTCCACGGCACCATTCATCGACTTGTTCCAAGCCAGCTTCTTAACTGCGGTACTACTTCCACCACTGTTTCCAAAGCTTTCCGACTCAGCCTCGGGCGCCATATTCTCCGGCAAAACTGACACAGCCATTGCATCCGAATGCGATCCATCAAAACAAGACTTCCCAGTTCGCTCCTGACCTACACCAGAGCATAACGGCACCACTTGCGATTCAGAACCGCCGTCACGAGCCATCTGCGGCGAGGACAACCCACGGGGAGAGACTATATTATCCATTAAAAAGAATAGGGTTTCAAAATTTGATGAACTGGAGGATCGACAATTCCGCGAATTAGGGTTTCAAAACAAGTGAAGGTCGACTAGTGATCGACTACCGGAAGGAAAAAAAACGAAAAAAATAAAGAAGAAATCAAACAAAAACAAGGGAAATAATATAGAAATCATAATCAACAATCTCAATCATCAATGATCAACCGAAAAAGAAAAGAAAAAATTGCAGCAATCGGGGGTGAGGAACGCCGAGGCTGAGGAGCACCCAGCGCAATGAGACCTTCACACACTTCGCTCTTATTTGCCCCGGAGCTCCCTCTGCCTAATTGGATGCATTTACGTTTATCATTTGCGTTGTTTATCTTTAATCTTTGATCTTATTTTATTTATTCTCTTTATTTTAAGGGATAGGACAATTGCTCATGTAAAATAAAACTACCAAATACATCTTTTTTTTAAACATGTTACAAAATAATTCTTTTACTTTTTTATGACAATTTTACCCTCATATTACATTCAATACGATCTCAGATCGTGTTACATTCAACACGATCTCATATTGAATATAACATGAGATTGTGTTACATTCTAATTTTTTCATCATTCAACACAATTTCAAATCATGTTATATTCAACACGATCTCATGTTGAATATAACACGAGATCATGTTACATTTCAATTTTTTTCATTCAAATTGATAATTCTTCTACCTTACATTCATATTGATATTCAACACAATCTTGTGTTATATTCAACACGATCTCATATTGAAATATAATACGAAATCGCGTTATATTCTACTTCCATCGCCGTATTTAACATAAGATCATGTTACATTCCAATTTTTTCATTCAAATTAATAATTTATCTCTCCTATATTCATATATTTGATTTTTACCAACACAAACTAAATCAATCCAATCAAATGAACCCTAAATTTCATTCAAATCAACCAAATCAATTCACACACACAAGTTTGATTTTTTCCTAATACAAACCAAATCAATCCAACCAAATAAATCCTAAATACCCCCCCACACACAAATATATACCATTCAATGATGTGTGAATGTGGAAACGATTGGAGAACGTCGTTGGCGAAGTAATGTGTTGACAGAAGGGTTTCTTTCAAGTCGTGAACAACGATTACATCAAAAGGAAAAAGAAAGGAGGCGGAGACGAAACGAATCCCCTTCGGAAAAAAAAATTAAAAAAATAGAGACACACATCGATCCATCCACACTCACACCGAACAATCGTCAAAGATTGAAATCAAATTGGTACAAAAAAAAAAAAAAAAAAACACTCTAGAACATAAAATTCGAAATCTATCTACAATCGTACAATTTAACACCACCAAATGCTCGTTGCGGAGGAAATCGAAGAACAGCCACACGGCCATCAAGGCCACGAACACGATCATCAGAATCGAGTGATATCATCGGAGGTTGAGGAATAGAATCACTAGATTACTTCTAGAGGATGAATCAAAAACCAAAACCCGTTGAACAATCGATAAATTTACCTTGGTCGATCTATTCGTTTTTGGATTTGGGGTTTGGATGATGAAATCCTTACCTGCAAAGGAGAAGACGACGACGGCCCATCTACCCACATCCACAATCAATCGCTCGATCTCCTCACTCAACTCAACATCGCTATCTTCATCTTCTTCGACTGCGAATCATAAAAAGGGGGGAACCCTAAGGTAGATCTCATTCGATCGCCGAAATCTAGATTTGAAAAATCAGATTTGGAAATTTTAGATCTGATTTTTTAGATCTCGATTCGCGAAGAGATAGAGGCAGAAAGGATAGGGGTAGTAGAGAGACTTGTTGCGCTTGTCGTCTTTGCAAATGGAGAAAGAGAGAGAGAGGAGAAGCGTCGGAATACGTTCGATGATTTCACGACCAACCAGCAAATCAAATCCCCACGACCAGGTGACGACGACGACGGTACTACTCAAAATAGGATGTGGAGAGACTTGAGGTATGATTTCACGAACGATGCGACGGCAAGAGTCTTCAGAGAGTTCGATTTCCCTCCCAATTCGCCTCTCTAGCAGCAGTTCCTTTGTCGTGAGAGAGATGAGAGAAAAAGGAAGATGCATGAAGGGTAAAATAGTCACTTCATAATATTTAGAACTATCTTGTACAAACCAGTGTTTTTTGAAGGACTGTTTGATGCAAAGAAAAAGTAGTGGGACTATCTTGTAGTTTTAATATTTTAAGTAGATTATTTGGTATTTTTTCCTTATTTTAAAAATCTACATTTTATTTTAAGATCAGAATATTAGTAATGTGAAAGAAGAATTTGACCATTGATTTGAAAGAAATAAAGATATTAAAAACATGTCTTGAGTTGTAATTTATTTTTATTTTTGGCTTTCACTTTTAATATATAATATATGATTTAAATCTAAATTTTGTAAAATTATTGGCAAAGAAAATCAAAAATCAAAAATGTTGAACACATTTTAAAATATTGAAGATAAAATTAAAAATCTTAAACACAGTTTTAAATTTCAACAAAATCTAATCGCTCAGTTCTCTGAGATTTTCGATGCATAAAAGTCAAGATTTAGATAAGCATAAATAGATAGAGAATCTTTCGTCGAAATTTAAATTTGTTTTTATTTTTTGTTTATTACGTTAAAATATAAAAACAGAATTTTTAATATAGGGGATGGGGAAATTTTTAAAATTAAAAAAAAAAAAAAACGAAATGTTAAATTATGGTAAAAATGAATGTTTTTTTCATGCATAATGAAAACGCCCACCTAAACAAAACAAAGTTGCACTACATATAGAATATAGATTAATGTCTCAATGATTTTTAATAGTTAATTTGAAGTCGTGTTCGACTATTAAACTATTTGGTTAGTGTTAATTAACTTGGTAATTTTTAGGATGGTTACGGTTCGGTTCTGGGCTGATTTCACTATAAAACAAAATAAAAATCTTTAGGTATAATATCAAACCCAAAAACAAATTACATGTTGAGATATTAGATTTTGATGATGTCATATTGTGAAAATTGATGTAATGAATTGGATTGTATCATGTTCACAATCTTAAATATCATGTGATTATATAACTACGCCATACATATCTACATCATACATAAGATATCATTACTAATAAAAAGGTTATAGAAGGAGTTTGCAATTATTCAAGCTCTACAATTGTTAAAAATGCAAATTATGCTCACGACCTTTCTAGATCTTTCTTCGAACCAAATTTTCTAAATGATTTCAAAAGACCCCGTCCTAATTGGTTTCCTCCTAAAACAAGTTATCTGAAACTTAATACGGATGGAAGTGCCAAAAAAGATCCTAGTAAAGGAGGATTTGGAGGTTTACTTAAAGATAATCTGGGTGCATGGAAGATGGGATACTTTGGATGCATCGACAATTGTATAGTGTTGGAGGCAGAGCTCAAAAGCTTATTTATGGGGATCAAGATTGCGGCTAGCAGAGACAATCCAAGAGTGCAAGTTGAAACTGACTCTGCAAATACGGTGGCTTTAATTCAAAATCGGTGTCCAGCAGATCACTGCTTCAAAGAGCTGATTGAAGAGTGCAAGAGGCTACTTCTACTGAATGATTATACCCTCCAATTTGCTTATCGAGAAACCAACCGTTGTGCTGATAATTTGGCTAAGAGAGAAGTGAATAAAGATTATATCCTCAAGATTTTGGAAACCCCAACGACTAATTTTGAAGATATCATACTCCAAGAGATAGATAAAAGAGTCTTTTAGATATGCCCTGAGTTTTAACTTGATTTTGGTTTTTTCTATTTGTCGTTTGTTAAACTTTTCCATTCTACAAAAAATATTTGTGATCATTTGGAAATATATGTAATTGAATATGTTGACTGTGCTAAGCGTGTACTAACCCTGACAACATTCTTGAGTAATTGATCTTTTTAGGAATTCCAAACACAAACTCACAAATGAAACAAGAAGCAAAATGATAGAAGGTACAAGGAGAATGACACAACTCAGCATTGAGAAAAAGGCCACCAAGATGAACTAAGAAGGAAGAAGCCAAAAGACGTGTTGCGAAAAAAAGATCAAAGAAGCTACATCACGACAAAGATCCAGTTTTAAGGTAATGACACTCTCAAACTTGAGAAATATGTTAAAATAAGCCTCTAGAAAACACACAGACACTTGCATATTTATGTGGCATATTTATTTGTTGAGATTATGTGTTATCATGTCTATAACCTTTGAATATTAATGAATTTTGTACATTAAATCTAGTGGAATTCGAAACATGAACATGACATGCTTGTTTTCTTGACAAACTAGCTAGTTTTAGACCCACATATGGCGCGAGTCCAAAAAAATTAATATAATATATATTTTTTCATTCGAATATTACACATAATGCACAATAGATAATTTAATTTTATATTTAATATATTTTATAAAAGTGTAATAAAAATAAAGTTCAATGCCAATAAATAAAAATAAAATTGTAACCTAGAAAACTGTTGATGTCAACATCTAAGACTATTAATGTTTATCGCTCATAATATACTGAGAAAATAGTAAATTTTAAGTAAATAAGCTCCTACAGGGTTTTCATTTTTTTTAAATAATAGTTTTAAATAATCTGATGTGTCATTTCTTATGTTGTTTAATAGTTTTTATTATTTGATTAAAATTTATATATAATTAATAGATGGATAGAGAATTTTATAAAATGGTTAGTGAGAGAGAGAAGGGGATGAAGAGATAATGTTACATATAATTAAATATAATGCAAACAATCATCAACCAAATATGAAAAAAATTCAGTGAAGCCTCCTGTCATTTAGAAAACTTACAACGATTTCTTCTGTCATTTGGAATATCTCTGATACCCTCTTCTTAAATATAAAATTATTTATTTATCTCGGTTATTATACTATTTAAAAAAAAATTAATTGAAACTATCTAATAAAAGAATTACTCTTATAACCCTTTTAAAAGAAGGATTTTTTAATGTTTAACCCAAATTTCATACTCTCTATCTCCTCAATAACCCTTTTAAGCAAAAATGTTATTTTTTAATCCTCCTCTTAATATTTAATCCTTTGACGGTTAAAAATAACAATGAAGAGACAATCATACCCTTATATATATGTGTTTTATATGGAACCCTAACCCGAAACAATCTCCACTATTTTTTTCTCTTTTTTTCCACAGCCGTCGATAGCCTCAAATCTAATGGCAAGCTCGTTCGTCGTCCACCGCCGTTAATGACTCCAATGCCGTCAATCTCTACAAGAGCTCCGTTTAAATTCAAATTTCATCCAAGTCCAACGTCGTTTCCATTCGCGATGAGCGCCAGCAACCTTCTACGCTCAACTCTGGCTTCAGATCTGAAAATCTATCGACAAATGACGAAGATGATTGATCTAGGATGGCAGACGACGACGGTGTGGCTTAACGGTGGGGGTGACGGTGACGGTGGAGATCTGACGGAGGCAGAGCCGATCTCTCTCTCTCTCGCTATCTTCAGATCTGGAGATCCAACGGCGACTTGACGGTGTGGCTTGACGAGTTGGCGGTGTGGCTTAACGGTGGCCATCGCCGTCGTCCACCGTCCACAAATCCACCACTGCCGTCCACAACCCACTAGTCCACCATCATCGTCCACAGTCCACAGGTCTCCGTTGTCGTGCACCTCATCCCCCCTCTCTCTCTTTCCATGTCCATATCTGGGCCAGTGGTGAAATTTTTCCAGATTAAGTGAAATTAGATTTGGAATTTTAGGGATGGTGAATGTTCATTTTTTGTGGTTTGTTTTTCACATCTTAAGGTTGAATGTTCTGAATTTCATTCCAAATCTCATTTTTATTAATGTTCATTCCAAATCGGTCTCCTTTTTATGAATGTTCATACTGTCCTGTATTGATTTTGGTTCATCTTTGTCGCAAACCCAGATCTGTAAGTTTTCAATTTGAAAATTTTCAAATCCGGGACAATTATCATCATGGTCAATGTTCACAATTAACCTCGTGTTTGATCGTTTTGTGTTTGTATTTGTGAATGTGAATGCTTGATTTAAGATTGTTTTTTTTAATGCTCATGTGGTTTTAGTGAAATGTGTCACACAGGTTTGTTTTTCGATTTTTAGATGATCATTGGTTTTTCGACTATGTGCTTTATTTCGTTCTGTTATTTTGTTTTTTAATTTAATGTTTATTGTTTGATTTTAGTGTTGCAGTAGTGATTTTGGGGGAATTTGATTTATTGACTGTGATTATTCATGTTTGATTGTTTAATTTATGTGAATGTTCATAATAGTGTATTTTGATGAATGTTCATTTCGATGTGTTTTGGTGTTTTGATGAAAGTACATTTTTAATATGTTTTTGGTGAAAGTTGTGAAAATAATGCACCACTAATTAAATATTTAAAAATAACAAAATAAAAATGTGAATATTCACGTTTTACTATTGATGTGTGTAAAACTCTCGCTCCAAACTGACCTAAGTATAAAATCCTAAACGGGTCGGATTCGTTATATGGGCTTCGAATTGAAGTCGGATAAACCCGCCTGTTAAATGGGCTGGGGCTGCGTAAGCCTATGATTCAAACACTGATTAAGTGATCTATATGAATATATGGGTGGCTACATGATAAGGCCTATAATTGGGTATGTATGAGCCCATGGTATCAAAAGCCAAAGAGGAAATAGTCATTTCAGAGGTTGGGTCTAAACATGTATACGTTAAGATAAGTATGAATTGACTGTAATAGCCCATGATTAATAGGGACCGTTACAGATATTCTTTCTTAAATACGGGGATAATGGCTATTATGCGTAATGGTAGAGAGATACGAATAACTGAATGATATTTCCATTCAAGAGATAATAAACAGATCACCCTATAAAAAGGGGAAAAGGTAACTGGTAATGAGAACTCTGATTTGGGGTGTGCAATTTATTCTCACTATATTCAGTCTAACTTATTCTCATGCCGGAGGTTCTTTGGCTGACACCACACTAGTGTTCCTCATTAGAATTCACGGTTTTGCAGGTAAGAAAGGAAGACGAAAGATTTTCTAGTACGTGTAGAGATTGACACGTGATTGAGAATTTTTTACTATATCATTTGACGCCGTCTGTGGGAAAATGAACGTAAAACATTACGTTGCTGATATGAGACATTTGCGAGCTAGGGCACCGGTGACTAGTCAGAAGAATGACTTACCACCGCCGTCAATCCTAGATGTACCTGAGGAATAACATGAAGATGATCATTCGCAGCAGTGTGAAGAGATTCCGTCTGATATGCCATCCATTGCAATAAATATGGATGCAAAGATAAACGCTCTTAACGCTAAAATGACCGAGATGGTAGAAACTATCAAGTACATGGCTAGCATAATCACTGATAATAGGTCACAGGTTAATACGAGCACTCATGGAGTCAGGGAGAATGTAGAAACTCCACAAAATGTTGATCCTCAATTTTATGAAGAACGACCTGCCCATGGAGAGGCCAGTCATCAACCAGAACGAGGGACTAGTATTCAAACTGAGACTGTTGATTCATATCGACAGATCAAGAGTCAAGTGGAGAGAGTTCGGCCTCTGGACGAGCTAGATGTATTATTGAAAGGTACTGAGATGCCCTTCTTCCAGGAAATACTGGCCATTCTACTTTCTGAAAGGTTCGATCCAACGAAATTTGAAAAGTATGATGGGAGAACTGATCCAGTGGACTATATCCGACAATTCAAACATGTCATGAATTTGTATAATTCCAGCGATTCCACCATTTGCAGAGCATTTGCGACCACTTTAAACGGATTAGCTCTTGAATGGCTGCATTCTCCTCCCGCAAACTCTATAACGTTGTTTAATGAGTTCAGAAAGACGTTCATCAACCGTTTCATAACTTGTCAGAGGTTAATGAAAGGACCAGATTTCTTACTAGCTTTACGTCAGGAGAAAGGAAAAACTTTGCGTCAGTATATGAGCCGGTTTAATGAGGAACTGACTTGCATTGAAGGTTGTGATACAAATCTTGTTATCAATGCTTTTATATCAGGTTTGCGTCCTAGCCGATTCCAAGATTCTTTAACCAAAAAGTGCCCTCGGAGTATGACGAAACTGATGGAGAAATCCAAGCCTTACATGAAGCTAGAAGATGTAAAACTGGCTAGAGAAGGCAGGGGGTTATTTCGTGATTATCCCAGGAAAAATGAGAAAGATATTGGCAAGGCTAAAACTGGCACGTCTGATAGGCGTAAAGACTAATCAAGGATTCCAAATTCCAAGCCAGCAGTTCGCCAGGAATCAGGCCTTCCTGGATTACGCATGCCAATCTCACGGATTTTGCAGGAGATTCATACGTCTGATATAATTCAATGGCCTCCCAAACAGACCACTAAGTTAAATCGGAAGAATCGTTCTAAGTATTGTGATTTCCATAAGGATCATGGTCACAATACAAATGATTGTTGGGAGCTTCAGAAGGAGATCAGGCGACTTGCGGACTTGGGCTAATTGCAGGATTATATACAAGATCGTCCCAGGGACAAGAAGAGACCCAGACGTGATAGCCGAGGTAAAGAACGTCAAGAAAGAGAGCGGAAGGAAGAACATCCTAAAAAAAATCGAGAGGTAATCTTTATGATAAATTCAGTCGGACCGAATACTGGGGAGTCCAATCGTGCACAAAAAAGAAAGGTGCGTGAAGCAACGTTGGAACGTTATTATGGGGAGTCGTTGGTGGTAACAAAGCCAGACCCTATTATCACCTTTTCTGAGGATGATTGTAGAGAGATTGTTCACCCTGATAAAGATGCCTTAGTCATATCTTTGTGGATCTCAAGTTTCCAAGTCCAACGTATCTTGATTGATAATGGTAGCTTAGCAAACATTATTTTTATTAGTACTTTGAAACAGATGGGAGTGCCAAACTCAGACGTGAGCTCAACACTGTTATGGTAGGATTTAATGGCGAACTTACTTCTCCTTGTGGCAAAATTATTTTGCTAGTCATTTCTAATAAGGAGGAGCAAGGTTACACCAAGGCCACGGAATTCATGGTGATAGACTCCATATCGCCATACAATGCCATTCTGGGCCGTCCATGGTTGCACGCGATGAGAGCTGTAGCGTCAACGTATCACTAATGTGTGAAGTATGTCAGAGGAGATTCAATAGCAGTTATAAGGGGAGATCAAGCCTCTTCAAGGCAGTGTTTTGCCATAGCTATGAAGGGCAAAAGCTCTCATTTATAGCAATCAAAGAAAGTTCATGAAGCAGGTCTATTTGTGGGCTCGGCAGGAGAGATTGACGATTTCAGAGAACACACTAATGTGATCCAACCTACTGAGCAAGTTAAACATATAACTTTCAATTATGGAACTCAAAATCTTATGATTGGCGAATCATTAAGCCAGACTAAGGAAGCGGAGATCAGAAAATTGCTTCAAATGAACTTGGACATTTTTGCTTGGTCGTCTGCTGATATGAAAGGAATAAGCACTGATGTTGTTGTTCATCGTTTGGATATCTGCAGATCGTATCCTTCAGTTTAGCAAAAAAGAAGAACGTTCACTCTTGAGAAAGAACAAGTAATTGAAGTTGAAGCGAAGAAATTGCTTTCTACTAGCCACATCAGGGAAGTGACATACCCCAGATGGTTGGCTAATCCAGTTCTTGTAAAAACGAAGAATGAAAAATAGAAGATGTGTATGGACTTTACCGATCTGAATCAAGCATGCCCTAAAGATTGTTATCCAATGCCAAGGATTGATTAGATGGTTGATGCTGCTGCCGGGCACCAATGCTTGTCCATGATGGATGCTTACTCAGGCTACAATCAAATTCGCATGGATCAACAAGATGAGGAAGGAACATCATTTATCACACCAAAATGTACTTATTGTTATAAAGTAATATTTTTTGGTTTGAGAAATGCAGGTGCTACTTATCAGCGGTTGGTGAATCGCATTTTTCAAGATCAATTGAGACCACTATGGAAGTTTATATAGATGATATACTGGTCAATCGCTTTTGGGGTCACTTCCGGCAAGTTTCTTAGTTTCGTAGTTAATCAGCTTGGTATTACAGTAGATTCAGGACATATATAAGCTGTTAAGAATCTAAAATTCCCTTCTTCTATACGAGAAGTTCAAGTGTTGACTGGAAGATTGGTGGCTTTAAATAGATTCATCTCAAAATTTATTGATAGGTGTGCTCCATTCTTCAAAATTTTGAGGAGAAATAAGACCTTTCAGTGGAATGATGACTGTGAGCTATGAGCGTGCTTTTCAGTTTATAAAAGATTATTTGGGCTCAGTATAAACATTGACAAAGGTATACCCAAGAAAAGAGTTGAAGCTATACTTGGCAGTAACCCTTGTAGCAATAAGTGTTGCACCGGTTCAAGAAGATGCAGAAGGGCAGAGGCTAGTCTACTACATCAGCAAATCGTTGGTTTCAACTGAAACCCGTTATATGGAGTTGGAAAAACTAGCATTAGCTTTGGTAATTGCTGTTAGGAAGCTCTGGCCCTATTTTCAAGCACATGTAGTAACCGTGCTGACCTAATACCGACTCAGGGCGGTAATGCATAGACCAGAAGCATCTAGGCGTCTAATGAAGTGGATTATTGAGCTGGGTGAATTTTTCATCCAGTACAAATCCAAAACAACAATCAAAGGGCAAGCTTTAGCTGACTTCATTACTGAATTTACTCCTTCATTGAATGAAGCAGTAACATCCAGTTGTGCAGCCAAGTGGAAGTTATGGGTTGATGGTGCCTCAAACATGAAAGGATGTAGAGTGGGAATAATCATATAAACACCTGAGGGATATCAACTTGAAAAAGCTATGTAGTTAGGTTTCCAAGCTTCCAATAAAGAAGTGGAGTATGAAGCAGTGGTTCTCAGGCTAACTCTTGCCAAGGAGTTAGGTGCTCAACATTTGGAAGTGAAGTCAGATTCTCAAGTGGTGATCAATTAGGTCAATGGCTTATTTCTTATAAATGAAGACAAATTATGCCTCTATGCAGAAAAAGTAAAGGATTTCACTTTCCAGTTTTAAAGCTGCAAATTTGAAGCCATCCCAAGAATTGAAAATGCCCAAGCTGATGCTTTGTCCGTACTTGCTTCGACTTTAGGATCATATCAGAAGTCTGAACTGGTTGAGTTTCTAGATCAGCCATCGATCATTCCAACCCTTTAGTGTGCATGTATAGGCCAGCTGGATGAAGAAATTGATTGGAGGACTTCTATAGTTCAGTATCTGAAGAAAGGAGACCTACCAGATGACAGAGATGACGCTAGGAAAAATGTTTATAAATCGTCAAGATATGTGCTATCCGATGATAAACTATATAGGTGAACTTTTTCCCAACCTTTGTTGCTGTGTTTAGGACCAAAATAAGCGAGTTATGTTCTACAAGAAATACATGAAGGCGTGTGTGGTAATCATCAAGGGGGAAGGTCCTTGGTTCATAAAGTATTGAGAGTGGGATATTATTAGCCAACCATGCGCACTAATGTTGTACAATATGTATGAAAGTGTGACAAGTGCCAACGATTCTCTAATGATATCAAGGTTCCAGCTTAGCAACACACTCCAATCACTAGTCCTTGGCCATTTGCTCAGTAGGGAATGGATGTTTTGGGTCCTTTTACTCCAGCTCCTAGAAACAAAAAATACTTGTTGGTGGTGATAGACTATTTCACCAAATGGGTTGAAGCAGAGGCTTTTGTAACAATGGGTAAAAATGAAGTAAAGAATTTTCTGGGAAACAAGTCATTAGCCGTTTTAGCATAATACCTACTGTTCTTATATCTAACAATAGAACTCCATTTACTGGAGGAAAAGTTGGTTGGATGTACAATGAGCTCAAGATACAACATCGAACGTCCAGTCTGACATATCCCCAAGCAAATGGACAAGCATAGGTGACCAATCGTTCAATTAAAGAGGCACTCAAAAAATGCCTAGATGATGCTAAAGGCAAATGGGTGGAAGAACTTCCTGGAGTTTTGTGGGCTTATCGCACCACCCCAACGTCTACAACTGGAGAAACACCATTTTCTTTAACTTATGGAACTGAAGCTGTCATTCCAGTTAAGATTGGTGTGCCAACCAGAAGAGTTGCTATTGTTGATTTAAGAAACAATGAAGGCTGCATACGAGAGGAATTGGATCAACTTGAAGAAAAGCGTAATAAGGCATTAATGTGTATGACAGCTTACAAGACTAAGATGGCGCGCAGATTTAATCATGCAGTTTGCCCAAGGAGTTTCACCATTGGAGACTTGGTACTTCGACGGGTAATGCCTCACCAACCAGAAGCTCGCCTGGGAAAGCTTGCTCCAAACTGAGAGGGCCCTTATCACGTCATTAAAGTTAATAGACCATGAACTTATTGGCTTGAAGAACTTGATGGAGTTGCTGTTCCTAGACCTTGGAACGTCTCTCATTTGCGGAAGTAGTTTTTATGAGTTCTTCATCTTAAATCTCTGTTTCTTTTTAAATAAGTTGTCTTCTGAAGGCATTTTTTAGAAAAATAAATAAATGTTTAATTCCATGAGATTTGTGTTTTTTTTAACTGAGTTCTTAAACTCAGAATTTAACTGAGCACATCAGCTCAGCATTTAACTGGGTACCTCAGCCCAGCAAACAACTGAGTTCTCCAACTCAGAATTTAACTGAGCACATCAGCTTAGCATTTAACTGGGCACTTCAGCCCAACAAACAACTGAGTTTTCCAACTCAGAATTTAACTGAACACATTGGCTTAGCATTTAACTGGGCACCTAAGCCCAGCAAACAACTAAGTTCTCCAACTCAAAATTTAACCGAGCACATCAACTCAGCATTTAACTGGGCACTTCAGCCCAACAAACAACTGAGTTCTCTAACTCAGAATTTAACTGAGCACATCAGCTCAGCATTCAACTGGGCACTTCATCCCAGCAAACAACTGAGTTTTCTAACTCATAATTCAACTGAGCACATCAGCTCAACATTTAACTAGGCACCTCAGCCCAACAAACAACTGAGTTCTCCAACATAGAATTTAATTGAGCACATCAGCTCAGCATTTAACTAGGCACCTAAGCCCAACAAACAACTGAGTTCTTCAACTCAGCATTTAACTAAACACCTAAGCCCAGCAGGCAACTGAGTTCTTCAACTTCGAGTTCAACTCAGTATTCTATCAGGAAGTATTGGTTTAGCAAGCACTTACGTTTTTAAGTTCCTAATTAAGCTGGGTAGTTCAGTACAAGCGGATATTGTGCCCCTACAAGTCATCAAGTTTAATACTCAGATGGAGGGCAAACGAGGTATTATTCCAGAGTTTATCCTTCTACTATCTTATGTTTGTTCAAAGATTCGTAATTAAGTTATATATCCTAATTTTGTTACGAAGGATGGCAGACAAGGTATTATTATAAAAACCCATTCATATTGTAAGGAAATTGATACATAGGTTCTTAAAAAAAAAAAAAAAGAACAGATACAAACTGTTCTTACAAAAAAAAAAAAAAAAAAAGGGTTCATTTTTTCTTCTTCTTCTTTATCTGGAGCTGAGGAGGAGGCACTTAAATCCGACTCTGCAGAAGCAAGAGAGTTAAGATCCTCTGAGTCGGGGTTGGAAATAAAAAATTCATGATCTTCATATTGGTTGAGCTTTCGGATTAGTTCATGAATTTTTTCCCTCTTCTCCTCGTTCTTCTTCAGAAGTGTATCCCTCTTCGCTTTCATGGCGTTAGCGTAAAGCTTCTGATAGTTGAAGTTAACGACCAGATCCTTCTTGCTTCTTTCAACATCTTTCAATTCATCTTTCGCTTTGAGGTAGTGAGAGACGGCTTGGAAATGGGCCGATTCCATGGCAGCGAAGATGGTAGAAGCTTCTTCCATAGCGCGAAGGCGTGGATACTCGTCTTTGGTATTCATGGCAGTCTACATCAAAAAATGAAAGCGCTCTCCTAGTTTAATCTATTTGTTTCTCTCAACTTGGATTCTTGAATAAATAGAAGGGCCATTAATCCATATAGTGGAGCCCATGACTGTTAAAAAAGGGGTTTTCTTGAAGATATGAAGAACCTGTGGTGCCTTTAAATAGTCAAGCAAGAGGAATGGAGGATAATAATTGAAGCGTCTAAAAAAGCATGCATTAAATAAGGAAGTGACGTGCACTGGTAAAAACGTACTGTAATCATTACAAAAAATCTTGAAAATTGTAACGACGGTGACTGTTCAATTACAGGTCATAATAATCAAAGATATGGTCATTAATAAAGTTAATTACAGACCAATAGAAGATAAAGGTGAAAACATATGGAATTAAAGTAAAAAAAAAAAATGCAGATCGACAGCAATCAGTTGTTTTGACTAAAGTTTGGCTGAGTTATCAGACGGTGTAATCAGGAGCAACATTCTTTGCTGAGCTCACTGCTGGCACCTCGGTTGCTGAATTGGGTAGGTCTTGATGTTCTTTGTTAACTTCTTCTGTTTCGTCATCAAAATCCAAAAAGGAGATATCGTACTCAAGAAGCTCCTCTGACACCAGCCTTTGGCAGAAAGCAAAGCTGACCTTCTGAAGCCTCTTTGATTCTTTATTGAAGGAAGACCAGAGGTCGTCAATATCTTTTTTGGCCTTCTCTTGTGCAACAGACAACTCAACAGACATTTACTCTTTTTTAGAATAAAGCCTTTCAAGGAAAACCTTTTTCTTTTGGAATTAACCATGATATCTCTGGAGGGCAGCATATTTTTCTTTGATCTCGGCATCCTTCTTGTCAATTATCAAACGTGCTGAGGCAAGTTCCTCTAAAAGATTGTGGGATTCTTCTCTTAGAAATGTGCATTCTTCTCTTATCGCAGTGATTGACGTCCTAAGCTCGCTATTCTCAAAATAGAAAAGTGCGTTACTCTTTTGAAGAGTCTCCTTTTGTTCGTTGGCAGACTGCAATTCTACCCTGAACTGTTCTTGAGAAGATCTGGACAAGACAAGATCAGTGGCAAGCCTTAATTTCTCATTTCCCAGATCTTGTACCTTGGCCTCAACCTTGTTGAGCTCAATCATTTGATGCATCAGTTGGGTGTCCAACTCGTTCTCGTCCTTAGCACAATTGACCAGAGCAGAGGATATATGCATATACTGACATGATAAGGTTGTTATTAGATGAGGTCAAATAGTCAGATTATTCAGTAAGGATAGACTAAAATGATGCAAATACCTGGAGAAGAGCACAAATCACCATTCGAAAGATTTCGGGTTTGTTCTTGCCTTCAGTCATTTTCTTGCCTTTGTCCCATGATTGATCATAAAGGAATTTAATGGCGTCATAAAAAATAGCATGACGACTTGGAACAGAAGGACCAACTTTATCAATAAATTGGCACATTTGTTGTTTGGTCATTCCTCGGCATGTTCTTTGGCTGGGGAGGACTGATGACTAGCTGGAAGAGGATCAACAACTGGAGGATCGGCCACAACAGGCTCTATGGCAAGGGATATCAGCTGATCTAGGAATAAAAGCTAACCTGGAAGCAAAAGATGGTTCGCCTTGAGCTTGTTCAGTAGTGCAAACCAAGGATGGAACTGCGACTGGAATAAAGCCTCTTCGGCGAATGATGAGAGGTTGGCAATCATCATCTGATACTGTTGTTTTAGGGTCATCATGAGAAATGACTTGACGGATGGTTGGGCTGCAAGAAAAATCGCAAGGAAGTTGGGAGGTTGATTAATTATTCTTTTTAGCAAGTCTTTTTGTCAATCTCTTCCTTTTCTGGGTATTGATTTGAAGTTCAGCTAATTCTTGAAGACAAGATGGATCCATTGAAGGTCGGACGAATGGCCGATATGCTAATTCTCTATAAAGGCGACCTTTGGGGATTAGAAGCTTATTAAATTCTTCTTTAAGTCTTAGAGTGAGACCAAGTTTCCGAGAAGCACTATCACCTGTATTTGATAAATAAAGATGATCAAAATCACTTCAGCAGAATTTTCAAATAAGAAATAGACTATTGGGTATATTATTACTTGGGGAGTTGAAGCATTTTGACACCATTGAGGATTGTCCCATTTCCTCAGAAGAGAATTCCTAATCTCTAGAAAAGAAGAGGTACCATGCTACCAATCTCTGACCTTCGCTGGAAGGTCTATAAGAAACGAAGATTCTTTAGGGATAGAAAGATAATACCTATCGATTTTGGCGAGGTACTTGAGTTGGCTTATGCTTCTAAGTATATCAACGGAAAGGGTAACGTCACTTTGTCTAGCGAGAACTATGGATCCCATAATTTGGTGAAAACTATTTGGAGTTAGTTGAGCTGGAGTAATTTCCATTTGGCGAAAAAGATTGCGGAGGAATGAGTAAAAAAGAAGGGTAAGTCCATATTCAAACATCCAGAGGTAGAGGCACACCTCGTTTTCTCTGGAATCTTGAGGCTGTTCGTCTTTAGATGGAACCCTAATCGACACAGACAATGGGATATTGTATTGTTCCCTAAATGTTGAAAGTCAATCTATTGGAAACTTACTTGCTTCTAGATCTATATCAGAGGTAGAATGTGAAGGAGCTGGGGCAGTCGCCGTCTGTTCCATTGCAGGATTTGACGATGAGCCCGTTTCGATAGAATTAATTGATTGATTTGATGAAATTTTGTAAAATAATGAATAGCGACTCAAAATGCGAAGAAAAATATCGAGAATCGAAGGGATGTAAGGAAGAACTTACTTAAAGAAAAAGTGATCTTTCGTTTCTCTTCGTCTGAATCGTCGCGAACGTTAGGAGGGCAAATGATGTGTGTAAAACTCCCGCCCCAAACTGACCTAGGTATAAAATCCAAACGGGTCCGATCCATTATAAGGGCTTCGAATTGAAGTTGGATAAACCTGCCTATTAAATGGGCTGGGGCTACATAAGCTCATGATTCAAACACTGATTATATGAATATATGGGTGGCCACACGATAAGGCCTATAATTGGGTATGTATAAGCCCACGGTATCAAAAGCCAAAGAGGAAACAGTCATTTCAGAGTTTGGGTCTAAACCTGTGTACGTTAAGATATGTCTTAATTGACTGTAACAACCCATGATTAATGGGGACTCTGATTTGGAGTGTACAATTTATTCTCACTATATTCAGGCTAACTTATTCTCACGCCGAAGGTTCTTTGACTGACACCACACCGGTGTTCTTCATTAGAATTCACAGTTTTGTAGGTAAGGAAGACGAAAGATTTTCTAGTACGTCTGGAGTTTGACACATGACTGAGAATTTTTTACTACATCAACTATATTTTATAAAATGACATTTTATGTAAATTATGAAAAACAAAATGATGGTTAAAGAATAGAGGATTATTTTCTAAAAATCTTTGGGGACTAAAAATTTTATTATAGTAGTTGAAGATCTATTTTATGAGTTCTATAACTCTTGAGGACCAAATAATAAATTTTCCTTAAAAGAATTATAATTTTGATCAAGTTTGATTTTTGTTTTTAAATTTTGGTATGTATTACATTTTAAATTCTAATTTTTTTGGGGAGGAGGATCAAATAATGGTTGTTATATATGTATATATACTAGCGTATAACCCGTGCCTAAAGGCACGGGTGTAAAACAACAACAAAAAAAATAAAAAAATAAAAAATTGTCATAAGCTTATCTATTTCAACATTTCACACCTATTTTATTTGAACATCAATAATAACTAACAATTGAGATTAACATCATGTACCTATTTCAGTTGAACAACAATAATGATTAACAATTGAATATCAATAATAATTAACAATCAAGACAAATTTATACATGTATAAAATAATGGACATAACACAGATTATATGCAAATAATAAATAAATATAAATATCATTTTACCCATATTATCAAGTCCTATTAAGAAACATAAAGATTATATATTCTTTACAAATATATACTATTTATATACTAACATAGAGATTCCAATAGATTCTCTTTTTAGTTTCATCTACACTCTGAATAAAATTCCAGAAAAAACAAAAAACAAATTTGGACATAAAAAATTACACAAAAATAAATAATATCATATAAAAAAATCCAATAATATTCTACAGTTTTATCTATAAATTAATCTGCACAATAAATTACAAAAAAATTAAAAAATATATATCAACAATAAAGAAATTATACAATGCAAATACTGTTACCAAACTATTAGTGCACCATATGTGCCTAAAAGCACTATTTTGCTTTATTAAGAAACACTTATTACAAATATACACTTCCAAAATACTTCAATAAAAATCTTGCCAGATAGAAACTCTCATAAGACGCATTAAATAAATATCTTACGACAATTATTCATCTCTTAAAATGAATCTCACATGAACATACACATTTTTACAACATTGCAGAGAAAATCAATAATAATATGACCTTAGCTTCTTCTATGTGGATAACATACACATTCTTACAACAACACAGGGAAAACCCATAATAATATGACTTTACCTTCTTTTATATGGATAAAATCAAAATACAACTTACAAAAACAAAATGTATACACCGAACAGACTATTTACACTGGGATGTAAAAAAAAAAAAAAAAAAACTCGTCAAAAATTTACATTTTCCTAAAAACTCAAAAAATATAAAAAATTTACATGTGGTTGAGATTTAAAAAAAATAAAAATAAATAAATAAATAAATTAAAAAGAGTGATAAGCATTTATTAGTGTCCACAAAATGATTTATATTCCTCATTATTGGAGAAACAAAAACTACTATATAATACTTTTAGTTAAAGAATGCTATTATTTAAAAAATAAAAATAAAATTTTGCCACAATAAAAATAAAAATAGTTTCAACAGTTTGAAGAGACAGAGCAAATTGAAAACTCCATGAATGTGAAAATTAACATTATTTTACCAAGAAAAAAAAGTACAAATGTAAAAAATACCAAATAAAAAATTATTTTTTAGAACACATGAAATAATAACAAAAACACTATATTTGAGACATTACAACCATGTAAGCATATTACAAATCAAGAAACACTTGGAACCAATTGAACCAAGACACAATCCATCATAGATGGAGCTTTATAAATTAAATCAAATAACAGTAGTTATGTTGAAACCAAAGAGATGCAGAGCAAGAGAGCGAGACGACATCAAAAAATATTAATCAATGAAACCTATACTCATACTGTAACTATTACAACTCAAGCAACAACAACTATAATAGAAACTAAACAAAATCTACATCTATGAAGAAAAGAGAGAATTTCTAAAACTAATAATCGACTAAACTTCATAAAACATAAGCATCATAAATCAAAAAATATACCAGATTTCCTTTTGAAACTAAATACAATTTATAAAGAGAATTTCAAAAACTATTGATCAATTGAACTTTTAATAACTAACATTACAAATCGAGCACAATGTCAAGCAATAAGACTATTACTTGTTGAAAGTAAAAAAATCTATAGAGAGAGATTTTCAAAAACTATTGACCAACTAAACCTCATTTAATAACATAATCATCACAAATCAAGCAGAATATCTAGTTGAAACTAAACAAAATTTAGGAGAGTTTTTCATACCTGTTTTTCAAGACAACATTCTATAATTTCCAGTGATTTTAATCGTTGTTTCAGAAGGAATACACGTGAATTCGTTCTGAAATCGGAGTTTGATCATAACTCAAGCATAAGCCCTTGTTTGGATGTCGAGAAAACTGTAATTGATATAGATGAAAAAATGATGTAATTAATTAGAAAAAAAATTAATTAATTTTGCAATTGTTAAACTCAATTACATGAATAAACAGTGCAAAAAAAAAAAAGGAAAAAAATCAAACATATCCAAATATGAGCAAAATGAAATATGAAGCTACCTATTACCTTGGAAGTTCTGCTAGATCTGGCCAATTCAGACCAAATCAAACTGAGATCTGGCAAAATCGACTACCACCACCGCAATACTTCACTTCCCTAATTGCTAGGCCGCCATTGACACGCCAAACCAAAGACGTTGTTCCATTTGCACATCAAACCTACACTTCCGTTGCCTATGCTTTGCCAAACCAACACCACCATTGGTGTCCATCCCAACTTAGATCCAAATAGAAATATATTTCAAGATCCAAAATTGAATCAAAAAATCTAAACTAATCGAAACTAATATAAACTAAAACGAAATTGAGAATCAAAACATAGATAATCAACCCCTTTATAGGTTGTGAAATTTGATCAAATCGAAAAATGTAAAACAGAGAGGAAGAGGAAAGAGAGAGAGGGATGGGTGAAGAGTGATGCACCTTGATTACTTAAGAGTGAGGGAATCGACCAAACGAAAGAGATTGACACCAATGGCGTGGTGACGATGGCTCTGTGACGGCGATGGCTGATGACGATGGATCTGTGATGGAGATAGCGTGGCGACAATGGCGCGGTGACGATGGATCTGTGATGGTGGTGGTCATAGTGTGCGACGGTCTTGTTCGGAGGTGTGCAACGACGTGTCGGTGCGTATGTGTATAAAGTGAATAGAGAGGGATATATTGGTTATGGACCTTATGGTGGTGGTGGCCGCCTGTGAGAAGAGAGAGGCTTAGGGAGTGAAAGAGAGAGAAGAGATAAGGGAGTTGAGAGTGAGAAATGAGCAAGAGAGAACTGATGAAGCCAACACGCAAGAGAGGAGGCGGTTGTGTAACCCTAAACCCTAATCGTATACTTTTAATTTTAATCGAACGGTTGAAAAATATCTAGAGTTTTGTCTCTTATCCAACGACCGTGAATATACTAGTCTTGATTTATTTTTATTTAAATATATATATATATATATATATATATATATATATATATATATATATATATTGAAGTATTTAAAGAGTGTTTCGTGCTGAATATTTAAAATTAAAAAAAAAAATTGAATATTAGATATTGTTGATTTATGTAATAAATTCAAATTTTAATTTTTTTTATTACTTTTGGGATGAAATAAGGGATTTTTATTGTTTAGCCCAAAATTTATACTCTCTTTCCTCAATAAACCTTTTAAACAAAAAATTTATCATTTAATCCCCTATTAGTTTTTAGGGAAAAATACATGTTAAACCCTTTAACTATTGACACGTTTCTATATAGTTCTCTTAAATTTATTCGTTTCAATTTAAACCCTATAAGTATGAAGGTGATTTTAAAAGGTCATCCTGTTAGATTTTCCATCTAAACTAACAGAATTAGGGACAAAATTGTCATTTTCTATTTTTTCATTTTTTAGTTAATTTTTTCTTTTTCTTTTTCTTTTTCGTTTTTTCTTCTTTTTTCTTCATCCTCTTTCATTTTCACCAAAACTCTTCTCTCTCTCTGTCTCCCTCTTCACCGAACCTTTCTCTCTCTCTCTACCACCTTCTTCTGCTGCCACCACTATCGTCACCGTCGCTACCACCGATTTCGCCACCACCACACCCTCTGGTTCACCCTCTATAACAAAGGGTGTGGCAGCAATGTAGTCGATGGTGGCAATGACGTCGGTGGTGGAGAAAAGAGAGAAAGGTTCAGTAAAATGGGGGAGAGTGAGAGTATCGGTGAAGATGAAGGAGGATGAAGAAAAAAGAAGAAAAAAAAGAAGAAGAGAAAATTGAATAAAAAAAAATAAATAAATAGAAAATGACTATTTTTCCCTCTAATTCTGTTAGTTTGGATGACAATCTAACAGAAGGACCTTTAAAACCATATTCATACTTCGAGGGTTTAAACTGAAAAGAATAAACTTAAGAGGACTACATAGAAACGTGTCAATAGTTATAGGGTTTAAAATGTATTTTGCCCTAATTTTTAGTCCTTTTGGCAATTAATAAAATTAATAAGCGGACATTTATACCCCTATATAAATATAAAATCCTAGCCCCTCACTCTTTTACATTTTTTAGCCATTCATCTTCCCCTATCTATTCCTTGCTATGTTCTCTCTGGCTACCAATTTTTTTCTCCCTCTCATGCTTTATCTTGTTCCGTCGCCAACCGTCGCGAACGATGCCATTGTTTTTCTCCATTCTTTTTTCCCGTACCTCACCACTAGATTTTGGATCTACACCACCTCCAACGAATGACAAAGCCTAGCAAACGACAGACCGAGAATGTCCAGATCTAGAACCGCCACGAATGACGAACGGTGGCATTCGCTTGGCTTTGACACTAGTGGGGATCCCTTGGTTTTGACATCAGCGTCTGCGTTCGCTCTCTCATTCTCTCTATCTCTATCTCTCTTATCTGATCTTGAATTTTCCAGATCTTAGGGTGATTGTTCATTTTGAATGTTCATTTCCACTTATTTGTGTTTTCCAGATGTGTGTTCTCAGATTGAATGTTCATATTGAACTCTTTCTCTCCAACCGATATGGTTCAGATCTAGAAAATTTCAGATCTGAAATTTTCCAGATATTAGGGAAATTATTTATTTGATTGTTCATTTGTAGTTGGATGTTCAAATTAAATGTTTATTTCCATTTATTTGTGTTTTCCAGATGTGTGTTTTCAGACTGAATGTTTGGTGTTTAGTTCTTTGTGGAAATCGAGGAATTTTTGTGACAAAACATTGTTCTTTGTGGTTGGTGAACATTCGTTGATCTTTAGTTTTTTTTTTCCAAGATTCATGACTTGTTTTTGGCGAATGTTCACACTGGTTTTAGATCTGTTTTGATTTTGGTGGAGTTTTTTTTTCTATTGTAAATGTTTTTAATGAATAGTCATATCAATTTTGTTTTTGGCGAATGTTTGTTGATTTAGAATTTTTTTTTTCAATGTTTGATTTTATTGGTCTCGTTAATTGTTGGACGTTTTGTGATTGTTCTATTTGATTAGTGTGTTTTGTGACTGTTCATAATGTTTTTTTTTTTATTATTATTATTTTTTATTTTAGTTTTTTTCCTGAACATTTATAACTATTTAAATAGTAGTGTGAATGATTATAGTACAATAAATGTTAATATTTTTTTTTTTATAGATTTTATGAATAAACCGAAGGATGTAAAACAAAAGAACGTGTAAAACGTAATTTTGTTTACATAAAAAAATGAACATTCACAGAAATACAAGACGTGAACATATATTAAAAAATTTAAAATTAACAAATAAAATGTTCATGTTCATGTCTTGCTATTTTTTGTTTATAGAATGGTCTTGTATGTAAATAATGGGAAACAAATGGTCAAAGAACAAAGGACTATTTCCTATAAATAAGTCAGGGATAATATAGTTGGAGGTTCATTTTCCAATTTATATATCTTTTGAGGACCAAATAATAAATTTTCCATGAAATAATATTTTTTATTATTTAAAGAGTACTCACTACTGAATTTTAAAATTTAAAATTATTCTAAGAATTAAATATTTTTTATTTATGAAATTTTGTTACAATTTATATAAAATGTTTCATTTAGTTACAATTTTTTAAATTGCTAGTGAAGTCTTCGTATGAGATTTATTTAATAATAGTTTTATTCAAGTTCAAAAATAGTGGCTTGTGTATTTTTTAATTGTTATTTTTAAACCTTTATTATATTTGTCATTTTTACCTCGTTTTCTATATAAAATTATTTGTATAAAAAAAATATTTTTTTTATTACTTCTATCAATACTTATATGAGAAACAAAGAATATAAAAATTTAATTTTTTTTATTTTTTTTTTTAAAAACAAAACATTGAGTAAGGGAAGCATTTACAGTAGTATTTTTCTTACCGACGAGAGAAAAAACGAAGAACGGGTTGTTAAACGAGTCTTCCAAATTCGAAAGGTGCCGCATTGGTTTGCGCTAAAATATAGTGGGTACTCCAACAATGTGTGTTAACGTGGTGTATCATTTCTTTAAATGTATTTTTTTATTAAAAATTAAAATCAAAATTAACTTGAATGAAAATTTTATATGTCATAAGTAAAAAATATTAATTATATCGAGAATCAATCTTGATGAGAGATATTTGGGGAAGTCTTGTGCGCACTTGTGAGAGGCAACTCACGAGCAAGGCAAGTGAGACTGAGAATAAATCATTAGGACCCCAGGATTATGCCCTGGCCCATTGAGAAAGGACCGAGATTATCTATAGTATCGACCACGACATTGAGTTACCCGAGGATTTAGCTCAGGCCAACATATAATTGCTCATCCTTAGGATTATCCGTCATAAGACCCCTGTAGCCTCCTTTTATAGGGTTTCCCTTAGAACAACCATATGTATTAAGTTTGAAGAAACGTACATGGGGCAGAGTCTAGTTAGAGATTAATGATTCTTTTTTACTTTGGGGGATACTATGAGAATAGAAAGTTTTAATTAAATTATTTTTGAGTCTAATAATTTTTTGAATTGCAATGAAGACATCTCAGGGTGTTTTCCGATGACTTCACTATTTCTGTCTTTCCAGATCTCCCAAAGTATAGTGAAAAGATAGAAAGATGAAGAGTTAGAGGATTTTCCTCTCAAGTTGTTCTTAATCCGGGCCAACAAGTCTTCATTGATATTTGTACGCGGTTAGATTCACACCATGTTTCCTTCTCACGGTAATTGGACTACTCGCAAGTGTACAAGGTCTAGTTTTAATATAATGGATCTTTTAGAATCGGATATCGTTCCACTGGGAACGGCGGTTGAGTATTGCGATTTCAATAGTTTCATATTATCTCGACTAAGCAAATTTTATTTGTTTTCTAATTACTATACTAAGATAAATGACAACTATAAAGTTAGTTTTAATTACACTAATTACTTAGGTATAAATCTCTTTCATATAATGCATAATCGATTTCATTTAGTTAGCTATAACAGTTTTTATCTAATCCGACAACCTCTCCATCAATAACTCATTCGCTACCTCTCCCAAGTGTAAAACGAGGGATTACATGACTTCGTGTCTACGAAGAAGTCCCCTTCAACACCTTAACGACCCTAGGTCGCGTGAGTTTTGAGCCAACGTCATGGGTTGCATACGTTCTAACGCCCTCCCGGGTCGTTAGAATGTCACGTTGTATTTACCCTAGTCTGAATCCGGGGTTACCTCTCCCGAGTGTCAAACCCCGTATTCTCGATTTATCAATACAAGCATAATATCAAGAATAACAATAAACACAATCGGATTTAGACAAGCAACACGTTAAAGTAACATAAATTTACTTAACTAAACGGTTATATGATTTCGACTACTCCTAAGTAACATTTAACAACTCCTACAAGATCTTAGCCATATACCATACAAAATAAGAGGGATTCAATATTCTTAGATATGAAAAAGTGATTACAAAGAATAAAACAAGAGAGAAATGATCAAATCTGGAAGTGAAACGGTTCACTGTCACTAATGATTGATCTGCAAGTTATCCTTCTTTATCCGAATGATGAACCTCCTTTTTTATCTTCAAAATATAGCTTAAGAGCTCTTTTCTAGGGTTAGGATTCTTCAACAACAAGTTTCAGACGTGACCAAGGGGTATTTATAGGCCTAGGGGTTCAAAAATATCTAAACAGATATTTTGACCTGTTCTGCGATTTCTGCCTAAACGGTAGAAACTTCGCTTAGGTGGAGTTTAAGTCGGTTAGAATTCCGCTTAAGCGGTAGAATCTTCGCTTAGGCGGAGGACTAACTTCTTGGCTCCTTATCTTTTTGACGGAATTCCGCCTAGGTGGTAGCTACTTCGCCTAGGCGGATTTACAGCAGTGCAGCTCTATCCAGCAGTTCAGTTCATCCAGCGTTCTGATGGATTTCCGTCTAGGCGGTGGAAACTTCGCCTAGGCGGATTCAATACTTCAGCCCTTGCAACCTTCTGATGGATTTCCGCCTAGGCGGTGGAAACTTCGCCTAGGCGGAATTGCTCTGTTATTTGAAACCTCATTTTTTCATCTTTTTGGCTACCCTTTTTACACCATTTCGCTCGGTTTGCCGATTGTTTATTTCCCTACTTCTGACTAATAAAAACAGCTAAAACGATATTCAAACTTCAATAAAGGACTCGAAAACTGGCAAATTCGGTTTAGAATTAGATAGGTATTTTACACCTATCAAATACCCCCAAACTTGGAATTTTGCTAGTCCTCGAGCAAAACACCCTAATGCTAAATAACACTAACTACACTAATTAGCTACATCCTAAACTATAGATACGTAATCATTAACAATTAAGAAGTACACACCTGTGAGATACAAGTTTAGTCAAAGAAACAATGCTCTTCTTCCCTCAACAACCCGTAATCAAATCCGGTTAAGGAATAACACACACCACGTGGTGTTCCAGAATTTCAACACTCAATATCAGTTCAAATTATTTTAGATCCTATTGAAATGTGTATGTGTGAGAACTCGGATATATAACAAATCAAACGCCGAATTGGATTATTCAATGAATAAGGTCATGACTTAAACTTGTTAAAACATTTAGGGAAGCCATATGCTTGACTGGGCTCAACTATCCACTAATGTAGGTTCAAACATTCACCGAGATCAATAGGGCTTGGTCAGGCTCTGAATAACGGCCAAGGGTATCGTAGAAATAGAAACTCGTTATAATTTTAACGATACCCGAGGTACAAACGCTTGTCGCTAAATCTCTCTCATGACTCCCTTATCTTTGAAGATATTACCCTGAACAGGAATTAGTAAACTTGTATTCACTTGTCAAAACAATCAAATTTAAACACTATATTCACATAGATTTTTTTATTATTTTTTTATTTTTTATTTTTAGTATACCCCCAAACTTATTCAATTTTATACAATTTTAGGGGTGTTTAGATACAACTATAGGATTGACAAGTGAATACTCTTATACTTGACCAAAAATACTGAAACCCCGATTGCCCGCTTCAAGTTAGCATAATCTAATGCTACTTGTTTTCACTCAATTTTCACTTTTATTCCTAGCGACAATGGTTCTGAAAGATTTATTTGGTTAAAGTATAGAAACAAGTTCAGAAGTGACAAAATTTTATGGCTTCGACAGGAGAATGAGGGAATAACTTTTCAGGTTAGTTTCAAACGGTTCAAGCGAAAAAAACGAGGGCCTATATCATGCCTCCGGAATTACCTTACCTATAATTTCGCCTCAAGCCTCCCCCATTCAAGTTCTAGATTCCACATTTCTGTCATGAACTTATTATTGAATAATCGATGTCCAATCGTTCAATTAATTATACAACGAGTTTATGCAATCGTGCGATTTTAGGATCAAAATAATTTTTACCTAATCGACATGTTAAGCACACAAAACACACGTGAATGGCATTAACCCCAACCTTAAAACACAAATTAGGGGGTGATTTTCATCATCGGGACATGGTTCGGACGAACTCAAAAACTCAGCATGCTTGTACAACTCAATTCATTAACAATTCTATTATAATTCTATAAACTAATATTACCTATGCTAATTATCCTTACACATGCATAGCTAAACATTACACATGTATAACAAAAAGAATTTCAAAATTTACAAAAATTTTAACATTAATAAATAAATTTGTACACAAAAAGAATTTTTGTCCCCTTTACATCAAAATTTTTTCATCCTTCTTATCCCCCCAAGACCAAAAACACAAACTACATGCATTGCAGGTCATACTCTCCCCAAACTTAAACGAGGCAGTGTCCCCACTGCCTAAGCAGTGAACCCAATAGCAGAATAGAAAAATATGTATTGAAACTGGGGCGGACACATACCTAGGAGGGAAGACATAGAAGTCTCTAACCTCCTACCGTTCATTGTGGAGGAGATGGCGGTGGCGGCTCATCCAGCTCGAAAAGCGGCACGGGCGTATAACGCGCCATGTCGATTCCAAGATGCTCGAATATGACTCGTTGGTTTTGATCTTTTTGCCGGATGTAGGACTCCATGTAGTTCTCCATCCAAGCTAAATTAGCTTGAAGTTGACTCACATTGGACTGGAGACTACGGACATCTCGTGAGATTTGGGTGATTTGGCCTCGACTGGTTGTAGGCGTTGGCGGCTCCGAAGGACCGACTTCTTCCTCTTCTTGACCCTCCTCTCCTTCACCTGGTCCGCCTTTCCATAACTTGTTAATCATTTCTAGATCAAGTGGCTTCACAGGAGGAAAGGGGCTTGTGGACGTGATTCGAACTCCGGCTCGTTGAAAGAGTGCGGTAAGGAAGGAAGAAAAACGAAGGCCACCCTTTTTCGTCTTGGAAATATGAAGTATGGAAGAATAAATATGCCAGCCGACGTTTATGGGCGTCCCTCTATTGATGCCATAGAGCATGAAAGCTCTTTCCTTGGACACGTCAGATACATGGGTCGTCGGGAGCAGATTGGCGCAGATAAATGAAAACCAAATCTTTGGGATCGGTTCTAGAAACTACGACTTAAAAATTGCTTGGCCCTGCCATGTGTTGGTCCACTGTGCGTTTCCTATCGTCAAGGCTTGAATCACCGCACTCATTGTCGGTGAGGCGGCATCGGATAAATCTTTTGAAGCTTTAGGCCCCGTCAACCCTAGCAATTCATTAAAATGATCGGCACTGAACAAGATGGGAATGTTTCGGACCCGTGTTTGAAACCCTGTGGCCTCTGCGATGTTTGCATAAAATTCTCGAACAAGGGACAACTCTCCCGTTGGAGGTTGAGCACAGAATTGTTCCTATCGTCTTTGTACGATCACAGTTCTGATTTCTTCAGGAAGATCATTCAAAGGCCTAAATCCTCTTTGACGGATGCCTGGCCGCTTACTCTCATGCTCTTTATACCGATCCTCCGCCTGCTTAGAAACAAATTTAAGGGAATTGAAGTCCGAAGCGGACGGAGGTTCGTCTGTTCTTGGGTGCTTGGCAGCCCTGCGCTTTGCCATTTTCCCTGAAAATTAAAATCACAACACCAACCACAATAATAACAATAGAACAAGTAATTCAAACCCTAGTCAGCGAACCAAAGCCAATCAATACAAAACTCACAAAATATCCCACCAACCATAACCAAATCACATTTTTGTCGCAATGTAGCGCAAACTACATGATTCACATTGTATATCAACACAAAAATATGATAGGGTTTATCATTTAGCATTCCTCAATCCCAAATAGCATGAAAACCGCAACTTAGGGTTTAAAGGGGTTTAGGGTTCCAATCAAATCCAATGTTTTGTTGAAATAAATGAGCAAATGAAGCAAATAATTCAACAACTAAATGAAAAATAGGATCATTGACACTTGTTGAAAAATTTGATCAATTCAGTGGAGAATAGCGATTTCGCACTGTTTCACCCTTCAAACCCTAATTTTTCGAGAATGGACAGAGAAATTCCTCGTTTGGACGAAGATTCTTGGTGAAAATCCAAGTTTTTAGCACTATAGAATGAATCTTTAATGAGAGAAAGGAATTTGGGATGGTGAAATTGAGAGGTTTCTTGAAATTTTTTGGAGGGAAATGCCGTTTGCGAAGTGGACTGTGCATTTTAAAAACAGAGTTCGCGTATATTCGCCTAGGCGGTGGTTTTACCGCTTAGGCGGATTAGCGCCTTTTTCTTTTTAAAAACTCTCTGGTGTAAATCCGCTTAGGCGGTGGTTTTTCCGCCGGGGCGAGTTTACACTAGTGTGAAACCCTGATTTGGTTGTAAATCCGCTTAGGCGGTGGGTTTTCCGCCGGGGCGAGTTTACACCAGTGTGAAAATTCAACTTTTCTTCAATTTTTCGCCTAGGCAGTGGTTTTACCGCCTGAGCGAAATTTCGGCAGTGTAAAAATGCTGACTTTTTCTATCCAATTTTTGCCTAGGCGGTGGTTTTACCGCTTGGGCGAAATTACGCCAAAATGTTTTCTCACCCTTTCTGTCCAATGTTCGCCTAGGCGGTGGATTTACCGCTTAGGCGAATTTTTGCCAGTGTAGACCTAAGCTAGATTCCTTCAGGTTTTCACATTGTTTCTCTACACCTCTTATTTCTTCTTCAATCCTCAACTTAGTTTTAGCATGCAAATCAATCCTAAGTATCTAACCTCATCAATTCACCACAAAAAAATAGTATTACGAGATCAATACGATCTCCAAAAAGGTATTTATACAAAAGCTGAGAATATTCGTTACCCTCGATGTCATATCAAAAGATGTTGCTTGGTTTTATGTCCCTAGCATGGACGCTTAAGAATTCCGGCTCTATCCTTCAACGAGGGAGATGTTCTCCACAACTCGCTCTTCATCCTTGAAGTAATGCTTGATCCGCTCCCCATTGACTCGGAAAGTTCGTTTGTCTTCAGCTTCTAGCTCAATAGCTCCAAATGGATAGATATGCTTGATCCGGAATGGTCCAGACCACTGGGACTTCAACTTTCCGGGAAAGAGCCTCAGCCTTGAGTTAAACAATAGGACTTGTTGGCCCGGACTGAACTCCCTCCGAACTATCATTTTGTCATGTCACCTCTTCGTTTTATCTTTGTAGAGCTTGACATTCTCATAAGTCTCGTGCCGGAATTCCTCCATTTTATTCAATTGGAGGAGACGTTGCGCACCAGAAGCTTTTATGTCAAAATTGAGTTTCTTAATCGCCCAAAATGCACAGTGCTCCAATTCAACGGGCAAATGGCAAGCTTTCCCAAACACCAATCGATACGGCGACATATCGATCGGTGTCTTAAAAGCCGTGCGATACGCCCATAAAGCATCATCAAGCTTCACCGCCCAATCCTTGCGATTTGTATGAACAGTCTTTTCCAGAATTAGCTTAAATTCTCGGTTTAAAACTTTCGCTTGGCCATTTGTCTGTGGGTGGTATGGTAGCGCCACTTTGTGCCTCACTCTATACTTTGCCAACAAGGCATTGAGCATTTTGTTACAGAGTGGGTCCCCTCATCACTGATTAAGGCTCGAGGTGTCTCGAACCGTGTTATGACATTATGTTGAAGGAACTTTGACACCACTTTGGCATCATTGGTAGGTGTTGCCACGGCCTCGACCCATTTGGACACATAATCCACCACTAGCAGAATATACTCCTTCCCAAATAAGGGCGGAAATGGCCCCATGAAATCCAAGCCCCACACGTCAAACAACTCAAGCTCAAGAATTGACGTCAGTGGAAATTCATGCCTCCTCGATATGTTACCCACCCTTTGACATCTATCACAGGTTTTTACAAACGTATATGAATCTTTAAACAAAGAGGGCCAGTAAAAACCTGATTAAAGTACTTTTGATGTTGTCCGAGTCGCACTGAAATGGCCGCCACAAGGTGATGAATGGCAATGGTAGAGAATACTAGCCATTTCCTCTTCCGGAACACATCTCCGGATCACCTGATCAGCACATTTCTTGAATAGCAATGGCTCGTCCCACAGACAATACTTAGCATCAAAAAGAAATTTCTTCCTTTGGGCTCCCGTCAAGTCAGGTGGTAACACGCCACATGCAAGATAATTAATAATGTCAGCATACCACGGAAGTGCATTTTCTACTGAAAAGAGTTGTTCGTCAGGGAACACTTTTGTGATATTAGACTCGTCACCAACATCTTCTTGGATCAACCTCGACAAATGGTCGGCAACAACATTCTCACTCCCCTTTTTGTCCCTTATCTCCACATCAAACTCTTGTAATAAGATAATCCACCTTATCAACCTTGGCTTGGCATCTTTCTTTGCAAATAAGTACCGGATAGCCGCGTGATCTGTGTAGACGATCAATTTTGACCCAATGATATATGAACAGAACTTATCACAAGCAAAGACCACCGTTAGCATTTCTTTCTCGGTTTCGGTGTAATTTTCCTGGGCGTCATTCAATGTTTTGCTTGCATAATAGATCGAGCGGAAGATCTTCTCCTTCCGTTGGCCTAACACCGCACCAACGGCATAGTCACTCGCATCGCACATTATCTCAAATAGCATTTCCCAATCCGGAGCGACCATTATTGGAGCCGTGATAAACTTCTCCTTTATCGCCTTAAACGCCTCCTACAAGCTTCATTGAATTCAAACGAAGAATCCTTCTCAAGAAGGTGACATAACGGCTTCACCGTCTTCGAAAAGTCCTTAATAAAGCACCGGTAAAAGTCAGCATGCCCCAAGAAACTTCGAACTCCTTTCACATTTATTGGTGGTGAAAGCTTCTCAATCGTTTCTATCTTTGCTCGGTCCACCTCAAGCCCCTTGGAAGAGACTCGATGACCTAAGATGATCCTCTCTTTAACCATAAAGTGGCACTTCTCCCAATTTAGAACCAAATTCTTCTCTTCACATCGGTCAAGAACAAGCGCCAGATTGTAGATACAGTGATCAAAGGACGATCCAAAGACTGAGAAGTCATCCATAAAGATTTCCATTTTTTCCTCCACCATATCAAAAAATATCGCCATCATACATCGTTGGAAAGTTTCTGGTGCATTGCAAAGGCCAAACGACATACGTCGATAAGCAAACATTCCATACGAGCAGGTGAAAGTTGTCTTCTCTTGGTCCTCCGGTGCAATGGCTATTTGATTGTAACCGGAATAGCCATCAAGAAAGCAGTAGTACTTATAACTGGCTAAACGATCTAGCATTTGGTCAATGAAAGGAAGAGAAAAATGATCTTTCCTTGTTGCCTTATTTAATCTCCTATAATCAATACATACACGCCATCTTGTGATGGTCCGTGTCGGAATAAGGTCATCCTTCTCATTCTTTACTACCGTCATGCCTCATTTCTTTGGCACCACTTGCACCGGGCTCACCCATTCACTATCGGATATAGCGTATATAATTCCCACATTTAAGAGCTTCAACACCTCCGTTCTCACCACTTCCTTCATAGCCGAATTTAGCCGCTGTTGATGTTCAATGGAGGGTTTGAACGTATCCTCCATCAAAATTTTATGCATGCACACCGACGGACTAATTCCCTTGATATCCGAAATAGACCAAGCAAAAGCGGATCGGTGCCTCTTCAAGATTCTCAGCAACTTACTCTCCTCTTCTTCCGTCAGAGTTGATGAAATTATAACTGGATCGGTCAAATTCTCTTCTAAAAAGATATACCAAAGGTGTTCTGGTAATTGCTTGAGTAATAACCCATCGTGAGGCGGATTTGATTTCTCGGGAGAGTCTTCAACTTCTTCAATCTCCGCCACATGAATAGGACAATCTATGTCTTTCGGTTGAGCGTCAAGAGCTAGCACGTATTCCACAACATCAAGATCCGTGGTAGAACCTTCCTCACCAAGATCCCCCATAGATAAGGAACTTGTGAGAATGCTCTCTAAGGAAGCCATATCCATGTTTGCAAGAAAGAACTCCCGCACGCAAAAGTCCACAACATCAACTCGATTGCAATTGGGAGATTTATCCAAAAAGTTCATAGTGTTAAAAATATTGAACCTTATTTCTTCATCATTCACTCTTAAGGTCAAATTGCCATTATGCACATCAATCAAGGCCTTTCCCGTTGCAAGGAAAGGTCTTCCAAGGATGATCGGGATCTCTCTATCTTCTTCCATTTCAAGAACCACGAAATCCACCGGGAATATAAATTTGTCAACTTTCCCAAGCACATCCTCAATGATCCCCTTTGGATAGGTTAGTGAACGATCCACCATTTGAAGAGAGATCCTCGTCGACTTTGTACTTCCGAGTCCTAACTTCCAATAAACGAAAGAAGGCATCAAATTGATACTTGCCCCTAGATCACAAAGTGCCTTATCAAAATGAGATTTCCCGATAGTACACGGAATTGGGATCCTTCAATTTGGTAGGTAACTTCTTTTGTAGTATTGCACTACACTCTTCAGTTAGTTTCGCCGTTTCATAATCCTCCAACTTCTGCTTCTTTGTCATGATATCCTTCAAGAACTTTCCATAGTTGGGCATTTGTTCCAATGCATCCGCAAAAGGTATGTTGATGTGGATTTTCTTGAAGATTTCAAGAAATTTTTCGAATTGAGCATCCAACTTCCTATTTTGGAACCTTTGAGGATATGGAAATGGTGTTACTAGAATCGGTGGATTCTCTGAAAATGTTACTATTCCCGGTATCACCCTTTCATCTTCTCTCCTCTCCTCGATTTTCTCCTTGTTATTACTCTCATTCACGTCTTCACTCAGCTTTTCATTTTCTTTACCGGCCTTTGCTTCAACTTCTTCCTCCGCACTAGTTCTTGGTTCATCATCCGAAAACTCACGACTCACACCTGGCTCAGTTTTCATAGGCCTTATCACTTCCACGTCTCTGCCGCTCCTCAACGTAATCACCTTTCATTCTCGAGGGTTGGTTTCCGTATTGCTTGGAAACTTTCCCTTTTGTTGTTTTTGAATTTCCCTAGCAAGCTGTGCGATTTGAGTCTCAAGAGCCTTCACCGTGGCATTAGTGTTTGTACATGTGGTATCAATAGAGTCCAGCCGTGTTTCATGTTTATTCAGGCAATTATGCGTCTCACGCATCATAGTGTGCGTTTCTTTCATAAATGAACCCAGAACTTTATCCAAATTTGACTTTGGATTGTGCATTGGCGGTTGTTGCATTTGTCGATTGGCTTGCATTGGATATCCTGAAGATTGATTTTCATACCCCGGAGGTGGCCGCAAAGCGTTTTGATTATTCGCATATGAGAAGTTCTCATGGTTACGAAGTCCAGGATTGTAGTGAGTTGGAATGTTGGTAGCCGGCCTGAAAGTATAGGCACGATTGTTCAGAAAATGACATTCCTCGAACTCGTTATCCAATCCAGATTGAGAACTACTTGCCGCTATCTCCTCCCCTTGACTCGACAAAGAACCTTTTGTAGACAAGGCGACTAATTGGTCCAAGAGCTTGGACACTTGGGCCGATAACATTGAAATATGGTCTGATTCTTGGATAGAAGTGACCCATCTTCTCGTGTTCCTCTCATTCAGCCATTGATAGTTATTAGCCGCCATCTTCTCCAATAACGCATTTGCTTTGGTTAGGGTTTTGGACAACAATGATCCCCCGGAGGTTGGATCGACTATCGTTCTTGTCTGGCCGTCCAACCCGTTATAAAATAATTGGGTTTGAAACCAATCTTGATAACTGTGTTGGGGGCACCTTCTCAATAAGTCTTTAAACCTCTCCCATGCCTCAAATAATGGCTCGAAATCTCTCTGACGAAACTGCGCAATCTCGCCTCGGAGTTGAGAAGTCTTCGAGGGTGGGAAGAACTTAGTGAGGAACCTTTGTGCAAGGTCCTCCCAAGTGTTAATGCTCCCCGGTTGAATCGATTGAAACCATCCCCTTGCTCTGTCTCGTAAGGAGAACGGAAATAACCTCAACCTTATCACATCTTCGGCGACTCCGTTAATCTTAACGGTGTCACAGATTTCAAGAAAAGTAGCCAAGTATACGTTGGGATCTTCGTGAAGGTTCCCGCCATATTGGTTTTGCTGAACCATGTTGATTAGGGCGGGCTTCAACTCGAAGTTATTAGCTTGGATCGGCTGCCTCCGGATCCCTGAATAATTATCCAACATAAGGGGCCGATAAAAGTCTCGAAGGACTCGTTGTGGCCTATCATGCTCCGGAGGCTGGAGTGCTTGCAGCTCCGGTGGTTGCGGAATATTCTCACATCCGCCAGCCATTGCTGTAGCTTTTTCGTCTTTCTGTTTAGCAATACGTTAACTACGCCGTATGCATTGCTCAAATTCAATAGATAAATAAAATAAATAAATAAATTGAATAAAATTTAAAAGAAAAAGAATTATCATGATTAACATTCAACTACTTAATCACAATATCAACTTAATTGAAAAACACATTGCCGCATCCCCGGCAACGGCGCCAAAAACTTGTACGCGCTTAGATTCACACCATGTTTCCTCCTCGTGGTAATTGGACTACTTGCAAGTGTACAAGGTCTAATTTTAATATAATGGATCTTTTAGGATCGGATATCGTTCCACTGGGAACGACAGGTAATTCGGTTGAGTATTGCGATTTCAATAGTTTCATATTATCTCGACTAATCAAATTTTGTTTGTTTTCTAATTACTATACTAAGATAAATGACAACTATAAAGTTAATTTTAATTACACTAATTACTTAGGTATAAATCTCTTTCATATAATGCATAATCAATTTCATTTAGTTAGCTATAATGGTTTTTATCTAATCCGACAACCTCTGTATCAATAACTCCTCCGCTACCTCTCCCGAATGTAAAACGAGGGATTACACAACTTCGTGTCAATGAAGAAGTCCCCTTCAACACCTTAATGACCCTAGGTCGCGTGAGTTTTGAGCCAACGTCATGGGTTGCATACGTTCTAACGCCCTCCCGGGTCATTAGAACGTCACGTTGTATTTACCCTAGTCTGAATCCGGGGTTACCTCTCCCGAGTGTCAAACCCCGTATTCTCGGTTTATCAATACAAGCATAATATTAAGAATAACAATAAACACAATCGGATTTAGACAAACAACACGTTAAAGTAACATAAATTTACTCAACTAAACGGTTACATGATTTCGACTACTCCTAAGTAACATTTAACTACTCCTACAAGATCTTAGTCATATACCATACAAAATAAGAAGGATTCAACATTCTTAGATATGAAAAAGTGATTACAAAAAATAAAACAAGAGAGAAACGATCAAATCTGGAAGTGAAACGGTTCACTGTCACTAATGATCGATCTGCAAGTTATCCTTCTTTATCCGAATGATGAACCTCCTTCTTGATCTTCAAAATATAGCTTAAGAGCTCTTTTCTAGGGTTAGGGTTCTTCAACAACAAGTTTCAGACGTGGCCAAGGGGTATTTATAGGCCTAGGGGTTCAAAAATATCTAAACAGATATTTTGACCTGTTCTGCGATTTCCGCCTAAGCGGTAGAAACTTTGTTTAGGTGGAGTTTAAGTCGGTTAGAATTCCGCCTAAGCGGCAGAATCTTCACTTAGGCGGAGGACTAACTTCTTGGCTCCTTATCTTTCTAACGGAATTCCGCCTAGGCGGTAGCTACTTCGCCTAGGCGGATTTACAGCAGTGCAGTTCTATCCAGCAGTTCAGTTTATCCAGCGTTCTGATGGATTTCTACCTAGGCGGTGGAAACTTCGCCTAGGCGGATTTCAAATCTTCAGTTTTTGCATCTTTCTGCTGAATTTCTGCCTAGGCGGTGGAAACTTCGCTTAGGCGAAATTGCTCTGTTATTTGAAACCTCATTTTTTCATCTTTTTGGCTACCCTTTTTGCACCATTTCACTCGGTTTGCCGATTGTTTACTTCCCTACTCCTGACTAATAAAAACAGCTAAAACGATATTCAAACTTCAATAAAGTACTCGAAAACTGGCAAATTCGGTTTAGAATTAGATAGGTATTTTACACCTATCAATATTCTATTGGAATTGATTTGAATTATAAAACGAAGACCAAATTCTCTTTACTTTGTGAAAAGTCTTTAACACATGATTAATCATTTCATTGACATCCTTACATATTCAACATATAGCTGTTACATCATTGGACCATGTAGCCACATAATCATTTGTAACCAGTTTTTTTATGAAATATCAACCATAAAAAAAATGTCTCATGTTTTGGGGAATCTTGAGCTTCCCAATCTAGTTCCAAATTGGATTGGTACTCGAGCATTTCTCCTTTGTAAGCGGACTTAATAGAGAATAATCCTAATTTTTACAATTGCCACACTACAGTACCCCTTGGAAGAAGAGTCGGGGATTCATATTCAGGATTTCCCACTTTACTTCGTCTGAGATAATATAAAATATTGGAAGGAGAAACTAGTTACTATTATCATCAATAATACCCAAGACCCTCATATCCCAAAGGGATTGATTCCCAGTATCTCTTAACGATGTCTATTTCCATACCAGTAATCGGTTCAGAGATTGATTTAGCGTCATTGCCCACTTTCCATTTAATTCCCTTTATAAGAGGCTCTTTGTTTTTAAAAACGCCTTTCCATATATAAAAACCATTAACTCTATTCTTCTAGAAACTTGGATTGTCCTCAATCTTGTATTTGGCTTTGACAAGTTTAATCCACAGATTCTCATTATTAGTGAGGACAGTCCATCCAAGCTTAGTCATGTAAGCATTATTGAGACTCTAGCTTTACGAATCCCTAAACCCCCCTTACCTATTTATTTTGACAAATTGTGTCCAATTTAGAAGATGAAATCTTTTCCTATCCTAAAAGTCTCCCCACAGGAACCTCCTATTCATTTTATCAAGGTCATCACAAATTTTCCTAGGTAAGATCGTGGTTTGCATGACAAAACTTGGTATAACAGTAGTAACTAATTTGATCAACAAAACTCTACCAGCTATAGCCATGTTTTTTAATTTCCAAGATGCGAGACATGTTTGTACTTTCTCAGTAATATGTTTATAGTACGCCTTGATATTCTTACCATACACAATGTTGGAACCAAGTTATCTTCCTAAGTCATTAGTTAATTGGATTCCTAATCTCTTACTAAAGTTTCTAGCTTCAACTCTTTAAATGTTGGAGGAGACAAATATTCTAAACTTATTTAAATTTATTTTCTGTCCAGAGCTCTGAGAAAAGGCATTTAGAACCTCCTAAATATTATCACACCATTCCTCTCCCACCTTCGAAAAAAGAATTAGATCATCGTCGAAAAATAGTTGAGACAAATAAGGCCTATTGTTAGTGATTTTATCCTTTTCTATTTGTCTTTTTTTAACACTATCCTCGATTAAATATGAAAGCCTTTCCATGCATAAGACAAAAAGATAAAGGGACAATGGATCCTCCCGTCTCAGACCCCTAGTCCATTTAAATTCACTTAAGGGTTCTCCATTCCACAATATTCTAAAATATGCATTTCTAACACAACTAAGAGTAAGTTTGGTCCAGTTAGGAGGAAGGTTAGAAAAACTTAAAGTCTCTTCAAGAAAATCATAACTGATTCTATCACAAGATTTTTCCAAATCGATTTTAAGAACCATACCTCTATGTACATTTGGTTTACCTAAGGCTATGTTCCTGGGTAATAATTATATTATCAAGGGTCATTCATCTAGAAATAAAACTATTTTGACATGAGCCTATGATGTTCTTAAGTCTAGCAACAAGAATTTTAGTGACAATATTATAAGTCATGTTACATAGACTAATAGGCCTGAAATAGTGAAGTGATTCAGGAATATCAACTTTAGGGATCATCACAATAAAAGTTCTGTTGTTAAATCTCTCATGTACTTAAGCGTATTATCAATTTCTTGTTTATTAGGGAGCCCCAAGATTGTCATCATAGGTTTCTTCAAGAATAGGATGCTTAACCCTAATTAAATTTGGGGGGTGGGGGTGGGGGTGGGGGTGGGGGTGGGGTATCAGGGCCTATCTTCAATAAACAAGTTAGCAAAGAAATTATTCACATGTTCTTTTAACTCATTAGGATCCTTTATCCAATTATTGTTCTCATCTTCAAGCATTGAAATTTTGTTCTTCCTATGCCTTTGATTAATAGGTATATGAAATAAATAAATAAAAAATTAGTAATTTTGTTCCCTAAGGTAAGCCACTGAATTCTAGATTTTTTATAAGAGTACATTTATTCTTGTTTCAAGATAAGGTTATAATCTTCAATAAGCTCCCTTTCCAGATAATCTAGATTCATATAAAACTTTATTTTTCCTGGGCAAGTTGAATCCCTTTAAGTCTAGCTTTTAATATACATTTTTTCCTGAACAAATTACCATCTATCTCTTTGTACCAATCTATAAGATCCATTTCCAAACTTTTAAATTTGTCGAGCAGATTAATGTCTTTATTATCAAATTTATTTATTTTTTATGAATTTTTTTAAGTTACGATTGTTCATCCACATGGCCTCAAATCTAAATAGTTTTATCCTAGTAGTTTTAACAATCCCACAAGTATAAACAAGAATAGGGGAGTGATCAGAATACGTACGCGGTAAGTTTTCTACCTAGGCCTTCGAGAAACTGTAATTCTAGGCATCATTGGACAGAGCATGATCAAGTCATCTATGAACCACCAGCACCAAAGTCTCTCAAACCACATTCTTTGATATTTTCTTCAAATGTTTTCATCCTTGAAATGTCGTTTGAGCTACTGGCGCTAGATTTCTCATCCACTATTGCAATATCATTAAAATCACCAACAATAATCCAGGGACATTTTTCTTTAAGAATCAAACTCTTGAGATCATACCAAAGATCATCCATCAGTCTAGGATTAAGGCTTCTGAAAACATCATACAAAACACATTTTTCATAAGCATTTTTTTTTAACTATTGCATATATAGAAATATCCTTAACATTACTCACCATAACTTTAGCAGAATTCCACACCATCCAAACTCCTCTATCATTTCATCTAAGGTCCACTTTAGTCGATTGATAGCAAAGGGTTGAAATTTTTTTCCCTTAGAGTTAAAAGGTATCTTTGTTTCCATTAGAACCACTAAATCCGGATGATAAGTATTCACAAGATCCTTAAATGTGTTTTTGAAACAGTTATTCCCCACACATCGACAATTCGATACTATGAGCTTCATTGATTTACAACTAGGTAACTTGGTACATCTTTTGATTCACGCATACCTAGAATCAATTTGCATCTCCTCAAATTTATCTCCCATGATGATATTGGCTCCACAAATACCTCCATGAATGGATTCTGAGATGGGTCTCTCTGTATCACCCAAAACGAAACTCTTGTCATTACCAACACCCAAAACGTCTTTACTAGCAATAGAATTTCATCTTCCTATTCCAAGAACAATGAGAAGGGGTTCTTTGCCAGTAGGTTTCGATATGGGATTTCCATAGCATGGTCTGAGGTTGATTTCCTCTTCTTGAGGCATATCGGGTGGTTCATCAGGTTGAGGTTGAGGTCAAATAGGAGATAATTGATTTTGAGCGTGATTTTGACTAAGATTAGGAGGGGTATTTGGTAGCGGAATATTACATCCCTACTTTTACCGCAAGTGTACGGGTCAAGTTTTATAAAATAGTGAATGAGAAGGGTTATCATATCCACAAGGATTGGATTAAATTGTTGCTAAGTATCGCGATTGTCATAACCGAACTTTATTTAGGCGATTAAATTTAAATTTTTGTTTTCGTAATAAACTAAACTAAAATACTAACTAATTAAATTACAATCCTAATATGACATTAATGGTAATATATTATCTAGGGATTGACTCCGTTCACTTATACATATTTGATCCAATCTAGTTTACATTAACGATATTCAAACTATCCGACAATCTAGGTATCAAAAACTCACTTACTACCTCTCCCGAGTATAAAGTGAATGAATACGTTACTTCGTGTCAATGCTGATGTCCCCCATCTAACGTCTAACGACACTGATTACATGAGTCTCGCCCCAACCTCACTGATTGCACACTTTCTAATACTCTTCCGAGTCGTTAGATCGTTGCGTTGTATTAAAACCCTGGTCCGAATCCGAGTCAAACCCCAATTTTGCAAACCAACCACAATATCATAACAAGCATACTATGGAAGTAATAAAATGGTAAACACAATCGAATATACATGAACAACCGTTAACGAAACATAGATTTATACAAACAACGTTTTCATAAACTCAATCAAACCCTAGACAATATATGTTTAACTATACATGGCCATAACCAAATATCCAACTATAAACAAGCTAAACCTGATCAAATACCAACAAGGATTTAAGAATTAAAGAGAGAAATAAATGAGAATAGCCGTTATCTGAAGAATTGATGGTTCTGTGTCCGTGATTTCCGCTCCAATCTTGTTTCCTCCTCTTCAAATGGATGATTTCTCCTTGTTGGTATGCCTTGGAGCTCTCAAAGAAGTCCCAAAAATTTGCTTGGTATAAGGGAGAAAGGGGGATAACAGAAAAGATCTCAAAATATCCTAAAATATCTTTGCCAGGTGGTGTCAGACAGCTGCAGCGATGAGAAGTTAATAGGCCGCTGATCTTTGACCGCTGCAGCGGTAGAAACCATCGTTGCAGTAGTGACGTTCACCGCTGCAGCGTTAGTTAAGCATAATGTTTCTGCTTCTTTCACCGCTGTAGCGGTGAGGCTGCAGTTTCTGATTTTTGTCTTTTTCATCATTTCAACCGTTTCTCCACTGACGTCCTACCGATTTGCTCGATTTTGGTCCGTTTTCACCCCCAAACACCTGATTTGAACAAAAATACATAAAATGAATTAAAACATAATAAAATATAACAAGAACACTCAAAAACTATCAAATTTGACTTGGAAATAGGTAGAAAATTCAACCTATCAAATACCCCAAAACTTGAAATTTTGTTAGTCCTTGAGCAAAACACCCATAAAATAAATTAAACTACCATGACTAATTAACAAATTTAAATACTAAAAATGAAAAAACAAACAAACTGAAAAACAACGTGTGAGTTTTGAATTTCATCTAATCGGCCAAAAAGTTTTCCCCCATCGGCCCCCAATTATATAGATTTTAAGAGTAAAACGCACCATGTAGTGTTTTATAATTTCAACATTCAATAGCAATAAGCGTCATTCTAGATCCTATTCAATTGTGTGTTCAAAAACTCAATTATACAACCATTCACTGACCGGATTGGATTATCCACCAACAAAGTTCATGACTTAAACCATAAAGGTATAGGATATCCATATGCCTGACTGAGTTCTACTCTTCACTAATGTATGCTTGGAAATTCAAAAAGATCAATAGGACTAGTTTGATTTTTGTCAAATGGCAAAGGGTATATCAGGAATATAAAATAGGTTAATACTATTAACTTAATGATACCCAAGGCACAACGCTTGGCTCATTCACTCTCGTAACCCCAAAGAGAAATTCGAAATAACCCTGAACTAACACTTCGAAACGTAGTACTCAGTTGTCTAAACAAACAAAAATAAAACCGTATATACACATGTTTTTTTTTTACATTATGAAACATACCCCCAAACTTATTTGATTTGAACAGTTTTATGGGTGTGGAAATACGATAGAAAAATGACAAGTGAGTACTCGATTACCAAACCAATCAATAGTTCGCTCAAACCCAACCGCTCACTTCAAGTAGCATAACAAATGCTAACTTGATTTCACTTAGATTGTGCCTTAGGTTTAGCGATAATGGTTTGGAAAAAATTCAATTGGCTAGGGTATTTGTTACATGTTCAGAATTGAAACGGGTAACAAGCTTCGACAAAGTAACGAGGGATAAAACATAATACATGAGAGGCTTCAAAGGCTCAAGCGATCAAAATGAATGCCTAAATTGTATCTCCTGAATTACTTCGCCTAAGATTTCACCTCGAGTTTCCCCCAAATTAGGTTCTAGAATTCCTATTGTCATGAACTTGGTTAACAGATAATCAGCATCAAATCAATTGGATAGCTAGTACATTGAGATTAAGTGCTTGTGCAAGTTAGGATCCACAATAACTTTTACCACAACGACATGTCAATCACACAGAACACACATGAATGGGCATTACGCTCAACCTCGATAAACAACTAGGGGATAGATTCATCATCGGGTAATGACCCAGATAAACTACAAAACTCAGCATACAATAACAACAACTACAAACATAAACATACTAACACTAATACTAAACAAACATGCATACAATTAAACAATAACTTAAATTATATAACTAACAAAAGGATAACATACTAACATACTACACATCACCTTAAACTTAAAACGGTCAGTGTCCAAAATGACCCAACATCGATCTCAACAATAGAAATAAAGCATGATAACGAAGGGGGTTTAGAACACGTATCTGGGAGGTGAGACAATCTCACCTCCGAATGAAGCTAGCGGAGATGGATTAATTTATTTGAAAACTTGGGTTGCCTCCCAAGAAGCACTTGGTTTAATGTCCTTGGCTTGACACAGAAAAGGGCTCATCAAAGAGAAACTTCCACCCATAGTATGTGTCAAACAACACAATATATAGGTCTTGATTCAGAACGTCCTCAAGATTGGTGAGATTTGGAAATGATTGGCCCGTACTCTCAACTCGACTCGGCTCCAGTATATGTGCTTGGGAAGCTTGAATGAACGGTGCTAGGAGCGGTGGAGAACAAGTGAGCCACATCAGATCCTCATAATGTGATCGTCTTGGATCGAAGGTGGCATCACCAATGGGATTTCAAGAGGTGAGGACTCAAAATCATCTTCTAATTTGTCATCAACGAACAATTCTTGAGCCTCGTCTTCTTTCGAATCATCTTCATTATACGAACCCAAGTTCATGTTGCTTATATCTGGTTCCTCTTTGTGGCTTTCGATATATGTGGCATGTGTGTCTCTCAGTGCCACCACTTTTGACTCAACTTCAATAAAGCAGATAAGCTAATCGATTTGCATCTGAAGAGACGTTACGGTTGCTTAAATGTTAGCTCAGGTCGTCTCAATATTGTTAAGACGATTTTCATGCTCGTTGAGGCAGTCATTCGTTTCCTTCTAGAAAGCCTGAGTCTCTCCCATAAATTCAGCAAACATTTCTTCCAGGGTGGGGGAAGGCTCCACATTTTGGTCCGGGATGTCAATCTATGGCGCCGAAATATTGGAACTATCCTCTAAGCTTTAGTATCTTGTTAAATAAATCCAACTCTGATAATCAAACTCCGTTATGTCTTCCAACAACCAATAGACTTCGTCCGCAATTAGTTGGTCGAATAAGGTGATACTATTTACTTCTTCGACCTAATTTCTTGTTGCGGCTAATAACCCATCGAGGAAATTCAATAGTTGACACTTCCTTGGGAAATGATGGTTTGGGAACCAGATTAGCAACTCCTTGTATCGATCCCAAGTACAATAAAATGGCTTGAAATCTTGTTGAAAGAAATGCAACAGTACTTATTGATGAGACATCTTCAAGTACCCTGCAAGAAAAAAAGAACTAAAAACAAAAATTAAAAATAAAATAAATGCCTAAATTAAAATCAAGTTACTCACTCACAATATCAACAATAATCTAAAAGTCAATCCTCGGCAACGACACCAAAAACTTGGTAGCGAAATATTACGTAGCTACTTTACCGTAAGTGTATGGGTAAAGTTTTATAGAATAGTGAATGAGAAGAGTTGTCGTATCCACAAGGATTGGATTAAATTGTCGCTAAGTACCAGGATTGTCATAACCGAACTTTATTTAGGCGATTAAATTTAGGTTTTTGTTTTCATAATAAACTAAACTAAAATACTAACTAATTAAATTATAATACTAATTTGACATTAATGGGAATCTATTATCTAGGGATTGACTTCGTTCACTTATACGTGTTTGATCCAATCTAGTTTACATTAACGATATTCAAACTATTCGACAAGTCATCTTTGAACCACTAGCACCTAAGTCGCTCAAACCACATCCTTTGAAAGTTTCTTCAAATTTTTCATCCTTGAAATGTCGTTTGAGCTACTGGCGCTAGATTTCTCATCCATTGTTGCAATATCATTAAAATCACCAATAATGAGCCAAGGACGTTTTTCTTTAAGAATCAAACTCTTGAGATCATACTAGAGATCATCCCTCAGTTTGGGATTAGGTCATCCGAAAACATCGTAAAAGACCCATTCTTCATAAGCGTTTTTTTTCTGAACCATTGCACGAATAGCATGATCCTTAACATTACTCACCATAACTTTATCAGAATTCCACACCATCCAAACTCCTCTAGCATTTCATCTAGGGTCCACCTTAGTCAATGGATAACAAAGGGTTGAAAAAATCTTCCCTTAGAGTCAAAAAGTATCTTTGTTTCCGTTAGAACCACTAAATCCGGATGATAAGTATTCACAAGATCCTTAAATGTGTTTTTGAAGCAGTTATTCGCCACACCTCGACAGTTCAATACTATGAGCTTCATTGATTTGCAACTAGGTAACTTGGTACATCGCATACCTAGAATCAATCTGCATTTCCTCAAATTTATCTCCCATGATGATATTGGCTCCACAAATACCTCCATGAATGGATTTTGAGATGGGCCTCTCTCTATCACCCGAAACGCAACTCTTGTCATTACCAACACCCAAAACGTCTCTACTAGCAATAGAATTTCATCTTCCTCTTCCAAGAACAATGAGAAGGGGTTCTTTGCCAGTAGATTTTGATATGGGCTTTCCATAGCATGGTCTAAGGTTGATTTTCTCTTCTTGAGGCATATCGGGTGGTTCATCAAGTTGAGGTTGAGGTGAAATAGGAGATAATTGATTTTGAGCATGATTTTGACTAAGATTAGGAGGGGTAATTGGTAACGGAATATTACGTCACTACTTTTACCGCAAGTGTACGGGTCACGTTTTATGGAATAGTGAATGAGAAGGGTTGTCGTATCTACAGGGATTGGATTAAATTGTCGCTAAGTACCGCGATTGTCATAACCGAACTTTATTTAGGCGATTAAATTTAGGTTTTTGTTTTTATAATAAACTAAACTAAAATACTAACTAATTAAATTAAAATACTAATATGACATCAATGAGAATATATTATCTAGAGATTGACTCCGTTCACTTATATGTGTTTGATCCAATCTAGTTTACATTAACGGTATTCAAACTATTCGACAATGTAGGTATCAAAAACTCACTCACTACCTCTCCCAAGTGTAAACTGAATGAATATATGATTTCGTGTCAACGGCGATGTCCCCATCTAGCATCTAACGACACTGATCACATGAGTCTCGCCCCAACCTCACAGATTGCACACTTTTTAATACTCTCCCGAGTCATTAAATCGTCGCATTGTGTTTAAACCCTAGTTCGAATTCGGGGTTACCTCTCCCGAGTGTCAAACCCCGATTTTTCAAACCAACCATAATATCATAACAAGTATACTATGGAAGTAATAAAATGGTAAAGACAATCGAATATACGTGAACAACCATTAATGAAACATAGATTTATACAAACAACATTTTCGTGAACTCAATCAAACCCTAGACAATATATGTTTAATTATATATGATCATAACCAAATATTCAACTATAAACAAGCTAAACATGATCAAATACCAACAATGATTTATGATATAAAAAAAGAAATAAAAGAGAATAGTCGTTATCTAAAGAATTGACAGATCCGCATCCGTGATATCCACTCTGATCTTGTTTCCTCCTCTTTAAATGGATGATTTCTCCTTGTTAGTTTTCCTTGGAGCTTTCAAGGATGTCCCAAAAACGTTCTTGGTATGAGGGAGAAAGGGTGATACCATAAGGGATCCAAAAATATCTCAAAATATCCCAAAATATCTTTACCAAGGGATGGGAAGCACCGCTGCAGCAGTGGTTAAGCAGAATGTTTCTGCTTCTTTCACCACTACAGCAGTGGGGCTGCAGTTTTCGATTTTGACCTTTTTCATCTTTTCAACCGTTTCTCGACCGACGTTCTACCGATTTAATTGATTTTGGTCTGTTTTCACCCCAAACACCTGATTTAAACAAAATAAAAAATAAAAAAAAATTAAAACATAATAAAACATAATAAGAACACTCAAAAACTACCAAATTCGGCTTGAAAATAGGTAGATAATTTCAAACTATCAGTAATCGCTAGGAGGAGAGCCTTGAGCATTCACCAACTCCCTTAAAGAACTTGCACAAAATTTTGATATCAAATCTCAATTTCTCTCTTCCTTCCTCCCAACAGACTCTACCTTATTAGTTTCACTCACCATTGGTGTGCCATTATTTTTACCTTGCCATTATTTCTTTTATTATCCTTGGCCTTGATCCTTTTATTAGTATGATCTCATGTATTCCATCTTTCCAATCGTTTGATCCTCTTCCTTAAACCTTGGGCCTTATCAGTTTGGGCATGCTTAAACCTATTAGGATCGTTGCCAAAGGCTTTAATGCCTTAACTTGGCTGAGTTTTTTCTTGGGCGTAGAGATAGTGAAATCTATTTTCACTTGGGCCTTTGGACGGTGGCCCAAATCCTTTAACTCTGGACCCTAAGAAAATTCTCATTTTTTTTACTAGCTTCCAAGGCCCAAACTCATTTTCATCCAAGTTAGCTAGGTTTGAATCACTTTGATCATCACTTGTACATTTTGTTCCTATCACAACGGTTTGATTGTTTTCTATCATTTACTCAATGACTCATTCCTGTTCCATCGTCACCATCTGGTTGTTCTCCGATGACATTGTTCTTCTCTTTTCCAATTTCTTCAGCGATCCTCTTTGTTTCTTCAGTGCATAAGGACAAAAATCAACCTTATGTGTCACTCTACCACACTTGTAGGACAAATTGTAAAAACTTTTATCCTCTGCCCTATAATTCCTTCATTTCATACTCCTTTGATAAAGTTGTATTTGTGTCCATCTTAATGGGTCTCCCAACGCTTTCCCAATGCTATAGAGAACAGGGGATTCATAATAATCTACTTGCAAATTCGGTGGTCTAACCCATACAAACGTTCTTTTTTACTCGATTGCTTCATCCGGCCTAAAATTCGGCTCCCACCTCCTTACGGCTAGATAGTGATCAAGTATAACCCAAGTTCCCTCAGTTAGTTTTTTATGGGCATCAATTAATTATCTTGTCAAACTTAGCCAAGTCGAATAAATTATTTCAAATTCTCCCTTCGACTTCTAGAGTAGTTTAGCTATGTCACATAGCGTCTTGTATCCTATGGGCCTTACTAGTAATCTTATAATGATCGTATCCTTGCATTTTTGTCTGAGTTGCTCCATCAGTTGATCAAAAATGATGATTTTAGGATATAAACTTCTGAATACCTATTATGCGCTATCATCTATTATTTGAAGGTTATCTTATTCTTCTACAAAATGAACTTACTCAAAGCCAATGATGTTGGTTTGTAGGTCATTATTAAGTACATCTTTAAAAGATTTCACTCCTTGATTCGAAGAATTAATTTTGCATTTCCTCTCCATTTTATTAGAGTCCAGATCATTTGTTTTTCTTTCTTTCTCAGTTTCCATTACAAATACCTCATCTCTTCTACTAGTTTCAACTTCAATTTCCATCTCTTGTTGTCAAACTTGATGATCATTTTTAACATTTTTTGTACTTCTCTCAAACACGTCTTCCTCCTCTGATTTTTGCTTCGTTTCTCCGGTGGTTATTCCTCGTTGTGAGTTCTCTCTCTAGCCATATACTTTTGTTTTCTCTAATGATGTAAGGATAGTGATGGGAAAATAAATCACATGATTTAAGGATAGTTGTTAATGTATTATATGGGCTTGGCCCACTTAGCCCATTAGGACGAAACTTTAACCCCAACTTCCCCTATAAATATGTACATATATCGTTTTATTTCTTGTATCTCTTTCTCATAACATCAATACACTATTCATGTTTTCCACTTCTCAATTATCTTAACATGGTGTTAAAAGCAAGTCTTTCCTCGACCTGTTATCTCTAAACATTTTTTTTCAAAACCTTAAAGCTTCTGCTACTGCCGTCTCTTTTCTCGGGCTGTTTTCGTCACTAGTATAGGCTTCATCATCACTTCGATTTCAACAACCACTATACCACTATCTTCGTCTTGTAGAGACGAACACAAAACCAACAAAATTATCGTTATCAGAGTATCGACGCGCCCTCACGCGACACCCACAACCTGTAGTACCCTCTAACTGTGTGATAGGTTGAATTTACCTATATATTTCCAAGTCAAATTTGGTAGTTTTTGAGTATTCTTGTAGTGTTTTAATTCATTTTTATTCGTTTTATGTAAATCAGGTGTAGGGACGAAAATGGTTGAAAATCGAGCAAATCGATTGGACGTCGATGGAGGAACGTTGAAAAAGATCCAAAAAGTTAACTTGCAGCCTCATCGCTGCAGCGCCAGTATTACAGGGCCACTAGCCCTTAATCGCTGCAGCGATGGCCTTCATCGCTGCAACGATCAAAGATTAGTGGACCTTCTGTCTATCCATCGCTGCAACGATCAAGCAACAACTGACAAAGATATTTTTAGGATATTTTCGGCCCCTATTTATATCCACCCAGTTTCAACCTTGCCTAGAACATTTTTTAGACTTAGTAGAAGCCCTAGATCAAACCTAAGAAGAGGAGAGCTCATTTCAAGAAGAGAAAACGATCTCGGAGCGATTTTTACAGAAGTAGAACCATCCACTTTACAGATTTGTCATTCCTTCTTTGTTTCTATCTTTGTTTCTAAACTTTGTTGATTGAATGATGATGTTATTATCATGTTTTAATGAATATTCGGTTATGATCATGTGTGGCTAAGTAGTTATTATCTAGGGATTGATTAGTTTATTAACATGCATGTTTGAGTGAATCCGTGTTTTGTTAACAATTCTTCATCTATATCCAATTGTGATTACCATTTTATTACATCTATAGTATACTTTGTAAGGTATTGTGGTTGGTTTGAGAAACGGGGTTTGACATTCTGGAGAGGTAACCCCGGATTCGGACTAGGGTTAAACACAAAACGATGTTCTAATATTTCGAGAGATTATTAGAACATGTGCAATCCATGAGGATGGGTCAAGACTCATGTACTCGTTTAGACGCTAGATAGGGATATCAGTGTTGACACGAGTGCATATTCGCTTACTTTACACTCGGGAGAGGTAGTGAGTGAGTTTATGATACCTAGATTGTCGGATAGGTTGAACACCATTAATGTAAATTAGACTAAATCAAACATGTATTAGTAAACAAAATTAATCGCTAGGTAATCCAATTTCATAGAAGTAATTCCAAGTTTTTAAATTTAATTAGTTTTTAATTAGTAAATACATTTCAAATCTTGAAACGTCTAGATAATATTGAGTTGTGCCAATTACAGTACTTAACTAATCCTATGAAAAATAACAGTAGACGACACTCGATCTTTGAATCCACTTTATTAAAACTTGACCTCGTGCACTTGAGAGTAAAATCAAAGCGTTAAAATGTAGCGAACAAGTTTTTGGCGTCGTTACCGAGAATTTAAGTTAGTGATTAAGTTGATATTACTACCAAGTAGCTCAGTATTAATTTAGACACTCATTTTGTTTTAATTTGTTTTTGTTTAAATCATTTTCATTTGTTGTGGTGACAAACAGTGTATGCGACGTAGCAGAAGTTTGGAATTCCTAGCTCTTGATCCAGAGATTGAACGTACATTGAGGAGGATAAAGAGAGAGAGAAGAAACCAAACTCAAGAAATGGCTGACGGTGGTGATAATTGTGTGCCACGATAACTGCCTATGCCTCAAGCACTACCGCAACATCCATTGGAACCGAAATTTCAACAGCGGGTCCTCAGGGACTACTATCAACCTGTCATGTTTGACAACTATTCAAGGATCCAGAGGCAGCCGATCCAAGCAAACAACTTCGAGTTAAAACCCGCCCTAATCAACATGGTTCAATAGAACCAATATGGTGGGAATCTTCATAAAGATTCAAATATCCACCTGGCGACATTCTTGGAGATTTATGATACGGTGAAGATAAATGGAGTCGCAGAGGATGTAATCTGGCTAAGGTTATTCCCATTTTTTCTTCGAGACAAAGCAAGGGGTTGGTTTCAGTCAGTCCAACTGGAGAGCATCTCAACTTGGGAGGAACTAGCGCAACGGTTCCTCACTAAGTTCTTTTTACCTTCGAAGACATCATAGTTGAGAAGCAAGATTACTCAATTTCGCCAACAGGATTATGAGCCACTCTTCGAGGCGTGGGAGCGGTTCAAGGACTTATTGAGAAAGTTCCCCCAACACGGGTATCAAGATTGGTTTCAAACCCAACTCTTCTATAACGGGTTGGATGAACAAACAAGAATAATTGTGGATGCCGCATCAGAAGGTTCTTTGTTATCCAAAACTTCGAACGAGGCTCATGCACTTTTGGAAGAGATGGAACCAACATCTACCAATGGCCTAATAAGCGAAATGTGGGATAAAAGGTAGCTACTATTCATGAGGTCGATCCTCTTGCTACCTTGTCGGCCCAGGTGTCAAAACTCACGGAGTAGCTAGCCGCCTTCTCTACCAGAGATGCCTCGTCCAGTCGATAAACAAAAAATGTGGCAAGTGATTGAGATGATGATAATGAAAATGTCCATATTGTTATGAAAAAATTACTTTCTTTCACACTAATCTTTGCTAAAGAGAGCTTGAGTTTAAAAAGAAAAATTGCTTCTTTTGAAAATGGTAGAAAACGTGTTCGAAAATCTAAAATGTATTTGGATGATTATTGTGGTACAAAAGAGTTTTCAGACGTGATTTTTGAAATTAATAATTTGCTCTCTAAAGTGGATTCTCTTGAAAATGAAAATAGAGTTTTAAAAAATAAATTTGATATGATTTCCAGGCAAAGGTCAGATTTTGTTTCTAAAATCGATTACTTAAGAAAAGTTTTGAAAAATCAAAATCCGACCTTAAATCTATTTTGAAAGATTTTGAAAATAATTTTTCTAAGCAAAGTGGATATGCTTCATCGTCTCATCTTTCATCACAAGCCAGTGATAATTATGCTTCTATTATTAGAAATTATTTATGTTTTACATCTCGTACTTTGTTCCATAAATTAGATTTGAGATGTTATTATTGCAATAGGGTTAGGCATTTTAAATAATCATGTCCGTTTCGAAACCCTAAGTTTATATCTAACAAGGATGGATCCAAAATAAAATGGATACCAAAGAAAATTGTTGAAATGTCTTGTGCAGAATTGCAAAATGTCGGAAGTGGACCTGAAGAAACAATTAAAGAGTTTATATCAAATCCAAATCCACAAGCAACGTGCGCAAAGCGAAAAGATACACCATAGACACGAGGTGAAGTTGTAAAGAAACCACAAGAGATATATGCTAAGAGAAAAGTTGTACTAAAGCCAAGATGGGATAGCACAAGTGACTGTGCAAAGGGAATCTTCAACAAATCAAATGGAAAAGATCAAAAGAAGAAAGGATACAAACAATCCAAGAAGAATTGCCCACCCAAATTAATTATGAGCTCAAATGAGGTCAAAAGTAAAGTCACCCCAAAAGATAGAAAAGGTACTCCTGACCCTCCGCATTTTAAATTTATTAAATTTGTTAAAGATGAAGAGTCTCGACTTACCAAATAGGTAAGTTGTGATAGTTTCTAAGACCTATTTTCAATGATGTGTTTACTTGTTGTCTTAGAAACATTATTTGGTTATTATGAAAATCACATTTAATTAAGGGGTATTAACATGTCTTTATATGCTTATATTGAGTAGTGATCATATGTTTATTTTAAAGCATGTCTTGTGATTTTAAAGATTAATCGAGTGTTTGTGATCTCACTAAATAATGCTAATTATTTGTTGCATATGCAATTTAGTAAGATTATTTGTATAATGTGCTCTTATTTATGAATACATCTTTTATACAAATAAGTTGGATTGAGATCAGTTTTTATGCTTCTTAATGCATGATAATAAGTTCTCATGTTGCATATCTACTGATTTATAAACGATTACTATTATTCTAAAAGATAAATGAGATTTTATGAGAGAAATATGCATTTATCCGTATTTATGCATGCACTAGATTTATGATTGATAAAATACTTCTTATTTTAGTGTGTTAAAGAACATATGTTTTGTTTCTATAAATTTAAGACATTGTTTTGGTATCATGAGTAAGACATATGGACTTAATTGATAATTATATGATTGCATGTTACATTGTTGAAAGATTTTGATTGTCTCAAATTTATTCTCCTAAGCATGAATTTACTTGTTTACAATTATATATGGGGAGAAGTGTTTATAAGAGAGATAATATTATGTCATGCTTCTATTGAAAGACGAGTTTTGTTGAAAAATCAAAAGAGTTAATATACTTGTGAAAAATTAATATCATGGTATATTGCTGAAATGTTATGATTATTCACCTATGCATGAATATTATTCATTCACAATTTGATAGAGGGAGATTGCATGCTCATAAAGATGTTTTTGGTGTGAATCTTGTTGGATTTAGTAGACTTGATATTTATCTATAAAAATGATCCACATAGTGTTGATATTTTATGCTTAAAAGTTGAATTTATGAATTGATTCAATGTGCTTTTAAAAGAGTTATATATATATATATATATATATATATCCGGATTTAATTTTTTTAGGTATACTCTTTCAAGTATATTATATGATTGCCTAGAGTAATGTTTATGTGTGTTCCCCTTCCCTAAATTTTATTTTTGAAGATGACAAAGGAGGAGAATTTGTTGATGTTTTATTAAGGGGGAGTTTTAGATAAATTAGTTGATGTGTGATTAAGGGAGAATTTTATTAATGAGTTTATTGTGCTTTATTGATTTTTTTTATAATATCTTCACTATTATGCTTTAACGAGTTAAAAAAGCCATCATCGGATTTAGGGGGAGTGTTGTTATATTTTATTTTGAAGAAAACATAAAAGTTAATTGTTATCATCAAAAAGGGGGAAAATTGTTGGTCCTAAGATTTTGATGAACAATTAAGTATTGATGTTTTGGCAGAACTAATGTTTAAATTGAGTGTTTCAGAGATTTAAAGTTTCAGTGATGAAGACGTCAAATTGAATGGATGCTAAATGAAGATATCAAGATAATGAAGAGAAATTAAGAGTTTAAAGAAATTAGAAAAAACAACTCAGGTAAATCTTAACTCTTAATATCCCATTTAGGAACACACATATGGCACAAAATGAATTTTATCTTTTGTGTGTGTTTTGGTTAAGTGGAATTATTTGCTCCTATGTGAATTAAAAAGAAATAATCTTGAATGATTAAAATAAAATATAAGAATATTAGTGGAGCTTATTTAAGAGAGAAAATGAATAAATGAGTGAAATCGTAAAAGAAAGTGAGTAAAAAACGAGATTAGAGAAAAGATTTAGAAGGGAGCAGTCAACTAAGGAGTCGACCAGCCAATGGTGGCTAAACTCTCTCAATCGACGAGTCGACTGACAGGTCGATTGATTTTTGAAAGCTATTATTAAGTGAAATATACCTTAAAAGAAATGTATTAATATATGGGGTCTTTAAGTGATTTTAGAAGACATATCTTGTAGAAACTAACTGTTATAGGACTTGTTTCATATACCAATAAAAAGACCTGCAGATTTCATAATGAAGTAACACCATATCAAGAACTATTCAGTTCATTAGCTTTTATAAGAGTCATCATTCTGATATTTATTTTAAGGGATCAAATTGTGATATCAATTATTGAAGTGTTCTTGAGTTAAAGCGTTGATTGTGTAAGCGTCACCATTTGAGTTGTTCAATGTTTCAATCTATTATTCTTCGGTGTTATCTGGGTGAAATCTTTCCAATTATATTCTCTAATTGAAAGAGATTTAAGGGATATTCTCTATATTTAAGATATGGTTCATATACTAATTAAATCTTTTCAATATGGTTCATTAAATGTTAATGTTTCTATACCAGCTCACCTCACTCTTTGTGCCTATGGCTAAATCGGACTTGACTTACCCCGAGTTTATTACTATTGTTCTAGATGAATCTAATTATGTCGTGTGGGCTCACGAAATGTTTGTGTTGACCCAGTAGAATACCCAAGAGAGGGGTGACTTGAGTAATTAAAAAATATATCAGAATAAAATTTGATAAATCAAATAATTAATTTTAAGCCTAAATTAATTATTATCTTTATAATACAATAAAATATTATTATCAATCTAAGTGCACACCCAATCAACAAAAATAAACAAATTAATAATATAACACACCAAGATATATCCTGATTCACCAAGCTCTTCTTGGTTAGTCCAGTCCTCCAAGCCCCACGAAGATTCGCACCTACTAATTCTCAAAATCCCTTTAAAGATAAGAACCAAACCCACACACCGATTCTTTTACAGATTCAGAATCAACCTTTATAATATCCTTTTCACAAGCTAAGGAATAACCTCTATTTTTTACAAATTCAAGAATAACTTGTTTTTTTACAAGATAAAAATTAACCTAATTCTTTTTATCACTACGGCTTAAGAATCAAAATCTCACAAAACACTTCAACTATCATTTTCTCAGGCAAAGATGAAACCTTTAGAAGTCACTCACAATGCAATTCTATCCAAGAAAAATCACTACCTCAATCTCTTTACAGGAAGAGACTGAAACCCGGCTACCCTTGATTAAATACCCCTAACAGTATTTAATCCGCCACAACTCACCAATACAAAAATTGATAAGAAGGAAATCTCACTCGGAGCTTCTACCACCCCAGATAAATAATAACTCAATTAATATCTCAACTAGTGATAGAAAAATGTCAGATACAAAAATCTTATTTTAACAAGATATGGGTAGTAAATTGGAGTACGTAATCAGATTGAATAAATTGTTTGTAAAAATATTTTCTTCAAAAATCATAAAAAAATTCTAAGATCAATTTCCAAACAATAAAAAAATAATGCAATAAAAGAATATAATTGAAAAGATCTCACCCGGATAACACTGAAGAATAATAGATTGAAACGTTGAACAACTCAAATCGGTGACGCTTACACAATCAGTGCTCTAACTCAAAAACACCTCAATGATTGATATCACAATTTGATCCTCCAAAATAAATGTCAGAATGATGACTCTTATAAAAGCTTATGAACTGAATAGTTCTTGATATGGTGTTACTTGATTATGAAACCCTCAGGTCTTTTATAGGTATATGAAACAAGCCCTATAACGGCTAGTTTCCACAAGATATGTCTTCTAAAATCACTTAAAGACCCCATATATTAATACATTTCTTTTAAGGTATATTTCACTTAATAATAGCTTTCAAAATATTCAATTTAGTCCCTTAAAAGATTTGATCTTAATCAATATAAATATAGAAAGAATTATATATAAGTACATAGACTAAATCGTAAGATCAAAATAAATACCTTAAATCTCTCCCATATTTTTGTCCCAAAATATTCTCCACCAAAATAGCAATATTTTAAACTCAAAATTCACAGCTTTAAATATAGGAATATCAAATATATCTTATAATAATTACTTTTCAAATATTGTATCATTAAATAACACCCTAAGACCCCATACATCATATATAATCAAAATAGATTTTTTTCATTTAAAAATATTCTTGGGAAATCTCATTTTGGTCTTTAAACATTTTTAAATCAAAATTCATCAAAATAAAAAGTATTAAAAGACTTTAATTAAAAGAATATTTAATTAAATAGACCAAATTAATAAGGATAATAAAATATATAGACCATATCTCAATTAAGTACAAATCCCTAAGATATCTCACATATCTTAACCATAAACGGTTACTATTAGATATAAATTTGGAATTCCAAATATCCTGGAACAGTTCCATTAGTCGACTGTTCGATTCAAGATGTAGCCTGCTGCGTTCATCGGTCGACCGCTCGGTCGACTCTTCGATTCAGAGAGTTTGTTATGCTTTCACCGGTCGACCTGTCGGTCAACTCTTCGATTCCGAGAGTTCAGTTGTTTTTACTGGTCGACCTGTCACTCGACTTTTCGATTCAGAGAGTTCAGCCACCATTGGCCGATTAACTCCTCGTTCGACTGCTCCCTTCTGTATTTTTTCTCTGATCTCGTTTTTTACTCACTTTCTTTTACGATTTCGCTCATTTATTCATTTTCTCTCTTAAATAAGCTCCACTAATATTCTTATATTTTATTTTAGTCATTCAAGATTATTTCTTTTTAATTCACATAGAAGCAAATAATTTCACTTAATCAAAACACACATAAAAGATAAAATTCATTTTCTGCCATGTGTGTATTTCTAAATGGGATATTAAGAGTTAAGATTTACCTGGGTTGTTTTTCCTAATTTTTTCAAACTCTTAATTCCTCTTCATCATCTTGATATCTTCATTTAGCATACATTCAATTTGACGTCTTCATCACTGGAATTTTAAATCTCTGAAACACTCAATTTAAACATTAGTTTCACCAAAACATCAATACTTAATTGTTCATCAAAATTTTAGGATCAACAGTTTGGCTTCCACCGTGGATGAAAATAATGGCATTTCATGACTGGAGATATTATTAAACTCAATAAGAAGGACGATGAAGATGCGGCCAAATATATTGATCGTCTAGAAGACTAGGATAGCAAAAATCACCAGATTCTCATATAGTTTCGTGCCACCATCATCCCAGAGATCAAACCTCAATTTGGTACACTCCAAATAGCTAAAGAAGCTTGGGATATCCTCCAACATCGCTACACCAGGGCCAATATCTCAAATCGGTATCATCTTCTTTTCACCCTTCATAGCATGTGCCTAGAACCTGGGCAATTTGTCAACCAGTTGGCTCGCACTGAGCTAACTTGGGATACACAAAAGATTCTAATGTTAATGGAAAGTACCGAACTGAAACACGTATTATGCGATTCCTGATGGGCATGAAAGATGAATTTGAACCTATACGAGCTTCAATACTACACCAAGGCACGATACCTTTCCTAAACGACGTCTTTTATGATCTATTCAGTGAGGAAATACATCTTTCCACATTACAAGGATCTCATACAGATGTTACTCTTGCAGCACCAGTTGCTCCTGCAGCTCAAGTTGCCCTTGCCACACTAGCTACCCTTGCCACACCAGCTACCAAAGCCAGCCCATCCCAGAAGTCCTTATACTACAAGTATTGTCATTTATAAGGTATAAATTGCTCAAATATCCTTCTTGCCTGTGTAAAGTCTACAGAGAACCGGGCCACTATTTTGCAGACTGCCTAAATTCCATCTAGAAATCAGTTAAATGGGAACCAATATCGTTCTTGAGCCTCTCACAATCGGTCTTATTCCAACCCAAAGAATGTTGTTGTTGTAGCCTCTGATACTACACCAACTTCATCCAACTCTCAACCTGATTGGAATGATTTTTGTACTGCACTTACCAAGGCTCTTACTAAAGCTGGTAACAATATAGCCATGTCAGCTATGCTAGGTACATCTTGATGGTATTTTGATTATGCTTGTTGCAATCACATAACTTCCGATGCCTCTATCTTTTCCTCTAAAACCCGTGATGATCATGCACCTACTATTCACACTGTCAATGGATCAAATATCTTGGTTAACCATATTGGGCATGTTGATAGTTCTCATTTGTCTCTCCCTAAAACATATTTGGTCCCTAATCTTATACTTGACCTTATATTTGTTGGAGAATTATGTGATCTTGGACTTGACTTATATTTTTCTTTTATTGGTTATCATGTGCAGGACTCCCAGACAGGAAAACGCCTTGGAACCGGCTATAAAGTTGGACGCCTCTTGGAGCTCACTCACCTCCAAGTCCCATCCTCACCATCACCAAACTAATTAGCCGCATCCATCCCAACACTTTCACCCGTGAAATTGTGGCACTCTCGGTTAGGTCACACTTCATCCATCCATCTACATTCTCTTATTTCTAGTGGTTAATTAGGGGGGGTTCTCCTCATGCATCAATGGGTGTTGCTCTCTATTTTGTTATAATTGTGGATGACTATTTTCGTTATACATGGTTATTTCTTTTGAAAAGCAGATCTGAACTCTTTCAAATATATTCTAATTTTTCTTCTAAGGTTTAAACTCAATTCTCTCGGAATATCAAAGTTTTTCGTTCAGATAATGTAATGGAATACAAAGATCGTGCTTTTCTAAAACTATTTCACAAAAATGGCATGCTCCTCCACTGCTCGTGCCCTGGAACATCCCAATAAAATAGACGAGCTGAACACAAACATAGACACATTTTTTACATCGTTTGTGCTCTACTCATTTCTTCATTGTAGACACAATATTTTGACCGCCCCGCAAAAATATTTTTTTACTTTATTTATTATTTTATCTTTTATTTTATTTTATTAAAAAAATAAAAAAATAAGGGGCCCCTAAACCCCTAAAAAGAGGCTGCATGTGCAGCCCCTAAAGTTGAAAAGGAGAAGGTTGAAAAGGGTGGTTGCATGTGCAGCCATCCTATGCTCATAGAGGGGCTGCTATCTTTCCTCTCTATATATGTTATAAAAAAAAAAAAAAAAAAAAAAATGGAAGCGGCTGCCTATAAAAAAACAGTCATTCCCTCAACAAAAAAAGATTTTTTTTTTTGGGTTTGGTAGAGAGAAATAGGGAGAGGTCAAGAGTTTTAGAGAGAGTGGATGAGGAGTTCATATTTTTTGGGGGGGTTTTGGAGCCGAGAGTTTTGGGAAAGAAGAGGGGGAGCTCACTTTTTGGGAAAATTCTAAAGAGAATGAGAGGGAGGCCGAGAGTTTTAGAGAGAGAAAGAGAGGATTTTTTTTGGGGAAGGTGATTGGTAGGAGGAATCTTAAGATTTTTTAATTAGAGATTTTCAGACGTGAGAGAGAAACTAGGGAGAGAAATTGAGAGATTTTTTTCCTTTTTGGTTGGGTTTTTTGATTTTCGGCCAAAAAAAACAAAAAAAAAATAAATAAATAAATAAAATTTAGGTTTTGATTTAAAAAAAAAAAAACAAGAAAGAAGAAGCGGAAAAGGGGAACAAATCGTCTAAGTCTAGGTAAGTTTTTTCTACTCTCCAATTACACTTTTATTTATTTGTTTGTTTGTTTTTTTGCCATTAAATCGTTTGAAATGATGGATCTAAAATTAGACAAAACTTAAAAGGATGTTCCACGGAAATATTTGAAGAAAAAAAACGGTTTACTTTTCTGTATTTTTTTTTTGTTCTGCGTTTTTTCGCGCTTTTATTTTGTTTTATTTATTTATTGTTCTGCGTCTTTCCGCACTTTTATTTTATTGTATTTATTTAATGTTCTGCGCCTTTCTGTGCTTTCATTTTTCTGTATGTATTTTTTTGTTCTGCGTTTTTCCATACTTTTATTTATGTAATTTTATTTTACGCACTTTATATACTTTGTTGTATTCTGTAAAAAATAAAAAATAAATAAATAAATTCTTTCATTTTATTTCATAAAAAAATTATAAGAAGAGATTTTAAAACTAAATAAAACATTTGGATTAAATTTTGATTGGACTTAATTGGATAAGGTGCCGTTTTTAGATAGACGTCTCGGGTGCCTAACACCTTCCCCGAGCGTAACTAATCCCTGAACCCTTAAAAATGAATCTCTGGTCGGACCGTGCCTTTTGGAGTAAAAATATTACTTAAGCCATTTTTTAAATCATTTAAAAAAAAATCGATGACCTAGCACACCATTTAAATTTTATGCTAGGTGGCGATTCCTTTTTCTAATCTAAAATTAGCTTAAGTACTTTTTACGAAAAATTTGACACTTTAAAAATCCCTCTCATAATTTATTTCCCAAAAAAAACGCAAAAATATTTTAAATTTACTATTATTTTCCTTTCAGAAAATTGGAGCGCGTCAGTCATCATGTCCTGAGCGTTTATAGGGTAATGTTTCCTTAACCGTAGTATACATAATCAACTATGTCCCTCCACCACAATCCTGAATCAATCCCCATTCAAGTGCCTTTTCAGTGAACCTCCTAATTACTCTAAACTCAGAGTCTTTGGTTATACTTATTTTGATATTCTCAAACCACGTGATTACAACAAACTACAATCAATGGTTCATCTGTGTTGTTTCATCTGTATTGAACATAAGAGGTATCAGTGCTGGGATCTCATTTCTAAAACTCTTTGTATCTCTCGTCATATCATTTTTTGGGAACATCAATGTTCTCTTCCTTACGGTCATTTGACATGTCAACCACCATTAACTCCAGATTCTTTACTGATCCACCTATTGAGTTATTTCTTGATAATCCAATTTTAGGTACTGTTGAGTCCACCTCAGAATCACCAGTTAATATCACCCCTTCCGTTCCAAAACCACCAGTTGAACCTAATTTTCCAGACCTAGCTCCAGCTCTAGAATTGCCAGTTGACCTCACCCCTCCGACTCAATCGGTCGTGTACGAGGATATTCCTATGTCTGATGAGTCTACACCGACTCCCTCTGGGAGCCAACCTCCAAATCACTCTTGTAGATCTACCAAGGTAACTCATCGCCCTCCCTTTCTTGCTTATTATCATTGTTCTTCCACAATACTTGATTTGCATGAGTATCAATCCTATAAGGAGGTTAGTACTAATCCTCTTTGACAAAAAGCATTGGAAGAAGAACTTCAGGCCCTAGTCAAAACTCATACTTGAGATATTGTTGATCGACCCCCTGGAAAAACTCCTATTAGGTGCAAATGGGTGTTTAAGATCAAAACGCTTTTTGATGGCTATGTTGAACGATATAAAGTCCGACTTGTTACCAAGGCATTTGCTCAAGAATATAACATTGGCTATGAAGAGACATTTGCTCTAATGGCGAGGCTCACATATGTCCATAAACTTCTTGTCGTCGCCACCATTCGAAAATAGACTCTCTTTCAAATAGATGTTAAAAATGCATTTCTCAATAGTGATCTTCTTGAGGAAGTCTATATGTATACCCCTCCCAGGCTGGATGCCCTTCGAAATAAAGTTTGTCGCCTTCGTCGTACCCTATATGGTTTGAAACAAACTCCACGTGCCTGCTTCGTCAAATTCGGTACTACCATTCATCAGTTTGGGTTCACACCTAGTACACATGATTCGGCTCTGTTTATTTACCATACTGCCAACAGTATTATCATTCTCTTATTATACGTAGATGACATGGGTATTACAGGAGATGATCTACATAGTATTTTTGAACTCAAAAAGTTTCTTAGTGGACAATTCAAGATAAAAGATATTGGCATGCTCACATATTTTCTTGGCCTCGAAGTCTCATCTGTTTCTGATGGATATTTTGTCTCTTCGGCTAAATATACCTCGGATCTCATTTCCAAGGCTGGGATCACTAACTCAACCACTGCCACTACTCCTCTCGAGTCGAACGTCAGACTTACTTCACTCGATGTTGCACCTCTTCAGGATGTCACTCTATATCTCTAACTGGTTAGAAGTCTTGTATATCTTATTGTCACTTGTACGACGAGATTTTTACACACTCGCGTATTGACTATGCGCAAGTATACAAGGTCAAGTTTTAATATAGTGGATCTTTAAGATCGGATATCGTTCCACAGGAACGGTGTGAAAAAATGAATACCGCAATTTGCATAGTCTTATATTATCTCGACGGTTCAAGAATTAATTTAAAACTAAACTAAGTTAAACTACAATTAGTGAGTTAATCCTAACTAAGTTCATTACCTAGGGATTGATTTCATTCACTCAATACATGTTTGGTTTTGTTTAGTTAACAATAACGATGTTTTATCATATCCGACAATCTCGGTATCTAAAACTCATTCACTCCCTCTCCCGAGTGTTTAGTGAATGAACACATGATTTTGCGTTGACTCCGAAGTCCCCCTCGAACGTCTTTTCGAACACATAGTCACGTGAGTCTTAACCCAACCTCATGGATTGCACACCTTCTAACGCCCTCCCGGGTTGTTAGAATGTCGCGTTGTGTTTACCCTAATTCGAATCCGGTGTTATTTCTCCCAAATGTCAAACCCCGTATTCTCGATATATCTATCTAAGTATGATAAACAAACAATACGGCAAACACAATCAAACTAGTGAAGAACAATCATTAAAGAAACACAACTCAAACAAAACTTCGTTTTCATAAATAATATTAATCTCATATATAATCCACGTTTAACTCGTGGTCATAACCATTTATACATTAAAAACCGAGCTAAACATGCTGAAACGTTAAGAAATAAAAGGAAAAATAGATGAACTTAGCCGATATCCAAAGATTAGCCACCAAAAACTTGGTGGCCGTAATTACGCGTCGCCACTTTCACCGTAAGCGTACGGGTCAAGTTTTAGTATATAGACCTTTCGGTCAGATATTATATCCACAGGGATTGATTGAGATTACTATCGAGTACCGCGATTGTCATAACCTAACTTTATTTAGGCACTAAAAATGTATGTAATTATTAATTAATACTAAACTAAAATACTAATTAAGTTAACTACACTATAAATACTATATTGAGATTGTTTAGGGGAGTAGATTGCCGAGGGATTAACTTTATTTATTTAAATACGTTTGATTTCGTTTTAGTTAACATTAACGACGTTCGGCATATCCGACAATCTCAGTTCGTAAACTCCCTCGCCACTTCTCCCGAGTGTAAGACGGGGGAATACGCAACTTCGTGTTAACGAAGAAGTCCCCCTCAATGTCTTAACGACTCTAGGTCACGTGAGTCTCGCCCCAACGTCATCGATTACACACTCTCCAACTCTCTCCTGGGTTATTGAATCGTAGCGTTGTGTTTACCCTAATCCGAATTCGGGGTTACCTCTCCCTAGTGTCAAATCCTGTATTCTCAATATATCTAAATTAGCATATAATCATAGAAACACGGCAACACAATTGAAATTATGAGGAACAACCATAAACGAAACACAAATTCAACCAAAACTATATTTTTATAAATAATATGTCAATCCCTATTACAATTCATGTTTAACTCATGATTATAACCGATTATACATTAAAAACCGAGCTAAACATGCTCAACATCCTACCAAAGTTAAGAAAATAAGAGAGAAACTGAAGAACTTAGACGTAGTCCAAAGATTCGACTCTAAAACCGTCGAACGATCACTTCTCCTTTATTGCAATGCGTTCTTCGCCTTCGGAATTGGTTGAGCACACCCCGAAATACTCTCAAAATCATAGGAACCCTAAGGGGTCTCCTATGGTCGGGGGTTATGGAGAGGAGAGAGGAGGAGGGTTTAAATAGGGAGCAAAATATCTAATAAAATATCTAAACTATGCAGAGCTGACCGCCTGGGCGGTGGGTATGTCGGTTTAATGTTCGCCGCAGTGGTGGAGAAGGTGGTGGATTCAGGGACCATCCTCCAGTTTCACCACCTAGGCGGTGAGTCTCTAGCAAGAATTAGGCTCTCTTTACATTTTCACCACCTAGGCGGTAGGCTGCTGTTTTGATTATTGCCTCCGTGCTTGTTTTTCCACTGTTCTCCGACCGTTCTTGGTCCAAATTGATTGTTTGCGCTCCGATTTCATACATTTTTCACTCATACACCTGTTTTAATACAAAAAGAATAAAAACATATTAAAACGTACAAAAACGTACTCGAAAACTAACAATGTTCGGTTTGAAAATAGATAGATAATTTACACCTATTATCACTTACCCTGACATTGCCTATGTCGTTTATCAGGTCAGACAGTTCTTGTATATTCCTCGGACCACCCATTACTCAGTTGTTTTTTACATTCTTCACTATGTCACGGGTAGTTTATTTTATGGGCTTCATTTCTCTGTTCAGTCTGCTCCCATCTTATAATCTTATTCTGACGCCGATTGGGCCAGAAATCCCACCGACAGATGTTCAACCACTAGTTACTGTTTTTTTTTAGGCAATTCTCTTATTTTCTAGTGTAGTAAAAAACAAACTGTGGTTACTCTCTCCAGTTCTGAAGCTGAATATCGTGTCATGCCTGATGCAACTCAAGAATTTCTCTGACTTCGATAGCTACTCACTGACATGGGCATCTCTTTTCCTGCTGCCACTATCCTACACTATGACAATAGGAGTACTATTTAGATCACTCACAATGATATCTTCCATAAGCGTACAAAACACATCGAGACTGATTGTCACTTCATCCGTCATTATATTCTCCACAATACGGTTCGTATATAATCTGTCAGTTTAGCTGATTAAACAGTAGACATTTTCACTAAAACTAATCCACCCAAACGCTTTCACTCTCTGGTTTCTAAACTCAAGTTCACCTCCCACTTACCGCCTTGAGTTTGAGATGGGATAATGTAGGTGGCCTTTGGTTAGTGTTCTCACTTTTCTCAACCTAACTGGGATAGGTTGAGTTGAGAATTTTGTTTTCTTCTGGGAACAGAATTGCGTTTGGTAACAACAAAATTTTGTTTTGTACTGGGAACAGAATCGCATATGGTAACGCATTATCTGTTTCCTTCTAATAACATAATTGCATTTGGTAACGAGTAATTCTGGAATTGAACTAGATAATCAGTAGTTAACATACTTTTTTTTTAAAAACCAAAATAAAATGACATAGATGGAGGATTAAAAACAAATACAAATGATGAAAGAATCTAAAACCAACCAAACTAAAATCAAGCATCCTCTAACATCAAGGAGGAAACAAAACAGCATACTATAACACAACAATGTGAATTGAAACTATGCTAACAAGAAACTAGCAACAAATGAACATTGGCATAGCTTCCAGTGAAAGCAAAGCAAGAACCTGTTGCCATTAGCTAACCAACACAAGAACAACAACAACAACAACAACAACAACAACAACAACAAAGCACACTGCCATAGCTTCCAGTGAAAGCAAAGCAAAAACTTCCAGATGCAAAGATGACCGTCTTGATCTCTACTGAAAAACCCAAGAAATCGAACCCTTAATCGAAAACCCTAATTCCGATTTCTGAAATTGGAATGAAACAGAGGAGAGAGAGAGAGAGAGAGAGAGATCTTACCTGCTCCTGCTAGTCGGCGATGGAGAGAAGAGAAAAAACAAATAGCGATGGAGAGGGCGAACTTATCGACTGCACTGCTCTGACCCCATCGCTACTACACTGCTCCGACAACCAGTCACCATCCATATCTTATCCATAGCCACCAAATCCATCGATTTCTTGAACAACCAAACATACCAAAACAATTTCGAAAATGAAGTCGAAATCGATTGCAGCAACGATTTCATCCCTAAACCCTAAATCGATTTCAGCAAACCCGAAATCGATTTCACTAAGGAAATCGAAATAGAAATAGAGAAAGAAAGAAATAGAGAGCTTACGATGGAGACGACGATGGCGGTGGAGAAGACAACGATACTGGTGGCTGGAGAAGACAACGATTGCGATATCTGACTTGAAGATAGAACATCGGTGATGGAGAAATGAGTGGCGGAAAGCACTGGTGGCGAAGGGAAGACGACGATGGCAATGCGAATGAAGATGACGCAAAGAGAAGAGGAAAACGATCGTGATGGCTTGGGAAGAAGGAGGAATGAAATCTCTCATTAACATTTCATTTAATTCCCAGCATGTCCCTCATTTAGGATGAGTTGAGTTGAGACCAAATAAAAAAAAAATATATATATATATATATATATATATATATATATATATATATATATATATATATATATATATATATATATATATTTGTTTTTCTTTCTCTAACTTTTCAAGAATCAATTTTCATTTTTTGAGTTAGATTAGATTTTGTGTTTGCCAGACGCGTTTTCAAAAATTAAACCTAAAATTTTTGAATTGGATTAGAATGGAATGGAAACACTAACCCGTATTATATGGGCCCTCCCTACTTGGCTCATTAAAACAAAATCCTAACATCCACTTTTTCTATAAATATATGTATATATCATTGTATTATTTATATCTCTTTTTCTATCATATCAATATACTGTTTATGTTTTTTACTTTACAATTATTTTAACAATAGTGGTGGGCAAATAAATCACGTGATTTTCTCAATCCAAGGCTATGAATAGTACATGATTTTAAGTCACATGTTCATGTGGCCAAAAGAAAAAACACTACGTGATTATATATCAAAAAACCATTCTTATATATTTTTGTTGCGTTTATTAATTCATTTATGACCTCGTGGTGTTGTGTTTTTTTCGTTTTTATTTTTTATTTAATTATTATTGTTATTACAACCTTGTGTTCATTCAAAGTTGTTTACATTTATAATATATTTTTAAAATAAAATTACTGAACTAGAACGATTTTCAATTTATTTACCAAAGTTGTGTTACCCAGGATTCGAATCCCCGAGTTTGTGGGGACAGCCATACCCGGAGTTCAGAACCCCAGGTATACCAAAAAAAATAAAATAAAAAATCGTATGTTTTTTTTTCCTTTTTGGGGTTATACCCGGGGTTCCAAACCCCGGGTATAGCCCACTTTTTTTTAAAGAAAAAAAAAATCCGTTTTGACCCAATAAATTTTTAAAATTTTCGGTAACTTTGAGTTGATTAACGGTGGTCTATAGATATTTTAAATAAATTTAATTTTTTGTGCATAAATTACATTCAAAACACTCCAAAATATTTTTTACAACACTAAAAACGGCCAAGTGGATGAATTTTAAAAAATCGTCAAAGTTGACCAAATGAGTTGTTTCGATAATGACAGATTTTTTTCGGCAATTTGAAATTAACAAAAGATTATATGTCCGTAACAGAAATTAACCAAATTTTTTGTATATAAATTATGCACATCACACTACATAATAAAATTTAGAACACTAAAAACGGACTAGTGAATAATTTTTAAATAATCATCAAAGTTGGTCGAATGAGTTGTTTCAATGACGATGCAATTTTTTTAAAAATTTTGAATTAACAAAAAATGGTCGTTTATCTGTAATAGAAATGAACCTGACTTTTTGGCGTACAAATTACATTCATAATGCTAAATAATAAAATTGAGAACACCAAAAACGGATAATATGTTATCAAGAGAAAATAAAACTTACGTAAAATAATAGAAAAAGTTTGGATGGACATAATTTTACGTTCGGTGGTCCGTTTGGGGTGAATTTTTTTTTTTCGGATATTTTTTCGAGATCTAGGCGCCGCAAACGCCATAGGCGATTTGGTCCAGTATTTTTTTAAATAAAGCCCGTTTGCACCTTCAGTTTTGGATTTGAAGTGTTGAGTGAATATATTTGTAATCTTCGTTGCGAACGTGTGTCTTGTTCTGTTGATAAAATTGAAAACTTCAAAAGCCAGAGTGATGACTCAGATCAGACCCAACTTTTAAAAAAAAAAATTGCCCCCAACGGGCCACCGAGCGCAAAATTATGTCTATCCAAATATTGAAGAGCAATATAATATTTTTGAAACGTTGAAGAGCAATAAAATGTTATGATAATAACCATTATTTAAAAATTATTCACTAATCCATTTTTGGTATTCTCGATTTTATTATTTAACGTTATAAACATAATTTGTACGCAAAAAAATCAGGTTCATTTTTGCTAGGAATAGACGACCATTTTTTGTTAACTCAAAATTTCAAAAAAACTACATCATCATCGAAACAACTCGTCTGATCAACTTTGGCGATTATTTAAAATTCATCCACTTATCCGTTTTTAGTGTTCTAAGTTTTATTATGTAGTGTTATGAACATAATTTATATACAAAAAATTTGGTTCATTTCTGTTACGGACATGCAATTTTTGTTAATTCTAAATTGTCGAAAAAAATTCCGTCATTATCGAAACAATTCGTCTGGTCAACTTTGGCGATTTTTTAAAATTTATCCAGTTGTCCGTTTTTAATGTTGTAATAAGCATTATGTAGTGTTTTGAATCTAATTTATGCACAAAAAGAATAGATTTATTTAAAATATCTATAGACCACCGTTAATCAACTCAAAGTTACCGAAAATTTTAAAAATTTATTGGGCCAAAACGGTTTTTTTTTTTTTTTTTTTAAGAAAAGAAAAAGAAAAAGTGGGCTATACCCGGGGTTCCGAACCCCGGGTATACAGCTGACCCCACAAACCCGGGGATCCGAACCCCGGGTAACACTACTTTAGTAAATAAATTGAAAATCGTTCTAGTTCAGTAATTTTTTTTAAAAATATATTATAAATGTAAACAACTCTGTTCATTCACACTCCATTTCTCTTCCACTACTTCCCCCCACCCCAACTATATATAGCTTAGCCAACCCCCAATGACTCATCAACCAGCAGAGGTGCCTGCCTCATTTAGAGAGAGAGAGATCTAGAGAGAGATTAAGGGGTGATGCCAAAGGACTATGTGGATCCGCCGCCAGCTCCTCTTGTGGGCACGACAGAGCTCAGGCGGTGGTCGTTCTACAGAGCAATAATAGCCGAGTTTGTGACCACCCTACTCTTCCTCTACATCACCGTTGCCACCGTCATCGGCCATCAGAAGCAGACGGACCCATGCGGCGGCGTGGGTCTCCTTGGCATCGCCTGGGCATTCGGCGGCATGATCTTCGTCCTTGTCTACTGCATTGCCGGAATCTCAGGTCCAGCCTTAAACCCTTATATAAAGAGTCGCCGATTTCATGTTTTTTCAAAGATAACTTTTGCATATTTATGAATATGATATCATCCATGTATCTAGTTTTCAAAAGTTTAGAGTTCAATCCTTCCCCATACCCATCATTCTTCAACCCTTCCCAGTATATGTACCCATCATCCTTTGAAAATGTGCTAACACTTTTATGTCGTTTTCTTGCTCTTTATCCTTCGTATTAATGGTGTAATTAACAACAGGCGGTCACATTAACCCGGCGGTGACTTTCGGGCTACTGGTGGCGCAAAAGGTGTCTTTGATCCGGGCGGTGGCGTACATGGCGGCGCAGTGCCTGGGAGCCGTATGCGGCGTGGGATTGGTCAAAGCGTTCATGAAGCATGACTATAATGTTGTAGGCGGTGGCACCAATTCGGTTTCGCCGGGATATTCACAGGGCGCCGCCTTGGGGGCTGAGATAATTGGAACTTTCGTACTCGTCTACACCGTCTTCTCCGCCACGGATCCCAAGCGGAAGGCACGTGACTCCCACATTCCGGTGAGTTCAAAAAAAGCAAAGAATTGTTGAGGTATCGTATATTAAGTTAACTAATTGTAAGTGATATAAATATATATTTTATTGCTGTCATGTGATCAGGTGCTTGCACCGTTGGCGATTGGGTTTGCGGTGTTTATGGTGCACTTGGCCACGATTCCGATCACCGGAACCGGCATTAATCCGGCGAGGAGCTTCGGTGCTGCCGTTATGTACAATAACGGCAGTGTGGGACGACCATGTACGTTTCTTCTAAACATTAACATACACAAAGTTATCTTTTGAGTCCTATTATATATAAGAGTAACTCCAATGATGTCAAATAGTATAATTAACCTTTAAGATGATTAGTGATTAGTTCTAAATAACGGGTGTAGTATGTTTTTGATATAGGAAAATCTCGTCAGATATACCACATAGTCGAAATCCGCTCAATTATAAAAGAGCGGCTGGGATGAGAGATGAAATTCCCTCAGTACCGAGCTGGGGTGCCCCCCAACCGAGCTGAGGGTCGTCTCAGTGAAGAAATCTGGACCAACAAGCTGAAATCTGACCTGCCAAACTGATGAGCTGAGGCACCCTCTGCTCGCCACCTCCGCACTCGGGAGTTCACCGGGCCGTTATGAGGTTCCGGCCCATGGGCCTCTACTTATGGGCTCAAAAGCCAGCTTAGACGATTAGAGAGTTAACATGTCTGCTCATTGGTTGTCCAACGAATTATGTTAATTAACCTGAACTGACCCCCTAATTTCGCGACACTAATCAAGCACTGGCGCCTATAAATACACCGGGGCACCCACTGCCCAGAGGTACGTGACAACTACTGAACTCCATATATTTTCAGCCCTTCACCCCAAATACTTACTCTCACACCGGAGAGGCTTTACTGGGTACAACCCCGGTGGGTCTTTGTGCAGGTGCTCAGAGTAGAAGAGTGAAACTTAGCTCGGAGATTGTTACCACCCCTGAACTCAACTAATTGCAGTGCTGAAGGTCGTCTTGTGTCCCCGATATCCTCCCGGACCATACTGTTGACCCGCCCCCACTTTTTGGCATCAACAGTTTTAAATTTATTTTTGCTTGCGTATTAGTTTTTCATGTGCTTGTGTATAAATTACAGGTTACAAATTGCATATAATTATGCAACACGTACTTGTGTAATATTTATTGTATCTAACAAATATTTTACACACAAGTTAGATATATGTAACTGCGAGAATGTAATGTGTGTATTGGGTCTTCTATTTTTTTTTTAATGTGCGAGATTAAAACACAAATTGTAATTGCGTATCTGCCCTTTTTTAAAAAAAATTAAAAATAAAATAAGGAACTTACCTCAGAAACACCCTTAATATTTTGGCTAATTAAATTGAAAAATTTTAGTCATTACTATAATCATTTTGCCTAATAGTTATCTCGAGACATCTGAGATTGAGAGATTAACTAAAAATTAATTGAAATTTTTAACCACTAATTTGTCTCTTTAATATCAATATTATTTACTTCAATCTAGTAGGTAAATGTTGCTTAAACAAAATTATAATTAAAATATAAATAGTTAATTTATTTGACTAATATAGTTGAAGTATAACTCTAAATTTATTTTACCCAAAATACTATTCATGAGCCAAAATTATATTTTAACAAAAAAAATAGTTTTTTGGGTTGTAGTTGTTCTCATCCCTGAAACACTTTAATTAAAGTACTATCGTTTGTGAGATATTTAAATTAAACTTATATCATTTATTTCTTCTGTCATTTTGCACTAAACTAAATATTTTTTCTATTATTTTATAAATATTAGTCAACTATTTTATCATTTTAGTCAAAGACCATTTACCTCCCCTATAAATAAAAAATTAATAATTTTTTTATTATAATGACAATTTTACCTTTACCTATTTGAAAATAATTAAATAATTAGAAATTAAAATGCATAAATAACCCTTTAAGTTTAGGGTTCATTGCACTTTACCCATGTGATTTGCACATGTCGCACTTTGGCCCACTTGGTTTGTTTCCCCCTGCCCCAACCATTTGCCGATGGAGAACGTCTGAAGCTGGACGGCGTTGATAGCGATGATGGGGTTCTTGGGCTTCAAGACGGTGAGGTCGAAGATTAAGAAGATGGTGGCTACAATGCAGGAGGCGAGGTTTGTACGGCCGCTTGGAGGTCTGTGTGGCTTACTGTCACAGGGTCTAAAATTTTCAGCACCAATTTTAAATCATATGATGGCCTGATCGTTGCCACAATCAGTCAGCCACGGTGAATGCACTGCCTCACAACGGAATTACACCGACAGATTATAAACACACACGTTCCTGTAACAAAATACAACGGGAATACACCGAAACACTACTGAAACGCACCCACCCAACAGTACGAACACGTATTACGGGAAAACTCAAACTTGTATTAATAAACTCCGGTTACAAGGAACCAAATACAACACTTTGTCTGTAAAATCCGCAGGCAAGCATTCAGCCTCCTAAAACAGACAAAACAATACAATTTATAGGAGAAGACAACAGTTGACAACCCCAACTGCATAGGCAGACTACCGACACTTGTCCCTACACTTGTCAGCACCACAGGAGTTGGTTTTCCTGTCTGAAAACCAACCAAAACCGCCCAAGAACTGCCCAGAACTGCTCACACATGCACTGCACATGTCTGGAAACCACTAGTCCATCAGCTCACCAGGTAGCATTCTTCCAGCGTTTTTACACCGTCCCAACGTCTGCCCGTTGCCATCTCGTCCCATAATCTGCCAACGTTCACCAACATTTTGCCACGCCACTGCATGGCCGGAACGCGTCGTTGCGCCCAACGACCTACCAACATTCCGTGTGCTATTTCCGCACCAGACTGCACCGCCGTCCAACGGTGCGTCATACCTCTACATGACTCAGCCCAAAACGTAGTGTTGCGCCTACATTCTGTTTTGTTGCATCGTTCTGCCCAACGACATCCCAACGAGGTATGCATTTTTCACACGAAAATGCACCATCGTTCCCAACAGTCCGTCATGCTGCCCACATAACACTGTTTACCACGTATCATTGTGCCTCCGTTGCACCGTTTTGCCTCGGTACCGCACCGAGGTCTTCCTTTGGTCCCGTCACTCCCCAACGAGAACCCCATTATCAGCAACCTCTGCTAATGCCGCCAACGTGCATCCATGTTACCCAACAGTGCACCGTTTTGCCAACGCCTGCCCAACAGCTTAGTCCAGTGCCTCCCCGCTCCTCCATCGCATGTTGCCGTGTCCAAAGCACCGTTTACAACGTAGTGTTGCACCTACGTTGCACCATTTTGCCTCGGTCCCGCTCCGAAGTCTTCCGCACTGCCCAACACCCGCTGGTGTTGTGCCACAACGCTGCTGCCCACCGATAGGCACCAATCTGGTGCCCCTTTTGCCAACGAACCCATCCGTGCCGCATGCATCATGTCCGGTAGAAAATCGCGCCAAGTTGGTGTTGTTATCGTGCCCAGCATAATCCACTGGATTTGGCATGCACCGATGCCACCCATTCTGCCATAGTCGTCTCACTCTGTCAGCAACATTTTCACTGTTCGTTGCAACCCCGTTGCAACATGTTTGTTTATCTTGTCCGCCACAGTCTCCTCATCCTGCCCGCAGACTCTCACCGGTCTGTTGTTGATCGTTTACAACGTGTTTATCAAATTGCGTCTGTCACAGCCTACACTTCTGCCCACAGACTTGCACCGTTCCATTGCAACTCACTGCAACGTGTTCATCAATTGCGTCAGCCACAGTCTTCACATTCTGCCCGCCGACTTAATCCCCTGTCTGTTGCACCTCACTGCAACGTTTTTGTCACAGAAACCCCGTCCGTGACCCGGACTGACCACCAGCCCCATTGCTACCGCAGCTACTTAATTTGGCATACAGCTATGCCGATGATGCTGCCACAGCCTCCTCATTCTGCCAACAATATTTTTCCACCAGTCCGTTGCAATCAGTTGCAACGTGTTGGCCACAGAACACCGTCCATAACTAGAATGTCCACCAGTCTGCCACCGCAGCAAATCCCGTATGGAAGTCTCAACAATAACCAGCCACCGCCAGTTATTTTTTTCAGCATGGGTATAGGATGTTTTTCGGAATCCCATGCCCCAAATCAGGAAACACAGCGTACCTGATTTCAGACCGCACCCGGTCAGAATTGTTGTCCACTGATAACGTATTTCCAACGTGCACCCAACGATTTGGTCCAACGCTCCGACGTTCCTTCAACGATGTAAGGTGTCCGTTTGCAAATCGGCAGCATGCCGCCAATTTCAGACCGCTTCTGGTCTGTCCGTTGCGCTCCAGCAACGCAATGTCAACATTCGTCCAACGACTTGGTCCAACACTCCCCATCTTCCAACGACTTGGTCCAACACTCCCCATCCTCCAACGAAGTCAGACGCCCGTTTGGAAACCCATAAATAACCAGCCTCCTCCGGTTATTTTTCAGCATGGGACATAGGACTGTTTCCGGTATCCTACATCCCAAATAAGTTGATTACTTACCCGTTTTCAGACCACCCCTGGTCTGCTCGTTGTTGTCCACCGACAACACTGCACCGACGCACGTAGTCTCCCATCCAGAGCCTTCCTCGTTAGATTCCTCCCGAACCAGCGCCGTCAGTTTTTCTTTCTTTGGACAATCCCTCATCCGGTGAGGACCATCGCAGATAAAACAACCTCGACTCTTAACCACAGCCGATGTCGGTTGTAATTTTGAACGGGGTCCCTCAGAAACGTTGGCCTGAGCGCCTCTGATTTTCCACTCCTTCGTGCCCTCGTTCATTTTCTCCTTGCCTTTCCTACCTGACTTCTGGTCTGCTCCGCTACTGTCTCGGGTCAGGTTGTAGTCAGTCAGGTTGTCTGCCGCCGCCACAGCAGTAGGCAGGTCACGCACACCCTGTCGTCGCAGTTCCGCTTGCGCCCACAGTTGCAAGCCGAAAATAAAATTGAAGAGCTTGTCCTCTTCTAACACATTTTTCACATCCAACAGCAAGGATGTGAACTCCTTCACATACTCATGCATCGATCATGTGTGCTTGAGTCGCCGTAATTGATCCCGAGCCACCCAACTCGAGTTCGTTGGTAGGAACTGCTCCTTGAGTTCCTTCTTCAAGTCTGCCCACGTCACTACCGCCAGATGTCTACTGTCAGCCACACGTGTTCGCCACCACAGCTTCGCGTCGCCCACCATGTACATCGTTGACATGGAAACTTGATCACCGTCACGAACATGAGCAATCTGAAAATATTGCTCCATGTCCCATAGGAAGTTCTCTAACTCCTTGGCACTTCGAGTGCCTGAAAATGCCGTTGGTTCCGGCACCTTCATCCGTGCTGGTCCGTCCCCTGACGTGCGCTGTCCAGCACCGGTCTGCTTCAAAACAGCAACTTCATCCTCCACGCACTTGATGTTGCTTTTCAGTATGTCGGCCATCATAATCACGTCCTCCGCTATGGACGAGAATCTGGTCGTCGCATCGGTACAGAATTCCTCAAAAGAATTCCGCAGGTTCACCAAGTCGACCCTCAGTTCAGCATTCTGTGCAGACAGGTTCACTTCACCGTCCGTCGGTGGCGCACCGACGTAGTCCTCCAACGCTTCCAGTCGACTATTCACACCTGACGCAGGAGCCATCCTGCTCGTTACTGTTCACCAACAGCGAAAATGTCGACAAACGCCCAACAGCTTGGTCCAACGCCTTCGCCCGTTCCTCTAACGTTGTTGGTCGTTTGTATACCGACACAAAGCCCACTCGTAGCCCTGCTCTGATACCCACTGTCATAGGGTCTAAAATTTTCAGCACCAATTTTAAACCAAGTGATGGCCTTATCGTTGCCACAATCAATCAGCCACGGTGAATGCACTGCCTCACAACGGAATTACACCGACAGATTGTAAACACACACGTTCCTGTAACAAAATACAACAAGAATACACCGAAACACTACCGAAATGCACCCACCCAACAGTACGCACACGTATTACGGGAAAACCCAACCTTGTATTAATAAACTCCGGTTACAAGGAACCAAATACAACACTTTGTCTGTAAAATCAGCAGGCAAGCATTCAGCCTCCTAAAACAGACCAAAACAATACAATTTATAGGAGAAGACAGCAGTTGACAGCCCCAACTGCAAAGGCAGACTACCAACACCTGTCCCTACACTTGTCAGCACCACAGGAGTTGGTTTTCCTGTCTGAAAACCAACCAAAACCGCCCAAGAACTGCCCAGAACTGCTCACACATACACTGCACATGTCTGGAAACCACCAGTCCATCAGCTCACCAGGTAGCATTCTTCCAGCGTTTTTGCACCGTCCCAACGTCTGCCCGTTGCCATCTCGTCCCATAATCTGCCAACGTTCACCAACGTTTTGCCACGCCACTGCATGGCCGGAACGTGTCGTTGCGCCCAACGACCGGCCAACGTTCCGTGTGCTATTTCCGCACCAGAATGCACCGCCGTCCAACGGTGCTTCATGCCTCTACATGACTCAGCCCAAAACGTAGTGTTGCGCCTACGTTCTATTTTGTTGCATCGTTCTGCCCAACGACGTCCCAACGCCGTATGCATTTTTCTCACCAAAATGCACCGTCGTTCCTAACAGTCCGTCATGCTGCCTACATGACACTGTTTACCACGTATCGTTGTGCCTCCGTTGTACCGTTTTGCCTCGGTACCGCACCGAAGTCTTCCTTTGGTCCTGTCACTCCCCAACGAGAACCCCATTATCATCAACCTCTGCTAACGCCGCCAACGTACCTCCACGTTGCCCAACAGTGCACCGTTTTGCCAACGCATGCCCAACAGCTTGGTCCAGCGCCTCCCCGCTCCTCCATCGCATGTTGCCGTGTCCAAAGCACTGTTCACAACGTAGTGTTGCACCTACGTTGCACCATTTTGCCTCGGTCCCGCTCCGAGGTCTTCCGCACTGCCCAACACCCGCCGGTGTTGTGCCACAACGCTGTTGCCCACCGATAGGCACCAATCTGGTGCCCCTTTTGCCAACGAACCCATCCGTGCCGCATGCATCATGTCCGGTAGTAAATCGCACCAAGTCGGTGTTGTTTGGTCCTCCAGCATTGTTAGGGTCTAACACTTACCCATGGCAGATCTGTATCTCTTTGGAGAGAGAGAGAGAGAGCAGATGTGAAATGAAAATGTCCAACCACCACCGCCGCTCCAACGGTGAGCTACCACCGCCTGCTAATACAAGCTCTCTTTCTCCATTTCTCTCTATCACTCCTCTCCTCTCTCTCTCTCTACTCACTATTACATAAATAAGAACAAAGTACAGAGGAATTTAGTGGATTTGAAAATTAGCTCCACTTTAGGTGAGAAAATTTCAGGTTTCTGATGTGGTTGAGAAAATCTAAGGTTTCTAAATTCATTATAAAATGAAATGTGGGTCGTTTTCATTTCTCGATTTTACCAAGAATTTGAGCTGATTTTCGTCTAATTTCATTGAAGATTTTTTAGGGTTTTAGTTGGAGAAGATGGTCGGAAGTGCCGGCGTTTACTCCAACGGGGCGATACACAACAACAACCACACCAGCCGATTTGAAGAGAAACTCGACGAATTCTGGCGAGTCCTCGGCAAATCCGACGGCGACTTACTGGGAATCGTCGGCGTCGGCGCCGGAGCATGGGGAAGCGTCTTCGCCGCCCTGCTCCATTGAAGGTGGTGACTAATTTGCAGGAGGCGGTTTGGGACGCCGATGTGGTGGTGAATGGGTTGTCGTCGACGGAGATGGAGGAGATTTTTTAGGAGATAATAGGTACTGAAAGGAGAGGATTAGTGTGCCTATCATCGTATCGTTGGCGAAGGGGATAAAGACTGAGCTTCATCCTCTTCCTCATATCGTTGCATTTTTTACCCTTGAAGTTTGGGGTCGGTGTCTCCTCCCAAAAAAAAAAATGAAGAAGAAGTTGCAGAGGATGAAGCAAAATGAATATTATCAGGGGATGAATAATATCTAAAATACACATTTCACTCTTAAATTTTAGATATAAAATAAAATTGTCTCAACTAAAATTTTTAAAGAATATAAATGTAATTTAACAATAATTAATAGAAAACTCAACTGAGAGTTTAAATTAAAACAAAAATGAAATGTAAGATAGCTAATGTGTCGATTTTCAAATTCGAGGGTCCAACTGAACACCGACTTAATTTGTCAGCGAGCAAAAATATCATTATTCCTTTAAAAAAAATATAATAAAATTTAAAATAAATGATATTTTTGTTTTTTTATAAGAAAAATGTGGTCAATAAAGTTGACTGATATTTGTAAATTGACAGAGAAAATATCTGATTTAAAATAAAATGACAAGAGAGAGGTAAGTAGTACAAACCTTATTTAAATTCTAAATTTCTGTCAAGCAAAACACTATTTATGAGTTAAAATTATATTTTAACTAAGAAAAGTAGTTATTTGGGTTGTAGTTGTTCTAACTCTTTAAACACTATAATTTAGAACTATCTTTTGTGAGATTTTTAAGTAATTTTCCAATTTATTTTTCTCTTATTGAAAAACTAATAGTTAATATAAATAGTATTGTTGAAATACGCTGGTTTATTGTTGAGAAGAATTAGATATCACGAAATTAGAATTGCTAATATTTGAGTAAACATGTAAACAACTTAGGCCCGTTTGGTAACCATTTCCATCCCATTTCATTCTCAGATTTTTGGAAATTCTGTTTGAAAATAGCGTTTGGTAATTTTTATTTCCGTTTCCATTTCATTCCCATTTAAGAATTGTGTCCACTTTTTTCTTAAGAAATGAGAAACAAAAAAAAGTTGTTTCTCATTATTTCCATTCCATTCCCAAAACCCATGATCACTATTTACCTACCGGCCGACCACCGACCGCCGACCGCGCCCCGGCCCCGCCGCCGCCGGTCACCGTCCGCCGCCGGCCGCCGGTCATCTCCGGCAACCGTCGCCGGTCACCGTCCGGCCGGAATTTTTCCGGCCACTTCCGGCAGTCGCCGGCGACGGCGCCACCGCCGTCCGGTCATCGCCGGTGGGGGCACCGCTGTCTCCGACGCCGGAGAACCGTCGCCGGCCGTTGCCGGCGGCCGGCGACGTTGCCGGCCGCCGGCGACGGTGCCGCCGGAGCACCGCCTGCCGGCCGGCGACGGCGCCACCGCCGTCAGGGCAAAACTGAAAAGAGAAAAAAAAAAAAAAAAAAATTTTAGGATAAAATCGTTACCAAACACAATTTCCTTCCCAAAACAAAAAAAAAAAATTATCGTTACCAAACGCAATTCTACTCCAAAAAAAAAAACAAAATTTCCATCCCATCTCATTCCATTCTCATCCCACTGCTAGAATTGAAACAGAAACGGTTACCAAACGCAACCTAAACATTTGTGTGGTAACAGTGGATATTCTGGGTGGGACCATTTGTGGGAGCAGCCGCTGCGGCGGCGTACCACCAGTACGTGCTGAGAGGGGCGGCAGCAAAAGGCTTGGGATCATTCCACAGCCGGATCATTCCACAGCCACCCCATCGCATAAGGTGGCGTTTGGTTACAAGTTCTCCTTCATTCACAAAATTGTTACAACGTTTCATCATTATAAATACGGCCAATTGCCTTTTACCCCCTTGCATTATTTTATTTTATCCGTTCGATCTCTTTTTTTAAGGGTAGAACCATTTACTATTTTTTTTATATTATTTTTTCTCTTTTTCTTTCTCTTTTTTTTCCTTTCCTTCTTCACCGAACCCCTTTCTCTCCCGCCGCCGGACACAGAGGGTGTCCGCATGCTCTGTTTACAATCCCCCACCGAGAAGACTGCCCGCTGTTTTGGCACCATCGCGCAAGCGGGCGGTTCTCTGTGGCATAAACTACCGTGGCCATGAAAAGGAACTGAAAAGCAGCATTGGTGATGTATTCAACATGCAGGGTCTTCTGATCAAGAGGTTCGAGGGTCTTCTGATCAAGAGGTTCGAATTTCCGAACGAAGCCATCGCCATCCTCTGTTAAGCAGAGGGACCTAAAGTACGTATCATAATATCTAGAGAGAGAGAAACAATCGAACAAGAAATTTGATCAAACAATAACCAAAACAAAAGAGAATCAGAACAGGAAGTTCTGAAAATGAATTTGAACATGTAGAGTTCTCAGGATGAGAAGCAGCACCCAAACGATACTCCCCACGCTGCCGTCAACCATGTATATCATCTGAATTCTCCATTTTCTAACGTCTCAAATCAGCTGCTCTCTCTCATTCGCTCATATTTCAATTGTAAAAAGGAAAAAAAAATGATCTCTTAACAGAGAGATTCCTGCAATTTAAAGAAGAGTGAGAAACGCTGAATTGTGTACAGGATTTCGTTTTGGCCACATTGAAGGATCCGGTGAGAGAGAATTGCTTCACTCTTTCTCTCTCTATAAATCTACTACATGATCGTACTAATCTCCTAAGTTTGGTTTAAGCTACGAGTTTGTGTCCGAAGGGGGGGAAGGATGAACAAGCAAGTTTGGGCCCAACCAATTGGACTCGTGGTTCACCCTCTATTAAACAAAACCAGAGGGTGCGGACACCGCATGTGTCAAAGAGAGAGGTGACGAAGGGGAAAAAAAAAAATTCATGAAAAATTTAATAAAAATATATTTTAAAACCACCTCCATATTTAAAAAATTTAAACTAAAAAAAAAAAAACGTATAAAAATACATAAAAATTTATCAATAATTAAAAGATTTAAAAGATACTCTTAAAAAAAAAACTATAAAAGCAAAGTGAATATTTATTTGGATAAATTATTTTTTAAATTCTTTAATTGTTGACATATTTGTATATAATTTAATAATTTTTTTCGTTTTAGTTTAAATTCTATAAATACGGGAGTCGGTTTTAATTGACTTTTTTGTTTGTCTTTTTATCCAAAGTCACATGATTTTTTTAAGGGGATAGTCTTTTTAACATTTTTTAAAATTTATTTTTCTTCCCTTTTTTCTTTTTCTTTTCTTTTTCTTATATTCTTCCTTTATCTGAGATTCGTCCTCTCGCTCTCTCATCCTCCGGCGAACACCGGAGCTCGATTAATGGCGTCAATTAGCTCCCGAAATTCTGTTGAAGCTTCTCAATAGGATGAATTCGAGGTTAAAACCTTCGTTTCTTGGTGAGAATTTGACGGCCGAAAGAGCGATCGATTCACTGAAATTTGGTCATGTCTGCTCTAGAGTTTCTCTGAAAAACCCAATCATCTCTCTCTCTCTCTCTCTCTCTCTAACCGTGGAGAACTTGCTCCATCGAATAAGTTCAACCTGCCATGAGCTGTCCTGCCTCTCTCCGCCGATCAACTAATAGTAAGTTCTCTCTTTCTCCTCTCTCTCGACTCATAAATCGTCGCCTAGCAGCACATCGTCTTTTGTAAAAATCATGACTCCAAATGATAATAAATTCCGGATTAAGTGAATGTTAAATGAATTTGGATCTTTTGCCATTAACAATGATAATAAATTCCGCAGATACCAGACAATGATAATCTACAGGGTAAAAAGAAAAATAGAAAAAAATGAAAGCAAACCCAGATACCAGAGGAAGCAGACAGAAAAACGGGGGTATGGAAAGAGAGAGAAGATAGGAAAAAGAGACTTGGCCTTTACTTTTACTTTGAGTTCTTTACGTAATAAATATAAAAAAAAAAAAAAAAAATTCTGACGATATTTTAATTTATTTAGGCAGGTCGCGTATTTCAGAGTTGGTAACCCTGAAAACTGAGATCCCGGGATTGCCAACCCTGAGATCTTCCATTTTTTATTTTTATTTTTTTTTTTTTTTTTTTGGGACATATGGTCCCGGGGTTGGTAACCCCGAGACCTTCTGCTAAAGCAGCCGGCCCGTGACCGGCTGCTTTAAGCAGTGGTCAGTTGCTTTTGCAGCTGACCGGCACGCCGAACGGTCAGCTGCAAAAGCAACTGACTTTGGCTGCTTTTGCAGCCAAAGTCAGTGACCGTTCGGCGTTTACGTTTTGAAAACCACCGCCCCCCCCTCCCATATAAACCTCAACTGGCCCTCCTCCATTTCATGCAGCCTTCTCCTTCTCCTTCTCCTTCTCCATCTCCTTGTTCCTTTCTCAATTTTGTTCATCATTTATTTGCTCGATTTTCTTCATCAAAATTTCACAACTTCACAACATCTTCCTCCTACTACAAAAGATATGTTTATTTTAATTTTTTAAATTTATTTGTTAATTAGATTAGTATGTTTTTTACTTATTAAATTTACTTACTTGTTTAATTGTTAGTTTAATTTTTTTGTTTGTTAGTTTTATTGATTACTTGTTTTTTACACATTATATAATATACTATTTAATAAATTAGTTAGTTTAGTTGTTAATTTAATTTTTTTAAAACATGAAAAAAACATTAGAGGATAGTTTAATTTTAATTTGTTACTTGTCTAATTTGTTAGTTAATTTTGTTTATTTTGTTAGTTAGTTTACTTGTTTAATTTGTTGGTTCGTTAGTTAAATTAATTTGTAAATTAGTTGGTTAGTTTAATTTATTAATTTAGTTGTTAAATTAAAAATTATACTATGGCCCCTTTCACATGTGTAGAAAAATATAGATTAATATATTATTTAAAAACATTGTTAGTTAGTTAGAAAAATACACTTTGACCCCTTAAAGTATAACAATTAGAAAAATATATGATTTAATGTATTGTTTTAGAAAAGTTTTAAAATAAATTGTTAGTTGTTTATTTTTTTTTATTTAATTAAAATATTGAATTATTTAGTTTAATTTATGAATTTAGTTGTTTAATTATAAAAATTTAATTAAAAATTGTGCACTTTGACCCCTCAAAATTTGACAAATTATAAAAATTAAAATTAAAATATATTGGTTTAAAACAAATTCTAAGTTAATTTGAGTTTATTTTTTGAATTTAGTTGTTTAATTAAAAAAAATACATTTTGACCCCTCAAAGCATGACAATTACAAAAATATAAAATTTAATGTATTGTTTTAGAAAAATATAAAATTTATTTTATTGTTTTAAAATAAATTGTTAGTTGTTTATTTTTTTTTGATTTAGTTAAAATATTGAATTATTTAGTTTAATTTATGAATTTAGTTGTTTAGTTATAAAATTTTAATTAAAAATTGTGCACTTTGATCCCTCAAAATTTGACAAATTATAAAAAATAAAATTAAAATATATTGGTTTAAAATAAATTCTAAGTTAATTTGAGTTTTTTTTTTTGAATTTAGTTGTTTAATTAAAAAAAATACATTTTGACCTCTCAAAGTATGACAATTATAAAAATATAAAATTTAATGTATTGTTTTAGAAAAATATAAAATTTATTTTATTGTTTTAAAATAAATTGTTAGTTGTTTATTTTTTTTTTATTTAGTTAAAATTGTGAATTAGTTAGTTAAATTTATGAATGTAGTTGTTTAATTATCAATTTGTAATTAAAAATTGTGCACTTTGACCCCTCAAAATTTGACAAATTATAAAAATTAAAATTAAAATATATTGGTTTAAAATAAATTCTAAGTTAATTTGAGTTTATTTTTTTAATTTAGTTGTTTAATTAAAAAAAATACATTTTGACCCCTCAAAGTATGACAATTACAAAAATATAAAATTTAATGTATTGTTTTAGAAAAATATAAAATTTATTTTATTGTTTTAAAATAAATTGTTAGTTGTTTTTTTTTTTATTTAGTTAAAATTGTGAATTAGTTAGTTAAATTTATGAATGTAGTTGTTTAATTAAAAATTGTGCACTTTGACCCCTCAAAATTTGACAAATTATAAAAATTAAAATTAAAATATATTGGTTTAAAATAAATTCTAAGTTAATTTGAGTTTATTTTTTGAATTTAGTTGTTTAATTAAAAAAAATACATTTTGACCCCTCAAAGTATGACAATTACAAAAATATAAAATTTAATGTATTGGTTTAGAAAAATATAAAATTTATTTTATTGTTTTAAAATAAATTGTTAGTTGTTTATTTTTTTTTATTTAGTTAAAATTGTGAATTAGTTAGTTAAATTTATGAATGTAGTTGTTTAATTATCAATTTTTAATTAAAAATTGTGCACTTTGACCCCTCAAAATTTGACAAATTAGAAAAACATATATATTGGTTTAAAATAAATTGTAAGTTAATTTGAGTTTAATTAAAAAAATCCACTTTGACCCTTCAAAGTATGACAATTAGAAAAATATAAAAAAAAATTTATTGTTTTAAAATAAATTGTTAGTTGTTTATTTTTATTGATTTAGTTAAAATTGTGAATTAGTTAGTTAAATTTTAAGTTAAATTTAGGAATGTAGTTGTTTAATTTATAAATTTTAAATTAAAAATTGTGCACTTTGACCCCTCAAAATTTGACAAATTAGAAAAACATATATATTGGTTTAAAATAAATTGTAAGTTAATTTGAGTTTAACTAAAAAAATCCACTTTGACCCTTCAAAGTATAACAATTAGAAAAATATAAAATTTATTTTATTGTTTTAAAATAAATTGTTAGTTGTTTATTTTTATTGATTTAGTTAAAATTGTGAATTAGTTAGTTAAATTTTAAGTTAAATTTAGGAATGTAGTTGTTTAATTTATAAATTTTAAATTAAAAATTGTGCACTTTGACCCCTCAGTAAGGGATAGGGGTTGACCAAGGATACATGGATTGGTATTGGAGAATCACACGAATGATCTTGGTCAACCCAGTGTACCGACCTGAGTTTGGGTATCTAGCAACGGGAGGACGAGTTGTGTTAGAAGTATGGCCCCCATTTGACTGTACCATCTGTTTAGTTATATGAGTCTGATTATATTGTTATTATTCATGTATTAATTAACCAATTATATGTGTTTCGTAGGATACGGAGGTATCAAACCTGATACGCTTGAGTGATCTAACTCTGCGGTCGGGTACTGCGGAATCAGGTATTGCATTGGCTCATGCCATCAATGATGGCACCATTGGGAGGATGCACCGAGGAGTACCACGCCATGTGGCACCTGACGTTCCTCCATCTCCGCAGCCTGCACATCAGTCTCCTCCTCAGCCATGGACTTCTGATGCCTACTATCCAGATAGTATGGGTGATGTCGGACCATCCACATCGTACAACATGGGTGCTTTATGACGGACCATCTAGCACGTACAGATTGGGTGACGGTGCTGGGCCTTCCGACGTGTACCAGATGCACGACCCTTATTCGCATGAGTCATTGCAGCTAGGCACACAACCGTCACCTTCATTCTTCACTCCTGCGATGGACGAAATTGTCTCAACTTCAGGCGTGAATCCTCTAATGGCATTTGTCCAACCGACAAGATTGGAAAGACAAGTGTCACCGGTGCCATGGTTGGGGGATGATGGACAAGTTACACAGCTTCATGACGAGGTTGAGGAACCTCCGATTGCTCAACGCTGAGGGCGGAGAAACGTCCGACGTAGGCCTTGTGGTACATAGTTAGTTAAATAGTAGATAGTTTAAGTATAGGATTGTAAATACAATTTTTTTGTAAATAATCCTTTTTTTTTTTTTTTTTTTTTACGTTTGTAGAGGTTAAAAAGTTGTTAATCTACCGTACATATTTATTCTTCTTGAATTTAAAAGAAAATTTTTCGAAGGTAGATATGATATAGACAAGGTATAACAAACGCAATACATAAAAAATAAAGTATATAACATCACGAAAAATAGTTGTCAAAAAAATATTAAAGTAACAAACTAACTAAGAAATTAAACAAGTAATCTAACAAATTAAATTAACTAACTACTTAACAAATTAAATAAGTAAAGTAAATAACAAACAGATTAATTAAATAATAATTTATTCAAATTTTGAGATGTTAAAGTTCCTAATTTTTAATTAAATAACTAAATTAACAAATTAAATTAACAAAATAACTTAAAAAATAAATTAACTAAATTAATTATTTAATTATAAATTAAGTAAAGAGTTGTAAGAAGGGGTCGGTTGGAGAAGGCCGAGAGAGGAAAGAGTTCCAAACAGCTGCGCAAGGGGAAGGGGTTAGATTTGGGGGATTAAATTTTTTTATTTTTTTATTTTTTTTTTAAGACAAATGGTCCCGGGGTTGGTAACCCCGGGACCCGTCAGTCGTCGGAGATGCCGTCGACAGCAACAGGTCAGAGTCCGGGCACAAGATCCCGAGGTTACCAACCCCGGGATGGTCAAGCAGCTGAGGCTGCTTCAGCTGCAAGCAGCTAGAGCTGCTGGCTCCAGCTGCTTGCAGCTGCAGTAGCTAGCGGAAGATCCCGGGGTTGGTAACCCCGAGACCATATGTCCAAAAAAAAAAAAAAATGGAAGATCCCGGGGTTGGCAATCCCGGGATCTCAGTTTTCGGGACTATCAACCCCGAAATACGCGACCTGCGTAAATAAGTTAAAATACATCTTTTGTCAGATTTTTTTTTTTTTTTTTTTTTTTTTTATATATTTATTACGTAAATAACTCCTTTTACTTTGTATGCTTAATTTTTCCTTTTTTTCTATCACACACTCACAGCACCTGGAAGAGGCATAATTTTGTGTATAGCTCATCTGCTAATTCCTCTCTCTATAAATATTTGTGTTTATTACTCTGTTGCTCTCTATCTCTAGACAAAGCTCTTTCGGAAATCTCTAGAGCGAGGATGCCGGAGGATGGACGGACCTCACATGAAGTGGAAAAAGAATAAAGGAAAAAGAAAAAAAGGGAAGAAAAATAAAAAATTAAAAAAAACAATAAAAAACCATCATACCCTTAAAAAATCATATGAATTGAAGATGATAAATTTACTGTTAATTTGAATGAAAAAACTACCAAAAGAACCAATTAAAACCGATTACATATTTAACATATTTAGAGAGTTTAAACCAAAATAAAAATAAGAAAAAATACCAAATAGTCTCTTTAAAAGGCTAAATCTACAAAATACTCCATTATTTTTTTTTTTGCACAAGATAGTCCTTTAAAAAGCGTGGGTGTGCACAAGATAGTCCTTTTTTTTTTTTTGTTAAATGACGATTTTACCCTTCCCCATTTCTTCTTCTTTCCCTTATGAATCTACTTCGATCTGACGCTCTCTCTATGCAGTTCTTTGCCCTCAGGGTAGTATATCTGTTACCTTTGTGAGATTGTGATTCTTAATTATCTTCATTCAAGAGGTCCTAACTGAGCTATTCAAGTCTCTTGCTTTCCGGTGCTAATGTTGTGAAAGACATCAAATTTTTTATTTTATTTTTTTGCCAGATTGGTTGGCTCAATGCAATCAGAGAATGGCGAGAGGAGTTTGTTGGTAACATGAGCTCTCAGGAATTTGTAGACACCATTACCAGGAATCTTTCGGTTAGTCATGTATTTGTATTTACACCAAGGATAGAAGTAAGAATATGAATTACTTCATGTCAAAGTTCATTTATTTTTAAAATGAAAGCATAGCGTGCTTCTCTGTGTGTTAGTTATATCTTTCTACTTCATGTACAAATTAAAAATTTGCCCAAGGGGGCAACTATCACCAAAGACATTGAAGACGGGTTTGATTTGTCAAGTTTTAATTTGAGATTGTGGTTGTGACTGCAACTTGCAAGGAGCTAAAACCGTGTACTTACGAGTTTGTCAGCATATAGTGAGGATTTGAGGTTAGAATTGTTTTTTTTGGTTGTTTTTTTGTTAAAAAATCGTTGTTGGGTGAGTTTGCACGAGGAAATTTGGATGGTTGAATTGTTAGAGTTTTAATTGCGTTGATTAAAATTTTTTGAATAGATTGTGTAACAGTGTGATGTTGAATATAACATGATGTTATATTCAACATCACAATGATCCGAATACTTGTGAAGTTTTCAATATTCTAATTGTGTGCATTAAGATTTTTGAATTAATTATACAATAATGTGATGTTGAATATAATATAATGTTATTTTCTTAAAGTGATGCATTAATTTTTGGAAAGAGTTTTGCTATAATTGTTTTGTGTTTTTTTTTATAATATGTGATGTTGAATAAAATATTATGTTACTTTCAACATGATGTTGATTTATTGTATTCATTTTTCCATTTGAATACAACATGATACCATATTGAAATATAACACGATCGTGTTATATTCAACAATGTTTTATTTACAAACATTATTTATTTTTTTAAAAATATTTTTCTTATTTTTTAAGAATTATCATGAATTAAAACAGGATGATATCATGTTGAATATAATATGGTGTTATATTCAACACAGATCTGGTAGTATGAAAATACCGTTTTTCATCATTTGTTCGAATTTTTTCAAATCAAAGTGTTTGATGAAATTTCTGCACAGATTTATACAATAAATCTCTCTATTTTTTGTTGATTAAACGATAGATTGGGAGTTGCGACGATGAGTTTTTTCGTAATAGATCTTGGATGAACAGTAACGCAGGAGTAAAATTGTCCAAAAAAGACTACTTGATAACATGTTTTTAAAAAAAGTTTATACTGTAATTTTTTCCTCCTTTGAGAACCATCTGGTAAGCACCCTATAAAAATATTTATTAAATTACATAAAAATGAGTTAATAATTAAAAAGTTTAAAATATAATTTGCTGATTACCTTTAAATTTAAAATATAATGAAATTGAATTGTCACGAGATTTTAACTTTAAACTAAAAGTGGAATAACTGTAGCTAACACCCATCTTTAAATTCCACCCATCTTTAAAGCTAACACCCATCTTTAAATCCATCTTTAAATTCGATTGTTAAGCGTAACTCCTTTGATTTATATAATGACCTGGAGACTCGCTCCATAATAATTATTTTCAACCCCAAAATAAAGCTCAATTGCACAAATCAAAACACGAACAATTCCATTTCAAACATTGAAACACGGAAAAGAAATAGAGGGATTTTTACAATGGCAAGAGCAAAACAGGGCAGGGGATGAACTCAGCAAGCAAATTAGCATCCACATGCTTGGAATGGATAGCTTCCATACTTATCACTACCAAATCCAAATTCAGATCATCTGCAACCTCACCTATTATGGCCGTCGGCTTATTCCCTTCTCCTAGCCGCTCCAACAATTTGAATTCTTGGAACCCACCTGCTGTTTTTTTGGCAAAGCCAAAAAAAATAAAAATAAGAAACCCTATGCTCATGAATAAACATCATATCGGATCCTCTCGAATTCACAGAAAACGAGCAAAGATTCAAAAAGCCTACCTTCAGATAGATGCCAGCGGATGGTAGATAGTTGCGTGTCGTGTTCGGGCAATGATTCCTTTTGTTTTTCATCAATAACTGGGGGGAGAAACACACAAATTTAATTTCTATTTACCCTTTTTTCAGGCTAATTTTTTAGTAAGTATATGTACTTTTTCAAGTGTGAATTCGAAATTTAGGTGGTGTTCATAAACTCATATGCGACTTCTGTTTCTGTTTTGGCTTATTCTGAAAATAGAAACATATTTGGTAACGATAGTTGTCCTGAAATTGTTTCTTTTAATTTATGAGAATAGAAACAAGTAACAGTTTGGTTACTGTGTTTGTCCTTTTTTTTTTTTTTTTTAATTTAAATGTATAGTGGCCGGTCGGGTAGTGGTAGCCGGGGGTGGGGGTGGCGGGAATAGTTTTGTGGGAGTGAATAGGAATCAACATTTTTTTTTGGTTTTTGAGATTCTTAAGAAATTTAGGAAATACTCTGAAATTACTCTCAAAATTTTGAGAACAAAAACGTGTTTACCAAACGCGTATCTGCACATTAATCCCAAAATTTTGAGAACGGGAACAGAAATCAAAGAAAGGAAACAGTAACCAAACGGGGCCTTAGTGAACATACCAACAACAGTTATATCAGCCCCATACTTCTTTGCCAAGGCAGCAGTTGTTTTTGCAGCCTGTTCAAGGATAAGAAATTTCAAAGATGAAGAAGTAACAAAGGAACTAAGGAAGTACGATGAACAACTATTGCAAGAGCAAGAACAATTATATATATATATATATGAACTATTTAGAGGGGAAATAAGAAACTAAACTTGTCTTGTTCCTTCTGAAAGATAAGGATTACGGTCCGTAATCGGCAGCAACAGATGCTTGAACTGAGTAAATGAATCTGCAGCTAAGCTGACTTCAGATTCTTCAGGCTTAACCTTAGCTGTGATGAATAATGGAAGGACATATATTAATGATTGAACATGAATAGAACGAGATATAAATAGTCTTTGGAGTCGGGAGATAAACAAACATGAAAAAGCACAGGTAAAAGATTTCACTAAGATATTGTTTATAGCTGAAAGAGTACTGTTTCCATAACCGTTGAATTCTCCAAATTCATCTAAGGTAGTGTTTGGTTGTGAGAAATCGGAGGTTTAACAATTGATTTTATGGAATTGGAATTGAGACTGAACACATGTAAAAGTACTTTCTTTATTTATTTTTTCATTTTTTTTTTTACGGAAAGGTGTTGTCCAAGCCAACTTCGACCCATTCAGAATTAAAGATCGCACTCCCTCATTTCGACTTGAAAATCGCACTCCCCCACATCGACTCAATGCATTCATAATTAAATTCAAGATTTAATTTTCAGAATACTCTCAGGAGAGTCGAACCCTGGTTAGGACAAGGGCACATAACACCTCCCCTTTGCCAACCGGACTAACACCTCGGGTTCACGTAAAAGTACTAGAGTAGCACATATTTGATCATTTTCACAGTCAATCCTCGAAATGAAGAGATTTACATGAATAAACATTTAGGGCATAATCCATGATTAAAGATAATATAATAAAAAGATTCATGGCGAGCTCATTCAATCTTTCCACTATTATCCAGGTACACAAGAAGATAACATAAACAAATATTCTTCAATAATATGAATCGGAAGAAAAATAACGAAATTTGGAGAAACGATTCAAATATCGGACCAGAAATTGGACCAGTCAGGCAGAATATAGTAAATGAAAACCCTTCTTTTGGCAGATTTTATCCTACGATCAAATCAAATTCGCCTATTTCTTTTCATCAGTAAGAATGAGAAGCTACATCGAGAGAGAGAGAGAGAGAGATTACCTTTGTGTCCGATTCTGCAACGCTTGGGGAAAATAGAGAACTTGCGCGCCTTAGACTTGATCGAAGAAAAGGATGTCGAATTAGAAAAAGCAACCGAAAACAGAGATTTCGAGAAGGAGGATGACGAAATGGAAGACGAAGACGAAGACGATGATAATGGCGGAGTTAGAATCGAACTTCTATGAGCCCTCGACGCGTCGGCACGAACAGCTAGTAAGTAGTGAGCAAAGGCCATGGACGAACTGCTCTCGCTCTCTCTCTCTGGGATTTGGATTCAAGAAGAAGCGAGAAGGGGGAGATGATGAAGACTGGGTGCGACGTGTAACAAGATCGTAGAAGTTGCGCGATGAAGGGGCCATTAAAAAGCAAAAACAAGGGCCCATAGATTACGAGTTTATCCGGTGACCGCATCTCCTGTTTTTATGTCTGGTAATATTTAGGAGTTTTTTCGTCGTCGTAAAAAGAAAAAGAAAAAGAAAAGAAAGAAAAAGAAAAAGAAAAAGAAGAAGAATGATATACACCAACTATTATCAATATTTTTTAATAACAAAAATTTCAATAAAAATTATTTTTTTTAGTAAAGAAGGATAATTTTTGGAATGAAATTATTATAAATTATTTTGATGTGTCCTTAAAATAATTTTTTTTTACCCATTTACTTTTTGAAACTTTCACTGACTCCCAAACTCCAACCCTTAAACCGTACTCTTCCTCTTCTTCTCTTTCTTCATTATCTAATTTCTTTATTCTTTCTCTATCTCTCTTGTGGCAAATCTCTATAAATCTACCGCAAAAAGATAAGGAGCTTATGGTAGTGATGGATAGACCGAGGGTAGGGGTAGAAAGAGGGTTTGGAGAAAAGAGAGAGAGAAAAAAAATTGTCATCGGCACTGGGCACAATAATTGATACGATTAAGATAAAGAAAATACTCTTCGAGCGAGTGTCAACTCCAATTACAAAAAGAGAAAGAAGAATTAAGAAAAGAAATCAAAAAGGGAAGAAAAATTGGATGAGAAAGATTGACTAATTGTGTATCCCTATTCTTGACATCGAGAGCTACGTATATATAACTTCACATAACAACCATGCTAACAATCTAACAAATACCAATAAACAAAAATAACAAATTTAACAAGAAAGGAATAGAAACTTCCAATTCTCCTTCTTCACTCAGTGAAATCCTTCAGCCAAGTGGGGGGCTTCCTAATTCGCTTTGGAGTCTTAGAGCCTTAGCTGGCTCTTCTTCTTCTGCTGCTAAATTGGATTCTTCCAAGGTCTACTCCAAATTTATAGACAGGGTTGTATTATTCTCCCGATCTTGAAAAACCACCTTGTCCTCAAGGTGCATATCAGGATAAATTTTGCAAAACTCCACGAATCTTCCTAAATAGCATTTTCAGGAGCACTGTCCGTCCATTGCACCAAAATTTGACGAACTTCTTTTCCCTGACGAAGAATTGACCGAACAGCACAAACTGCAACTGGTAAAGACAGAGGTCAGTTTACCATACTCTCTGGAGGTAGTGGTTGGACTCCATCGAGAATGAGTCCTCGAAATGGTTTGAGGGTAGAAATGTGAAAAACCGGGTGGATCTTGCACATGCTAAGTAGAGCTAATCGATAAGCGATAGCACTAATTCGTTCAAGCACTTGGAAAGGCCCATAATATCGCTTTGACAAATTCTGGAATGGTCAATGAGCGACAGTGGTCTATCGATACGCCTAAAGGTAAACGAGAACCATATCTCTAACCTCAAGCTACAGGTATCGACGATGCGCATTAGCCTTTTGCGACATCCGATGTTGAGCTTAGTGTAAATTCTTCTTCAAGGATCAAAGCAAAGCATCCCACACCAATAGTGCCTCATCGAGTGCTTGGATTAAAGTAGAGCTCTGAGTATAAGCTGGAATGGTTAGTGGAAGACGATCTAATAATGCTTAAAAATGAAACATTTTAAGTCCACTGTAATAACTCGAATTATAGCAAAACTCAGCTCATCCCAAAAAGAAGATCCAAGAGTGTGGTTTCTCATGCGTAAAGGCACGTAAATACTTCTCCAATCCTCGATTCACGACTTCCAACTGACCATCCGTTTGGGGATGGTAAGCAGTACTATAACGTAAAGACATCCCACTAAGGTGAAATAGTATTTTCCAAAAATTACTCATGAAGATAGGATCACGATCCAAAATAATTGACTAGGAAAACTATGGATCTTGACCACAATGTCCACGAAAACCTCTGCTGATTTTATGGCCGTAAACTGTGTTGGCAAAGTACCGAAATGCGTCGATTTAGTGAGATGATCAACGACTACCATGATGACGATAAAACTCCGAGAGGGCGGAAGGTCGATAATGAAATCCAAGGTAACGTCATCCTAAACCAACGATGGAACTGGAAGAGGTTGAAGTAACCCAACTAGCGCTTGAGTTGAGTACTTGGTTTGTTGACAAACAAAGCATGCCGACACAAAGTGCTCCATATATGTCCGTATTTTAGGCCAATAAAAAATGGACGCCAATTGGACCAAGGCGCGTTTAACTCCTCCATGACCTGCTAATGGAGTGGAATGGAATTTGTGCAACAGTAGGGGCTTCAAAAAAGAGTTGGAACTGATGTAATAATGATGTTAAAAAAACAACAAACCATCGTGAAGTGAGAAATTCGAAGAGAGGGAACCCGCCTGGAATTGTTGAAGAAGTGCAACCAAGTCAAGAAGTGTAGAGTTTTCCCAATGAAGAGTTTCCAATAAATCCAAGGAAGGTCAGCTTGAAAACTGAAGACACGGCGATTTAGAAAACGCCAGTTGTTCCATTTCCTCTTCATGAATCCGAGACAAGGCATTCACAGCCTTATTAGTACATCTTGGCTTGTATTCAATCTGAAAATGGTAGCCCAAAAGCTTACGGATATAGACCTGTTGGTCTAGAGTGTGCACCACCTACTGCAATAAGTCTTTGATGCTTTTGTGATCTGTGTGAATAATAAAAAATCTACCCAACAAGTATTGGCGCCATTTATATACAGCCTTGGCGATAGCGTGAAGTTCCTTGAGATACGTCGACGAAACTTGTAAACGCAGCCCTAACTTCTTGCTGAAGTAAGAAATGGGGGTGACCAGCCTGCATGAGTACAACGACGATACCCACATTAGACGTATCGGTTTCAATCACGAAGGTCTCATTTAAATTAGATAATTGCAAAACCGGAGCCTTGACCATTGCATGTTTCAAAGCATCAAAAGCCTCGGCAATCCCTGTAGTCCGCGTAAATGGATCCTTGAGTAACAAATCTGTGAGTGGTACCGCGATCATTGCAAATCCTCGAATGAATCGTCGATAATAACTAGTGAGGCCAAGAAAACCAAAAAGTTGCTTCAAAGTGCAAAGTATAGGGTTAGCGTGCAACCACCACCACCACCACCCCTCCTAAAGAAATTACATGACCCAAATACTCTATAGTATCCTGGAAAAAATGACATTTGGAAACTTAACATAGAATTTTCCCTCATGAAAAGAAGTCAAAACCTGCTCAAGGTGACCAACATGCTCCAAAACAGTTGTACTATATACCAAGATATTGTCGAAAAATACGATTACAAACTTGCGCAAAAAGTACGCAAACAACTGATTCATCATGACATGAAATGTGGACGAGGCATTTGTTAGCCCAAATGACATTATAAGAAATTCATAGTGACCTTCATGGGTCCAAAAATCCATTTTATAGATGTCCCGATTATGTACCCTGATTTGCTGTAACCAGCTCGTAAGTCCAACTTGCTAAAAACAGTAGCACCCCCTAGTTTGTCCAAAAGCTCGTCAATGGTCGGTATAGGAAATTTATCCTTGATCGTCACCACATTGGGAGCATGGTAATTGATACAGAAGTGATACATGTCATCCTTATTTTTAACCAATAACATCGGAGAGGAGAAAAGGCTTTGGTTCAGTCGAATAATGCCTTGATCTAACATCTCTTGAATCAATTTTTCCATTTCAGTCTTTTGGAAATGTGGATAACGATATGGATTAACATTCAATGATTTCGAATTAGGGGCGAGATGGATCTTGTGGTCAATGGTCCGATGTAGTAGAAAGCCAGTCAGAGGAAGAAATAAGTCACTGAATTTATGTAAAATTGTAGAGATAGCCACAGGCAAAGTGTTGGGAAAATCAAGTGTTACCCCCTTGTTGGTCGGACACGCAGAATCCAACTCTTCAAACGACACTAGTTGTAAGGAAAACATGCTATGGACATCCGAACTGTGAAGCAATACTTTAAATTGATGAAGAGTAATCAAGCTAGGGGACTGGCCCAAATCCCCACGAAGAATAACCTGTTTTCCTTCCCAACAAAACTCCATCGAAAAAGCTTAAGTGATCGTGAGCAACATGACCCAATTGTTGTAGCCATTAAATACCAAAAACCACTCGGTCTATTGATCCCGTGGTTTTCATGGACAACTAAGGATTGATGTTTTTGTGAAACTAATGTGTTTATTGAATGTTTCAGTATAAGAGTTCCAAATCATGAAGAAATTATCAAGGATGCGGAGATGAAAGCTAAAGAAATGAAAAGTATTGAAGATTTCGAATAAATTAGATGAAAACAACTCAACACTCTTATACTCTTAATGTATCTCGAATTAGGATCACACGCGACACAAATTGATGAATTATATTCTTGTGTGTTTGGTTTGATAAAGTTTAGGATCCTAAATAGTAATCAAATATTTGTTCCAATGTGAAATTGAAAAATGAAAATTGACCTAAGTAAAATTAGTATTTAAAATTGAATATTGGGGTCAATTGTGTTAACCGAAAAAAGTAATCAGTTAACGGGATTAAACGATGAAGTTTGGAGTTGAAACAAGTTGAGAAAGAGAGTATCCAACATTATTCGGTCAACCAACTAGCAGGGGTTCGGTCAACCGATTGGCTATAGGTTGGGAAGTAAAACTCTCTAAATCGATGGGTCAACTGACAAGGAGAGATCGGTCAACCGATTGACCAAAGTGAAACTCTCTGAATCGATCGGTCAACTGACCGTAGTAGATCGGTCAACCAACCATGACTCGATTTTGACTTGAAAATGATCCTGAATCAATCGGTCAACCGACCCTGGAGGGTTCGGTCAACTGACTACCCTTTAAGGGTTGGCATGTTTTACATGTTGTATTGATCGATCAACCGATGGGCAGAAGTTCGGTCAATCGACTGTGTGGTTAAGATTTCAAGGAGTTTAAGGATCTGATCAAATACTAGCTATTACTAGCCCTTTTTTGGGCAAATCTGAATAAGGTATTTTGGGGATTTGAATATATTAAAGATATAACACATCCATTTTAATATCCCTATAGATATGATACATATAATTGAAGATTTTCTCAATTTGGTTTATTAAATACTTTCTATCTATTCGATTAGTAATTGAAAAATAATTTGTGGAGTTAATTGAAAATTTTAAAAGTCATATTTGAGGGAATTATGCCAAGATTAAATGATTACGATATATAGGGTCTATATGTGCACTTTAAAGTTATATTTTATAAAAACTATCTATTGAAGGACTTGTTTCAAACCTGTTTAAATAAACCTATGAATTTGATATCATAAAAAACCACATTATCAAGAACTATCAGTTCCTACACTATTCTAAGAGATATTATTCTAAGATATATTTGAGAGATCAATTGTAAGATTATTTGTGTGAGAAGTTCTTGAGCAAAAGCATTGTTGAGTTGGCGTCACCGATCTAAGTTATCTTGTGATTCTGTTTTAATCTTTCGGTGTTTTCGTAGTAAGATATTTTCAAGTTTTTGAGCTGAAATTTAATTTCATATTATTGTCTATTACTTGGTGTTAAGATCGTAGAAAAATCGTTTTTAAACTTAAAAGCATAAAAAAAAAAATTAAAACGATTTTTGTGAAATTATTGATTACGTGCTTAATTCTATACTACTCATATTTGTTTTAATCAGATATTGTATTTCTCACTTGAAATTCTATCACGCAGTAATTTTTGGGATATTAATTGAGTATAATTGTTTTGAGCTGGTAGAAGCTCCTAGTAGGAAAAAAACTCATTTTTTATTTATTTATTGATGAGTTTGAAAAGAACTAGGTTGTGATTTTTCCTAAATTGAATTGAGTGAATTGTAAAGGTTCAATCATTATTTGAGAAAATAATACTTGAAGAGTTGTGAAGTTTGATATTTAACTTGTAAAATTATTAGATTTGATTTTTAGCCTGTAAAAATATTAGGTTAGTCTTAAGCCTGGTAAAAAGATAAGGTTATTCATGCACCTGGAAAAAAGATTAGGTGGTGATTCCTCCTGTTATAGAATTAGGTTAGTCTTTAGCCTGGTAAAAAGATAAGGTTCTTCCTTAACTCGAGAAAAAAATAATTGTAAAAGTTGATTTTGAGTCTGATAAAAGAATCTTTGTAAGAGTTTGGTTCCTACCTTTAAAGGAATTTAGGATTTAGTGAGTGCAAATCTCTATGGAGTTGGGGGAACTAGATTAGGCAAGGCTAAATATCTTGGTGTGCTATAATATTTACTTTCTTTACATTTTGTTTGGGTGTGCACTTAGGTTAAATATATTTATCCGCTGCGTAACGAAGATAATAATTGATTTAGGATAAATTAATTATTTGATTAATTAAGTGTTGAAAGAATTAAATGTGTTTAAATTTTTATAACTACCTAATTTACTCTCCCTCTTGGGTGGCTCATTGGGCCAACATGATCCTTCAATAGGCCAAACAAAAAGGTCTAAGATAAACACATTCCCTTGTGATGTCAACGCAACCTGAAGACAAGAGTATTGGCAAACCAGGAAATCACCATTGCGAATGTAAACCAGAAATTTCGAGGTTGGCTGAATAGGAAGCCCCAAAGGTTCTGAACGCGCCCCGATTTTCCAGAGAAAACCAAAAACAAATATATATATAGATATATGTTTATATATGCTTGGCGCTGGTAAAACGAGAAGGGTTTTTAAAAACGTCGATTTTCTCATTAAAATGTACTTAAGCCTGTTTTAGAAAAAGGAGTCGCCACCTAGCATTGGGTTTAAATGATGTGCTAGGTCACCATATTTTTCTTTTTTGAAAATAATTTAAAAATGGCTTAAGTAAAATTTGACTCCAAAAATAATATGGTCTAACCAGAGATTCGTTTAAAGAGTTCGGGGGTCAGTTACGCTCGGGGAAGGTGTCAAGCACCCCAAGACGCCCGTCCAAAGACGGTACCTTATCCGATTAAGTCCAATTAGAATTTAAATCCGAATGTTTTTATTTTATTTTTAAATCCTCCTTATATACACATACACACACATTTGAGGGAAGTGATCCCCCTTCTAAACCTAGACCGTTCTGATTGAAGGTTGGGAATTTTCCACCTCGTATTGTTAGCACATTATATTTAATACAAATTAAATAAAACACCCGCACACACGCATCGAGGAGAGTAATTCCCTTCTAAATTTATGCCGTTCAAATTGAAGGTTGGGAATTTTTCACCTCATATTGTTAGTACATTATATTTAATACAAATTAAATAAAACACCCGCACACACGCATCGAGGAGAGTAATTCCCTTCTAAATTTATGCCGTTCAAATTGAAGGTTGGGAATTTTCCACCTCATATTGTTAGTACATTATATTTAATACAAATTAAATAAAACACCCGCACACACGCATCGAGGAGAGTAATTCCCTTCTAAATTTAGCCATTCAAATTGAAGGTTGGGAATTTTCCACCTCGTATTGTTAGCACATTATATTTAATACAAATTAAATAAAACACCCGTACACACGCATCGAGGAGAGTAATTCCCTTCTAAATTTAGCCATTCAAATTGAAGGTTGGGGATTTTCCACCTCGTATTGTTAGCACATTATATTTAATACAAATTAAATAAAACACCCGTACACACGCATCGAGGAGAGTAATTCCCTTCTAAATTTAGCCATTCAAATTGAAGGTTGGGAATTTTCCACCTCGTATTATTTACTTAAAAAAAAAATAAAAAATAAAAATAAAAAAATAAAAATAAAAATAAATAAATAAATAAATAAAAAGAAAATAAAAAGTAATAAATAAATAAATAATAAAGGAAGAAGAAAAAAAAAATCTAATTTACAAAAAAAAATTAGTATAATAACAACTTTAAAAAATAAGAGTAAGATTTACAGCAGATGAAAATTTACCACCTTCTGAGAGATTTTTCTTCTTCAAAATTACAATAAAATGAAAATAATATTATTTTCTTCAAAAAAAATTTCCAGATTTCTCTTCTCCCTTACAAAAATTTCTCTCAAAAAATTTCTTCCCCTCAAAATTTTCTCCCCCTTCTCTTGTGATCCTTCCTTTATTTATAGGAAGGATTTCTGAAGACTCCTACGACAAACGCGTGAAAAGGAAGGGAAAAAGGGGGTGGGTGCACCGAAATTTGGTGCACCCACCCCCTTTTGGGTGCACCCAAAAAGGGGGAAGGGGCTGGCCCCCCCTTGCTGGCCGCATGTGCGACCTTAATGCACCCCCCACCCCCGTTCGGTCCAGGCCTCTCTCGTTCTCGTCTGTTTCTGCTCCATTTTGTTCCGAATTAACGCGTTTTTATTCCACTTCGAAAAATCTACAAAACCAAAAAAAATAAATTAATTAATTACTAATATTTAATTTACTTAAGAGATTAATAAAACTTAATTTAGCAGTATTAAACCGCACAAATATGGTACAATCAAAATAAAATAAATAGAAAAATAAAATAAAAAATAACTATAAAATAAAGTATATTTTTTTGCGGAGCGGTCAAAATGCCGTGTCTACAGGTTCCACTATAGCAGGTTTAATAAAATTATGGGTACTGCTACTATCAATGAGTACATGAAAGTGATAGGGACCAAACTCACCAAGTAAACACAAAGAGCGAGGATTATCTTGCCCTACTAACGCATTTAAACTGGAGATGTCGCCTGTGACCAAATCATTTGTCTGCTCAATCGCCACACCATCATCACTCGGGTCCTCATCAATACTGTATCTCCCCAAAAGAATAAATAATTTACTGCGACAACGATGGTTAGCAGTATATTTTTGGTCACAATTATAACATAAGCCTTTTTCATGTTTTTCCCGAAACTTAGCCAGAGTGAAGCGTCGAATAGGAAAAGCTGGGGTAGGAATTGTGGATGGCAGATGATTTAGCACAATTGTTGTCGAAGGTAGGGTCGGAGCTGGAACCACCTTCTAATACGATGCTCTTGAAGAAGCAGTCCCCATGGCCTGTTTAGTGAAACCCACAGAAGAAAGGCTTAAAATAGGGGACTGGTTCCATTTATGCCAAGGTCGAGTACTTTGCTTGACCTCCTCATAATGAACTTCATGAGCTCGTGTTAAGGCAAATGCCTCCATCAACATGAACAATCGTGAAAAAAACAGCTCATAACAAATATTTAATTTCAGACCCCATAATAAAAAACCTAATCAACAACGGCTCAAAAATCCTAGTTACTTTATTCATCAAATTCTCAAAAGGCGACTAAAATTCCACCATAGTAGAAGTCTGAGTAAGCTTAGAGAGATTACCTGGGTGGTCTTTGTACAGTGAAGCCCTAAAACGATGCTTGAGACTGATCAAGAACTCTTTCCACGAAGACAATAGGTTATTTACGTTCATCCATTGATACTACGTAGCTACCCGGCCTTCCATATAGAATGATACAATCTGCGAGCGAAGCGACTCTAGTGTGCCGTGAAGATCAAAACACTCCCCGATGCGAAACACCCACCTATTCGGATCCGAACCATCAAACTTCGGAACCTCCTTTTTCATGGAACGTAGAACAGTAGAGAGCTTAGTAACTCCAGCAAAGACATTAGTAGATTGAGACGCTGCTGGTGGTGGACGCAAAAGACCCGTAGATGGTCTTAAAAACCCACCAATCTGCGAACGCAGCTCCGCCAAATGAGAATCAACAGTGGACATATATTGTTGCATTATCTGGTGAATCGCAATGGTTTGATCTTCAAACTGAGCCTGGATCGATAGCTTCCGACCCTCTAATTAAGCCTGGATCGCCGCAAGGACATCTGGATCAGCCATCGAAAGAAGCAATGAAAGCACCAATAGATACGATTAAGATAAGGAAAACACTCTTCGAGCGAGTCCCATTCCAATTACAAGAAGAAGAAAAAGAAGAAGAAAAAGAATTAAGAGAAGAAATCAGAAGAGGAAGAAGAATTGGAAGAGAAAGATTCACTAGTTGCTTATCTCTCTTCATAACATCAAGATATATATATATATATATATATATATATATATATATATATATATATATATAGCTTCACATAACAACCATGCTAACAATCTAACAAATACCAACCAACAAAAATAACAAATCAAGAACAAACTTAACAAGAAAGAAATAAAGCTTCAAATTTCCCTTCTTCACTCAATGAAATCCTTCAGCCAAGTGGGGGGGCTTCCTAATTCGCTTTGGAGTCTTCGGAGCCTTAGCTGGCTTTCTTCTTCTGCTGTTGAATTGGATTCTTCCAAGGGCTGCTCCAAGAGTATAGGCAGGGTTGTATCAATATTGGCCGGGGAAGATAGTGGAGGAAGAAAAAAGATAAAGAGAGAAGAGTGTAAAAAAATAAAAACTTGAAGGAATATATGTGTTAGTAAATTAAAGGGTAAAACAATAATTGATTTAAATAATATTTATTTATTTTTTACGGGGTGCACATATAGAAATAGAAGTTCCCTTACACTTGCTAAAACAAATAGGCAGACAAGAGATTATTTTCGGGAACATGAGAAATCCCCTCTCAGTTCGACAAATAGTAAAGTTACTCCTATCATTTGCATAATATCTCAGACACCATTTATCATATTTTATTGACAAAAATACTTTTGTAACATACTTTTTTCTTATTCTTTTATTTTTTTATTATTTTTTTTCGTATTCATTTTCTATTTCCTATTATCTCTCTGTCTCTCTCTTGTTTTCTATTTTTTATTTTTCTATTATTTATTTTTCTCGGTATTTTATATTTTATTTGTTTTATTTTTACTTTTTTATTTTTAGTTTTTTATATATGGTGAGAATAGGAAAAAGGAAAAACAAAAGTAAAAAAGAGAAAACAGAAAATATAAAATATAAAAGATAACAAAAAGAAAACTTTAAAGAAATTAGTTTCAGTGTTTAATAGTTTTATTGAGTCTTGTTTACAAAAATTAGTTTCAGTGTTTAATGATTTTATTGAGTATTGTTTACTGAAATTAGTTTCAGTGTTTAATGAGAAGAAATGAGAAAATTTATTTTGAGGTCAAGTTGGTTGCAATAGATGTTAATAATTTTTTTAGAAAGAACATTTTTTTACTCATAGGTAATACAATTTAAATTCTTTTTAAATTCTTAATGCAACCCGACCAAGATCTCGCATTGCACTTAAAACTATTTAATAAATTTATATGTGTCTATGATCATGGTCGTAAGTGATTAATTATAAATTAAAAAGAGTTTTCTAAGTAAATGATCAACCAAAGTTTTGAAAAGATGTCAAAGTATTGAAAAATACCTATTTCGGTTGACTGAAATATAGATCAGTCGACTGCCAAATACAGGTTCCAAAAAAAATACTTTTCGAGCCATTTCGGTCGATTGACAGACCGAAGGGAAAATACAGAGACTGAATCAGTCGACTGACCAAGTAAAGCGGTCAACCGAAATATCCTAAAACAACTAATTTTTTAATGTTAACCCAAACTGGTCGACTGATGGCCTAAACGGTTGACTGATATAGTTTAAAATTTTATTTTAATTTGAACGTTTTCCAGAGATCTTCTAGCCTTATTTTCGGTATCGACACACGAGTTATTTTGGGGCTAAGATCTAATTATTTTTGGGAACTAATATGAATGTTTTAAAAGTTGGGTTCAAAACCCTAGGCTCATTCTTTTCCGTATTTGTACTTTAATTAGCTCATGAACTTCTTAAGTTCAACATTACTATCCGTTCCTTTTTCAAAGACTCTTCTGACTTATTAATTCTCTATTGTGTGTGACCCATTAGATTCATACCAAAAACTGGATGGTGAAATTAATTAATTTACTAATTAATTCATCAATAAACAATTAACAATTCTAATTTTCCATTCCAAAAGAAAACAATTTTTTTTTCTTAAGGCGTTTTCTTTCGACGGTGAGTCACGTCTACCCACATTTCATAGTCGTGTCAAATTGCGAGAAATTTAACCAAGAAAACCTTCCTAGGTATGACAAGTGTATTACGCGCTCTCTCTATTGGTGTAGCCAAAAAAACCAATAGGATAATGTTAAGTAAAAAATTCCTAGTTCAATCATATATATTTAATTGATAATATAATTTTTTATGATACGAATTGAAATGTCCTTACACTGCTTTGCCTAAAGACATTTTTTGCACTCTGCTCCATTCACATATATGTTTTAGGGATTTTCCTCCAAAAGTCCTATTTTTAAAGTGGATAACTTTTTAAGTCCCACCATTTTCCCAAGATGATCAAAACTCCTATTTTAACATTTTTGATTTGAAAAGTCCTATATTGAGTTGGCAAATATTTCTCTTTTCCTTTTTTACCCCTAGTTCATTACAAGTAAGGGTTTTTCCTTTTTTACTCCCATTTTTATTTTACTCCCTTTATTTAGTATTATTTCAATTTCAAACCCCAATTTTTTTATTTTTCAATTTCAAACATTTTTCTTTATTCCATTTTTCTTTTTTCTTTTTTTCTTTTAATTTTTGAAACATTTCATTTGTTCCAAATTAAGTAGATATCTACTGAAAATAAATTAAGTAGATATCTACTGAAAATAAATTAAGGAGATATCTACTGAAAATAAATTAAGGAGATATCTACTTAAAATAAATTAAGGAGATATCTACTGAAAATAAATTAAGGAAATATCTACTGAAAATAAATTAAGTAGATATCTACTAAATATTATAGAACTCAATATGTTTCTACAAGACTTGTAGGTGAAATTAAGTAGATATCTAATAAACTAAAAAATATCACAAAATACCACTTACATTGCTCTTCAATAGACAACTTTTTAAGGACTATCATTTGTTCCAAAAATACAAAAATAAATAAATATATATATATATGGAATAAAGAAAAATATGTGAAATTGAAAAATAAAGAAATAGGATTTTGAAATTGAAATAATACTAAATAAAAGGAGTAAAATAAAAATGAGAGAAAATAGAGTGGGTTCTTTTTTTTTATCTAAAATCATGAGAGAGAGAGAGAGAGAGAGTGAGTGGTGAGAGTAGAGAGGAGAGAGAGAGAGAGAGGGGTAGGCGTGGGGCCCGCCTGCCCATGTCTGCCGAGAGAGAGGGGGAAGGCGGGCCCCACGCCTGCCCCTCTCTCTCTATCTATCTACAGGGCAGTGGGCAGGCGTGGGGCCCGCTTGCCCACTGTCTGCAGAGAGAGGGGCGGCGGGGCCCGCTGCCCAGTTCACAACGCCAGAGAGAGAGAGAGGGGCAAAATCGGTAATCCAATTTTTATGGGGGTTTTGAGATGATTAAAAAGTCCATGGTCCTTGAAAAGTTATTTTTTTACAATTTAAGACTGCAGAAAAATTTTCCCTATGTTTTACTATAGTAAATGAGTAGCTCGTGATTAGAGAATAACATTAATTAAATTGGTGACTTTAAGACCTTAGGATTATAGTGGTATGACAATAGAGATGGTTATCAAGGAATGGAAACCGCCATCATCTGGGGTAGTTCGCGAGGAATGGTAATTGTCTAACAAGTGGTGTGATATCTACTACAAAATAGAGTCCCAATTTAGTGGTTAGAGAAACAATAATTTTATGAAGTTTAGCTTTTGGTTTTATTTTATTTTGTTGGTGGTGCCCATAGTTGGGAAAGATGTTGGGGAGCTAATTACTTTAAACGGGTCTTGTGAACTATACACTAATGCAGCGTACTGCGCTGGAATAGAATGTAATAAAATAAAATGACAATAACATTAAAATTTAAATGGTAATAGAATAAAATGGTTATTATTATTCCTATATTTGATGACAAAAAACGATTACATGTGATATTAAAATAATATCAAAAGATAAAATAATAATTTAATTAAATTTTTAAATATAATAGTCAATTTAATTAAATTTTATTTCAATTCAAATATTTGGTTAGTATTTGATCTCTTTTTTTGGCCGATGAATAATTAGAACCTAATTCTATGTAATTGAGATTAATTAATACTAAATTTATCTTAATATTGATTAATTTCATATTTAGTGAGATTAAAGAATTTTTAATAATAAAAATGAAATTTAATCTTATATACTAAATATAACAAATGGAATGACAATTGGTATGGTCTCGAATTCTGTGTTGCAAAGGAGCCTTTTCTTTTTTAATATAAAAGCAATTTGCCATACGAGTGAGAGAACAAAATTGCCCCTTAATTAATGTATTTCATTCAATTTTTTAACATAATTTTTTATTGTACCAAATTGACAAAATGTGTCATTTGGAAACTTCAAGGCTCATTGAGAGAACACAAATGCATTTTCCCAGACTATTTATTGTGTTTTGTGTTTTAGAAAATTGAAAACAAGTTTATGAAAAGTAAAACAAACGACCCAAGTAATTGTTTTTCTGTTCATGATTTAACCAAATAGATTTTGTCTAATACGAAGTTTTTTTATTCAAAAATCTATTTATAGAAAATCATATGCAATTAAGCATTACACAGCCCTTTCTTGTTGGACTATTAATTCAATAACCTAATAAGCTACACTTGAGAAACCATGCATCATATATCTCACGCTTATCCAAGACTTATAGTCTAATGAATATCTAATTTATCTTTCTTGCGTAAGGTTTAAAGTTTAACCCCATTCCCCAACATATCTATTAAAAAAAGAAAAAAAAAATAGTCACACCGAATAATTTCATCTGAAAAAATAAAATAAAAGACACAGCTTAGTTCACCACCCGACAGTCCTTCCTGATCTCCTGGCCTCCATTAATGCTACTCATCTTGATCATCGACTTCACAAAAGCTTCATAGAAGGCTTCTTTGGAGGTAGCATACTTATAGACCAAACTTTTGGTGGTTGGGGAAGTGAGCAAAGCCTGGTCAGAAGAGAAAAGGACTTTTCCTTGGATCATTAGTTTGTAATAAGCATTGTCGAAAGTGGTGGAGGAGGTGTCCATGGTGCTGCCGGCGTTCTTCGGCCTGTTGTTTGTAGGGCAAATGCTCTTCAGCCTGGCGGCGAATGAGAGGTGCAGCGATGGGTCAATGTTGTGGGTGGTGTCAAAGTTGTGGATTCGATTCTGGAAAGACGAGCAGTGGGCGAAGCCGAGGGTGTGGCCACCTATCAATTTTGCACAATAACAAATTCTATATATCAACTAGCGGCGGCATATTCTGAAATTTAATGTGTGTATAGAAATTTAAAAATATAATTAATTAATTACTTTAAAGCCTCAATGGGAAAATCAAATGGAGTAGCTAACAACGCATCTTATACGATGAAACTTAGTCCATCCACTATTTAAGAGGAGAAACCGAGCGGTAGTAAGTTGTCATTATCTAATCTATATTATAAATTGTGTGGACAAGATAAAGTCATGCATAGAAAGAGATAAATTTCTTCAAATATATAACTCAAGGGATAAAAACATAAGATAAATTGTCTTTTATCTCCTCTATTTTGCCTAATTATCACTTTATATTTCTTCATTTCGAAAAGCTGCGCTTTATTTATTTTTACTTTTGAACAAAGTGAGAAACTAATTTTTTTCTGTTTGAACTAACAAAATATACTTAAAAATAGATGGAATTAAAATTTTCATATATTTTATGGATGAAATAGACGAAACCCCTTTATTTTTTTTTAATAACTAATGTTTTTCTGTTTGAACTAACGGAATATACTTAAAAATTGATGGAATTAAAATTTTCATCTATTTTGTGGATGAAATAAATGAAACTCCTTTATTTTAATTTTAATAACTATTTTTTCCCATTTGATGCAATGGAATATACTTAAAAATTGATGGAATTAAATTTTTCATCTAATTTTTGGATGAAATAGACAAAACCTATTTAATTTAATTTTTTAAATATTTATTATAAAAAATAAATAAAATAAAAAGTCAATTTCGTCTATTTCATCCAATTCTTGGATGGAAAATTTAATTCCAAGTGTTTTTAAACATATTTTGCTAATTTAAATGGAAAAAAAAATAGTTTCGCACTTTATTCAAAAGATAAAGTAGGTAAATTATAATTTTTTGAAATAAAAAAGGAATAAAATGATAATTAGACAAAATAAAATAGAATAACAAATAACTTATCCAAAAATATATCTTCAATTAAATGGATGAGATTTATTACATATATCTTATAATTGATGGTAGTTGTTCTATTAACAAAAATTAATGAGCAGAATATTATGGAGCCAAAAAAAGATTTTATGAAATGAGGGTTCATGTGATTTTTTGGGGGGATTTAATTGGTTTTTACTAAAAATAAATAAGAAAATAGTGGCAAGTTTTGGGGATGAATATAAAATATAAGATTAATTTTAAAATTTCCCGAGTTTAAGGAGGACATATGTATTTTCCTAAGTTTAAATATAGGGTAAAAATAAGATTTTGAAAAAATATAGGGGAACATGTGCAACAAGCATATGCTTGACTATGCCACCTAACAAAGAAATTACATCCCATAAAATTAATTAATTTACAATTTTAGTCCCTGTATAGTTAAAAATTATCAAATTGTACCCTATATTTTACCTGACAGGGCTGCAAGGTCTTTCATGGAAAGACCCCTCTGAGAGAAACTTTGCTGGAGTTGAGATATATTGAATGTCGGAGCCGGAAACTGTCTGGTTTCAATGGCTTTTGATGTTCTTCCATCTTTTCTTCCTTTTGGCACCTCCCAAGAAGGTCCTCCAGACTGTAATTGGGGGGGCGGGGGCATGGATAATTTGAGATGGTCAATAATACTTTATGGGTCAAATTAAAAATAAAAATAAGTTGAAGGGTAAAAAGTGTAAACTAACGAGAAAAACTGAATCTCTCGCGGCTAAGGCCAAAATATCGGCGCACGAGACGACGCCAGGGCAGAGTGCCTCTATTTGTTTCTTTGCCTTGTTGATGACGTAAAAAGCATGTAATGAGACATTGGGTGGGCCATCTTTTTCTGCTGTGTTCTTCCCCACAGAATCCAACAGCACCGAAGCATCACAGCCCTTCATCAATTATACAAAAAATGGATGAGCGTTGACTGACTGACTTCATCTTTATGAAAAAAGAGAAGCGAAAAAGAAAGAGTTAAATTGTGAAAATGACCTTAGTTTTGAGTCCTAAAAAATTTTGGGAAGTACTTTATTTTATCTTTATTTTTAAAAAAATTTAATTGTAATATGTGTTTTAGTCCACCCAGTACACTACAAGAAAATTCACTTTTAAAGACATTAAATTTATCTAACATATACAATTTTAAGAATATTAAGAATGAAATAATTTTTTTTTGGTAAAAGTATTGAAATAATTAAAAGGTGTCTCATAAAAAATGATCTCAATAACTTATAAGGACAATTATTTGTGGCATTAGTGTATATTTATTAGGATAAATTTTCATTATTTGTTAGATATTTTTTAAAAGGGTATGTCATTGATTTCTCCTGTCCTTTTACACTATACCGGATACTTTCCCTGTTATTTTACAAATATCAGAGACCTCCCCTATTTTTTTCTCAAACATCACTTAACTCCATTTGGATAAAATTACCCTTAGGTTATTTTTTTTAAAATTCTTTAGCACCCCTATATTTTTAAAATTATATTTTTTATCCTTAATTTTTTAAATAATTATATTTACCTCTCACCAACATTCAACTCCCACCGCCACTGCCCAACTCCCACCACCCACCTCCACCACCCACCACCACCTCCCACCGCCACCATCCTTTATTTTTTACACTAACATTTCCATTAAAAATAATATTTTTTTTTAACTCCTTTTTTTAACAAAATGAAAAAAATAAAATAAAAAAATCAAGAAGAGAAAAAGATCGGTACTTTTACCCCCTATATTTTGGATTGGTCTTAAATTGCATTTTAATGGGTGCAAAGAGTAACTAAAAAATAGAGAGGATGTTAATGTTTTTTTTTTTTTTAAATAAAAGAATAAAATATATTTTTTGTAAGGACATTTATGTCTTTTTACATCAAAATATTGGTGGCGGCGGGTGGTGGTAGGAGGCAGTGGAGGGTGTCAGTGGGTGGTGGTGGCGGCGGTGGGATGTGGTGGGCGGTGGTGGTGGGAGGTAGCAGTGGGTGGTGGGTGGTAGCGACGGTAGGAGGTGGTGGTGGCTGTAGGTGCGGTGGTAGGAAGTGATGATGAATATATATAAATTAAAGAGTTATTCATGTATTTTAATCTTTTATTATTTAATTATTTTTTAAATAGTGAAGGGTAAGTAGTGTTTGAGAAAATGACATGAGAGGTCTCTGATATTTACAAAATGATGGAAGGGGTATCTGATATAGTGCAAAATGATAGGGGAGGTCAATGGTATTATCCTTTTTTTTAAATGTGTCTTATTAAATATATATTATAAAGACATTATGATTAAGTGTCTCCATAACTATTTAAAAGAACATTATTTATAAATTGTTTTTAAAAATATTGTCATAATATGTAGTTTTTTTTATAGTATTAAAAAAAGACAAAATGACCAATACACGCATTGCACTCTCGCAGTTACATGTATCTTACATGTGTAAAATATTTATTAGATATAACAAATATTACACAAGTACATATAACATATAGTTACATGTAATTTGTAATCCGTAACTAATATTACAGTACATGTAATTAATATTACACAGGCGTGAGCACATGCGAGACTAATATACACTCAAAAACTAATTTAATGAATTAAATCAAAATTTATATTTTAAATGGGACTAATAAAAGACTACATCCGTTACTTGGGACTAACCAACTATCCCTATTTTAATTTCTCATTAAAATCCTTGGAATTTTTAACTCAATTGGCCCAATTTATAAAGTCGAGAGAAATTGGGAAAACCTGAATTGCGGAGACCAAAGTGAAACACTTCCAAAACACGAAGGACAAAAACCAGAAAAACACTTCATAATCACAAAGATAATAATGTTGATAAATTTGCATATATACCCTTACGAAGCAGTCATGGAAATGCATCCTGAGTAGTGCTGCAGGGACAGTTTTGTCTTTCGCCATTGCATTCTTCACAGCTTCGCTGACTATAACCTCTGCAAACGGACAAGTCTTCTCATAGTAGTTTAAGCTCAGTGCATTTCCCAGAGAAGAGAATGAAAAAATTATAAGCATTGAGCTTAGCAAAATTGCTAAAATGACAGCCATGGTGATACTTATGCTTTGCTTTTCGTTTACAGAAAAGTACCCTAATATTTAGTCTTGGCTGATCATGGAGGATTATGAGAAAGAGGGGTATTTATGGAGAGAGGGAGAGAGAGATGGGGTGGGATGACCATGTAATGGAGTGCTATTCTTGAAGCAATATAGAGGGGTTTTGACATTTTGTACCCCTGAAGTTTTATCAATATCTCACTTTGGTTCCTGACAAGGGAAAATCCAAATACAGTTATAGATGCCACGTGTCTACTAAACATGTACCATGCACCAGAAGTTACATATCATACTACACCGACTAAGAAAATTAACTCCGAGGTTGACCACTTTGCCAGGAACCATCACTCCCAAAGTGGATTCACTCCCGACATTAACTCAGCTAGGGAAGGCCGACTTTGAAGCTTCAATACCTTGTCTCGGGTAGGGTTACCTACCCCAAGGATACATTATCATCGCTTCTTCATTCAGGGGCAGTTGCAATTAATGTATCCCACTCATTAAGGAAAGAGCAGTTATCACTCCTTGAGTAATGACCCATTACTCCACATCCCACTAAATCCGTCACAATATTAATGATAATGGACCGAGATTCAGGAGATAGGGGTTTGACCAGGAACACACACTTTTTCCTAACCAACACTCTTTGAAATTTACTTTAAAACAATCTATTGATTCTCACACCGGAAGTGCAACGGGACAAGTCCACCCGCAGTGCATTATTTTGCAGGAACTTGAGTTAGGAGAAATTCCTCACTCTTAATCCCCAAATCCCATATCTGACGAACCAGATTTTGGCTTCATCAGTTCCTATAATTTCAATCACTAATGGAGCTATTAATTAGGACTGAACTGGGATTATTACATTACTCTATGGTGTCATGTGTTCAAATTGAAACTATAAGGACCAAAGTGAAATAATGATCGAACTTCAACCCACAATATATAAATAGGATTCGCAGAAGTAGAAGGCAAATTTAATAAAACTAATTTCACAATCCGTATGCTTTGAACACCTTTAGGCCTGACGAAAGATTCCACTAACCACTGCATTAAATCACAAAAACAATGCGTACGTATTTGGTTTCGTATAATTTAATTGGATCTTACATAGCAAGATATATTAATAAGATTCTTACCTCCTCGGATTAAGAATATTTTCTTAATCACAAAAACAAAATGTTCTTCTTCTTCTCTTTCTTATTTTTAAATCTGAAATAACTTGAATTGAATGGTCTTTTAAGTCCGAGGATTAAATTTATTATTTAGTTTAGAGAGGGATGATACTTTTTTTGGATTATAGAGCGGGTCGAGTGAACCTGTAGAGCGTCTCATGATCCTAAGTTCCATGAATAGTCATCATGTGATTGGATGTGATATTTGGTCTCAAAGATTATGTCTATTCGTTAGACATCCATTAATTTTTAAAAAAAAAAAACACATCTTTTAAAATTCTTTGTATAAATTTGCATTAAAATCTGTATGGTTTCTACTTCTATTAAATTATAAAAAATTTGAATAAAATTAGTTAGTGAATATGTGAATATTATCATAAATTAGTTTAGTATTGTTATTCTTGCCGATGAAAGAAAAAATGAAGAACGAATTATAAATGAATTTTTCAAATTCGAAAGGTACGCGTTTGTTTTAATATTTCCGCATTAATTTTCAAATATAAATTAGAATGGGCCATGTTGAAGGTGGTTAAGATATGACAATCGTAGTCGTTAATGGTTTTTAGGAGTGTAATTATAGCTTATGGCCTAAGTTTTGGCTTTGTTGGTTGTATGATGTGATGTATTTTGTTACAAAGTTGGAGAAATTATTGGCGGGGTGGACAACTAATAGGTTAAAAACACACACAAAAAAAAAAATTAATTACCGACACGCGCAAATAGTGTATTCAACATATGATTATTACACTTTGTCCCCCTTGTTGTTTAATTGAATTGTAATTTATACTTCTATAGTATTTTCGTCATCACTTACTCTTTATGGTTCAGACTAATCTGTTTAAATTGAAGGTCAAACCTCAAAAGGTCAAATAATCGACATTTATACACCAATTCACGTCAGGCTGGATAATAATTATTTGCTCTTATTTTTGTTATTTCCTTTATTCTTCCATTTTGGGTTAAATCGGGTGTAAGGATAAATTTTTTATTTTACATAATTATATTAAATATTTAATAGTTACATTTAAGTCTGAATCACACGCGATAAGTGATAGACAAAAATATTATAAAGATGTAAAATAAAATTTGATCAAATTATTGGAGACAAAGTGTAATTAACCTTAATTTTGAACCCCAACACATTATGATGATCTTTCGGTGGTTCTCGAGCATGAAGGTTGGTCGTAATTAAATAATGGTTTTCACACTTTAATAATTGCAATTTGTGATTGTGATGATTAGTCATTGTTTCCAAGATCAAATCATTCCGACCTTGAATGTTTCTATGGATATTATGGATCTATATCTCATGTAGTAAAAACATTTGGGTAAAAAAAAATATTATTGAAATTTGGGTATTTATATTAGGGAAAAAGATGGAACCTAAGATTTTAAAATGACATATTTAGACCTTCAAGTTGTAATTTCATTTCAATTTAGTCCACTTGAAATTTCACTATTACAATAAAATAGATTTATCTCGCTTAGTAAAAAAAAAAAAATTATTTCATTTTTTAGACAAATCATGATGGTAAAATTATAGAAAGGATATAATCTCGATTAAGATATACTATGTGATTATGGATATTTGTTATCTTACATTTTTGAAAAATGGGATAGAAGGTAACTATATTTTATCACATTAATTAAATTAAGTGAGATAATAGATAATGAAAAAATATTAGCGACGAAACATTAAAAAAAATAAGAACGTGGTTCCTTTGCTTCATCTTCCACATTGCTTCAGGTGATCGTATAATACCGTCTTTTGCTCGTACCTCAATCACCAAGAGATCCCCCGACTACTATGGAACTCCACTCTCTTGCGCCTCCCTTAGCCTCACGCTTCCCATAAATTCATGAAGCCTATTAGAAATAGGGAAAATACACCATGAAAGTTTCTATACCTTTCTAGATAAAAGTTTGTTAATTTGTTAGGTTTGTTTTAAATTTTGTTGAAGTTTGTTATTCTCATTTTTGTCTATATATAGATGCTATATTGTAATTGGAAAATCAATGAGAATTATTTTTCATTCATCTTTTCTCCATTTTACATTTTAATATGGTATCAGATGATATTCTCTCACTATAGCAGTTCTACTGCATCAACAGCAGCTCTTACAGCTGTTTTCTTTTTTTCAGTTCACCGCCATTGCCATCATGGCTCGTGGAGGTGGCCATCAACAACCCCCAGTCACCAATAACAGATTTCAGCCCCTCACCCCTCTCTCTTCCTCTACTACTAGTAATCCTCATTCAGATTTCTCTTCCATGGACAATCATCACAACCCCTATTTCCTTAATAGTAGTGATCATCCTAGAATAATTCTCCTTTCTTATGTTCTTACGGGTTCAAATTACAATACCTAGAATCGTGCTATGCTTACAGCTCTCAATGCCAAGAACAAATTGGGTTTTGTCACTGGCACTCTTCCACAGCCTCCGCCGGACGATCCGTCCTCTGCTCTTTGGTCTCGTTGCAATAGCATGGTGCTCTCATGGCTTATCAACTCTGTGGATAAGGAAATTGGACACAGCCTTCTGTATATAAATACTGCTCATGATGTATGGACTGACCTTCACTCTCGGTTTCAACAAAGTAACGCTCCACGCATTTTTCAACTTAAACAACAATTGGCCGCTCTCTCTCAAGGCTCTCTTGACGTTAATCAGTACTTTACCAGATTGAAAATCCTTTGGGATGAATTGAAGGATTTTCAACCGATTCCAGTCTGCACTTGTGGAGGGATGAAAATTTGGCATGATTCTCAGCAGAATTATCACCTTATGCAGTTTCTCATGGGTCTCCATGACTCTTTTGCCGCCGTTCGTGCTCAAATCCTCATGCAAGACCCTATGCCCTCTGTCAGCCAAGCATTCAACCTTATGATCCAAGAAGAACGGCAACGATCTATAGCCTCTCCACTTCTGCCCTCTGAAATGATGGCTTTCCAAACCACGTCTTCTCCCATGGCCGTCGTCGCCGCTTCAAACCAACGACGATCTCAACCTCTCTGTTCGCATTGCGGGAAGTTAGGGCACACTTCATCCATTTGTTATAAACTTCATGGGTTTTCACCCGGGTTCTAGTTCAAGACCCAACCCCCGACCCAACAACCCACCAAAGCCCGCAACCCCAGTTTGCACCGCTATTCTGGATCGTCTCCTCAGGTCCATCAGCCCTCTCTTTCTCCTTTCCATCAGGCTCATTCACCACAAGCCCATCACACTTTTATTGCGGATTTAAACACCAGCCCGACTCATTTCTCACCTCAGGCCCACACCTCTCCTTTTATTACAACCCCAAGCCCACCAACATCTTTTTCTCCTCTCACCCAACAGATTTCAGCCCATTTCCAGTCTCCCACTCCCGTTTCTGGTTCTGTTGCAGCCATGGCCACAGCCGCTACTCCTCTTGCTTTTGGTCCGTCGCCACCTCTCACGGTGGACCATTGCCACTAGCTGATCTCTCTGTTGAGTTCGCAGCTTCATCACCATGCTCTCACTCCATCCTTCGATCCCTCTTCTTCCACCTCTGCTTTCACTGGTAATATTTTTCATCCCTCTTTACCATCTTCTCAATACTGGATTATTGACACCGGTGCCACACATCATATTTGTTGTGATCTCTTTTATTTTTCTTCTTATTCCCCTATTCCCCTTACTCACCTTTCACTTCCAAATGGTCACACCACCCCGATCACTCATGTTGGTTCTGTGCATTTATCCCATTCCCTGATTATTTCCAATGTTTTTTATGTTCTTTTATTTCGTTTTAACCTCTTAAGCATTAGTGCTCTCACCAAGTCTCACAATTATTCGGTTACTTTTCTCTCTGATTCTTGTGTTCTCCAAGACCTTATTTAGGACCGGATGATTCGGAAGGATAGACGTGACGGGAATCTTTATGTTCTTGATTTAGGAAGCATTTCATGTAATTCCAATGTTGTTTTTAATTTTTCTCCTGGCTTGTGTTTGTCCAAGCCAAACCTTTGGCATGTACGGCTTGGACATCCCTCTTTTGTCAAACTCCATGTGCTTAATAAAGAGTTACAGCTTCCTTTATCTTCTCATAAGACTCATTTCCATTGCCCTATTTTCCCTTTAGCAAAGCAAAAATGTTTTCCCTTCCCTGCGCCTAATCACTTGTCTGCTACACCCTTTGCTTTGATTCATATTGATATCTGGGGTCCCTTTCATGTTGCCACCACCGAAGGACACAAATCATTTCTCACTATTGTTGATGATTACACTCGAGCGACGTGGTTGTATCTGTTACGTGCAAAATCCGATGTTAAATCTATCATTCCTCAATTCTTTAATCTCATTTCCACTCAATTCCAAACCTCTATTCAGGATGTACGTTCTGATAATGCACTTGAACTTGAACTCGTTGATTTTTTTTCATTCCAAAGGTGTTGTTCATTATCATTCTTGTGTTGAGACTCCTAAACAAAATTATGTTGTGGAACGCAAACACCAGTATATACTTAATGTCGCTCGTGCATTATCCTTTCAGTCTGGTTTGCTACTTTATTATTGGGGGGATTGTGTTCTCACTGTCGTTATTTGATTAATTGGCTTTTGTCTCCTTTGTTAGCCAACAAAACTCCTCTTGAGCTCTTAACCCACAAATCTCCTTCTTACACTCACCTTAGAGCCTTTGGTTGTCTCTGTTATGTCTTTACCTTACTTAGCCACCGCTCTAAGTTCACTCCTCGTGCTCGCCCTTGCATCTTTCTTGGTTATCCTTTTGGCTACAAAGGGTACAAACTTCTTGACCTTACCACCAATTCCACTTTCATTTCTCGCAATGTCATTTTCCATAAGACGATCTTTCCCTTTTCTAGGATTCTCATTTCTTCTTCCCCTATTGATTTCTTTCACGACCGCATTTTACCCCGTGTTGTTCATGATTGTTCTCTTTCTTCTTCTCCTCCTGTTCCCACTACCTCATCCTCTTCTTCTTCTTCTTCTTCTCCCCTACCCACCCGACCTCACCGCATCACTAAGAAACCCTACTACCTTCATGATTATCATTGTTCTTTGGTCATTCAGTCTTCTTCTCCTACCTCTATTTCTGTTTCTCCTCTTTATCCCATTTCTTCTGTCCTTAGCTATCATCATCTTTCCCCTCCTCACCATGCCTTCGCCTTAGCCATTTCCTCTCATCCCGAGCCCCACACCTTTTCCCAGGCCTTTGAGATTCCGGAGTAGCATCGGACCATGACTGATGAACTTCATGCTTTAGACAGCAATCATACTTGGCAGATCGTTTCTCTCCCTCCAGGGAAACATTCCATTGGTTGTAAATGGGTATACAAAATCAAGTTTCATGATAATGGGTCCATTGAGCGCTACAAAGCCCGTTTGGTTGCTAAAGGGTACATGCAACAAGAGGGTATTGATTTCTTAGATACTTTCTCTCCTGTTGCCAAACTCGTTATAGTCAAAGTTCTTTTGTCCTTAGCCGCTATTCACGGTTGGTCATTGACTCAACTAGATGTCAACAATGTTTTTTTACATGGAGAGCTGGATGAAGAGGTTTATATGACTTTTCCTCTTGGATATTCTTGTCGTGAGGGGGAGACTTTGCCACCTAATGTCGTTTGTCGATTGAAAAAATCCATATACGGCTCGAGACAAGCATCACGACAATGGTTCTCAAAATTCACGAGTGTTCTTCTTAGTGAAGGATTTGCTCAATCTTCTAGTGATCATTCTTTGTTCACCAAATTCAGTGGAAAATCCTTCATTGCCCTCTTGGTCTATGTCGATGATATTGTTATTGCTAGCAATGATGCTAGCTTTGTGGACAAGTTGAAGATTTTTCTCAATAGCCGTTTGAAGTTGAAAGATTTGGGGCCTCTTAAATATTTTTTGGGTCTTGAAGTGGCTCATTCTCATTCAGGCATTTCTGTTTGCCAACGTCATTATGCTCTTGAGCTGTTATCAGATACAGGGACCTTAGCCGTCAAATCCTCTTCTACACCCATGGATCCTAATTTGAAATTGTCCCAAGATGATGGTCCTTTGCTTGAAGATCCCACTGTGTATAGACGATTGATTGGGAAGCTTTTATATCTTACCATCACTTAGTCGGATTTGAGTTTTGCTGTGAATCGACTTAGCCAATTTTTGGCTACTCCTCGAACTCCACATTTTCAAGCAACTCAAAAGATTTTACAGTACATCAAAAGGGCCCCAGGTCAAGGAATTTTCTTTCCTGCCAACTCTACTATTCAGCTTAAGGTTTTTGCTGATGCTGATTGGGCAGCATGTCAAGATACAAGGCGATCTATCAGTGGATTTTGTGTATTCTTGGGCTCTTCTCTGGTATCCTGGAAATCTAAGAAGCAATACACGGTTTTCCGTTCGTCAGCCGAAGCAGAGTATCGCTCCATGGCCAATGCTACTTGTGAAATAGTTTGGTTGCTCTCCTTATTTACTGATTTGAGAGTAAAACACTCAGGACCTGCACTTCTTTTTTGTGATAATCAAGCTGCTCTTCATATTGCAGCCAATCCCGTGTTCCATGAGCGCACCAAACACATTGAGATTGATTGTCATCTGGTTAGAGAAAAGCTGCAAACTGGATTGTTGGAAACCCTTCATGTCTCTAGTCAAAACCAGTTGGCAGATATCTTCATCAAGGCTCTCCATCCATCCTAATTCTATATTCTTCTTAATAAGATGAGAATTCATAATTTGTATTCTCCATCTTGATGGGGAGTATTAGAAATAGGGAAAATACACCATGGAAACTTCTATACCTTTTTAGCTAAAAGTTTGTTAGTTTGTTAGGTTTGTTTTAAATTTTGTTGAAGTTTATTATTCTCATTTTTGCCTATATATAGATGCTATATTGTAATTGGAAAATCAATAAGAATTATTTTTCATTCATCTTTTCTTCATTTTACATTTTAATAAAGCCCTAGATCCGATGCTCAAAATACGTCAATCCCACGCTCAATTCGTATTGACCATTCTATATCCATTTATTCTTGGTTATCTTTATTATTTTGTCTTGCTGAAGCTCAATTGTTCTTTGTTTATGTGGATCGATAACGAGTGACGAGTGTGTTATTTCATGAAATCCCTCAATTCTCATCTCCAACCTCAAAGCCTGTAAACCTCTTTCACTCGTTGATATGTTGATTGATAACAAGTGTGTTCTTCCACGAAATCCCTCTTTCACGTGTTGCATCTCAATTTTAAGTCATTACTAGTTTTAGATCCCACCTTGAGTGGGCATAGAAAAAAATTATAATAAATTCGTAATATTGAAGTATTAAACATATCGATATCATTTAATTACTTTGATAGCAATATCTGGAAACAAATGTATAAATTTTAGTAAATAATAATGTTTTAAATTTTTTTAAATTAAATATACTATTAAAAATTATATAAATAATAAAATAAAACTTCTACATATTAATTTTTACTAATATACTATAAAATAAAATAAAATATAACCATAAATTAAGACTAATTTTATCAATTTTTGTAAGTCAAAAAAATCTAATTTAATTAATGTATATCGTATCTATTTTGAATATAATTATTATTTGAATCACAATTAATTTTTAAAGTAATTTAAAATGTGAACCAGAGAATTAATCATGTATTTTTGCATTAATTAAAAAATTAAATATAGCTAAAATAATAATTAGTGGGGCTACTCATTATTTTATGTATAAAAATGGCAGCCCGTTGTTACAAAACTTCTGCTATGCGAGGAGTCCAGAAAAGGATCAGACTACTTATAACCCACAAAAAGTTTGAAAAATATATTTTTTTAACCTCATTAAAATCTTCTCTCTCCTTCCACTTTTAAGTATTAGATATAAATATAGATATCTCTCTTGTTTTTTTATTTTTTTTGTATTTTTATATTGAATTTTTCTTTCTTTTTATTATTTGTGGTAATAAAAAATCAAAAATCAAAATCTGTAACTTTTAATCAGTAATAATGTTTTATAAATTTCAAAAATAAATATATTATTAAAATTACATAGATAATCATTGTAAAATAATATTTTTACAAATTATTTTTTACTAATATACTATAAAATAATAAACAAATAACCATAAATTAAGATTAATTTTATCAATTTTTGTAAGTCAACAAATTCTAATTTTATATATTAAAAAATAAAAAATTAGAACCCACTAAAAGGCTTAAAAATCCATTCTTTAACCATATTAAAGTCTTCTCTCTTTTTCCACTTTCAAGTATTAGATTAGACTAGTGCGAACGCAGATTTAGAAAAAACAAATTCATATTAGATATTTTTTAATAATACAAAATAGTTGTTTACTATTTATGTCACAACCCGTCCCGGACACCGGTCATCCCGAGGCGGGCGTGACTACAACATGACATCACCAATACCCAAATAACCAAAACGAATAACAATATACACCTACTGTATAATACAAACATTTACTATGGGGGACACATCTGTCCCAAAATTTGATATTAACTAAAAGTATTTATCGATGAACCTTTTATAGGTTCGCCTTTGACAGCTCCTCTCAACCGCCTATATGACTCCATCACGTAGCTTTACCTAGTGCCAGTAGGGGACCGACTCCTAGCTGCTGCACCTGCGAGTGTACTGCCTTCTTAGTAAAATATTTTTTTCAAAATATTAATATGTTCTACATATTTTCACAATTAAGTATGGATCAAGCATAAGCATATAAACAATGAAAATAAAGTGATAGATATAGGTTCCATCCAAATCCATCTAGTATAAAATCATACCAATTATCATAATAAATAATAACAAATCAACCAATATACGTAAAACACCACGTCTCAAGCACCAATCTCAAACACACACCTCCAACACACACACACTGGCCAGCCCTAGTGATCGTTTTAACCTCACGATCGGGAGTTTGCAACGGTACCGTACCATCCGTAGGATATGCCTTCCTACGAACACCCATCACTTCGCCGAAGCGGATAATCACTGCGCAGTATAAACGTTTAACATCACTCTGCCGAAGCAGATAAACATCACTCCGCCGTAGCGGATAACATCACTCCGCCGAAGCGGATAATCTTACTCTACCAAAACAGATAAATACTAGGGCATCGTCAAATCAACTACAACATCATCAAATCATAGCTCAATAAATATCGTCAAATCACCACATCTATCTCTTTTCCTCAAAACCAACTTTTTAAGTCCAACAGCATATTTCACACTTTTCTTTTTAGAGAAAACATATGATTCTTTCAAAACTATTTTTCCACCCTTTATTTTCCTTTTGAAAACCAAACATTTTTAGGAAAACAATTGTTTTCTATTTCCTTTAAAAAAAACACAGTCTGATTTTACCAATTTCAACAAAAATTCATTTTCAATTTCATACTGGAAACCATCGAAATCTCTCAAAAATCCAGTTTACCAACTCACCCAAATCCTGCTTGATCCATATCATTTATAAATTCATACAATTTAAGTAAACACATATTTCATCATGTATATACATAGAAAAACAGTTTGGTAAGAAGACAGTACACTCACCTCGATATCTATTTTGCAAAACTGACACTGATCATACTTTATCTGGACGTCGGTGCCTGCGAACCTAACAGTGACAGAGCCTAAATTAATCTCTTATCTAAAACATCCTAATCATACAATACATACCCTATATTCCGAATCGTTACTATTTTATGTACCACGTACTTACAATTAATTAATCGTTACGAAATTATTACGATTTTAGGATTTGTAATGCAAAATACAATTTAATTTAACGAAAATTAATAACCGATTGAAACTTCACCTGTTTCCGAACCGTTCGGCGACCACGAGATGTGTTTTGGATTTTCCTGGGGTAGTTTCTGCAATTTCCCCTTTTCTTTTTTTTTTTTCTCTTTTTTTTTTTTTTTTTTTTTTTTCTTTCTCTTTCTTCCCTGTTTGCGTTCACTGTTCTGTTTCGGTTCAAACCTGTCGCCGGCCACCCTCTCTCTCTCTACCATTTTCGTCCACCGGAGACCTCCCACGCCCCGTCGCTCTTACCTCCGGCCCTACTCCATCCCCCACCACGGTTTACCAACCACCACCGGCCATTTCCCCACCGTTCTCATCTACCCACCTAAACCATACACGCCACCGCAACGACCCACACACCCACCAACGGCCAAACTCATGCCGCCACTGCCTCCGTTGCTTACCCCCAGTTGATCAAACAGTAAACAGAACACACATGCACCACCGCCACCACTGCCGTCGGAGGAATACCCACTCCCGTCGGAGGAATACCCACTCCCACACGACGATCGCCGATCACCCACACACACACATCGGACAACTCCACCCTCATACATGCACACAGAAGGAACTCACGCACTCTGTCGCACACACGCCGGCGACTGAACGCCGGCGATTACACGGCGGCACCGACGCTTCGTTCCTCCGTTTCTCTCTCTAGATTTCTAGATCGTTCTTCCTTGTAGCGTTTGAAATGATAGGCGCATGTATATATATGCATGAAAATGGTGGTGTGAAATCGATCGGTTGCTCGCCACGTTGATCCTCACTCTTCCCGATCTCTCCGTCGGCCGGCCGGATTCGCAACAAACGGACGTGTACATATTATTTTTTAAAAAAAAAACCATTTGGTTTAATTGCACTTTTCCCCCCTATTTCCCATTAAGTCTTCATTTAATCCCATTCATCTTTTAGGATTTCTTAAATTACATGTTGATCCCTACAATTTTTTTTTTATTCTACAAATTTGTGCATCTTAAATTTAGGGTAAGTTCCCAAATTTGCAATTTGACCCAATTATCATTTTATTTTATTTTTATCTATGTATTTATTTTATTTTATTTTATTTTTTATTATTATTATTTTTTTTTCTCCCGAAATTTTCTAAATGCTCTCAATTGAAATTAAAATGACGTACGAGCTAAATCGAGGTCTTACAATTTAGATGCTAAACCAATAGGAATTGTATTTTTCTTTCTCAGGATATTTGCATTTGATTCTCTTAATAAAATTGATCGAATACTCAAGTCTTTTGTAACAAGACTTATTTCGAAAAAATATAACAGAAGTTAGAAAACATAAAATATCAACATATTGCGTGTTTTTTACGTTTTGTAAAATTAGTATGAACTATAAAATTGTATGGACATAAATTTTAAAGGTTTTTTTTTTTTTTTTTTTTTTGAATAGTTTACAAACTTAAAATTCTAGTTGACGTATTCCATGTTGATATAATAATTTTTTTCTAAATCCAAAATTATTTTATTACTTTAAAATAACTGTAATTTTTATATAAAAAATTACAATAACTTTTGTGGTGTACAATGTCTTTTAACTTTTGAGAGAATTATTAATTTTTCTTAAAAAAAAATACACAAAGTGAATTAGATAAATAATTAATCATAAAATTTGGATTTAAAAAAATAATTTTTTTTTTTATTTATGAAATGTTCATCAAGAACCCATTTTTTTTAAAAAAAAATTATGGGAAAAATAAATTCATTTATGTTAAGATTAATGCTAAAATAGATTATTGGGGAAAAGAATATATTTGAGGGACCATCATTTTTAGCCAGCATGATTAAACCCTTTTTAAAATAAAAATTAATTTAATTATTTTTTTAAAAATTCAATATTATGAATATTTTTTTTAGTAAAAAATAAATGAAAATTCGAATTGATAATAATAACGAAACAAAAATAAATAAATAAATAAATAGAAATATTAATTAAAAATAATAATTTTATTTGAATGACAATTAATTTAATTTTTTTTTAAAAATTCAATATTATGAATATTATTGTCTTAAAAAAAATTGAATTGATAATAAAAAATAAGTAAATAAATAACATTATTAATTAAAAAAAATATTTTATTATGCAAATATAGAATTAGAATTAGAAGCATTTTTCTCTTAATTTTCAATGTTATTAATTTGAATTAAAAGTAATTTTCTATTCATTTAATGTTATTGGTAATGAGAAGAGAAAATCTTGACCATTGATTTAATAAGAGTAAGGAGATTGGAGAAATTAATCATATTTTATTCTAAAAGTTTTTCTTTCACTTTCAAGTATTACTAGTTTTAGACCCACGGTTTAGAAAAAAAAATTATAATAAATTCATAATATTGAAGCATTAAACACATTGGTATTATTTAATTATTTTGGTAGCAATATCCATAAGCAAATGTATAAATTTTAGTAAATGATGACTTTTATAAATTTTGAAAATAAATATATTATTAAAAATGACATAAATAATAATAAAAAAAAAAAAGTAAAATAATATTTTTACATATTAATTTTTAGTAATATACTATAAAATATTAAACAAACAACCATAAGTTAAGATTAATTTTATCAATTTTTGCAAGTCAAACATTTTTAATTTAATTAAGTTATATCATATCTATTTTATTTTTTGGTGGAATTATTATTTGAATAAAAATTATTTTTTGAAGTAATTTAAAATGTGAATCAAGGAATTAATCATACATTTTTGCATTAATTTAAAAAAATAAAGTTAAAAGAATATTGATTGGTGTCACTCATTATTTTATATATAAAAAGGACAGTCTGATGTTATAAAGCTTCCGGTATACGCGGGGTCCAAGGAAAGGTCGGACCACTTAAAACTGACCAAAAAGCTTGAAAATGCATTATTTAACCTTATTAAAATTTTCTCTCTCCTTCCACTTTTAAATATTAGATATAGATATAAATATCTTTCTTATGTTATTTTATTTTAAAAAAAATTGAACTTTTATTTTGAATTTTTCATTTTTTCTTTTTATTTTTTTTATTAATAAAAAATAAAAATAAAATCTATAAATTTTAATAAGTAATGACGTTTTATAATATCGAAAATTAATATATTATTAAAAATTACATAGATAATCATAGTAAAATAATATTTCTACAAATTATTTTTTACTAATATACTATAAAATAATAAACAAATAACTATAAAATAAGATTAATTTTATCAATTTTTGTAAGTCAACAAATTCTAATTTTATATATAAAAAATAAAAAAAATAAGAATTAGGACCCACCAAACAGCTTGAAAATGCATTCTTTAACTTTATTAAAACCTTCTATCTTCTTCCACTTTCAAGTATTAGATATATATATATATATATTTTAATTTGTACTTTTATTTTCAATATTTCTTTTCTTTTTTCTATTTGTGGTAAATAAAAAATTAAAAATAAAAATCTATAAATTTTAGTAAGTAATTACGTTTTACAAATATTGAAAATAAATATGCTATTAAAAATTACATAAATAATCATAGTAAAATAATATTTCTCCATTTTTTTTTTACTAATATACTATAAAATAATAAATAAATAACCATAAATTAAGATTAATTTTATCAATTTTTGTAAGTCAACAAATTCTAATGTTATATATACAGTAATAAAAAAAAAATAGAATTCACCAAAAAACTTTAAAAATGCATTATTTAACACCATTGGAACCTTCTCTCTCATTTCATTTTTAAGTATTAGATATAGATATCTCTTTCTTTTTTTATTTGTACTTTTATTTTGAAATTTTCTTTTATTTTTTTAATTTGTGGTAAATAAAAAATAAAAAATATATAAATTTTAGTAAGTAATGACGTTTTATAAATATTAAAAATAAATATATTATTAAAAATTACATAAATAATCATAGTAAAATAATATTTTTATAAATTATTTTTAACTATTATATTATTAAAAAAAAAACTATAAATTAAGATTAATTTATCAATATTTGCAAGTCAACAAATTCCAATTTTATATATAAAGAAATAAAAAAAATTAGAACCCACAAAAAAAAACTTGAAAAATACATTCTTTAACCTCATCAAAACCTTCTCTCTCATTCCACTTTTAAGTATTAGATATAGATATAGATTTCTAATTGTTATTTTTAGCTCTTTATTATGTTTGTAATTTTTAATCTTGTTTTGTATGTGAAATTGGTTGCATAAAAAAGAAAATATATTTTTAATTACTCTTGTCAACACTTATATGAGGAAAAAAATATAATTCTTTTTTTTAAAAAATATTTTTTAAAATAAAAAGTCTAATAAGTGAATTATTTAAAGTTTTTATATTACGTATTATAAAAAATGATCTTTTATTTAAATAAAAAATCTCACTACTTGAAATATAAGAAAACTTTTAAAATTCTTTGAACCCACATAAATGAAAATTAAATTCACTAAAATTATTATATTAATAATAAATAATATTTAAAAATTATTTAAACGAAATAAAATGTTAAAAGAAAGAGAAATTAAGGAGAATTAAGATAAAGGGTTTTATGAGCTCTCATTCATTTTCAAGTGTAGTATTTCAATTTTAATTTCTTATATAGATTATAAAATTGGTTGCATTAAAAAGAAAATATATTTTTAATTACTCTTGTCAACACTTATATGAGGAAAAAAAATATAATTATTTAAAAAAAATTTTATTTTTTTAAATAAAAAGTCTAATAAGTGAATTATTTAAAGTTTTTTATCACGTATTGTAAAAAAATGATCTTTTATTTAAATAAAAAATCTCACTACTTGAAATATAAGAAAATTTTTAAAATTCTTTGAACCCACATAAATGACAATTAAATTCACTAAAATTATTATATTAATGATAAATAACATTTAAAAATTATTTAAACAAAATAAAATGTTAAAAGAAAGAGAAATTAAGGAGAATTAAGATAAAAGGTTTTATGAGCTCTCATTCAATTTCAAGTGTAGTCTTTCAATTTTAGTTTCTTATATAGATAATAAAATTGGTTGCATAAAAAAAATATATATTTTTAATTACACTTGTCAACACTTATATGAGAAAAAAAAATATAATTATTTTTAAAAAAATATTTTTAAAATAAAAAGTCTAACAAGTGAATTATTTAAAAAAAAATTATTACGTATTGTAAAAAATGATCGTTTATTTAAATAAAAAATCTCACTACTTGAAATATAAGAAAACGTTTAAATTCTTTGAACTCACATAAATGACAATTAAATTCATTAAAATTATTATATTAATGATAAATAACATTTAAAAATTATTTAAACAAAATAAAATGTTAAAAGAAAGAGAAATTAAGAAGAATTAAGATAAAAAGTTTTATAAGCTCTCATTCAATCTCAAGTGTAGCCTTTCAATTTTATTTTCTTATATAGATAATAAAACGTGGTGATGTATTTTGTTTTGAAGTTGGAGAAACTATTGGCAGGTTGAAATGGACAACTAATGGGTTAGAAAAACAAAAAAGAAAAAAAAAACAATATATACACATATATTTTCCACACCTTAATATGGCCAAGAATACCTTTCTCCTTCTTCTTCTTCTTCTTTTTTTTTTTTTTTTTTTTTTTTTTTTTTGGATTGAGCTAAAATTTCTCGCGATTCTGTTGTAATATGGTTTTCAAGTGTATGTTTGTATTTTCTTTTTTTCCCTATATATGTATAAATAAAGATTTTTTATAGTTTTTTTTTTTTTTTTTTTTAATAAGCAACGATTATATATAAGATTAACAAAAGATCTCCCTAACAAAACGATAACATATCTTCTATAGTTGTTGTCACGATTTTAGTGTTGTTTTTTAGGTGGCATTTGTTTAGTGTTTTGTTTGTGTTCTATGTAATATTATGTTTCTGTGTGCCAAATCTTTTCTGTAGCAACATGTTTCTCAATTTGTAACACCAAACAAATTTTTCCATCTCACGATTCTATTGTTTACGTAAAATTACTTTTTAGCTATTGTTTTTAAGTGGCATTTGTTTAGTGTTTTGTTTCTATGTTTTGTTTAGTGTTCTATTTTCATTTACCTTATCTTTTCCCTTTTTTAACAATACGATTAGTTATCTCTTATCCTTCATTTTAAATTCATTGGTTCTATTTTTTTTTAATTTAATTCTATTTTTCTTGAAGTGAGGAAGTGCAGTTAGAGTGATATGCGATCGTAATATACCATTGAAACTCAAAAGAAAAATTTTACAAAACTGCAAAAAAATCGGCGCTTTATATGGTTTATAATTTTGGGTAATAAAAACAAAATATGTCTAGAAAACTAGTATAACAAAAATGAGAATGTTACGATGAATGAGTGGGAAGACGAGAATAGATAAAATTAAAAATAAAATTATTAGAGAGAATTTAGAAATAACATCTATCGAAGAGAAAATTTATAAGTGAGTTTTCAATTCAACATATTTATAAAAAGTGAACATTCACTAGACCTCTCAAGTGTTATAAATCGATTGCTTTCTCTTATCAGTGAACGTTCACTTTCGTTTACCAAAACATATAGTAGTGAGTCAAACTAGGTAACTTAAAATACTAGTGAAAATTCTTGCATATAGTGTCAGAATATAAAACGTCAAATATAGTTACAATTACTACATATGTGAACGCTTAGTAAAATGACATACAACAAAATGAATCATATGACAAAATACACAACACAAGAATTAGCATAATCGAACAATCTCGTTCCACAAAACAATTTCACATCATTTGACATTCAAAAACAATAATATATTTAATGAAGAAGATAAATTAACCACATCACCCAAAAAGTATATGCGATTAAGGGCCTAACCTACGATAAAATGACGAAAGTTGTCTGAGAAGTTGATTTGCAAGTTTCAAGATTATGAAAATGAAATAGGAAATGGTGAAATTCAAATCTCTAATCCGAAAATGAAAATTAAATATAAAATAGCTTAAATATAACTTACCGTAAGTGGACATTCCATTTAATAATAAGATAGATGCTGGCGATGATGAACAACAAACAATGAAGAAGAAGAATCAAAAGAAAAAATGGAATATATATATTTATAAAGAAAAAAAACAGAAATACCTGTTAAAACTAGATTTATAGTTAAAGGGTTTAAACTGAAATGCAACAAAGTAATTGAACTACATATAAATGTGTCAATACTTAATGGATCTTAAATAGAATTTCCCTTCCTGAAATCGCATGAGAGAGAATACAATAAAAAAAGTTGGCCGATCTTAAATGAGAATGACCATAAATTAAACACGAATTATGAAAATTTATTATAAAAACTAAATAATAATGAAGATTGATTTCCCAGATTGATTTCCTAGTGTATTTATTCATGTTGGTGTTTAAATTTAGTTAACATCCCGAATTGATCTAGTCAGAGTCCAAATGGAGTTTTTACGTCGAGTTAGAGGTCTTGAATTCAGAGTTTGGAGTTTTCTGAGCGGTCTATGCTCAACATTCAACTTTACAACAGTCAATCCTTGAGGTCCAAGCTGGTACGTGCACAAAGACTTGCTAAGGTATGTCTAATGAAGCCCCTCCGGCATAAGAGTAAAGGTTCCGGGGAGAAAGGCTAATATATGCTTTAATTGGTTAGTTGAGCATTACCTGGTGTATTGAATGTCAAGCTATTTATAAGCGATAAGCACAATTAACACCTTAAAATTAGGTTTATGAGCACAGTCAATTATGATTACTTAATGCGTGGCCAATAGAGAAAGGCTCGTTTGATTATGTCATTGGGATTTGTCCTTTGGCCCATCGGGGGGAGCCCATGGGCTGACCCAGATGATTTTGAGACTGAACCTAGCCCATATGAGTGATAGAACCTTCCTTGGTGGTGTAAGAGGTTGTTGGTCAGAGAATAGCACAGACGTCTTAGTGGAGATCCCCTCAGCATTGGACAATAATCAAGCTCAACAAAGTTGCAAGAAAAAGAAACCCTTACGGTTCCTAGCCCCCTTGTTCAAAAGTTTGTTCTGTTCATAAAACCTCCACAAAACCCTGTTGTTCCGAAGAAAAAAATCGCTGAAATAGTATGCTTAGATGTTTGCATGAGAATTTCTTTCAAGAATACTTAAAGAATCTCAAGCTTGCTTACAAAATTCGCATTGGCCAATAGAGAGGCGAATTTGATTATGTCATTAGCATTTGTCCTTTGGCCCATCGGGAAGAGCCCATGGGCTGACCCAGATGATTTGGAGACTGAACTTAGGCCATAAGTGATAGAGCCTTCCTAGGTGGTGTAAGAGGTTGTTGGTCGGAGAATAGCACAGACGTCTTAGTGGAGATCCCCCTCAGCACTGGACAATTGTCAAGCTCAACAAAGTTGCAAGCTCGTGAAAAAAATGGATGATTGACACAATAGGTCATATGAGCTCAGCACCCTGAGTCTAGAGCTCGGAAAACTTGGATTGGTAAATACATCAGAGGGCTCCAACCACAAGGAGGTCCGATCTCGGTAAAATCATATATACGTCTACATATTGAGGTGGTCCGATTACGAAAAGGAGGCCGGCCAATGGTAATGTTTCGAGGAGAGTAGACAATCGTCTAAATGAGACCACGAGGTCAAAGCTCTACAAGGACTACTCGGATAGGTCCCACAAGGTCATTCACAAATGACATGGATTCAAAAAGAAGTTCAACCCTCCACATGGTCTGTTTTGATAGGATGTCGGTAGTCGATTAAATTCCCCTATATCAATTTTCATGAGTTTTGGGAGTTTTCTCGATAGTGGTGGCGGTGCCAGAATCGTTGTCGATATACCTTTCAGCAAGAGCAACCACGACGACAACCTCATACCGATAGGCACTGTCGCGGCTTGTCTCTCAATCATTCTCCAAGCCCATGTTCCACACTATCGGCCTCTCCTTTGTTCTTGTACTCTTTCTCACTAAACTATTTCTTCGAACATATCCAATATCTCTCTCACCTCTCTTTGATTGGTGATTTTTGGTTAACTTGAAACAACAAACCGGCATGGAGGGACAAGGCAAGATGGAGAGAAATGGGGGAACATTTCGATCAATCGAACAATGGGTTGAGAAGAAGCAGAGACGAAGAGCACAAGAGCAGACCCGACAACAATAACATGAACAGCGCCTCCGGCGAAGATCTTGACGCTATCGACAAGCCTCCGTCGCTGTCATCAAGCACAAGGAAATCAATAACATAAAAAATACACTATGACCCCCTTAGTTTTTTAATAGTATAAAAATAATTCCTAAATAGTCTTTGGATGCGAAATGACGAAAAAACCCTTAAACTAACGGTTGATCGTGAATTTTGACTAACAGAGTCACAATTTGGATCATATTGAACCAAATTTGAATAATGAGGGACTGACCCATTATTCAAATTTGATCGTGAGTTTTGACTAACAGAGTCACAATTTGGATCAAATTGACCCAAATTTGAATAATGAGGGGCCAACTGAACACTGACCCATTTATGAGGGGCCAAAAAAGTCATTTTTTTTGTTCTTTAAATGTATGGTGACGACTGGAATGGTAATGGCTAGTGGGTGGTGGTGGAAATAGTTTTGTGAAGTAAATAGGAATCAACATTTTTCGTTTATCAAATTCTTAAGAAATTTAGGAATAATTTCAAATTATTCTCAAAATTTTGAGAACAGCAACATGTTTACGGAACACTTTTTTATACATTAATCTTAAAATTTTGAGAACGGAAACTTGAATAAAGGAATACAAACAGTAAGAGGGGGCCTAAAGTTCTTTAAGACCAAGGATTAAATTTATTTTTCATTTTAGAGAGAGGGATGAGAGTCTGAATTGGACAGGGGCATGTTGAAGATGGTTAAGATATTACAGTCGAAGTTTAATGGTTTTTCCGGGGTTATATTTATAGCTTATTACTAAGTTTTGGCTTTATTAGTCATGACTTATGAAGTTGGAGAATTATTGGCAGGTTGAAATGGACAACTAATGGGTTAAAAACACACACACAATAACAATACATGGACAAATAGTATATTTTCCACACCTTAATGTGGCCAAGAATACACTTTTTTGGTTGATTGAGCTGAAATTTCTCCGGATTCTGTCATAATATGGTCTCGAGTGTATTTTTGTCTTTTCTTGTGCTCACCGTATATGTATCAATAAAGATTTTCTATAATTGTGTTTTTTTTAATGAGTAACAATTATATATAAGATTAGGGAAGGGTCTCTCTAACTACACGACAACAAGTTTTCTACAATTGTCCTTATCGCGATTCTGTTGTTCACTTGTTTTTTTTAGCTGTTGCTTTTTAGGTGCGTTTGTTTAGTATTTTGTTTATGTATTCTATGTAGTATTTTGTTTATCTTTTTTGTTGTAATATGGTCCTCAAGTTGTAACACTAAACATGTTTTTCTATTTCGCGCTTTTGCTGTTTACATGTAATTACTTTTTAGTTGTTTTTTAGGTGGTGTTAGTTTAGTGTTTTGTTTCTATGTTTTGACTAGTGTTTTGTTTTTGTTTAGGAATAGTTGTTCTCTTGTCCTTCCTTTTAAATTCTTTGGTTCTGTTTTTTTTTTTTTTTTTTGGCTTGTTTAATATTCTCTCTTGATACTCAAGTGCAGGTGGAGAATTTTACTCATCACAAGCAAGATGGTTGCAGAATGGAAGTGATAGAATTTCAATGTTGTATAAAATTGACCCGCATCATTTAATGGTATTATCACATGAAACCTGAAATCACTTTTAATTTCTTCTCTCTTTTTTTTAGAGTGGTTCGCTTACGAATTCAAAATTATTCTCTCAATGTACCTATATTACTTCTATACACCTTGTTAATCTATCTTAACTTTTACCTTATCACTGCAATTATCATAAAACAAATTGTCAAGTACGAGGGCTATGAACACTCCACTTACAATCTTTTTCTTTCTTTAACGAACATTCAAAATTAACCATTTTTTATTGTTCATTTTATGTTTAAAACAAAAATTTACCTGAATAACATATTTTCTCAATATGTTTCTAAATTCAGGTATACCCCCCTTGAAAAATTGTCCAAACTCTTTAATTCCATTAGCCCAATAATCTATTAATAGCATTTTTCTAAGGTAACAAGTAAAATATACGGAGTAAATCAACTTCGTCGTTAATGTCCGCCCTATTCCCATGTCCCACCCTACGTTCAACTATCGAATTATTTTCAGTCCCAAATCAACTACCGCTACTATACACCTTAGCATCTATCCCAAAATATTCCAACTTTAACCATAATGCAAGCTCAACAACTTCTAAATCATCTTGACAAGAACTTAAAAGCATATTGTGACTAGGTAAAAGAGTAATAAAGCTAGAAACGGTCAATACCTAACACATTTCACAATGATATTAACTTTTGAATTAGCATATCATACGTGAAATCATAATCAATCGTAATACGTGTTGTGTATCCATCATTTTGCACATTAAAATCACACGACTTTCCAAGTATACCTGAATAAACCATGACACACACAATCAGTGACTATTCAATGGACAAACTCAAATTTAATTCTTTCATCATATTAAACATAGCAATTGTTGCATACGTTGTTACGTAATCCACATTGACTTGTATATATCCGTTATCATCGTATGTCAATTTATAAGTGAGTCTTCAATTTAACATATTTATAAAAAGGGAACATTCACTTAACAGATAGTGAACATTCACTAGACCTTTCAAAATCAATTTCTTCTTTCATATTGGGCACGCGCTAATAAAAAATCGTAAATAGCTATACTATTTATTGTGTGCATTCTTATACCCCATTTGTTTAGAGAAATGGTGAGAGAGATGGAAAAAGGTTGTGTGACAGTGATGTCAACAAGAGAGAGAGAAAGAATGAGAGCGAGAGGAGAGAACAAAAGCTGAGAAGGGGAGAGAGATAAAGACTCGAGAGAGAGAGACTGAGAGATGCGATGGTGGAGGAACGAGAATAAGATCGAACGTGATAAAGAAGGATGGCAATACGACAACATCGGCTACAGCGACGCCACAGTATCGACGATGGCAATGCGACGGAGTGGAGCAGAGGTGACGATGGCGTGGGGATGGTGGAGGAGAGAGGAAGAGGGGGCTAAAGCCTGAAGCAGAATAAGGTGAGCGAGAGAGTATGAAGGTGTGGCTAAGACAATACGACGGCTATCCTAATTCTTAAGTTAATTTTTTTACAACGGTCCAAAAATGTCTAGGAGTTTGTCTTTTGATTTGACGGCTATGTTTATAAATAAACTGATTTATTATATAGATTGTTTTCTCTTACTAGTGAGCGCTTACTTTCATTTACGAAAACATATAGTGTAGTGAGCCAAACACGGTAACATAAAAGACTAGTGAAAATTGTCACATATAATGTTAGAATATAAAATGTCAAACATAGTTACATTACTATACATATGTGAACGCTGAGCGAAATGACATACAACAAAATGAATTATACGAAAAAATACACAAGACAAGAATTAGTTAATTGGAAATGAAGGTTCACTCAAATAACATACCATTGAACTGACAAACACTAACTATTCTTTGTAATGTACAAAACATACGATAACTAGTATAAAAGTAGCACAATCAAACAATCTCATTCCACAAAACTATTTCACATCATTCAACATTCAAATAGAATAATATATTTAACGAAGAAGATAAATCAACCACATCACCCGAACAATATATGCAACTAAGGTTGCATTTGGGTAAGTGATTTGACAAATTCAAGAGATTTATAAAATGATAGAATTTCGAAATCTCATCATTTACAAATCTCTTGTTTGAATATTTATTTTAACCGAAGAATTTGATTGTATGATTTTATAATTTCTTTGTTTAGATAAATTAGACACCATTGTAAAGTTTTTCTAAAATTGAGAATAAAAACTAAACATTACTCATCTCGCGCGCAAAAAAAAAAAAGACGAAATCGAAAATAGGAAGAAGCCTTGCAACGAAGAAGACAACGAACCCTAATCAGAATCAAACGAACCCTAATCGCAATTGAATCAAACAAGAATCAAAATCAAATGGACCCAAATCGCAATTAAATCGGAATCAAATGAACTCTAACGAACCCTAAAACGAAATAAAAACATGGCAAAATTGAAATCCATCTTCATTCCATGGATTTTGAAATTGAAACCCATATGAACTGTAAATTAGGGTTCTTACGCGTATGGGAAATTGAAATCCATCTTCGTTCCATGGATTTCGAAGATTGTTAGGAGGTGAAGTGCAGTAGCAATGGATGACGACGAGAAGGGTGAATGCAGAAGCGATGGACGACAACGGCGATAACGAGGTGAAGTACAATAGCAATGGATGACGAACGTCAACGAAGCTGCAAGGACGAAGGAACAACGAAGGAGAATGACGATATGAGGACAAGGAACGATGGAGGAAAGAAGGAAGAGGCTCAGGTGTGATCTGCGATGATGAATGACGATTTTGAGGAAGAAATCACAAATCATCTCTTAGATGGATTTGAGAAATGACACTTATTTCAAAATCATTTTTAAATCTCTCCTTTTACCTTTTTTTAAGATTGAATGATTTGAAAATTTTCTTTTCATAAATACCCAAATAAGGTATTTGTTAAAAAAAAGATTCTGAAATCCTTTAGTCAAATGAAATCCCTTACCCAAACACAAACTAAGGGACTAAATTGCGATAAAATGACAAAAGTTATCGGAGAAGTTGATTTGCAAGTTTCAAGATTATGGAAATGAAATAGAAAAGAGTGAAATTCAAATATGTAATGCAAAAATAAACTAAATTAGCTTAAATATAACTTATCGTAACTTCCATTACTCATTTGTGAAATCAAGACGCAATACATTAACGCTACGTTTGATATGCTAAAATGAAATCAAAATGAATGGAATGACAATAGAATTGAAATTAATATGGTAATAGAATGGAATGGTCATTGTCATTTGTGACAAAAGGGATTACATGTGGTATTGTAATAACATCAAATGGTAAAATAATAATTTAATTGAATTTTCAAGGGAATTTCATTATTTGGTCCTTATAAAAGAGTGTATTGAGAAAATAATCATCCAAATGCCTATATTAAGTTCTTGGTCCCGGTAACTTTCTTAGAGTTTAGTCTCTGGTCATTATCCCTTATTTGTGTTGTATTTACAATTTATGTCATTCTATTAAAAAACGTGAACGTTCACTTTTTCAAAACCCACTAAATTACCGAAATCATCTCATGCGATTCACCGTTGATAGAAATTAAAAAAAAAAAAAAATACACTAAATTAATCTAAAAAATTTTTTTCCGACAATATGAATTTTAATTTTTTTGAGTAATTTTTTACTGATTTGTGAATGTTCATATTTTTTGAAAAATTAATCTACAAAAAATCATTTTTCTAACTACATGAACATTCACATTCACATTTTTTATTTATTTTTTAATATTTAATACGTATTTATACTAATTGTATTGATGTGAATATTCATACTTTCACTAAAACACATCGAATATATATATTCACCAAAACACCAAAGTGCAATATATGAACATTCACCAAAATACACTGATATGAATATTCAAATAGAAAAAACAAACAATAAACATTCACAAACACAAACTGATCAAACAGAAAAACAAAACCTAACCACATGAATATTGATAAATGATGAACAATCGAACTCACCATTATCTCACAAACCACATGAATATTCACAAACAAGAGGTTCATTGCGAACATTTACTATTATCATTCCATAATTGATTCCACAAAACAGTTTTACATTTGAAGATAAAACCAGAAATCAGAACAATTAGCACTACTCAAAAAGGGTATTTCATCGAAAACGCGATGATCATAAGATAATGCAATCCTCAAAAACAGTTCACATTTGAGAAAATGAAGAGATATATGTATACATGTGTGTTGTAGGCATGCCGTACAGGTGAATCATAGAAAAGAGAACGGTTATCAAAATAATTAATACCTCTCAAAGAAACGTTTCATCTATGTATGATGATCATTCGATAATTCAATCCATGAAAATGAAAAGATATACATACATACATGTGTGTGTGATTGTATGTGTGATAATTCAAAATTGCAACAAGCTTACGTGAATGGAAGAATCAGATCGAATTAAAGAGCCAAGAAGCAGAAGACAATCACAGAAAAAATAATTGGAAATCAAAACAATTAACACCATACAAAGGAGCATTTCATCGAACATGTGATGATCATCGATAGTTCAATCCACCAAAACAATCGCCACTTGAGAAAATGGAGAGATATACATATATAGGTTTGCGTGTTTTGTGTGCCGATACTGGCAAATCACAGGGGAAAAAAAAAACAAAAATCAGAACAATTAACACCTCTAAAATGAGCATTTCATCGAAATATGATGATCATCATTACTTCGCCTTCTTCAGCAATCCGTTTCTCCTCTTCCAGAACGTCACCTGCCGGCTCGTCAAATTGTCGATTCTCTTTATCACAATCTTTCCTCTCCCCATCCCTAACTTCCTTGACTTCCAGATAAAGAATATCCTTGACTTCGGCGGTGGTTTCTTCGTGTGCAGGCACAGCGATGGATTGGCGGCAATCGTTCGGCGGCAGTGGTTGAGCGGCAATCGGCAAATGGAATTGATACTCGAGAGGGAGATTGGGGGAGGCGGCTGATCTATGGGAATGAAAGGTAATTTAGAAAGTTAGGGTTTATGTATATATATATAAGGGGTATAATTGTCCATTCATTTTTATTTTTTTTTGAAAATGACTTTTCACTAACAATATTTTCAAAAGGGTTTAAAAAATAATCTTTTTCAAAAATAGGTTAAATGAGGAGAGAAGAGTGGTAAAAAAGACCTAAACAATAAAAAAATTCAATTTTTAAATGATATAATAGTTAATTTAATTCGAATTAAAATATTTGTTTTATATTTAATCTCATTTGTTGGCCAATTATTAATTAAAACTTAATCTCATATAATTGCGATTAACCAATACTAAGTTTAACTTGATATTGGTTAATCCCATACTTCGTGGGATTAGGGATTCATTGGTAATGGAAATGGGATTAAATTTCATGTACCAAACATTGGAATAAAATGGCCATTTCAATCCCATCTTGAATCTCGCGAACCAAACGCCACCTAAAAAAGTTGGCCGGTCATAAATGGGAAGGACCATAAATTAAACATGAATTACGAAAAACTATTATAACAACTAAATAATAATGCAGATTGATTTTCTAGTGTATCTATCAATAGCAGATAAAACAATAAAAACTCAATGAAAACTACAAAACAAAAGAAAAAATAAATAAAAATTAAAAAAATTAAAACATTAAGATATTAAAAATTAAACATAAAATAAAATAAAATAAAATTTATAAGAAGTATCTCAGGTAACAAATAATAAAAAATATCTCAAATATAATTTAAACTTCATGAAATATACATGGACTGTTTGAGGCATTAACTCAGAGAAAATTATACTTACGACCCAATATCAAAAATCATACAATCCCCCACCTCCCCAAAAGAAAAAAGAGCCAATCCTTAGGGAGACAAATGCTAATAATAATTAATAAACAAAGAATATTGGGATTGGGGAACAATACTCATGACGTGGAAGGCATCATTAAATAATGGTTGGAAAGAGAGAAGAGAATCATTAATAGTGTGCAAATGAAAGAATTTGAGGGCGGCGATTGGTTCCCCACTGGTAGTGATGGCGGCGGCGGCGGCGGAACTGCGTCGGAACCACCGCCCCTGTTTCTTGCGGTGGCTTCTGGATCCATAGCATTAGGTGGAGATGCTGTTGGGTTTCCCAAATTTACGGGTAGTGTGTTTGATTTCCTGCCGTCATAACCTGGCGAAAGAACACAATTTAGAGAGTTTAGAGAGAGTACAATGTAACATTGTAATTAGAGAATGGCTTGTAAACGAGAACTCAACTCTCCTGGAGGATTCTTCAGAAATTAAATCTAATTCTCTAGAAATTAAATCTTGAATTTAATCTTAAATGCATCATGCCGGTGTGGAGAAATGTGATTTTAAGATTATCCGAAGAGATAATTAGTCGAGATTCACGCAAGTTACCCAATCACACCATACCGTAAAATAAAAATAAAAAAATTGAGAAAGACAAGTTTGTACATACAGTCAGATGCCTTCCAACCCAAAACCATCTTTTCACGATCAAAAACTACGCGATAACCAGTCATGAAATTCTCTGTGGAAAAAAAAAATAATATATATTATTAAAAAAGGTTAAAACTTCAGAAACGGAAATACCAAAAACAACAAAAAGAGGGGAAAAAAATGTTTTTTTTCCCATTCCGAATTTTTTAGGACAAATTATTAGGAAACTTTTTTAGCCTGGTTCGGTTACTATTTCTATTCCGCGATTCATGTTGTCGCTCCCAAAAAATATTAGAATTAATGTATAGAAACACGTTTAATAAACACAATTCTATTTTCAAAATTTTAGAAGTAACTTGAGATTATTTCCTGAATTTCAAAAATCTGAGAAAAAAATGTTAGATTCTTGTTCACTCCCACAAAACTATTCCAACTATCATCCCGCCGACTGCCAACACCCCACGGCCACCACCACACCATTGGCCACCACTATCACACCGGCCACCATACATTTAAAGAGAAAAAAAAATGTTTTTTTTTTTCATAAATTAAAAGAAACAATTTTAGGGCAATGGTCCTTTCCAAACATGTTTCTATTTCTAGAATACTCTACAACGAAAACAAAATTTTCATCAAAACCCATCTCATTTTATTGGAAGCTAGGAAGCACGGACACTCCGCCAGGAGTAAAGTGTCGGTGTCCAACACGTGTCGGACACCGACACGCGCCCGACACGCCTCCGACACGTGTCGGACACGTGTCGGACCGTGTCGGAATTTTTTTTTTTTTTTTAAAAGTCCGACACGGCTCCGACACGCCTCCCTCGCGTGTCGGACACTTCGCGGGGGCCGTGTCGCAATTTTTTTTTTTTTAGGGGTGATTTGTGTAATATTTTACTAACCCTAATTGAAAAAATACCCATTACCGCGTTCAGCCAAATCAGCCGCTAACCTTCTTGCGATTGTTCTCCTTCTTGCGATTCTTCTCCTTCTTCGAATCAAATTCTCCATTTGAGCACGATTCGGTCTGATCTTCAAGGAATCAAGCTCGATTCGACCTTCAAGCACGATTCGACCTTCAAGCCTTGCTTCGTTTTTTTGCTCTGTTCGGCTTCAGTTCGTGGTCTGTTCCTGCTTCGATTGCCGGTTGGTTTCTTCTTCGGTTTTTTGCTCTGTTCAACTTCAACCTTCAAGCTCTGTTCGCGGCTGTTCCTGCTTCGGTTTTTCGCCTGTTCGCGGCTGTTCCTGCTTCCGATTTTTGTTCTGTTCGTGTTCTGTTCGCGTTCCTCTATTCGCAGCTGTTCCTGCTTCAGTTTTTGGTTCTGTTCGTGTTCTGTTCGCGTTCCTTTGTTCGCTGCTGTTGCTGCTTCGTGTAATTTGTTCGCGCCTTCGCGGTCTGTTCGCGCCTTCGCGGTCTGTTCGCGGTTGTTCCAACTTCGGTTTGTTCCTCTTGTTCTGTTTATTATTTATTTGTTTAATTTCTGATCTTGTTTCTGTTTATAATGTTTATATTATGTGTTTCATTCAAATTTTGTTCATGTTTCATTCAATTTCAATTCATGGCAGATCTGATATTGTTTCTGTTTATATTGTTTATTGATGAAAGATAACCATTTTGATAAAACCCACTATTGAAACTTGAAAATTTGTTATTTTAGGATCATTACTTTGTAGAATCAACCATTAATCTAAAATGTTGATTATATTCATGAATGTAAAATGGGTTGTTGAATTGTTGTTTATTTGTTTATACTTTACTGTCATTACCAGTGGCAGTGACAGTGTTATAGTGTATATATTTCCAGCGTCCAACTTGAGAAAACTTCAAAGTACAAACGTTTATTTTAAATCTCTTTCTAATTGTTTGTATCTTTTTTTACTTCTCTTTCTAATTTTTTTTTTAGGAATATGAGTGCATTTTCTAGTGAGGAAGGGATGAATAAAACCTCCCAAAATGAAGATGCATTAAGACCTCTCTGGAAATATGTGACGATAATTGAAAAGGGAAAAAAAGCTGGAGGAAATGTTTCTTTTCAGTGTAATTACTGTCAAAGAAACTTTCAGGGGTCGTATTCAAGGGTTAAGGCACACTTGTTGAAATTACCAGGTGCCGGAATTTCCTCTTGTGTAAAAGTTTTACCTCAACATCTTGGTGAAATGAAACAGTTAAGTGAGGAAGCTGAAATGAAGAAAGTTAATGCAATGCCTAAGAAAATCCCATTGCCATCATCGTCTAGTCATGCCTCTAATGATTCAAGCCATGGTGCAAGTATGGGATTGGGTGGCCTCACTTCGTTTAAACTCGAAGGTTATCCATCAAGAAAAAGAAAAGGTGATGGAAGCACGGCCATAGAAAAGGCATTTAATATTCAGTGTAGAGAAGAATTACACGGTGAAATTGCTAGAATGTTTTATTCCGGAGGATTGCCATTTCATTTTGCAAGAAATCCGTATTATGCGAGTACTTACTCGTTCGCCGCAAATCACAATATTTCTGGTTATTTGCCTCCTGGTTATAATATGTTGAGAACAACATTGCTTCAAAAGGAGAAGGCAAATATCGAGAGATTATTGCAGCCAATTAAAAGCACTTGGAGACATAAGGGGGTGACAATTGTTTGTGATGGATGGTCTGATCCGCAAAGAAGGCCTCTCATAAATTTCATGGCGGTTACAGAAAGTGGTCCTATGTTCCTTAGGGCAACTAATTGCGAGGGTGAGTATAAGGATAAATGGTTTATTTCTGAGGAAATTCTCAAAGTCATTGCGGAGGTGGGGCCTGCAAATGTTGTTCAAGTGATAACCGACAATGCCCCGGTGTGTAAAGCTGCTGGATTACTGGTTGAGAGTAAATATCCGCACATATTTTGGACGCCATGCGTTGTGCACACTCTTAATTTGGCTTTAAAAAATATTTGTTCAGCCAAAAATACGGAAGCAAATGAGGTTGCTTTCGAAGAGTGTAATTGGATAACAGATGTTGCGGATGAAGTCATGATGATAAAGAATTTCATTATGAATCATTCTATGAGATTATCCATTTTTAATGAATTTGTGCCTCTCAAGTTGCTTGCCATTGCCGAAACACGGTTTGCTTCGGTAATTGTCATGTTGAAACGATTTAAACTCATTAAGCGTGGACTTCAAGCAATGGCCATTAGTGAAAAATGGAGTTGTTATAGAGAGGATGATACAAACAAAGCTCAATTTGTCAAAGAGAAGGTGTTTAGTGATTTGTGGTGGGACAAGATTGATTATATTCTTTCTTTTACCGGTCCAATTTATGATATGTTAAGGATGGCAGATACGGATAAACCTTGTCTTCATTTGATTTATGAAGAGTGGGATAGTATGATAGAAAAAACAAAAAAGATCATTTATCGGCACGAAGGGAAGCAAGATCACGAAGAGTCAAGTTTTTTTTCAGTGGTTTACAATATTTTACTTGATCGATGGACTAGAAGCAATACCCCTCTCCATTGTTTGGCACATTCACTCAATCCTAGGTAATTATTAACTTCGATTACTTTTTAATTTAGATTTTATTTTTTTGACTCCTTAAACTTCATATGTATCTATATATTGTACTTATTTTTTTCTTTTCAATAGATACTATAGTGAAGTATGGTTACAAGAGCTCCCTAATCGAGTTGCCCCGCACAAGGATGAGGAGATTTCAAAAGAGAGAAAAACATGCCTAAAACGTCTTTTTCCAAATTCGGAAGATTTGAAGAAGGTATATATAGAATTTGCAAAATTTTCAACTTACATGGAAGCTTTCTCAGAATATGATTCCGTGAGTCAAAGAGATGATATGAAACCTAAATTTTGGTGGGCTACCCATGGCTCTTCTACACCTATGCTTCAAACTATCGCTTTAAGACTACTTGGGCATCCTTCTTCTTCCTCGTGTTGTGAGCGTAATTGGAGTACATATTCTTTCATTCACTCGGTGAGAAGAAATAAATTGGCTCCTGAACGTGCCGAAGATTTAGTATTTGTGCACAATAATCTTCGGCTTTTATCAAGGAAAAAATCACAATACATGGAAGGGGATAACAAGATGTGGGATATTGGAGGGGATGCTTTTGATCAAATGGATGGTATTGGGCTTCTTTCGGTTGCTAATTTGTCCCTTGATGAACCGGATTTTGAGGCAGTCTTATTCACTGATGACGGATGCGAAGATGACAATTAACCAATTGACCTCGAGTGATATTTTTTAATTTTGGAATTATTTTGTAAGAATATTTTTAACTTGATGTTTTTTGTGGAATGATTAACTTGATATTTTTTGTTGAATGAAGTTACTTGCTAGTTATGTGTATATGTATTTCGTTAGTTATGCTATAGACGTGTCCCCGCCGTGTCCGTGTCGGGGTTTTTCAAAAATTGTGGTGTCGCCGTGTCCGTGTCGTGTCGTGTCCGTGTCACGTGTCCGTGTCCGTGCTTCCTAGATGAAGAAAAACAGAAACACAACCAAATGCCACCTTAGGTACTATTTTCTTTCACAGAATTGGGGCCTTGAAATTGGAATTGAAAATAAACACAAAAAAAAAAAAAAAAAAAAAAAAAGAATTTTTTTATGACCCGTTCGTTTTCTAATTCCAATTCTGGAGCAACCAATTAAACACCACCTAAGGCTTGTTTCTGCAAAATTTCCGGAACAGAAAAGAATTGTTCCCCTATCACAGAAATCTGGGACAGGTAACATTAAAGGTGCGTCTGGGTGAGATATTTGAACAATAAATTTGATTTGAAAAAGAAATTTGTAAATTTTTTAGTTTTTAATAGGAAATACAAATAATTCACCCAAACGCACTCTTACCATTCCAAGAACATATGGCACTGCAGAAATGAAAGTTCATCGAGCCAAACAGTAAAAAAACGAAAAGAAAAAGACAACGATACTCACGTCCAATGATATTGACATCTCCGCTTCTAACCACGCCCAAACAGTATATGTATCCACCACCCTGAAGAATACATAATCATTTAAAAAGGGAATTTACGTGCCCGCACGCACAACCAAAAAAGGATCCTAACCTGAAGAGAAAGTGTTACGATTGGATCGTTAACATCAAAGGGGCTTCCACCTTTTGTCGTTAGACTGATATTCGGCATCTGCGGGTTACTCTCACTTGTGCTGCAATAAATTAGGGTTTCTTGCTATATATCTTGGATGGTAAAAAAAATAGGTTCTCTTTGGTTACTGTTTCTGTTCCCGCTCCCAAAATTTTGGGATTAATGTACAAAAACACGTTGGGTAAACATATTTTTGTTTCCAAAATTTTAGGAGTAAATTGGGAGTAATTCTTGAATTCCTTAAAAATATGAGAAACAAAAAAATGTTGATAGTTATTCACTCCCATAAAATTATTCCCACCACCACACCGGCCACCATACATTTAAAAAAATAAAAATAAAATAAAGAACAAATTTTGCAACAAAATTTGTTTCTTGCTTCTCATTAAAAAACTAATAAATAAAATAAATAAAAATAAAATAAAATAAAATTCAGGACAATGGTAGTTATCAAACATGTTTCTATTCTTGGAATACACTTCAAAACGGAAACAAAACTCCCATCCCAATTTATTGGAAATAAAAACAGAATTACTAACCCCTTAAATTTCCTTGATATTATTAGCCCATGAAGAATCAATAAGAAAAAAGAAAACAATATTAAAGCATTTTTATATATTAAATTGACCTCAAATCATAGCAGTATTCAAAAGGAATATTGGAATCAAGATCATGGCGTGTGTCTTGGACCTGAGAATTGAACTGGAAAGAACAAAAACGACAATTAAAAAGACAGCTAAAGATAAATATCAAATAATTAAAATTTAGTTTTTGTTACTTACAGCATCGGAAATAGTTGAATATGCCGGATCGTTCAAGTAAGTAAACGAGGTACCAGAGTCGAAGATCGCGGTAAAGTTAACATCGCGGGCTGTATCTCCAACCGTTATTTGTGTGATGCTGATGTTATAAGTTGGACTGCCAAACAAATTCACATTAACGTAAATATAGTGAGAAAAAGCAATATGATCAGTTATCACGTGTGCTTGATATGATCTCTACTGGCATTTATTTAGTGTTTTTGCTCTTAGATTTTTGTTTTTTTCTCCCACAAGACTTGGAAAAAAAAAGTTCTTTCTGTTCTGTTTCTAAAATTTTGAGAACAGAACAGACTTGTACTTGGAGTTTTGTTCATGTTACACCACACAGACAAAAGTTCTTTCTAGCCCTAGAATTCTATTTCGTTTCCCAGAATATTGGGAACAAAAACAAAATTGTAAGAAATAGAGAAGCCATCAATCATTTACTGTAATTGGTGAAGATTGAACGGTGTTTCTCCTTGGTTCCGGCTGCCTTTATCTCCAAAAATGATTCTCCCCACCCCATCGGGCCCGCCAAAACACATGGAGAAAGAGTTTGCAGTAAGGCCTTCACGGGCCAAAATGCTGGGAACAGATATATTCTCCATGCCAAGCCCGAAAAGCCCATTCGGAGCTCCGCCATCCAAAAATGAGCCCGTTTGGACCATTCCGCAACTGAAATGGAAGGAACACAATAAAGCTGTTATTTCTAGATTAGATGAAACGCCTACAGACACAAAAAAGAGTATGTTCCTATTCTGTTTCAAGATGTTTTGGGAACAAATTTCTAGGAACATCTTGTTCTTGGAAATTTGTTTCTATTTCTTGTTTTGTGTCTAGTTACTCTGTTAAAAATAATAACTTCAACAAAACACATCATTCTACGAGAAAAAACAAAGAGCCCCTGAAACAAATGCTCGGTTAGTAGCAAGAATTACTAACTCGGATAATAAAGATGATTAATCTAAAATGATGGTAGAAAAAATCTGAATTCGATGAAGGTTTCAATAGTATGCTTAAGGAGGCATTTCTTAGTATTTCTCTTTTCTTAAATCTGTCACCCAAAAAATAAAGTTGGAACAAAAACAGAAATATGGGAACACAAAAAAAAAATTCTCCATTCCCATATTTTTTATGGGAACATAAAAACAGAAATATGGGAACTAAAACACTAAACAAAGGTCAGCCAGGTTTTTAAATATCATCAATCCGTCACATCAACTGACAAAACTCGTTAAGAAACCTTCATTAAGAAAGCACAAACCGTCAATAACAAAGCACAAGTATTAGTGTTTTGTTATCAAATCCCTGTTTCTTCTCCCAGAAAACGTGGAACAGGAACAGAAACAGAAACAGAAATATGGAAACAAATTTTTTTTTTTTTTTTTCTGTTACCAGATTTTCAAAATCTTTTGGGAACAGAAAGAAAGATTCAAAATATCATTGACCCTTAACATCATCAAAACCGCTTCGCTTAAAACACCAATCTCCTACCAAAATTCGTCAGATTAAAATATGCAAGTAAATCGGAAATTTGAAAACATAATATGGGTTTTGGGAATAGTACTTGCCCGAAAGTTATCTGAGCATCAAAAGCTTTCAACTGACTATCATCAGTAGATAAGTGCAAGACATCCTCTACCAAGATCCCGGTTGTAGAAGTGCCATTAGAGAGATATACAACTTGATAAGCACAAGCATTACGAGTTGCAGAGCATCGTCTTTGTCTTCCACACATGGTGCCATTGCATGGAACTGGCGTGCTTGTTGATGATGTATTAGGACTGTAAATGTTGAGGTCTATTTGCTGTATCCCGAAAAAAGGGGTTAAATGTGTAATTTATCAAGTTTTTCATGCAAAGAATACAAGTCCTTTTTTTTAATGGCAGAAGTTATTAAAAAATTGTTGAAATGAGATGACTTTACATTTCCCGATCTTGTCTGCAAGCTACGGACACATCTACGACAGTCGCATGGTAACCAGAATAGGTCGCTGCCAGTGTCGAGTGCCACCAGAAATTGTAAACTTGGCGTACCAACAGAGACAAACGCATAGTGCAAACTGAAAAATCCAACCAAAAAAATGGGGAAAAGTTATGAAGGGAATTAGAGAAGAAAAGCAATAATGGATTCAAATTCAAACATTTAAGGGTGTGTTTGGGTGAAGAAATTTGGGAGAGAATTTGATTTTGATAAGTGATTTCTGAAATTCATATGATATAATTCCTTGCTTCTCTAATACTTCCTAAATCAGTTAAAAAAAAAATCCTTTTGAATGAGATATACCTCTCAATCTTGATGTGAAATTACACTATTAATTTTAAAAAATATATATATATACACCTGAACAACAAATTTCCAATGATGGGATTTTCCATGAATTTAACAAATTCTTTATCCAAACGCACTCTATTACATTTTGTAAGATTCAATATTCAGACACAAATTAATTTCCTATGGTGGTGTTTGTTCCCCGTTTGGTTACTATTTCCGTTCCCTGATTTCTATTCCCGCTCCTAAAATTTTGGGATCCATGTACAAAAACGCATTTAGTAAACATGTTTTTGCTCATAAAATTTTGGGAGTAATTTGAGAATAATTCTTGAATTCCTTAAGAATCTATGAAACAAAAAAAAAATGTTGACTCTTATTGACTCCCACAAAACTATTCGCACTACCATTCCACCGGCCATCACCACCACCCGCCGGCCACCATACATTTAAAGAGAAAAAAAAAAAAAGAACAAATATTGCAACCACACGTATTCCTTGTTTCTGTTCTCATAAATTAAAAGAAACAATTTCATGACAATGATTTTCTGCCAAAACATGTTTCTATTCCCGGAATACTCCAAAACGGAAACATAATTCTCATCCCAGTTTATTTGGAAGTAGAAACACTCACCAAACGCCGCCTAAGGCCCCGTTTGGTAACCGTTTCCATTCCCAGATTTTTGGGAATTCTGTTTGGGAATAGCATTTAGGAATTTTTGTTTTCGTTTCTATTCCATTCCCATTTGAGAATTGTGCCCATTTTTTTCTTAAAAAATGAGAAACAAAAAAAAGTTGTTTCTCATAATTCTCATTCCATTCTCAAAACCATTTTTTACTGTTCATCCGTCGGCCACCACCGTCCGCCGCTGCCGCCGCCGCAGTCCATTCCCGGCGACCGTCGCCGGTTATCTCCGGCAACGCCGAACGCCCACTGTCCGGCCGCCGCCACCGGCAACTTTCTATCCACCTTCCGGCCGCCGGCCGTCCGGCACCGGCACCTCCGCCGCCGCCGCCGCCACCGCATGCGGTCCGGCCAAAAAAAATAATTTGATTTTATGATAAAATCATTACCAAACTCGATTCTCTTCCCAAAATAAAAATAAAATTATCGTTACCAAACGCGATTCTATTCCCAAGAAGAAAACAAAATTCTCATCCCATTTCATTGCTGGAATAGAAACAGAAACGGTTACCAAACGCCACCTTAGTGTTCCTATTCCTAGATTTTTGTTTCTGTTCTCAGAAAATTCGGAACAGAAACAGAAATCTGTGAACAATTCTGTACAATTTTATCCATTTGAGTTTCTAAAGCCTACTATATTTCAAATTCACGATTTACCGTTAGGTTTTTGAAATTTTCCAATCCTTTGGTCAATTTTCAAGTTTATGTTTATAGAGATGTGATATAACAAAATTCTACCTAAATTTTTGCTCGGGTAACATCAAGAACTCTTCTACATGGATTTCAGCCAAGTTTAATCTTCCAAATTCATAAACTTATCTTTGATTTTCAGTTAACATGGGCAAAATTTTCAACTCAAAAGCGAAAAGAAAATTTTGAGTAGTAGGGGAAAAAGAGGGAGTAAGAAGAAAACCGTACAATCCGAGAGAGTTGAGTCGGTGAGTTTCGTTTCCACCAACGAAAACGAGTGGCTTAGAATCGACGGAGTCGGCGAGCTTCCGGCCCCGAACGACAGAATCACGGTGCGCCATGGCGGCGTAATAATCGACGCTTCCTTCTTCCGGCAAGCCATTCAAGTCGAGAATTCCTTTAACCGGATCAGAGTATCTATGATGAATATCGAATCCAAACGTACCAAACCCTTCAACTTTCCCCCAACCCCAAACAACTACCAAAAACAAAAGCATAAACGAAGCGCAGTTACTTGATAATTCCATTTTTAAAATTGAGAGAAGCTCATACGGAGAATCAATGGAATTCTCCGAAACAATTCTGTTCGTAACCAGTCGTAGGTGATATATATATATATATGAAGAGAGAGAGAGAGAGAGAGAGAGAGAGAGAGAGAGGTTGGGGGATTCGTTCGTTGGTAGTCGTACCTGAAGGAGGAAGAGCCGAAGACGAGAGGAAGGTACGAATGTCATCGGCTGAGGGAAGAAGCGGAAGCACTGACGTAAGGACGGTGACCGGGTCGGGTAGGGATATGGGGTCCACCATTGTTGTGTATTGTGTGGGTAAGAGATAGAGAGATTTCATTGTGCAATATGCGCCTAAAATTGTGTCCGGATAAATTTAAGGTGAAACTCGATTAATTAATTATTTCACCAAATGATATATTTTTTCACAGATTTAAGATTAAATCTAAGATTTAATTTATATAGTATTCCTCAAAAAAATCAAATTTTGACTAATAAAAACTTAAATATTTCACTTTATCAACTAGACTAATATTTCTTGTATAATAATCGTCAATATTTTTTTTAATAATAAAGTGTATCCAAATCAATTTATGCACGTTTCAATTAATCATTTTCTTGAGCGATTTTAATAGTGTATTTTTTTATATCGACTTGATAGATTCAGAATTAAATTCAAAATTTAATTGTTGAAATACTTCTCAAAAAATCAATCAAAATTTGAATGGAAAAAAAAATGAAACACCTCCCAAGCGGATTAACAACATCGCCGGCTTCTAATTGATAGGAATTATTAGTTTGGCAGATATCCAAACACATTTAATAAGTAAATGGTATTGGTGGGTAGGGTTGGTGGCATCCATTGACATTCGTACCCTGCTGCCTAAATCCCAAATATACAGATCAATTCATGACACCTGTCCAGACTCCACTCAATAAACTAACCAATTTCCAAGTCTACTATTCAATCCTTACATTTTTTAAACAATAGAAGTGCTATTAATATATTGAATTTTTCTTTTACATCTCTCAAAAAATAAAAAAAAATTAAGGACCAAATTGGACTCAAAATATATGCCTACTTTATTTACACAAATTTCACTTAATTAATCATATTGAAATCAAAATAATTTCACTAAAAAATTCAAAAATAATAAAAATTTACCAACAATCAAACGAGAGAATTTTGATCATACATTCATAAAGATCTGAATTATTTATAAACAAATTAATTAAAAAAAAGTCAACACACATCATTCTACTAAATTTTTATAATCCCACCTAATATTAATAATTACACGAAATCCAACAATTTCAGTAAAACTAAACAAATTCACTTAAATTTTCAAAACAAATGAAAATTTACCAACAATTAAAGACATATAATGAAAAATCTAATAAAGAAGAAAATCCAATCCAATCAAATCGAAAGAAGAAATGGAACATAAATCAAATTTGTAATTGATTTGCAGATTCACAAAATAAATCAGATTTGCATTTGATTTGCAGATTCGCAAATCAAATGAGAAGAATTCAAACGGAAAATGCATAAGAAATCAAATCAGAAATTGCAACCCAAATCAAATAAAAATTGTTGAAAAAAGAAGAAGAAGAAGAAGAGGAAATCGCAATTGATTCGCAAAAAAACGAGAAGAAGACGAAACGCAAATCTGGTCAGATTTATTTAGATCTGGGCAAATATGTCTAGATCTTGGAAAATTTTGCCAAATCTGACCAGATCTAAGTAGGATGAGTGGTGATCACAAAAGGAAAAGGAAGAAATGGATGAACAAGAAACGACGTGGTAACGCGAAAGTTAGCAACGGTGGCTCGAAACTTCACTGGCATTGTGGGGCTTCAAATCAAGAACTGGTGTGAGGGGTGTAAAGGCCACAGGCTGCCTCCGGTTCAAGGAGACGGATCGTTGGGGCTGCAAAAATCAAAGACAATGGCAATGAAAGAAGAGGAAGCGAACACGGTAGATGCGGCGATAGAGGATATCAAAAGAGGTAACAACAACAAAGGATACGGGGACAATATTAATCGAAGATGGGGACGAGCGGCAAGGGAAATTGTTCATTGTCACATAGAGAGAGAGATTCTGAAATTGAAAATATGAAATTGGGTATCGGGGTTTGTGTATTAGGGACGATTTGGTAATTAATTAATTTTTTTTAAGGAGAGTTGTTGCCATTTTTTTTCCATCAAAATAGTACTTATAAATAACATTTTATTTATTGGGTACTTAAAAAGTTATTTCTCTGTAGATTTGTGGAGAAAAGTTCCTGATATATTCTATTGTACTTCTCCATTTTTTGTGGGGGATCATTTGATAGAAATGCCCCTCATGAAATTTTTTAAGATTTTTTTTTGTAAGGTGCTTGAGCTGAATTTTTTTGGGCATATTTTGGATTAATTTATTTTTTTATTAAATCTTATAAGTATAGGTTTCATATTATATTTAAGAACTTTTCCTCCCTAAGTCCAAATTAGTGAATTTCCACTTGATTATTTTTAGTGAATTTTCGCTTAACTAGTTTGTGATTTTCTAGTCATTTTTTAATTATTCAAATGCAAGTAAGGGTTCTTTCAAATTTAAAAATATTTTAGAGGATTTTTAATTGATTAAGTTTCAACTGAATATTATTAGATTGTTAAGTTTGATATTTATAACTTTTTCAATGAAATGTAACTGAAAACGAAATTCAAAATCTAGATGTGAATATGTAGTATATTTTTATTTATTTATATAATTGAATTTTCACTTTGGTTGCTTGAATTTTTTTACGAATATTTTATTTTTGAATTTTAGATTTATGTAGATGATGATATGTGAGTGTTTTTTTTTTTTTAGTGGAATTGTTTATTTTTCTTATATTCAATGGAATTGTTATTATTCAATGGAATTATAAAATTTTAGTGGAATTGTTACGATTTTGTGGAATTATAGAAATTCAGTGGAACAATGTTATTAATTTTTTTATAACTTTTTGGAAATTAATTTGCTAATAAATATAATTTTGTATTAAATAATTTTAATTTTTTAAAATTAATACTTTTTAACATTTTTATGCCATTTTTAAAAAACATGTATATTTTGAATAAAAAGAAAATTTGGTGGACCTTTTATTGGAAACTAAAATTATGAAATTTCAAAAAAAATCAACGAAAAATATACATAAAGCAGGGACAATTTTAAAATGAAATTATTTTTATACTTTTGGCATGAATTGGATTTGATTAAGAGACTCTTACCACCAGCTCTCAAATTGGTGTGAAAAACTATTAAATGAACCCAATTGATTTTTTTTTCCACCGATTACTCCTACTAACATTTAAAAGAAACTAATTTACACTTATTAATGAGTCGTTACCTTCTATACACGTTAGCACACTTAAAAACGCATAACAAAATATGCTAATAATCTATCAATGAAAATGAAAACAAAACTGACAATTTCTTCCAATTTTCATTGTTGTTCAATGATTTTTTTTTTAACACTATAATAATACATAAATCACGATCTTCAAAATGAGATATTAATCTTCTTTTTTTATTTAAGCTTTGGATTAAGATGTATGTGAATGTTATATATAGTATTAATTGTGATTTTAATGTTATATATAATTTCACTACAATGTACAATCTATGTGCCCCGGATAAGGAGGCATTAACCCCATTGCGATTTAGGTCCATTGTGACATCTTATAAGGATTTGTAGGTGTAGACACGACATTTTGACCATCCTTGTAAATTTTTATTTAATTTTATAATTTGCTTTATTATTATTTTTGGAAACTGAAAAAAAATAAATAAAAGAAAAACTGAAAAATGAAGGTAGAATAAAAAGAAAAAGAAAAAATAAAAAAGAAAAAGATATAGACAATGAGAAGAGAGAGAGAGAGAGACGAGTGAGGAGTGGGGGCCCACAAAGAAAAAGGGAAAGAAAAAAAAAAAAAGAAGAAGGGAGGGCGTCCGCGCAATGCGCTGACGCTCTGGTGGAGCGTCCGAGCAATGCGCAAACATTGAAAGGATTTTTTCCTTTTCGTGCAACCTATCTTCTAGAAACCTTCCTCAAAGTGTTTTTTCCTTTTCGTCGTCAAACTAGGATTAGGGTAGGCGGTCAAGACTGGTTTTTTAGGGTTTTTTCGTTCCCTATAAATGGGACATTCCCTCTCACAGTTTAGGCACTCAAAAATTCATAGATAAACTCTCCTAGAGAGCGATTCTCAGTGAAATTTCATTCGGGAAGCCGACTTCGAGAGAGAAAAACCCATACGTCGGGGATCTTGAGCAAAGCAGGTATGTTTCCTATCTCTTAATTTTCTCCATTGTCTTGTTATCATACTCTAAATTTATGCAAGTTCAATTATGTAAAAATCATCCGATAACTCGATGAAAACATTAGGACAAGGTTCTCTGTTCTCAAGCTTAATCTCCGAGCGTTAGACAATGATACGTATGCCTTTTTTTTTTTTTTTTTGCTATTTTTTTTTTTTTATTATAATCTTTTATTTGAAGTCGTTGATATTCATGAGAGAAAAAAATCTAAAAATAAAATCGTTCAAGGATTTGATTAAAATGCCGGAATGAGGTTTTTCCTTCTCAAACTTAACCTCCAAGCGTTAGATGAGGTTATTTATTTATTTTACTATTTTTTTATTATTGTTATTATCATCTTTTATTCATAAAAAATTAAATTATTTTGTAATAATTAATTCTTATAAACCTTAGGATGAATTCAACGATTCAATAAATCAAGGAAGAAGTTTTCATACAGTCAACTCAATTCCCCAAGTAGAGTGAAATTTGAAAATAGTTGGTGTAGGAAATTTCTTCCCTCGATTAATTACTTCGTGGGATTCCGTCTCAATCTTCGAAGTATTTGACAGAACCGATTCAATTTGATTCGCCATCCCTTTTGAATATTCAACGACAAAACCCATAAATTGGACAAATTGTACGAGTGGGACTCACGATGTTGTGCCATTGAACCTATGATTGCGGCATGAAAAACTCCACCACCTTTCGCGCCCAACGTGCACGCACCAAAATCGAATGAAAAAGGCATCAACAAAACACACAGAAAATTTCCAACACGAAAATGATGAAACTTTCATTTTCACATATTTACCGGCCCAAACCCAAAACAAAAGAATGGCATATATATAATTAGCTAGTATTTTTCAAGAAAAACTACTAATACGATAGAAAAAAAGCCACTGTTATTGGAAAAAATTGCAGAAAAAATCCCAGAAAAATAGAGTATTTCCGAGTATGTCTTGATTTGACCGAGCTCTTGGCAATATTCCTGGTTTGTTGTTCTTCCGATTTAGGCGAAGTTCTATTGCCAAATCCAACAGCAACAGCAGGGGCCACATTCATAGATTTCCCCGGTTTTAATGGAGATGTTTGTCGTTCCTCAATCTCATAACCTGAAGAAAAAATATGGCCGATGATGAATATCCGCTTCAATCGTAAAAATAAATATAAATAAAATAAAATAAACTCACAATCAAACTTCTTCCAGCCCAGAACAAGTTTTTCTCTATCAAAGACAATTCGATAGCCCGTCATGAAGTTTTCTGCAAGTATAAGAGAACCGAGGCGTGAGATTATTAAAAAGAAAAGAAAGAAAAAAAAGATACTGAATATTTCAGTAATTTAATTCTGAAGACTTACGCCCAACAATATTCAGTTCTTGGCTCTTGATCACAGCCAGGCAATAAATAAGTTCATGCTGCATAATGGCAATTAGCGTAAAAGATTTAGCAACTCTTACAATATTCGTATAATTAATAATACACTTCAGTTTTAATCCAATCTTTCCTTCCTTCAAAATACACTAAAATATTTTTGTTACATTTTTGCGATTTTCGTTACACTCTCAGGTGATGTTTGGCTAGTGTTTTTGTATCCGTTCTAGAATATTCCGGGAATAGAAACATGTTTGCTAATGACCATTGTTCTGAAAAATGTTTCTTTTAATTATTGAGACAGAAACAAGAAACACGTCTGGTTGCAACGTTTATTCTTTTCTTTTTTTCTTTAAATGTATGGTTGTCGGCGTTGTGGTGGTGGTGGCCGGTGGGAATAGTTTTGTGGGAGTGAAGAGAAATCAACATTTTTTATGAATTCAGGAATTACATAAATGAAGGAACAGAAATAGTAACCAAACGGGGGCACATTAATTTGCTACTCTTGTGGACTAAACTTAACTGTTATTGACCACAATCACATGATGTTTTTTAGCATTAGTTACACTTTCAGTTGAATGTAACTAAAACCGACACAAAAAATAATAGAATTAAAAACCTTCAATTAACACGCGCTCTTAAAGAAAACATGGGACTAAACATACTTTTGATCAACATCGCAAAACTGAAATACTTTTCTAAAGAAAAAAGCAAGATTACGTCTAAAGAACATTTTAAAATAGGTTTAAAAATATATTAATATCCTAAAGTTTAATATAACGATAAATATTCCAAAGCTTCCAAACCTGTGTGGAGATGACGAGTATTGGATCGAAGACATGAAAATGGCCTCCCCCTTCCATAGTTAGACTCAAACTCGGAATTAAACTTGTATTTGCTTCCGGACTATCCATCATAAAAAGAAGAGAAAAATGGTTATTAGAATCAGATCTAGCTAGACATTATTTAAAAAATAATAATAATAATAATAATAATAATAATAATAATCGCATTTACTAAGATGGAAGCGAGACCTCATGTCGTAACAATATTCAAAAGGGATCCTCGGATCATGTGGATGCCGCTTATCTTTCACTTGTGAATGGAACTGCAAAAAGAAAAGAAAATATATATATATATATATATAAATGGAAATAATTCAAGAATAATCTTCTTTTTTAGGGTTCTTACACTGTCTGAAAGCTTTGTATAGGATGGGTCAACCAGATAGGTGAAGGAAGTCCCGGAATCAAAAAGAGCGGTGAAATCAGAATCATCGATGAGAACAGTTCCCACGCGAATTTGAGTCACAGTAATATTATAGGTTGGACTGCAATGCAAATTAATTATATGTTATGAAAAAAAAAAAAAAAAAGAGAGTCAGAACTAGGGTTGAAGTTATATGAGTACTTACTGTAAAGAGTTCATATTAAAGGGGGTTTCTTGTTGGTCAAGGCTGCCTTTATCTCCAAAATTGATCCTACCTGTTCCATCGTTTCCGAAACACATGGAGAAAGAGTCAGCCGTGTAACCTTCCTCCGACAAAATGCTTGGAACAGCTATATTCTCAAAACCCAGCCCAAATAGACCGTTTGGAGCTGCAATGTCCAGAAATGAACCGGTTTGAACCTGTCCACAACTGCATTATTGAAAATCAATTTTCTTCTACCATTTTCAGCACCAGAAAAAAAAAAAGAGATTCCAATCTACCTTGGACCCCGTTTTGTTTAGTGTTTCTGTTTGTTTGTTTTTTTGTTCAAGGATTTTTGTTTCTGTTCCCAAAAAAGTGGTACAGAAACAGACATATGGAAACAAAAAAAAAAAGAATGTTTCTGTTAAGCTCTCTTTGAACAGATAAGGCAAAACAAATGTCCCCATAGGTTCGCTCGTTTAGGCCCCATTTGTTTAGTGCTTCTGTTTCTGAATGAAAACAGTAATACAGAAACAAAATAAAAAGAATCTGTTCTGCTACTAGATATTTAAAATAAATTTCTGGGAAGAGAACAGATTTGTTCCAATATTTCTATGGAACAGAAACAGTAAACAATAAACAAACCCACCTTTATGTTTGCATTTCTGTCCCCAGAAAACTGGGAACAAAATTAGAAAATATGGGAACCGAACAAAACTGTTCTTGGATTTCCGTTTCTGTTCCAACCCAAAAATCTCGGAAGCGAAACACTAAACAAACACCACCTTAATGTCTTTAACTGGCATTTAGAACACTAATAAATTGCATGCAACTCGTTACCCAAATGTTATGTATGCCTTGACCGATTGAGGATCAGTATCTTCTGTTTTCAAGTGCAAAACATCCTCCATCAAAACTCCAGAAGTCGAAGTCTCAGAGGAGACATAGGAGACTGAGTAAGGGCAATGGCCTACGCAGTTATTGCTGCGCGCACACAGGTTACTGTTGCATGTAACCCTTTTGCTTGTTGATGATCCGTTTGGGTTATATACACTCAGCTCAAAATCCTAAACCAATTTCATTGAAATTCAAATCAAGAACTGACGCTGAGAAAATCCACGTTTAAATTCAATGAGAAGAATAGAGTTAAGGCAGTGTCTTGGAAGAACGAAATTCAAATTGGAAATGGAATTTAGATTTTCTATGTGGGTTGATTTCTAATTCGAATTTGAATGGGGTAAATAGAATCACATACGGAGGCATAAGCTGCGTCGGCAGTGGATCCACATCTTTCACACTGGCAGGGCACCCAGAAGAGGTCACTTCCGGTATCGAGCGCCACCAGAAACTTCATCCCCGGCGTCCCCAGAGACACCGTCGTGTAATGCAGACTATACGAGTCTCCACAAGAACACGAAATAGAACACAAAAATCAACGGAATAGAACATTAAATCAAGAAATCGAAGCAGAAATAATAAGGGTTACGTTTACGTACAATCCCAAGGAGCTGATCCGGAAAGTCTCGTTGCCCTCGGAAAAAGTGAGGGTTCCGTCGAACTCCGAGAGCTTCCGTCCCCGGACGAAGCGGTCGCGGTGGGCCAATTGCGCGTAGTACTCGACGCTTCCCTTCGCCGGCCACTTACTGGCCGGGAAACCCATTCCGGCTCTCTCGGACCACTTCTTGACGGGTTCGGAGAAACGGTGGTGCATTTCGAAGGTGAAAATGCGGGCATCGCCGCCCCGGACTGCCCAAATCGAGAGCAATGCGAGCAAGAAGAGGCAGAGAGAATGCATTTCCTTTTTCTTTTTTTTCTTTTTCAGGTGAATCTGAATAGAAGCCCTAGAAAAACCAGCATGAGGTGGGAGTGAAATTGGAAGAAATGCCTGGATCTTGACTGGTTTGGGGAGGGAGATTGGTGAGGTTTGAGAGTGAAAAAGAAGAGAGATTCTTCTTTCTTTCTTTTGAAGGGGGGAGTTGGTGGTGATTCACTGTACTTTCTTTGACAGTTGAGGAAGTTGGGAGGGGCTGTCTTCACCTTCAAGCTCTGTACTCCATTAAAGCTCTTTTCTCCTTTCTTTTTCTTCAACTGGTCAAATTTATCCTTGTAATCTCATTTTTAATCTTTAATATTTAGGTCGCATTTGATAACGATAATTTTTTTTTTTTTTTTTGGGAAGGAAATTGAATTTGATAATAATTTTATCTTAAATTTATTTATTTATTTATTTATTTTTTTGGCCTAACGGCGGCACCAGCGACGACCGTACAGTGGTGGCGGGTGGGTGACAGTGGTCGACGACCTGAAATGGCCGGAAAATTTCCCGCCGGACGGTGACCAGCAACGGTTGCCGGCAGCGGCAGCGACAGTGGACGGTGGTCGGCCGACGGGTGAACAGTAACGATGTGTTTTGGGAATGGAATGAAAATAATGAGAAACAATTTTTTTTTGTTTCTTATTTCTTAAGAAAAAAGTGGGCACAATTCTCAAATGAAAATGAAATAGAAACAGAAACAAAAATTACTAAACGCTATTCCCAAACAGAATTCCCAAAAATCTGAGAATGGGATGAAAATTTCTGGAATGGAAACGGTTACCAAACGAGGCCTTAGTGTTCCCATTTTTCTCATCTTAACTGGAATGAGTTGGGTTGGGTTAAGAATTTTATTTCTAACTGGGTACAGAATTGTGTTTGGTAATGACAAAATTTTATTTTGTGCTGAGAATAAAATCGCGTTTGGTAACACATAATTCTGTTTCTTTTTGGGAACAGAATTGCGTTTGGTAATAAATAATTTTAGAATTGTTTCCTCAATTCTTTCACAAGGTTATATTTTAATTAAGAATTTAATTTTTTTTTAAGTTTGTTGGAATATATATAATTACATTAATTCTTCCATAAGTTGTGATATATATAATTATATATATCTCAACTTTCAGCACTCCAAGATTATAAAGTTGACAAATAAAGTTGCAATCGCGGCAGTAGAGACAAATAATTTGGATTAAACAAAGGAAAGAAATGGTAGACAACCAGACATGAAGTCAATATCAGTAGATTTATCTCATGATTTTACTAATAATTTCTTTCAAGACAATAGTAACTTGACAAAAATTACATAAAAAAATTTATAACTAAAACTTTCACAAAAATATCAATGACTCAACTAGAACTTTTTGCCGGGATCATTGCTGCAAAAAAAAAAATAAAAAAATAGTGTGTTAAAAGTTCATAGATAAATTTGTTATAATTTAAATAAAGAAAATATTTAAACTTATTTAATTTATACATACCAGATTTGAATCATGCCAAATCTGTTCGGCAATTAAATCCCTATTTAGTCCCATTTCGATAACACTTTGATTGCTCGTTCTAATCTTGACTGGAGCAGGTTATTGGTGTTGATCCTAAGATTTTGATGAACAATTAAGTGTTGATATTTTGGTGGAACTAATGTTTTAATTGAGTGTTTCAGTGATTTAAAGTTCCAGTGATGAAAATGCAAATTAAATGGATGCTAAACGATGATGTTGAAGATATTGAAGGATTAAGAGTTTGAAGAAATTAGGAAAAACAACTCAGATAAATGTCAACTCTTAATATTCCAATTAGGAACACACACGCGGCACAAAAAGTATTTATTATTTTTGTGTGTTTTGATTAAGTAAAATTATTTGCTCCAATATGTGATTTGAAAAGAAATAATTTTAAATGACTAAAATAGAATATAAGAGGATTAGTGGAGCTTATTTAGAAGAGAAAATGGTTAAACGGGCGAAAACATAAAAGATAATAAGTTAAAAACGAGTTCATAACAGAGATCCAGAAGACACAAGTTAACTGGTAAATTGACCGGACCAATCAACATGAAGTCTCTATATTTATGAGTCGACAGGTAGGTCAACCGGTCAAGAGAAGTTGAACTCTCTGAATCTACAAGTCGACAGGTAGGTCGACCGATTAAAGCAAAATAAACTTTTTGAATCTACAAGTCGACAGACAGGTCGACCGATGAACGCAACAGTGATGGCTTGGCTACAACCTGAATTGAGCAGTCGACTGACCAGTCGACCGGACGCACTGTTTCAGGATTTTGTTTATTCCGAGATTATATCCAAAAGTAGACGTTTTTTGTTAGAATTTAAGAAAAGATTTTGGGGATATTTTTATATTTAAGGTATGGTTCGCCTGAAATATAAATCTTATTGATTTGGTTCATTAATTTTTAATGTTTCTCAAATTGGTACGTAAAATTATTTCTATTTTATCTAATTGAGTTTAAGAAATATTTGGGGGACTTAATTGAAATATTTGAAAGCTGTTATTAAGTGAATTGAATCAAAATGAAGTCATTATAATATAAGGGATCTATAAGTGCTATTAATTGTCATGACACATGTGAACTAACCGTTAGAAGACTGTTTTCATTCTCCCTTGAATAGACCTATGAATTTCTTATATTATTAAAGAAGAGAAATCACAACATATCATAAGAGTGAGCTTTTCTAGGAGTTATCTTTTTAAGAGTTTGTGAGCTATTCTGAGAGTGAACTTGAGAATCAATTGCGATTAAACTTTGCTACTACCAGATTTGAAGTTACATCGATCTATTTATTCTTTCTGTGGATTTCGGGTGAGATCTTTCCAATTATATTCTATTATTACATTACTTGTTTATATTTTGGAAATTGATCTTATAAATTATTTCTGTTTTTTATTGAAGAAAAATATTTTACAAATAATTTCTTGAATCTGATTACGTGCTCAAATATTTGCTACCCATATCTTGTTAAATTAAATTTTCTATCTCACGTTTTTCTATAACTAGTTGAGATATTAATTGAGTTATTATTTATCTGGGGTGGTAGAAGTTTCGAGTGAAATTTTCTACTTATAAATTTGTATTGGTGAGTGGTGTGACGTGTTAAATACTATTAGGGGTATTTAATCAGGGGTAGCTGGTTTTCAGTCTCTTCTTGTAAAGAGATTGAGGTAGTGATTCTTCCTAGATATAATTGTGATTTTTGAGTGAAATTTGTAACGATTCAATCCTTACCGGGTAAAAAAATATCTGGAGTGTTTTGTAAGGTTTTGATTATTTGGCCTTAGTGTTAAAATGAATTAGGTTATTCTTTAATCTGTAAAAAGTAGAGGTTCTTTCTTAGCCTGAGAAAAGGATATTGTAAAGGTTGATTCTGAGTTTGTAAAATAATCGGTGTGAGAGTTTGGTTCCTATCTTTAAAGGGATCTTGAGAATTAGTGGGTGCGAATCTCCGTGAGGCTCGGAGGAGTGGACTAGCCAAAAGTAGCTTGGTGAACCATGATATATCTTGGTGTGCTGCATTCTTAATTTATTTATTTTTATTGTTTGTGTGTGCACCTAGTTGATTAATTAATTCTGCTATGATATAAAGATAATAACTAATTTAGGAATAAAATTAATTATTTGATTTATTGAAATTTTTATTCTGATAAATTTTTAAATACCCAATTCACCCCCTCTTGGATATTCTACTAGGCCAATAATTGGTATCAGAACTGGTTTAGCTCTAAATTTTTAGCTAACAAAGATCATATGGAGTATCTTTATTCTAAAATTATGTGTGCTACCGTTAACTTTGCATCTCCTAATAATCATTGTTCTGATCATAATTCTGATATAATTTGCAATGATGATAATGCAGATAAAGCTATTGAGACGCTTATTGCTCTTACTTATATTTTTGGAAAAGAGAATTTTAAACTAGAGTAAAATATTGTAACTCTTGAAAATAATAAGTTTAGTACTATCAAATCTCTCAAGTAAAAGAATTTGGACAAATATTTTGAAACTGTTGAGTTTAAAAATATTTTATCTGAAATCAGTAAGTTGTATGATAAAGTTGAGTCTCTTAAGGATGAGACTGAGGTTTTGAAAAATTATTTTTATGATCTTAAACATAATGAATTTGAAAGAAAAAATCTTGAAATCTTGAATGAGGCCTTGAGTATTGAATTGGACAACACAAGGTGTGAGCTTGATAGAGCTCGTGTGAAAATCCATTCTGTTGAAAATGAGTACCAAATTTTTAAGAATGATCTTGAATTTATGTATAAAAACAATTTTGGTCTACAGATAAACGTTAGTACTAATGAACGGTTACTTGAGAAGACTCAAAAGGAGCTTAGAGAAGTAATGGATAAATTCAAGGACGTTAAGAGTACTAAATGTTTTGAAAAACCAATAGTTACTAAAGCTGTTTTTCAAAATCACAGAAAATATTATGCTCATGTAAGAAACACTGACTATTCGAAGAGGCGTACTAACAGTATTAAATGTTTCTATTGTGGTAAATTTGCTCATTATGAAAACTCTTGTTATTTATTACATGGTTACTTTGCCGGATCCAGAAATAACTGGATACCAAAAAGAGAAAATTTTAGTGCAGGTACAAATCAGAGATTCAGACAAAAGTACAATGAATACCACGTGCCGCCAAGAAGATTTGAACAGACAAGAAGGTACAATGAATATATCATATCAAAGAGAGAACCAAGGTTCAATGTACCAAATAAGAAGAATCAGAACGTGCCAAATACAAGAGTACAGAAGCAACAAACTCAATATGTGAGAGCTAACAAAGCTAATCCACAACAAACAACAAGATACCGGCACATGAAAAGATTAATTTACAAAATTGTGCCAAAGCAACATGAAGCACCAAACAAAGGCAAATAAGTTCTTACTGAATCCGCTCAAAGAATTGTTGTTCCTAAGAAGGAAGAAATTAAGTTGAAAAATTATGCATTGGTGGAATAAAAGGATGCAAAATCAGAAATTAGTAATCCACCTATGGTACACACACCACTTGCTCTTAAAGATGATCCAGGTATGTTAAAATTTTTAAAGTTTAAATTTATTAATTTTGTTTGGGAGACTGAGCCTGTTCATTTTGAAATTTAGATGTTTGCAATATGTGTGTGTGTGTGTGTTTAAGTGTGTGAGTATTTTAAAATATATATATATATATATATATATATATATATATATATATATATATATATATGTGGATCAAAATAAGAGATAAAAATTGAGCTAAGAGGATCAAATTAGGTTTAAATGCACAAAATCGAACAAAACAGAAGTGAGCAGTCGACTCATGAGTCGACCGACTGTTTCAGGTTAGAATCCCGAGAGTCAATCTGAGTTCATCTGTCGGATGGGCGGTCAACTGATCCTGTCGGGATATAAATACCCTGACTTTGTTATTTCATTTCATCCGAACCATAAAATCCTTCTTCTATTAAAACCCTTCCTCTCCCAAGTTCGTCTAAGCTTAAATCTCACGAAATCAGTCCATTTCGGCTCAGATTTGAAGAATTTTTGGTTGAATCAACAAGACTAAGGCTCGGATATGTGTATTGGAGGTGTTCTCTCTCGCGAAACAGGTTGGTCTTCTCCTATTCTAGGGTTTCGATTGGTTTTTCTATTTGGCCTTAGTTTGTTTGGCTATCTTTGGTTGATTGGTCTTAAGATTCATGTGAAATAATGCCTAGAATCAAGAATAGTACAAATAGGCCTAAGTTTGACAATGTTTTCTTTCGAAGTGAAGAGGATGAAAAAAAATACAGTGAGGAATTTGTTAATCGTAGAGTGTTAGGTTGCAAACCCGTTAATTTTGTTGAGTTAAAAGAGAAAACATTGATATTGAAGCATATTTTAGGATTTGGGATGAGTTGATTTTGTCACCCAAAGACATGAGTGGATGCAGGTATGGGATGTTTTATAATAATATGACCTACAATAATCATGAGATTAAATCTTTTGTTAAATAAAAAGTGATTCGTTTCAATGCGGTATTATTAAGTCATATTTTGGAAATACCTAGAGGAGATGTATTTCCGCACAATACACATCACTGGTTTCGATAAATTTCAATAGAAAGGCAACTGTTGAAAATTTTGATTTAGAGAGAGACAAAACAGGATCATTATCCATTGAGCATCGGTTTCTTCACTTGGTGCTAACCTATTCGGTTGTGCCTAGAGGGGGAAGTCATGTTAATGTGAATGACTTTGATTTATATTTGATAAATGAGATTGTGGAAGGGAGGAAGTTAGATTTGGCTCCTATCATGATGGAACACATGAAGAATCATGTTCAGAAACCCTCAAGAATACTACCATATGCTGATGCACTCCAGAGGATATTTGAACACTTTGGAGTTATGATTGATCCTGATGAGCAAATGTTCTTGATAACCACACCTGGATGGATCAATGTGCAAAATGCTTCATTGATGGGGTATAAGTTCAGAGGAAATAGATGGGTGAAAAAGATGACTCAAAGAAGGCAGAGAATGCAGGCTGCAGATGAGGAAAAAAAAAAATGAATGAGGGATAAGCATAGATCAGAAGATGGACTTTCTTCATGATCAGATTGATGATTTGAGAATACATGCGAATTTGATGGATGGGAGGATGACTGGGATAGAAAATAAAGTGGTTCAGATGAATATGAACATAGAAGCTAGGCTCGGAAAAATCACAGGAAATTTGGAACAAATGTTTCAGTATATGTAGTCATCTCATCATGGCAATCAACAGTAGTATAGTGCTCAACCACATTTTGCCAGACATCCTATGTATGGAGCACAACAGTCATTTGGAGGACCAAGTGCAGCCGGACCATCGGGAGTAGGACTATCTGGAATAGTTCCGTCAACGCCATTTCATCAGCAGATGACTCCAAGACCGATCATTCAGCCAGGTGTTCCATATCCGCAGCAGCCAGCCACTAGTTTGATGGGACTTTACCATCATTTTTCTGGACAGAGCCCTCACTAGACTTTATTTTTTTTGCTTTTCAGACAAGATCCACATTTACTTTTTTGGTCTGTAATAGTAAATCTAGGATATTTGGTTTAACTTGACTGCTAGTGTTTAGATTTTGATGAATTACCTAGATTTGATATAATTGGTTAGATATTTTATCTCTAATGGTGATCCACATCGCATTTGTTGAAAATGGATTTATTATATAAAAACTTGATGTGTTAAATGGATTTTAATTCTTTCAAAAATTGAGTTGATATTTATCTATAAGTGTTAATGTTTTGTGCTTAAAAAAATAATTTATTCGAACGAGTTTTATTTCTTAAAGTTGATTCAATAAGTTTTTATAATATGACTGCCTAGAGTGAGTTACTTGTGTGTTCCCCCTCTCCCTAAAATTTTGTTTTTGAAGATGACAAAGGGGGAGAAAGAAATGATATTTTATTAAGAGGGAGTATTTCAAAATCTTCATGCTTTATTGATTATATTTTTAAGGGCAAGTATTTCTAAATATTCATGCTTTATTGATTATATTTTTAAAATCTTCATTACTATGCATTAACGAGTTAAAAAATTCGTCATCGAATTCAGGGGGAGTGTGGTTATATTTTTGTTTTGAAGAAAACATCAAAATTAATTGTTATCATAAAAAAGGGAGAGATTGTTGATCCAAAGATTTTGATGAATAATTAAGTGCTGATATTTTGGTGGAACTAATGTTTTAATTGAGTGTTTCAGTGATTTAAAGTTCCAGTGATGAAGATGCAAATTTAAATGGATGCTAAACGATGATGTTGAAGATATTGAAGAATTAAGAGTTTGAAGAAATTAGGGAAAACGACCCAAGTAAATGTCAACTCTTAATATCTCAATTAAGAACACACACACTACACAAAAAGTATTTATTATTTTTGTGTGTTTTGATTAAGTGAAATTATTTGTTCCAATATGTGATTTGAAAAGAAATAATTTTAAATAACTAAAATGGAATATCAGAAGATTAGTGGAGTTTATTTAGAAGAGAAAATGGTTAAAGAGGCGAAAACGTAAAAGAGAATAAGCTAAAAATGAGTTCAGAACAGAGATCCAGAAGACACAAGTAGGTAAGTCGACCGGACCAATCAGCATGAAGTCTCTGTATCTATGAGTTGACAGGTAAGTCAACCGACCAAGAGAAGCTGAACTCTCTGAATCTACAAGTCAACAGGTAGGTCGACCGATGAAGGCAAAATGAACTTTCTAAATCTACAAGTCAACAAATAGGTCGACCGATGAACGCAGGAGTGATGGCTTGGGTACAACCTGAATTGAGTAGTCGACTGACCAGTCGACCGGACGCACTATTTTAGGATTTTGTTTATTCCGAGATTATATCCAAAAATAGCCGTTTTTAGTTAGGATTTGAGAGAGATTTTGGGGATATTTTTATATTTAAGATATGTTTCACCAGAAATATAAATCCTATTGATTTGGTTCATTAATTTTTAATATTTCTCAAATTGGTATGTAAAATTGTTTCTATTTTATCTAATTGAGTTTGAGAAATATTTGGAGGATTTAATTGAAATATTTGAAAGCTATTATTAAGTGAATTTAACCAAAATGAAGTCATTATGATATAAGGGGTCTATAAGTGCTATTAATTGTCATGATATATGTGAACTAACCGTTAGAAGGCTGTTTTCATTCTCCCTTAAATAAACCTGCGAATTTCTTATATCATTAAGGAAGAGAAATCATATCATATCAAAAGAGAGAGATTTTCTAAGAGTTATATTTCTAAGAGTTTGTGAGCTTGGTGGCCGCAATTTATACGCTGCCACTTTTACCGCAAGCATACGGATCAAGTTTTAGTATAATAGACCTTTCGGTCGGGTATCGTATCCACAGGAATTGGTTGAGATTACTACCGAGTACCGCGATTGTCATAATCCGACTTTATCTAGGCGACAAAAATGTAATTTAATTAACTAATACTAAAATACTACTTTAATTATACTAATTACTAATAAGAGATAGTTATGGGATGGATTATCTAGAGATTAACTCTATTTACTTAAACGCGTTTGATTTCGTTTAGTTCATAATAATGGTGTCCGACCTATTTGACAATCTCGGTATCTAAAACTCCTCCGCCACCTCTCCCAAGTGTAAAACGGGGGATATAACGCAACTTCGTGTTAACGAAGAAGTCCCCCTCAATGTCTTAATGACTCTAGGTTGTGTGAGTCTTGCCCCAACCTCATTGATTGTACACAAAACATTAGTTTGTAAACTCCATCGCCACCTCTCCCAAGTGTAAGACGAGGGATATAACGCGACTTCGTGTTAATAAAGAAGTCTCCCTCAACATCTTAATAACTCTAAGTCACGTGAGTCTCGTCTCAACGTCATTGATTTCATGTGTTGTGTTTATCATATCAACAATCTTAGTTCTAAAACTCCCTCACCACCTCTCCCAAGTGTAAGACGAGGGAATACACAACTTCTAATCAACGAAGAAGTCCCCCTCAACATCTTAAGGACTCTAGGTTGCGTGAGTCTCGCCCCAACGTCATAGATTATCCACAATTATAACCCCGATCGGGTTATCGGATTGTGGCGTTTGTTTATTCTAATCCAAATCTGGGATTTATCAAACCCTGTATTCTCGATATATAAATCTAAACATAATAAACAAACAATATGATAAACACACTCAAACATTGAAGAACAATAATCAAAGAAACAAAACTCAATCAGAATTACGTTTTTATAAACGATATTAATCCCATACATAATCCACGTTTAACCTATGGACATACCTATTTATACAATTAAAATTAGGCTAAACATGCTCAAACATATATTAAATACAAGAAATAAAAGGAAAAACGGATGAACTTAGCCGATATCCGAAGATTAGCCGCTAAAGCCGTCCACCGAACGATTCTCCTTCTCCGCGTGTTGATCGTCTCCTTAAGATATGTTTGAGCATTCTCCATATTCTCTCTATATCCTAACCTAAGCCTTAAGGGCTGTAATGGCTGGGTAGAGTAAAGGAGAGGGGAGAAAAAGGATATAATTAGACAAAATATCTAAAATAAATATCTAACACTGCGTAGAGGCTGACCGTCGTGGCGGTGGAGTATGTGAGTTAAGGTTCGCCGAGGCGGTGGATGTGGAAAATATTCTGCTGGTTCACCGTCTAGGCAGTGGGATTCAACACCTAGGCGATGATCCGTCAGTAGCATTTGTCTTCTCAGCATCTTCACCACTACGACGGTGGTCTGGACGCCGTGACGGTAGGCTTATTTGCAGAGTCTTGCCGCCTTACTTATTTTTCCACCGTTCTCCAACCATTATCGATACGATTTGATCGTTTATGCTCCAATTTCATACATTTTTACCCCACGCACCTATTTTAATACAAAAAGAATAAAAACATATTAAAACATATAAAAATAACTATAAAAACTACTCTAAAACTAATAAAACCAGTTTAAAAATACGTAGGTAGATCACACCTATCAATTACCCCCAAACTCGGAATTTTGTTAGTCCTTGAGTAAAACACCCACACAATACAAGGAAATATAAAAACTAATTGCGAAATTGAAAAACACGAAAAACAAATATGTGCAAGTTTTGAGTATCATCTACGGGCCAAACGAATTATCCCTCATCGGCCCCCAATCCTATCGAGTTCAAGCATAAAAACACACCATTTAGTGTTCTAGATTTTCAACATTTATAATAGTAAGTGCCGTTATAGATCCTACTAAAGTGAGTGTATGTTTAAAACTCATATATATAACTGTCCATTAATTGGATTGAATTATCTACCATATAAGCGCATGACAGAAAAAATCCGAAGGTATAGGGAATCCATAGGCTTGACCCGGGATCTATTCTCCACTAATGTAGGCTTCGAAGTTCAAAAAGATCAATAGGTCTTGGTTCGATTTAGGAATATGGCCAAGGGTATATTGGAAATGGAAAACAGGTTAACTTTGTTAACTTTTGACGATACCCGAGGCATATCGCTTGGCACTCTCATACTTGAAACCCCATAGATAAATTTGAAACAACCCTGAACATATATTAAGAACGACGTACTCACTTGTCAAAAAGAAACAGAAATAAAAACCGTATTTACATTTGATTCTTTTTTTTTTTAATAACAAAACACACCCCCAAACTTATTTGATTTGTACAATTTGAGGGGTATGTGAAATATGAACAAAAAATGACAAGTGAGTACTCGAATACCGAACCAAATAATAGCTCGCCCAAAACCCAACCGCTCATATTAAGTAGCATTTACAACTACTAGTTTGACTCACTCAAATTTGTGCCTTCGGTTAAGCGATAAAGGTTTGGAAAAAGTTCAATCGGCTATGGTATTAGTTAAGTGCTCAGAATTAAAATGGCATTTAGGCTTCGACAGGGTAACGAGAGGTAATGATTTAACAAGATTGGCTTAAAAAGGCTCAAGCTAGAAAAACGAATGCCTAAATCATGTCTTTCGAACTACCTAGCCTAGGATTTCCCCTCGAATTTCCCCCGAAGCAAGTTCTAGAAACCCTAATGTCATGAATTTAGTTGACAGATAATCGTTTTCAAATCAATTAAACAGTTATATAATGAGTTTTCATGCTCCTGCAAGTAGGATCTATAATAACTTTTACTAAAACGTAACGTTGAGCACACAGAACATACATGCATGAGTTTTACGCTCGACCTCAATAAACAATCAGGGGACAAAATCATCATCGGGTAAAGGCCCAGATGACTTCAAAACTTAGCACAAAACAACAGCTAAACTAAACAAACTAATCCTAAACAATCATGTACACGATAAAAACAGTAAAACTTAACTAATAACATAAACACATACTAAAACATACTAACACATCACCACCAACTTAAAATAGGCATCGCCTAAAACAACCCGTTAGCGATCCCAATGACAGTGTATAGCATGATATTGAAGATGGAGGTTTAGAACACGTACTTGGGAGGCGAGAGAATCTCGCCTCCAACTCAAGTCGATGGAGATTGATCTAATTTATTTGTGACACTGGGTTGCCTCCCAAGAAGTGCTTGGTTTAATATCCTCGGTCCGACACATGCCCTCAAGGCTGGCGAGATTTTGCAATGAAAGGAACATAAGAGTACCTGTCGATCTCACATCTTCAAGCATCATGTAGGAAAACAAAAACAAAACTACAAAGAAAAATTACATACACTAAAAAATGCCTAAATTAAAATCAAGTTATTTACTCATAATATCGATAGAAATCAACAAGACAATCCCCGGCAATGGCTCCAAAAACTTGGTGGACGTTACTGAAAACTAAATCTGACAACAACCAATCCCCTGCAACAACGCCAAAAACTTGGTGGCCTCAATTTATGCGCTGCCACTTTCACCGCAAGCGTACGGATTAAGTTTTAGTATAGTAAACCTTTCGGTCGGGTATCGTATCCACAGGGATTGGTTGAGATTACTATCGAGTACTCCGATTATCATAACTCGACTTTATCTAAGCGACAAAAATGTAATTTAATTAACTAATACTAAAATACTACTTTAACTATACTAATTACTAATACGATATAGTTATGGGATGGATTATCTAAGGATTAACTCTATTTATTTAACTGCGTTTGATTTCGTTTAGTTCACAATAATAGTGTTCGACCTATTTGACAATCTCAGTATCTAAAACTCTTCCGCCACCTCTCCTGAGTGTAAGACGAGGGATATAACGCAACTTTGTGTCAACGAAGAAGTCCCCCTCAATGTTTTAACGACTCTAGGTTGCGTGAGTCTCACCCCAACGTCATAGATTGTCCACAATCCTAACCTCGATCGGGTTATCGGATCGTGGCGTTTGTTTATTCTAATCCGAATTTGAGATTTGTTAAACCCTGTATTCTCGATATATAAATCTAAACATAATAAACAAACAATATGATAAACACACTCAAACATTGAAGAACAATCATCAAAGAACCAAAACTCAACCAAAACTACGTTTTTATAAACGATATTAATCTCATACATAATCCACGTTTAACCTATGGCCATAGCCGTTTATATAATTAAAACTAGGCTAAACATGCTCAAACATATATTGAAGACAAGAAATAAAAGGAAAAACGAATGAACTTAGCCGATATCCGAAGATTAGCCGCTAAAACCGTCCACCGAACGATTCTCCTTCTCCGCGTGTTGATCTTTTCCTTTGGATATGTTTGAGCACTCTCCATACTCTGTCTATATCTTAACCTAAGCCTTAAGGGCTGTAATGGCCGGGTAGAGCAAAGGAGATGAGAGAAAATGGGGTATAAATAGACAAAATATCTAAAATAAATATCTAACACTGCGTAGAGGCTGATCGCCGTAGCGGTGGGATTCACCGCCGCGGCAGTGGAGTATGTCGGTTAAGGTTCGCTGAGGCGATAGAGAAGGCGATGAATGTGGAAAACATTCTGCTGGTTTACCTCCTAGGCGGTGGTCTAGACGCCGTGACGGTAAGCTTGTTTGCAGAATCTTGTCGCCTTACTCATTTTTCTACCGTTCTCCGACCGTTCTTGATACGATTTGATAGTTTATGCTCCGATTTCATACATTTTCACCTCACACACCTGTTTTATTACAAAAAGAATAAAAACATATTAAAACATATAAAAATAACTATAAAACTACTCTAAAACTAACAAAACCGGTTTGAAAATACGCAGGTAGATCACACCTATCAGAGCTATTCTAAGAGAGTTCTGGAGAATCAATTGCGATTAAACTTTGCTGCTATCGGATTTGAAGTTATATCGATCTATTTATTCTTTCTGTGGATTTCGGGTGAGATCTTTCTAATTATATTCTATCATTGCATTACTTGTTTATATTTTAGAAATTGATCTTAGAAATTATTTCTGTTTTTTATTGAAGAAAAATATTTTATAAACAATTTCGTGAATCTGATTACGTGCTCAAATATTTGCTACCCATATCTTGTTAAAATCAGATTTTCCATCTCATGTTTTTTATCATTAGTTGGGATATTAATTGAGTTATTATTTATCTGAGGTGGTAGAAACTTCGAGTAAGATTTTCTGCTTATCAATTTGTATTAGTGAGTAGTGTGACGAGTTATATACTATTAGGGGTATTTAATCAGGGGTAGTTGGTTTTCAGTCTCTTCTTGTAAAGAGATTGAGGTAGTGATTCTTCTTAGATAGAATTGTGATTTTTGAGTGAAATTTATAACAGTTCAATCCTTACCGGGTAAAAAAATATTTGGAGTGTTTGGTAAGGTTTTGATTCTTTGGCCTTAGTGTTAAAAAGAATTAGGTTATTCTTTAATCTGTAAAAAGTAGAGGTTCTTTCTTAGCCTAGGAAAATGATATTGTAAAGGTTGATTTTGTGTCTGTAAAAGAATCGGTGTGAGGGTTTTATTCCTACTTTTAAAGGGATCTTGAGAATTAGTGGGTGCGAATCTCCATAGGGCTCGGATGAGTGGACTAGCCAAGAGTAGTTTGGTGAGTCAGGATATATCTTGGTGTGTTGCATTCTTAATTTATTTATTTTTGCTATTTATGTGTGCACCTAATTGATTAATTAATTCTGCCGTGATATAAAAATAATAATTAATTTATGAATAAAATTAATTATTTAATTTATTGAAGTTTTTATTTTGATAAATTTTTAAATATCCAATTCACCCCCCCTCTTGAGTATTTCACTGGGCCAACAGTTGGCGTTGTTCCTCTTCATCTTCTGCATATCCTTCCCTACTCCATTGTTCGAAGTGGTTGTCATTTAAATCATGCAATCTTATAAAATTATGAATCGTACAACACGTGAGTGGAATATACTTTTGCACGCGCAATTTATAGGAAGATATTTTCTTGAGTATATTGAATCTAGCTTTAAGGACATCAAAACACCGTTCTATAACATTCCGAAGAGACGAGTGACACTGATTGAACTTTTCTTCTATTCTAGTTGGACGTCTACCTCTAAAATCTCGCAAGTAATACCTCTCCCCCCTTATGGTGCCAAGAAATCATGTGTATTCATGTAGCCCAAATCCACAAGATAATACTTTCCTGTATATGCAATATTTATAAATAACTAAGACCCATAAATCTACGTATAAAATCATTATATATGTATGTGTGTATGTGTATTTATACCTGGAGGAGGTGAATGAATTTTCCAAGTTAATGACACATTCGGAAAATACTCTAGAGTCATTGTCCATTCCTTCCCACCCAGTATATACGTAAGTAAAAATCATATTGAACGTACATACGCACATGACATTCTGAGTTGTCTTTGTTTTACGACCCCGATATGGAATTTGATCTTCTAATGGGACTGATGCATCAACATGAGTCACATCCATTGCCCCCACACAATCCTATTACATAGATACCCAACAAAGGATTAATAAAATTCTAAAATGTATGTATTTTAAGTAATTACTCTTTTCGTATTTAAAAATAAATTAAAAAAAAAAAAAACTTTACCTTAAAATAAGGGTAGAACCTCGGATTGTTTCTTATTTCCGGAGGGCATTCGTTTAAATTCGGAGGTGCAATCAGCTCAATACCTAATTTACATACGACCTTCAACACACGACGGAAATAATGTGATATAGTCTCTGTAGAGTATTGGAAACGATTCGCGGTTAGTCGTGTAGAGTCATTTTGTGAGACGATATACAAAAAAATTCTCACTTGCTCTTACACACTAACATTTCTAGAGTGGTCGAGATAACCTTTAGACATTAAAACGTCACAAAACATCTTAAACGTATCTTGGTGCATCCTGAACGTATCGTAACAATGTCCATCATGCCTTTCTAAAATTTCTTTCACCTATATACATTCTTGCAATACGGATGTTCTACAAGCTTGTCTCGCTTTTTTCCCTTTTCGTTGACGCCTTTTTCTAAATGCTCTTAAATGAGCAAGATAATCTAAATCCAAAAACTGATGATCATAAAATATATCTTCAATTTCAGTCAAATTCATCCTATAATTTACAAACAAGGATTAAAAAAAAAAAAAAAAAAAAAAAACTCAGCCACAAAGGAAAAAAAAAAATCAGCCACAAAAAAAAATAAAAAAATGCAACAAATACTGCACTAATTTTAGCACTAAAAATGCACTACTTTACCACAAAAACTGCACTATTTCAGCACACACAAATACAAATACTGCACTACTTTAACTGCACTAAAAATGCAACAAATACTGCACCACATACTGCACTAAAAATGCACTACTTTAACTGAAAATTCAGCACTTATTTAAAATGATATACAATCATTTGTATTCATCATAAACATAAACAATAATACGCAAATAAGAAGCAAATAACCACCTAAATAGTGTTACACACAAAAACCAAATAATAATCTTAAAATATATTGAACGGGGCTTAAATCATCATGGACTCCCATCCATCATCACTACTCTGACGAGCACACTTTCTTTTTCCTTTCTTATTTTTCTTTGAACCTTTCGAGGTTACATCCACTACATCTTCATTACCCACCTCGTCAGGCTTTGGCCCATAAGCAGGATCAGTTTCATCCAACGACAATGGAGGTTGGGTAGATGCATGTGCATGTTCTCCCGTTGCAGTGGTATCTCTAAAAATAAGGCATAACTTGGGGTATAAGGGGCAACCGTTTAGCCGAAATTGTTTCGCACTCTTGTTCACCTATTACACATTCACAACGAAAAGAAATTGTTAATCGTGTAATAAGCCAACAAGCATGCAAGACAATTTCAGGAACTCAGAAGAAACAACATACCACTGCCAAACGCCTCCACTGATCGTTGGATATGTATATCCTACCGGTGGTGGAATTGTATGTCATTCCTGCCCCCGTCTCCTTTAGCAATGAACTAAAATTCCTATAGACCAATCTCAGCTTATTGAACTTGTTCTTAAGTTGTTGGATGTGATACTGATGTCCAGTTCTTTTATTCATTTAATGCTTTATGAAAGACCAACTCTCTGTGGTGAACATGGTTATCATCCTATTGTTCTTAATCACCTTAGCTTCCATTAGTTCAACAAAAATAGTTACATTTTTTTCACTCCACATATCAACCACTCCCTTAGTGTTAGTTACTTCCTCAACATTATCATCACTGCTAATATGAATAGTGTTTGACATCTACATTGATATGGCTAATAGGTTTAGCTACATATTCTATGATATGGTTCAACTATTTACAGTAACTTCATCCTAGGAGCAACTCAAAGCAACTTAAGCAAATTTTTTAATAATAGCAACTCAAGCAAATTTTGTGATAATAGCAACTCAAAAAACTCACCTTGGGGTAATTGATCTTGAAGCAACTCAAAGCAAAGTAGAAAATCTAAACCAAAAAATCCGAATAATATTATATCTCATTCTAAACCCTAACCACAATCCTAAATAGTTATGTGAACAGAAACATCAATAGGTTATGTGAACAGGAACAACAACATGAACAGAAACCGAGAACATGAACAAAAACATGAATATATGAACAGGAACAACATAGGAACATGAACAGAAACATAAACATGCGACCAAGAACAACAAATGAAAGAAACTCACAAGCAAACGAAGAAGAAATAGGAACATGAACAGAAACCAAAATATGCGAACAAGAACAACAACGTAGGAACATGAATAGAAACATAAATATGTGAACAGGAACCAAACGCCACCAAAAAAAAACCCACAAGCAAATGAAGAACAAATGTTGATGTTCAAATCTATGGATTTGAAGACAAAAATCCATAGATCTGGAGCCAACAAGTGCAAATTTGAAGAAATCAAAAGAAAAAAGAAAAAAAAAAAGATGTACCAGAAAAAAAAAAGATGTACCGGATGTTAACAATTGTAGCGATGATGCTAACGATTGGTGAACGTGGACGACCTTGCTTCGATGACGACAAAGACGACCTTGCTTCAAGACGACGACCTTGCTTCGATGACGACGAACAGAGACCTTCGATGCTTAGAACAAATGAAAGAAACCTATAAATTTCAGCCGAAAAGAAAATAAATTGAGGTCGATTTCAAGCTTATGAGGCATGTTGATGTTCAGATTTATGGATTTGAAGACAAAAATCCATAGATTTGGAGCCAACAAGTGTAAATTTGAAGAAATCAAAAGAAAAAAAAAAGATGTATTGGATGCTAACGATTGTGGCGACTACGACGACCTTACTTCGACGACGACGAAGACGACCTTGTTTCACGACGACGACCTTGCTTCAACAACGACGAACGACGACCTTCCTGCTTAGAACAATGCTCTGATATCGAGAGGGAGAGAAGGATAAATGAATCAGGGAAGGAGATAAGGTGAAATGAATCGTGAGAGAAAGGCGGTAGATGCAGAATTAATTCCATCATTAAGAATTCTTTTAATGCCAAGCGTGTCCCTATTTTGGGTTGGGCAAAAAACAAAAAAAAAAAACTTTTTTTTTTTTTTATTCTCTTTTCATTAGCTTTTTAAGAATCAATTTTCATTTTTGAGTTGGGTTGGATTGGGTTTTGTATTTGCCAAACGCGGTCCCGAAAATTAATCCCAAAATTTTTGAGTTGAGTTGGGTTGGAAACACTAACCAAACGGGGCCTTAGTGTTTTTTTTTTCAAATATTAACTAAATTAGTTTTAGACCTGCACAACGTGCGGATTTGAAAAAATAAATTAAATTTATATTAATAGATATTTAATATTTGACTATTATATATGAAACATTTCGTGTTGTTTCTTTTAATTTAGTGTTAAATAATATTTTTTTAAAATAAAAATTTAATACATTTAAAAAAATGTCATTTTCGATCATTCTAATTTATTTCTACACTTCAAACAAATAATTCTTTTAATTTTGTTTTTGAAGCTAACTTTTAAACAAAATAATAGCTCTCACTTTGTGTTATTTAATAGTTATTATTGTTGGCCTAGTAGAATACCCAAGATTGGGGGTGAATTGAGTAATTAAAAATATATCAGAATAAAACTTGAATAAATCAAATAATTATTTTTTTGCCTAAATTAATTATTATCTTTATACCACAGCGGAATTAATCAATCAACTAAGTACACACCCAAACAGCAAAAATAAACAAATTAATAATACAGTACACCAAGATATATCCTGGTTCACCAAGCTACTCTTGGTTAGTCTAGTCTTCCGAGCCCCACGGAGATTCACATCCACTAATTCTCAAGATTCCTTTAAAGGTATGAACTAAACCCGCACACCAATTCTTTTACAGGTTAGAATCAACCTTTACAATTTTTTTTCTCAGGTTAAGGAATAACCTCTACTTTTTACAGGCTCAAGAATAACCTATCTTTTTACAGGCTAAAGATTAACCTAATTTTTTTTTATCACTACGGCTCAAGAATCAAAATCTCTCACAAACACTTCAACTATCATTTTACTAGGTAAGGATGGAATATTTACAAATCACTCACACTAATTCTATTCAGGAAGAATTAATACCTCAATCTCTTTACAGGAAGAGACTAAAACCCAACTACCCTTGATTAAATACCCCCAATGATATTTAATCCGTCACAACTCACCAATACACAAATTGATAAGAAAATCTCACTCGGGGCTTCTATCACCCCAGATAAATAATAACTCAATTAATATTCCAACTAATGATAGAAAATCGTGAGATACAAAAAATCTGATTTTAATAAAATATGGGTAGCAAATTGAAGCACGTAATCAGATTCAAGAAATTATTTGTAAAAATATTTTCTTCAAAAATCAGAAACAATTTCTAAGATCAATTTCCAAAATATAAAACAAGTAATGTAATGAAAGAATATAATTGAAAAGATCTAATCTGGAATCCACAGAATAATTAGATAAGAAATGCAACTTCAGATCCGGTAGCAGCACAAATTAATAACAGTTTATCTTCAAGATCACTCTTAGAATAACTCACAAACTCTCAGAAAGATATTTCTTAGAAAAGCTCACTCTTATGATATGATATAATTTCTTTCTTATTTACTGCTTCATGATATATGAAATTCGCAGGTCTATTTAAAAGAATATGTAATTAGTCTTCTAACGGCTAATTTACAAGTGTCATGACAATTAAACGTTCCTATAGACCCCTTATATCATAAGAACTTCATTTAGGTTCAATTTCACTTAAAAACAACTTTCAAATCACTCAATTAAATCCCCAAAGTATTTCTCAATCCCAATTAATAAGAATAGAAACTATTTCATGTACCAAATTGAGAAATATTAATATTTAATGTACCAAATCAATAGAATTTAATTAATATATGAACCATATCTTAAATATCGAGAATATCCCTTAAATCTCTCTCAAATCCTAACAAAAAATGACTATTTTTGGATTTAAAATCAGATAAAACAATATCTTAAACCAGCACATTCAGTCGATTGCCCAGTCGACTGCCCAACGCCGCTTGCAGCCAAACCATCGCTGCAGTGATCATAGGTTGACTGCTTGGTTGACTCGCAGATTCAGAGAGTTTGTCATACTTTCACCGATCGACCGCTTGATCGACTCGCAGATTCAGAGAGTTCAAATGTTTTCATAGGTCGACCGATCGGTCGACTCTTCAATTCAGGATGTTTTATCTTCATTCTCCGGTCGACTCCTCAATCGACTGCCTCTTTTTGAATCACTTCTCTGATCTCGTTTTTAACCTACTTTCTTTTACGATTTCGTCCCTTTATCCATTTTTATATTTAAATAAGCTCTACTAATATTTTTATATTTCATTTTAGTCATTCAAAAATATATTTTTTTTAATTCACATAGGAGCAAATAAATATACTTAACAAAAACACACATCAAAGATAAGATTCATTTTGTGTCATGTGTGTATTCCTAAATGGGATATTAAGAGTTAATATTTATTTGGGTTGTTTTCCTTAATTTCTTCAAACTCTTAATATTTCTTCATCATCTTGATATCTTCATTAAGCATCCATTCCATTTGACATCTTCATTACTGGAACTTTAAATCACTGAAACACTTAATCAACCATTTGTTCCACTAAAACATCAATACTTAATTGTTCATCAAAATCTTGGGATCAACGATCTCTCCCTTTTTTATGATGACAATTAATTTTGATATTTTCTTCAAAATAAAATATAACAACATTTTCCCTAAATCCGAGAACGAGTTCTTTAACTCATTTAAGCATAATAATGAAGATATTATAAACCATAATCAATAAAGCACAAATTTAATCAATAAGCTCCCCCTTAGTAACACATCAATTAATTCTCTCCATTAATAAAACATCAACTAATTCTCTCCCTTTGTCATCTTCAAAAACAAATTTAGGTAGGAGGGGAACACAAAAACATCCCTACTCTACTCTAGACAAATGTCGTGAACTTTAATTTTCCGCTAGATATTCAGTGAGTATCACAAACTAATTGAACGTATCAAAATTTTCAGCATAACATACTATTGTCCTGCTTATAAAAACTTCCCCTTTTAAATAATTGTAAACAAGTAAATTCATGCATAGGAGAATAATCCTAAGGCAATCAAAATATTTAAACAATATAGCATGTAATCATATAATTATCAGTTAAGTCCACATGCCTTACTTATGATACCAAATAACGTCTTCCCTTTATAGAAACAAACTATATGTTCTTTAACACACTAAAATATGAAACATTTCTCAAGTATTTCATCAATCATAAATCTAGTGCATGCATAATTACGGATAAGTGCATATTTTTCTCATAAAATCTCATTTCTCTTTTAGAATTAATACTCGTTTATAAACCAATAGATATGCAACATAAGAACATATTATCATGCATTAAGAAGCATAAAAACTCAGCTCAATCCAACTTATTTGAATAAAAGTAAATAACATAAATGATAGCTCATTATACAAATAATCCTACTGAAAATCATATTCAATAAATAATTAGCATAATTTAGTAAGATCACAAATATTCGATTAATCATCTAAATCACATAACATGTTTTATAATTAACACATGATTACTACTTGATGTAAGCATATAAAAACATGTTAATACCCCCTAACTAAATGTGATTCTCATAATCACTCTATACTGTTTCTAAGATAACAAGTGAACACATTATTGAAAATAGGTTTTAGAAACAATCACCAATTTACCTATTTGGCAAGTTGGGCACCTCCATCTTTAACAAATTTAATGAATTTAAAATGCGGAGGGTTAGGAGTATCTTATCTATCATTTGGGGTGACTTTACTTTTTACCTCATTTGAGCTCATAATTAATTTAGCTGCGCAATTCTTCTTGGCTAGATCATATCCTCTCTTCCTTTGATTTTTTTCTATTTGACTCATTGATGATTCTCTTTGTACGTATCGCTTGTGGTTTTCTGGTGATATCCAATCTTGGTTTTGGTACAATTTTTCTCTTAGTACATATCTTTTGTGATTCTTTTACAACTTCACCTCTTGTCTTTGGTGCATCTTTTCGCTTTGCACACGTCGCTTGTGCTTCTTTGCTAACTTCCTATTTTGGCTTTGATATAAACTCTTTAACTGTTCCTTCAGGTTCACTTCTGACATTTTGTAATTCTGCACAAGACATTTCAACAATTTTCTTTGGTATCCATTTCATTTTGGATCCGTTCTTATTAGACATAAACTTAGAGTTACGAAACGGACATGATAATTTAAAATACCCAACCCTATTGCAGTAATAACATCTCAAATATGATTTATCATAGAAAGCACAAGATGTAAAACATAAATCATTTCTAATAATAGAAGCATAACTATCACTGGCCTGTAATGAAAGATGAGGCGATGAAATATATCCATTTTGCTTAGAAAAATCATTTTCAAAATCTCTCGAAATAGACTTAAGGTCGGATTTTGATTTTTCAAAAATTTTCTTAAGTAAATCGATTTTAGAAACAAAATCTGACATTTGCCTAGAAATCATATCAAATTTATTTTTTAAAACTTTATTTTCATTTTCAAGAGAATCCTTTTTAGAGAGCAAATTATTAATTTAAAAAATAACTTCCGAAAACTCTTTTGAACTACAATAATCATCAAAATGTATTTTAGATTTTCGAACACTTTTCCACCATTTTCAAAAGAAACAATTTTTCTTTTTAAACTCAAGCTCTCTTTAGCAAAAAATAGTGTGAAAGAAAATAATTTTTCCATAACAATATGGACATTTTCATTATCATCATCTCTATCACTACCACTGAAATCATAAGAATCATAAACCACATTATCATATACGCATTTACCACTATTAAAAGAGGATACACAAAACATATCATTCATGGTGTGTGCACGTGACCGGTTTAGCTAGGATGTTAAGCCTTACGAGCTAAAACCAACTCTGATACCAATTATTGGCCCAGTAGAATACTCAAGAGGGGGTGAATTAGGTAATTAAAAATATATCAGAATAAAACTTAAATAAATCAAATAATTAATTTTATATCTAAATTAATTATTATCTTTATACCACAGCGGAATTAATTAATCAACTAGGTGCACACCCAATTAGTAAAAATAAACAAATTAATAATGCAACACACCAAGATATATCCTGGTGCACCAAGCTACTCTTGGCTAGTCTAGTCCTTCAAGCCCCACGGAGATTTGAACCCACTAATTCTCAAGATCCCTTTAAAGGTAGGAACCAAACTCGCACACCGATTTTTTTACAGGCTCAAAATCAACCTTTACAAATTTTTTTTCTCAGGTTAAGGAATAACCTCTACTTTTTACAGGCTAAAAATTAACCTAACGGCTTGTTTGGTTGGACGGAATGGAATGAGGGTAGAATGAAATGGAAGAAGTAATAGAATGAGAGAATGAATGAAATGGAATTGTCAATGGAATCGCTATTCTATTCTCTTGTTTGGTTGGTAAGGAATAAGGGAAGGAATGAAATAGTGAAATATAGTAAAATTTTTATTATGCCCTTGTGAAATTATTATTCAATTCTCTTATTTGGTTGGTATGAAATAAGTGAAAGAATGGAATGAAATATAATAAAATTCTCATTATGCCTTTATTACAAAATTTTATTATATTTCACTATTCCATTACTTCCCTCATTTTATTATATTTTACTATTCCATTCAATTTTAAGTTTTTGTTCTCTAATTTCTGTTTTTATTCTCAATTTTCAGTTTCTATTCTTTAATTTCTGTTTCTGTTCGCAATTTTCAGTTTCTATTCTCAATTTTTCGTTCTCTAATTTTCTATTTTTGTTCTCAATTTTCAGTTTATGTTTTCAATTTTTTGTTTCTGTTCTCAATTTTCTGTTTCTGTTCTCAATTTTCAGTTTCCATTCTCAAATTTCTTTTCTCTAAATTTCTATTTTTGTTCTTAATTTTTAGTTTATGTTCTCAATTTTATAGTTATCAATTTTCTATTTTTGTTCTTAATTTTCAGTTTCTGTTCTCAATTTTCAGTTTCTGTTCTCAATTTTCTGTTTTTGTTCTAATTTTTTGTTCTCAATTTCTATTTTTATTCTCAATTTTCTGTTTTCTAATTTTTGTTTATGTTCTTAATTTTTAATTTTTGTTTTCAATTTTCAAAGTTAAAATATAAGGATTATTATGTAATTGAGGTTGTTAATTCTATTGGGTTGGAATCATATTCCACCCTATCTCAAATGGAATCTCATTCCACCTTATTTCATTTCAATAGAATCACAAAAGTGATTTCATTGGAGAACCAAACAACGGAATAAAAATCAAGAGCAGAATGCGATTTCATTCCGCCCCCGATTCCATCCAACCAAACAAGCTGTAATTCTTTTTATCACTATTGCTCAAGAATCAAAACCTCTTACAAGCACTTCAACTATCCTTTTATCAGGTAAGGATGGAATCTTTACAAATCACTTACACTAATTCTATTCAGGAAGAATTAATAACTCAATCTCTTTACAGGAAGAGACTGAAATCCAACTACCCTTGATTAAATACCCCTAATGATATTTAATTCATCACAACTCACCAATACATAAATTGATAAGTAAATCTCACTCAGGGCTTCTATCACCCCAAATAAACAATAACTCAATTAATATCCCAATTAATGATAGAAAATCGTGAGATACAAAAAATCTGATTTTAACAAAATATGGGTAACAAATTGGAGCACGTAATCATATTCAAGAAATTATTTGTAAAAATATTTTCTTCAAAAATCAGAAATGATTTCTAAGATCAATTTTCAAAATATAAACAAGTAATGCAATGAAAGAATATAATTGAAAAGATCTCACCCGGAATCCACAGAATAATTAGATAAGCAATGTAACTTCAGATCCGGTAACAGCACAAATTAATAGCAGTTCATCTTCAAGATCACTCTTAGAATAACTCACAAACTCTCAGAAATATATCTCTAAGAAAAGCTCACTCTTATGATATGATATGATTTCTCTCTTATTGACTGCTTCATGATATATGAAATTCGCAGATCTATTTAAAAAAATATGTAATCAGCTTTCTAACGGCTAATTTACAAGTGTTATGATAATTAAACTCTCCTATAGACCCCTTATATCATAAGGACTTCATTTAGGTTCAATTTCACTTAAAAACAACTTTCAAACTACTCAATTAAATTCCCAAAGTATTTCTCAATCTCAATTAATAAGAATAGAAATTATTTCATGTACCAAATTGAGAAATATTAATATTTAATGTACCAAATCAATAGGATTTAATTAATATATGAACCATATCTTAAATATCGAGAATATCCTTTAAATCTCTCTCAAATCTTAACAAAAAACGACTACTTTTGGATTTAAAATTGGATCAAACAATATTCTGAACCAGCACTCCTCAATCGACTGCCCAACATCGCTTGCAGCCAAACCATCGCTGCAGCGATCATAAGTCGACCACTTAGTCGACTCGCAAATTCAGAGAGTTTGTCATGCTTTCATCGATCGACCACTTGATCGACTCGCAGATTAAGAAAGTTAAGATATTTTCATAGGTTGACTGGTCGGTCGACACTTCTCTGATCTCGTTTTTAACCTACTTTGTTTTACGATTTCGTCCCTTTATCCATTTTTATATTTAAATAAGTTCCACTAATATTCTTATATTCCATTTTAGTCATTCAAAAATATTTCTTTTTAATTCACATAGGAGTAAATAAATATACTTAACAAAAACACACATCAAAGATAAGATTCATTTTGTGTCATGTGTGTGTTCTTAAATGGGATATTAAGAGTTAATATTTATCTGGGTTGTTTTTCCTAATTTCTTCAAATTTTTAATACTTCTTCATCATCTTAATATCTTTATTAAACATCCATTCCATTTGACATCTTCACTACTAGAACTGTAAATCACTGAAACATTTGATCAAACATTAGTTCCACCAAAATATCAATATTTAATTGTTCATCAAAATCTTAGGATCAACAATTATTATTAGAAACTTTGATAGTGATTATCAATAAAAAATGACAACAAAAAAGAAAAAGAAAAATATAATTATTTTGGCCAATTTAATATGTCATGTTTATTAAAAAAATAAAAAATAAAATAGACATTTATTTTGAATTAGAAGAAAATTGTTAATGTGTGTTGGAATAGAAATTTTATTTATTTATTTATAGTTCTTTTATTAAGAGGAGATATATAATTTTTAAAATTGTTAATGTGTGTTTGAATAGAAATTTTATTTATTTATTTATAGTTCTTTTAATTTTGTTTTTGAGACTAACTTTAAAATAAAATAATAGCTCTCACTTTGTATTGTTTAATAGTTATTATTATTAGAAACTTTGAAAGTGATTATCAATAAAAAAATCACAACAAAAAAGAAAAAAATATATAATTATTTTGGCCAATTTAATGTCATATTTATAAAAAAAAAAAATAGACATTTATTTTGAATTAGAAAAAAATCATTCAACTATTTGGTAACTAATTAGAATGAAAAGAATTAATTTAAGTATGAAGGATTCAATTAATTTATATTAAAATGTTAATAAAATTACACTATCTTTAAAAATAAAAAATATGAAAAGTCATAATATTATTGTGGGGAGTTAATATTAAGACGGTTAAATAAATCTTGATAATTCATTCATCCAAATGAATAGAAATTGAGAGATAAATAATATTTGAATATGAGGATATGTCTTCTGTTTTTATATATATCATATAGATATAGATTAATTTAATTTAATATATTGAGCTAATATTAATCAGATATCTTTTATATTTGATATAGTTTATAGTTTCACAGTTAATATTAAGTTTAAATTGAATGTATCGAGTTAAAATGTTAATCAAATATAATTTTTTATTTGATATAGTTGTTGGTGGTGGTGATCGATGGAAGTCTGTTGGTTGGTTAGACTACTGGAGCCAAAAAGTTTGGCAGCCAATGGATCATTAACTACTAGAGCTCAAGTAGCCAACAACTCAAATTCAGTAATACAATGGAAACTAAGTGGAATTTAACAAAAACAATTAAAAATAAGGGATAAAGACCTTTTTGGTCCCTGACAAATGCCTCGGGTGTCTAATTGGCCCCTAACTTTTGCAATTCGACAATTTGGTTCTTGACATTTCAAAATCGTTCCAAATTAGCCCTTGAGTCGGGTTCCATTAGTCAAATTTGGGAAAATTGGATGGAAAAAGTCATGTGACGTTTGGCTAAGGGTACATGCGTCATTTCATTCTTATTAATAAATTGGGACCTATTTACATATTTTGTTAAACTTAAGGGGTTAAAAATATTTTTTTTCTTTAATTTTTTTTCCCAGATCGTCTTCTTCCTCTCTGCTGCTGCTCTCCGATCCTTCGTTCACTTGCGTTATCTTCGTTTTTTTCGCCATCACTTGCGTCGTCTTCTCCATCACGTTCATCGTCTTCGGTTTCGATTAATTAAGGGAAGTGGAGGTTAGGGTTTCAATTACGAAATCGAAACCCTGTTTCGATTCGGTTTCATTTGGGTTTCAATCTCAAAATCGAAACCGAATCGATTTTGAGATCACAACCCAAACGAAACCGAATCAAAACAGGGTTTGGATTTCAAAATCGATTCAGTTTCAATTTGGGTTTCGATTTCAAAATCGAAACCCAAATCGATTTTGATTATGAACAGGGTTTCGATTAGGTTCGATTTTGATGGTTTTCGTTGTTTTGGTGGCGATGTTCGGCGGTGTTCTTCAATTTCGAAATCGAAACCGTGGTTCGATTTGGGTTTCGATTTCGATTTCGAAATCGAAATCGAAACCCAAATCGAACCACGGTTTCAGTTTTGATTTCGAAATCGAAACCCCTAGGTTCGATTTCTATGGTGTTCGTCGTTTTGGTGGTAATGTTCGGTAGTGTTCTTCGATTTCAATTTCGAAATCGAAGCTCCAAGGTTCGATTTCGACGGTGTTCGTTTTGATGTTGATGTTCGTTTTCGTGTTGATGTTGTGTTTTAATATGGGAGCCAAAAAAAAAAATATGATTATGTTCTGTTCCCTTATTTTTTACACAAAATTCTTAGAATATAATGGAATTGTTTTTATTTTCTCTTTTATAGATGTTTGTATTTGGTTTGGTTGGATATGTCATTTCTTTTGTATTTTTTGGAGTTTTTCATTCATTTTTTAATGAAAAAAAAAATCAAATAATATTTCAAAAAAAAAATGTTGTTTTGTTCCCATAAATTTGTTGTTCCCATAATTAAAAATAAATAAATTATTGTTCCCATAATTTGTTATTCAATTGAGAAAGAAATACCAAATTAAAAAAAAAAATGATTATGTTCTTTCAATTGAGAAAGAAAGATCAAAAAAAATATTTTGACTCCTTAAATTTAGATGACTTTTCAAAATTAACTCCATTGTACGCGTAAAGACTAAAATACCCTTAATGAAACGTTAACCGTTAGTTGACTTAACGGAATCTGCCTCAGGGGCCAATTTGAAACGATTTTGAAATGTCAAGGGTCAAATTGTCGAGTTGCAAAAGTTAGGGGTCAATAGAACACCCAAGACATTTGTCAGAGATTAAAAAGGTCTTTATCCCTAAACAATAAATTGGAAAGAACTAAAAATATATATTGTTCTATAAATATGACAAAAATAAAATAAAATACTATTGGTATCTAAATGTGTTAAAGACCTCGAATTGATCTGGTTATAGCCTACGTGTATTTTTCTTGTTGAGATGAAGGTGATGTGTCTTGAACATAGATATTAGAGATCGGGATTCTTTTAACCAAGTAAAAATTTACTATCGTTGTGTTTGGTACACTGAAATAGAATATGATGACAATTGATTTGGTTATACCTCTCATTTGGAATTTCATTTGATTTATATTCGTATTTGGAATTTCATTTTATTTATATTTGAATATTTTTTGTTTAAAAAAATTATATATTTTTCAAATAACGACTTTATAGTACATATACATTTCATTCCCGATTTATTCTCAACATTAATCATATATTAGAATGAGAATGATCATTCCAATATCACATCTAATCAATTTTGTCAATAGACATCAAACATAAAAATGGTATTAATCATACTATTTCATTACCATGCTAAATTTAATCCTATTGTTATTATATTCTATTACAGTGCATCAAACACAACAATAGTAAATCTTGTCAATTTGAAAATAGGTTTTAAATTAAAAGTTTCAATATAATTATTTTCAATTAAATCATGAAATTGACACTATGAATAATGTAGATGGGGACCATTGGAAACATAATTTGGTTAGTTGGAGTCGGAGTAAATAGATTAGATATATATCATTCAATGATGCAATCAACAACCTGATGAACACTAGCTGGCCAACCGACAAAACTACCAAAACAAAATTTCCATTCCTATATTTCAGTCCCAAAATAGAAAAAGAAAATTACCCATATCTCCCCCCAAGTTATTTACATTGATTGTACAATTTATAATAGACTCATCGTGCTAATAATTAACAATTAGCTCTACAAAAAAAAAAAAAGCAACCCTCAAAATTGTGAATACTAGAGTTGAACCCTCAAACAGGAGAGGTAGAAGCAAACCGAAATTTATGGGAGAGAAGCTCTCTCTGGTGATCCATAAAGTGAAGGTCATGAACCACCGGGTTACCGGTTCGACCCGGAGGGGATCCCGGGTAGCCCGACGGCGAGCACCCACTGCACATATTGTCTCTTTCATATGTTGTCTACATCAAAAACAAATTAAGAAAATTACAATTTGATTTTATGGTAAAATGTGTCTAGACCCGATTATGCACAGCTTAACTAATCACCCCCGAGTGATTTTAATGACGCACTCTCCCACGTTGGTTTGGTACATTTAAGATTAAATTCAAGATTTTTAATTGCTTGAGTGCTCCAAGGAAAGTTAAATCCTGGTTGACAGGAAAATGGGAACCTCCCTTGCCAATCAGACTAACACCTCTTGAGTGAAAATAATAATACTAATAGTAGTAGTAATCCAACCTTGTGTGCAATCATGTTGAGAACTTCACTTCTTTCATACGAATTCTGTTGGCTGATCACATTGGAATGAAAAATGAGACAAAAAGAAAAATTGCCCAAACATAAAATAAAATCATAAACTATGGCACCATTATGGTAACCTTTTTTTAAATACATTTTATAACAAAAAATATTTTTACTTGAAAGAAAAAGCCAAAAGAAAAATCATAAGAGCCATCGATTCTGTGGTAGCCTGTAGTAGAGATAATTTCTTAATATTATTATCAGTATGAAAAATACGTCTTAATTCAAAATAAGTTCACAGATGGTTGAGAATTTGGATGGTAAAATTTTACTCCATCGATCTCTTTTAAAAAATAAAAAAAAAGTTTAAACCTGATACATCTCTATCATACCGGCCAATATCAAGAACACTCCTGTCATTTTCATAATACACACCCCATATCTTTTTAATTTGAGTATCTAAATTTAAGACTCCCTCAATCACATCACATTTTGTTGATAAAAATACCCTCGCAACATATTTCTTTTGTTATTTATTTCATATTTTCTATTCCTACTCTCCATATCTCTCTCCCTTGTTTTTTATTTTTTATTTTTTACTATTAATCTGCATTTTTTATTTTTTTATTTTTTTTGTATGGTATTTATTGAAAAAAAAAATGTTGAAAGTAAAAAAACTAGAAAAAAAATGAAAAATAAAAATATGATTTGAAAAATAAATAAATAATTAAAAATAAATAAATAAAAACACATTTTTTCCTTTCCTATTTTTAAATCTAAAGTTTTATTTTTGCTGTCTTTTATGTTTTTTTTTTTTCAATTTTTTTACTTTTTAATTTTTTTTCTATAAATACCATATATAAAAAATAAAAATAATAAAATAAAATATAAGGAACAAAAAAAATGAAAAATAAAAAACAAGAGAGTAAAAAAATAGAAAACAAAAACGAAAATGAAAATTAAAAAATAAAATGCAAAAAATATGTTGTGAGTATTTTGTCAACAAAATACGATAGCGTGATAAGATATTATGAAAACTATAGGGATGGTCTTGATATTTTTAGAATTGATATTTTTCGAAATGACACAGGGTGTTTAGAGTACAAACTAGAAAAAATAAAAAAACACTCGGAATTGTATTTTCACATTTTTTTTAATAGCACATTTTTTAAGAGCAAAACGAAAGTTTTTAAAATTAAGTAATTTTTGTTATAAGCAAGAAAAATATTTTAAAAAAAAAATATTATTAAACTGTGCCTTATATTTTTTAACTGTGCAGAACAAAAATCATGAGTTATTTGGAACAATACTAAATTCACAAATTAAGAATTGTGATGCATGTGTGTGTATATATTATTTTATTTCGTTTTAAGAGCAAAACGAAAGTTTTTAAAATTAATTTTTGTTATAAGCAAGAAAAATATTTTTAAAAAAAACGTTACCAAATGGTACCGTATATTTTTTAACCGAACAAAAATCATGAGTTATTTGGAACAATACTAAAATCACAAATTAAGAATTGTGATGTATCTGTGTGTGTATATATTATTTTATTTCGTTAAGTGTTTCTAACAACATTAGGATGGAAAACATATAGAGAAATTTCAAAAAACCAATTGAGAAGACAAAAACCCGTGTTTGCTGCAACTGAGGGGCTCGAGAAATTCCGGCAAGGCAGATCCCAGCCGAAGGGGTTTGGGACAAAGAAGAAGATCATTCCCTCCTCCTCCTCCATAGCCAAGCTTAGAGGTCTCCTCCGATGAACCTGTGCTTGTCTCAACCACAAGATTGCTTTTCACTGGTAAATTATGCATCCACTTCTCCCCAAACATAACAACATCAACACATAACAAGTACTAAACACAGTATATACTCTCATTTCCATATCCCATTTATTGAATTGGTAAACAAAGAATCAGCTCAAATGTGGCCACAAGTTTCATCCCCCCAAAGAGAGAGAGAGAGAGAGAGAGAGAGAGAGAGAGAGAGAGAGAGAGGAGAGTGAGGAATTGCTAATAAGTGGATCCAACTTGGAGTTGGATATGGTGTTTGGGTGGGAGGAAAATAACACTTGGATGGCTTAGAGTAGTTTTAGGGTTTGGTCTTTTGACCAGTTCAGTAGTTTTGTCTCCTGAGTTTACTCTGTTTCTCATCTTGCCTATGTTTCATTTGATCCATGTAAAACTTTTCTTTAGAAAAAAATCAAAAAATTTGTCTGTTATTGCCACTAACCACTAGCTACAAACCGCCATCATTATCATTCTTAATATATGTGTATGTGTGTGCATTCTGTCATTGGCTTACATTTTCGCAGAGGCATTTGCCCATGCAGGGCCCAATGCGTCCGTTGCACGGGGGCAAGCCTGCCTTCTTTCTACAATGTTGACTAGTTTTGACTACAATGTTGACTAGTTTCACCCTGCCTTGGGCTCATATAAATCCGTGACAGCGCGTACCAGCATGCCTGCATGCAGATGAGTGTACAAGAAAAACATTGCAAAGAACAACACCTTGGCTTATCTTTTGCTATGCCATCCGACAGTTCCTGAAGCAGATGGTCTGATCCTTACGGGACATCCGAAGTCGAGAAATGTAAAGACATATAATACCATATGCAGAAATAGAATCATGCAATACATAAACGAATCACGTAATATTTTCAAAATCATTATAGTAACATGTTTATAAACAAGTATATGTGTACAAATTGCAAAAAATAAGGCAAATTCAATTCTAGTTTCTAAAAAAACATCATAATGAAATCAAACCTTAAAAAGAGATCTACCCATAAAAAATCATCAATAAAAATGAAGAATTTGCTTGAATCATAACTGATTTGTGTCCCATTCGAATTTTGGTTGTGAGAAATCCTCATAATCTATGGATCCATCTACAATATTGTCAACAGTGTGCAGCCCTTGAATCAGGGCTGTCTGAACAGCATCACTATCAGAAGGCATAAATTTATACATTACCAACAAACCAAGCGTGAATATGGCCTGTAGCTTGTTGGAATCACCATGGATCGAGAAGAACAAGAGCATGGAGATAAGGAACAAGTCGACACAGAACCTCATAATAAACAAAACTGTATCCATCAACCTCCCATCATTGCCAGCAGGAAAACCTCGTACTCTGTACACAAATAGAAAGTTGTACTTATCGACCATGTATCTATACCCAAAATAGACCGCTCCAACAGGAACAACCAGAGGGGCGAATGAGGAATATATCAAGGTCAGGGCGAATATTGTCAGATTGAAAGCATAATATTGAGCGAAATCAAATGTCTGTTTGGGTACGGGCGAGGTTCTGCTGATGGGATATTCGGACAGATCTTGTCCAGGCAAATCAAATCCGTTAGTGTCCAAAAATCCATTAATTTCTTCAGGCATTAAGGGTCTCTCCAGGCTACTACCGGAATCCTGATTTTCTAACAGGTAGTCTTCACGTTGTTCTGGTACGAGGTGGAGCATATCGTTCTTCCTCAACTTCTGAAGCTTCTTCTTTATCCAAGGAATGGGAGCCAATAAATCATAAGAAATTCCAAGAAAAGTGCTTGCGATTAGAAATGCCAGAGACGAAAGGCATGACCTTGACAAAAACGAGGCACTCATGTACTGCTCGATCTTCTTACAATCCTCACCGTCCAAATAACACCTACCCATCCTCAGCAATGCACCCTCGAGCGAGGATTCTACAAGACCCCTCAAGAGAATGAGGTTCACCAGAAAGAAGCAGACCATCTTCAATAGTGCAGCTCTTTGTTCCCCTGATACAGTAAGATGGCGCTCAAATTTAGAGAGATGAGAGAGAACGGATGGGATCACAATATACATGCTCATGAAAATAAGAACGTTGGGGAGGAACTGAAAGATTATGGTTGCAAGCCAGCTTGAGCTTTGAATCCAAGCCAACCACATCTCCGCGTTGTTCACTGCTTCGGCATTGATTATGCGTCCAGCACTTTTGATTGCACTGATCACAGCAAGGGGCGAGCTGAAAAACAAGAGCATCAGCAGCAGGCATGTGTTCACAAAGACTCTGCGTAGTTTTAATGAGATCTTCGTGGATCCTAGGTGGTTCCAATAGATGTCACTAGCGAGTGGAGCTCGCTCAACTCTCCATTGATTCCTCTGCAGCTGCAACTCCATGAGGGAAAAGAACCTCCCAATTCGTCTCTTCTTCTCGCTACGCAAATCCTGAACCGCTTTATTTGCTGTGTAGACATCCTTAAACACGACGAATGCAACTCCAGCACCACGTGCACGGCCTTCTTTGTAAGCCGCCATTTCCATCTCAAGATCAGCTCTTTGTTCTTGCAATTTCCTCAATTTTTCTTCGGCCGAAAAACCCAACTCGTCAACCACCTGATTCCACAAATCCATCACTCTCCTCCAACAAAAACGCAATCTCCCCACGTAATTTCCTCCGTTTTCTATTTCATCACCCTCATCAAACAGATCACGAGACTCAATCTTTGCCACCAGCTTTGAAATTTCTTCCCTGACCCTTACCAACTCTGTGGCTAAATCATCTAATGCGCACAAATCCATGGGCATAATAACTTTATAAACCTTCCCTGGATATTTATGTTGAAAATACTCCAATAAAGGACCCTTGTCTGATCCCAGATTTTTGGGCACCCCTTGTATCATAACAGTAAATATAGCAGTCGAATTGGAGCTAGGGTCACTGGGATTCCCATAACCATCTCTAAACCTAGTAATTCTCAATCTCTGTTCCATAGCATTCATGCCGTAATTAACTAAAAAGACAACGATAACAGCGTAAAAGAAGTGAACCCAAAGTAAGGGCGAACCTTTGGTAATGTGATTAATTGTAGTCTTTGAGAACTGGTCCACCATGGTGGCGCTCCCAGCGTAAAGATTGACCATGAGGATGACGAAAACGGCGGGAATCGCGACGGAAACAAGGACAGCGCAGCTGCCGCCCTCTATGAGGAGGAACTGGGCAGCATCGGCGCCACAGTGTTGGGCGATCTCGCGGCCGGTGGCGTGCCAAACAGCAAGCAGCTTGTGGGCTATGGCCGTCGGTCCCGGCATGCGGCGGTGGTCGCTGCGGAGCTTTCCGAAGACGAAGACTAACAGGCAAGTCAAGGCACCGATGGCGGAGATGTTGAGGAGGTACTGTATGTTGCCGTACCAAGTCGTCTCAAAGTCGAAGTCGTCCCCACCGGAAGAATACGGCGGAGGAGAATCACCGTAATTCATAGTGACCGGCGGTGATGATTGAGGCGGAAGCATGGGATCGATGACTTTTAACCGATGAGTCTTACCCTAAAAACCCTAATTCTAGATTGACCGAACTTTTGCCTTCTACTACAATTCTATCTACGCAGAGAAGAGAGACAACTGAAATCGAAGTCGCCGGAGCGAGAGCGAGAGAGGGGAGCTGAAATCAAAGTTCACCAAGAGGACGACGAGAGAGATTGAGCAATTCATTTTCGAATCTAGGTTGTATGGGGAATTTTTCGAGATGAGCTTGTCGAATGTGGCTTTCGCGGGAAAATCGTACGCCGTTTCGGCCCATTAGCGAGAAGGCTTGATGAAAGATATTGTAACTTTGAAGCCTTTTGGGCTTGGATTCATAGGGAGGAAAGACTATTGCCACCCTCCAAAATTTTCATTTGCAAAATTTTTAAATTTATAATTTTGAGAAATATAGAAAGTTAAAATTGAATTTTGGGATAATGATGAAGTAACAATAGGATTGTTAAAAAGTTATTAATGATACTAATTAACAAACCCCTATATCATAATATGATTATAACAGTGGTGGTGAGAGAATTCATTTGCAACACGTCGGCTTTATAGCATTTAACGGATCCATCATAAAGTGTTTTTATTTTAAAAAATCACTTGCATCTAATAAGAGTTTTTCTAAGAGGGAGGTCAACGAGATCCTAAGTATAAGTTTGACTGCAATACGAAGTTTCTCGTCCATTACTTTCTGCCAAAGAGGGTTAGTACTGGTCTCCTTTTAGAATTGAGGCTCATGCAGATTAAGTATAGTAGAAAAATAAGAAAAATGATGAAGATGTGAGAGAGGTTGTGTTACCCTGCTAGAATGACTAAGATTGACTAGAATAGGTTTGGTTGGTGCAACATCTGATGATTTTAGGACAGACTTGAGAGAGGCGTCCTTAGATCCGTAGAAGTTAGTGGGGGTTGTTGGAGGATCTATTTGAGGCTCAACAATATTGTACTTAGATGACTAAGAAATAAGTTTATGGATGAATTAGTAAAATATAGATGGTTATTAGTAGATGTCAAATAAAATTTGGATATAGAAGAAAACATCGTGTGTTCACAAAAGGTGACATAATGAGAAGTACAAAAACGATTATATATGGGATCCTAAACGGTATCCTTTGTGTTCGATTCCATATCCTAGGAAACAACATACTCGAGTCTAAGGTTCCAGTTGGTATGTTCAGGAGGTTGTAAGATGACAAAGTAGACACACCCAAAGACTTTTCAGAGGTTGTAATTAGGAGATACATCATATAACTTCTCATAAGGGAAAGGAGTATCAACGGTAGGTGAAAGGATCAAATCGATTGTATAGGCGGCAGTAAGACCAACTTATCCCTAGAAGCACTCGGAACAATAGGATAAAATGAGTAGTGCATGGACAATATTTACTATCTAGGATATGTTGATATTTACGTTCAACTCGATTATTTTGGGCAGAAGTGGCAGGGCAAAATCTATGGGGAAGTATTGTACTCCATGGCATTAATTGTAAAATTTGAAAATTTTGATTTTGTAGGAAAATTGAGTTTAAACCATGGCACCAAAATTTGAGTAAATTTGAGATAACTTGAAACGTTTATGCATGAGATATGACAAGGTGTACCTAAAGTAGTCATCAACAAATATAACAAAATATCAGGATCCCTTATTGTTGTAGAAGGTGAGGGTTCTCAAACCTCAAAATGGACTAAGTACAAAGGTGCAAGAGAGACTAAGTCACTACTAGAAAAAAGTTAGGCATGTTATTTAGCTTGTCGACATAGAAAACAATCAAGATGCTTGGTAGAGACAAGTCTTAATTCTCCACTAGATGCTAAAGTGCAGATACATTCAATGGATGCATCACCTAACTGGGAATACGAAAGACTGAGAGAAGATGAATTAGGTGATGATCATGATGTTGTGGTAGTGGTAGTGATGATGATGGGAACGATATTGATGATGGTGGTAGTGATGGTAATGATGGTGGTGGGATTTCACAAATGGATGAAAGGATAGCGGGTGGTGGTGGGAATTGGTTTGGAAGGTGGAGGCTACTGAGCTTAAATAGACATACAATTTTACGACTAGTCCCAAAAGTTTTGCCCATCCGAGGCTGCTACATAGGACAACTAATATTAGAAAATATTGCTTCAAGTCTCAATTCACTAGGTTGTCCAACAGAAAAAGGATTTAAAGTAAGTTTTAGTAAGAAATACGTGACACAATTAAAAAAAAAAATATGAAATGAAAATCTAACCAATGTGACTGACACACGTATCAGAGCCATCAACAATATGAATGATAGGAGCATTCACAACAAATAGTTTAGATGAGAAGATATTAGGATTGGATGTCATACGGTTACAACAGGCAAAATAAAAACAATAAAAAAAATTACTGGCACACTATTGAATATACTTTTCATGACATGAATTACAACAACTCCACAATCAATGCTGCACAATATGTTTTTAAAAAGAAATCAACGAAACCTAATTGTGTTTGGATAATCATAATGAAATGTTGTAACACGAAATTAATGAAGTATACTATCATTGATGTTCCCTGGTTTGATACGTTATTGGTGTTTGAAATCTCAGCATTCACCACCCGATGTTCTCTAGCTTCATTTGACAATAAATCATCAACATATTGAATCTGTAGTTGAATATAGAAATGGTGAGGATTATTCATTCAACGATGCAAGGAGAAACTTCAAACGAGAAAGTGAAAACTTGCATTGTTGTAAGATCGGTCCACATCTCTGGGACGTCAAAGGTTGATTGAATTGTAGTGTGTCTACTCATGCTTTTGCTTATCGTAAACAAACAACCTCCAATGTCCCGTCAACGATGTCATTCCTTCAGTATTGATTGGGAAATGCACAAATCTATAATCGTTCAAGAATGCTTTGATAATTATCAGGTTCGATATATCAGTCATTACTTTGTTATCTCCCTATGTTATTACATCTGTTTATAGTGTAAACACGAAAAGATTAATAATCCTCATTGGTCATGCGCTCGATACAAAAATATAATAACACCGTAATGTAAAAATTTTAACATTTTTGTTACCCAGTAACAACTATTGATGAAGTACGATTGATTCGGCAATTCCTGACCAATCCCTTTTAACTCGCTAACAATCTTCGTTTGTTCAAGCCACTTCATCTCCATACAGCCGTTAGTAACCTAACATTTAATAAAAAATCATATAATGTTACATTCATCTGTATGATTCTCAACTATTGATGAAGTACAACTATTGATGAAATACGACTGATTCGGCAATTCCTGACCAATCCCTTTTAACTCGCTAACAATCTTCGTTTGTTCAAGCCACTTCATCTCCATACAGCCTTTAGTAACCTAACATTTAATAAAAAATCATATAATGTTACATTCATCTGTATGATTCTCGAAAAACACAAAAAGAACATAACACAAAAACATTTAAATAGGCACATTTAATAATCCAGACAATGTTACATTCAACATAACTGTGGATATTATATTTAACATGACAATCATGTTACATGTAACATGTACAATACAAAGTGTTACATTTTCACAGAAATGTAATATGTGTACATGATGTTATAATGTTACATTCAAGAAACTGTAACATGAAACAACAATGTTATTTTCAACAACAAAAATAACTTTAACATTCATTATTTTTTTTTAAAACTATCTAATTATGTAAAATGTAACTCACAAAATTTGTAAGTTGTGTTTCCCACAACAGCCCGATCAAATCAAGTATAGATACTTGAGCACATGTCCATTCCGCACCCCATACAAAGGCCCTGAAATTAAGAAAGACAAAACAAAAATGATGTACATCCCATGTGTGTCGTTCCAGATATATTTAACAAATTTGTAATAAGTAAAACTTAAACTTACTAGACCCCTCCTCTCGCATGATTAGCTCAAGTTGGTTCCAGTCGGCCGGTGCTATCATTTTTGTAACGGCGCTATTGTGTGACGACAACACTCAGGGCTCATCGTTGTTGTGGGCCGATGTATTTGGCTCATCGTTGTTGTGGGCCGATGTACTTGGCTCATTGTTGTTGATTGCAACACCCGTACCTGGATTTGTGGGGGCTGGTACATTATACTTTTTTCGTAGTCGTCGTGATCGCTTGATAAGGACATCGTATTTGTGAATTGAATCATCGTCGGTCTTCCGTGTCCTAACGCTACTCTTGACAAACAATGTTGGGGTCTTTGTTTCAACCTTTGTAAGCGCGATGTGCCTCAGCTTCAATTTTGACGAGGGTGGCATCTTTGGTGGTGAATCATGTGCAACAATAATCGATGCTTGCCTAACGATCATATTATCTCATTTCTCAAGCTTGAGGAGGTAGAACTCCGTCAGTCCAATAATTTTTTTGTTGTGTTCTTTCTCCTTCTCTATTTACTATATGGCCAAATACACGACAACTTCTTCGAGTTTTTCCACTAGTGTTATCTTCTCAACCACATGCCTCTCTTTCTGAGTAACATTATAAACTTCCGATTCTATCAATTTCTCGTCCACTTTCTTTATCTCCTCCATCATCCTCTCTATATCAACTTGCATTTGGTTCTTCGCAACGCCCATCTACTCTATCTGAGCTTCTAGTTCCCGAATTTGTTTCTTTAATCTTTTTTTCAATTTCTTGCGCTTCGCCCTCAAGGACTCAACCTTCTATGATAATCTCCGGTTACTCTCAACCAATTCTGTTAAATTTTGAGAACCTCCACAAAATTTAACCACCTTATTGTCAGCAGGAGACATCTTATCTTTTCCCTTAATCTTCTTGCTCGAGTTGGAAGAATTGGGCTCCGTGTCACCATACATGAGTAGTGGGCTTGAGCTCTGACACCAATTCTGTCGTTAGGCTCCGAGCAACCTAAAATCATTAGTAAACACACGTAGAAAAATATTATATTAGGTAATACAGTCAACAAATACCGATTGTGTTACATTTAACGTTCTTTATCTTGTGTTAAATGTAACATTTATAAAAAAAAAAAAAAAAAAAAAAAAAAAAAGAAAAAAAAAAATATGCTAAGGCTGCATAGTTATACATCAACAAAATGCAGACCTGATTTGCAGTTAAATTGTACAAATTTAATCCAGATGTGACTGACATCAGCGTCATCATGTCCCATTTCAAAAATCGAGGGATCGCAACAATTCTCGTTGCCACAAAGGAGATCAACCATGTGTGCTCACACAACCAAAAAAAAAAAAAAAAAAAAACATATTTAAGTTTTGTAAAGGGTTATATATTATATGCAATAACTATAATAAATCACGCACAATTGTTGTTACCTGCAAGGCTATCACGTAGCCAGTGACGAAACTCGACCTCTAATACCCAATTTCAATTGATGACATTAAATTTGAATGGATGGCATCGGTCCATTTGTGAGTTGCCACAGTGTCCAAATCATCGACAAGGTTTAGGTCCGATATTCTAACATACTGCCCTTTGTTCACGAAGAAAAAAGTTGTCAACAAACGAAGGCAGAGCAATCAAACAACGTCCCTCACATCTTCTTCATCATCACGATTGATGGTAGTATGTAACATATCTTTTATCTGGACGACACTTACCTTGTTCACATTCAAACCTTGTCGTGTTAGAAACATGCAATCCTCTTTTTTGCGTATCTACCAGACAGTTGTGTCTGACCACGTAGAAACCCAAAAATAAGTTGCACATCGTTGCTCGTGAACTTCACATATTGTAGTCCCAGTTTAAACATTTTTTTTTCTCTAGATGATAGGATTGGATGATGTTTACAATCAGAATGTCGATCTGATGAAATGATACCCTGGCCTCCTTATCATTCATTAATGCATTTATTGTGTTCCAAAATAGAATATGGCGTAAGTATTGTATATGTTTGTCACGTAGTACTACATCATGAATGATTGATGAGAATTGGGATAGATTGCATCGATATTTGATGGGTCCTGCCAGTGCTTCGCTGGTTGATCTAGAACATTCCCTTCTGGAGTAGAACAAACAAGAATCAATAGGTCCTAAAAATAATTCAAATATGTAAAGAATAATAGAAACATACATGGTTTTTTTTACCTTCCTTACTGGTTAACGCTGGTGATTGATCTGGAACATATCTTTCTAAAGTGGAACAACAAAAATCAATAAATGCTAAAAGTAGTTCAATTTTGAAAAGAAAAAAACAGATAAGTACGTCTTTTTTTTTTTTTTTTTTTACCATCCTCACTGTTTGACACGCTTGTCGACGTGTCATGTCCGCTATCGACCGCAGGTACTGAATCATCTGCACAATATATATAAGGTGTTACATTTAACGCTCAAATATATGTAAGGTGTTACATTCAACGCACGCAGAGACAAAAAAAACCCTCATAAAGCATAAAACCCCAATGATGTTACATTCATACTTCAGTGTTACATTTCAACATTCGAAAAGCTAGTTTTTGTAAAAAAAAACAAAAAAAACTGAAATTGTTACATTCCACATGTGCACACAATTTTGAAAAATAAAAAATGATGTGCTACATATTTGTTACCCTCACTAAAATAGAAAAAATAAAAAACGTACATAAAAAAACATACAAAATTGCTATATAGAGAAAGTATTTAACTATACAATGAAGATGTTATATTCAACATCCACCAAAACCGATCTACACCAATACATATGCTTAGTGACAACAGATTATCACGGTAACACATTGACCATGATATGGAAATGATAAATAGGACAACTTTTCGAAAAACAACAGTCAACAACTTCAACAAAAATGTGTACCAAATCACCGATCAAACACATTGACGTCCTTATATGGTGAAGTCACCAGACATATATGCACACCGATATACTAATAATAAAATATTGTGTATAAAAATCACAAAAACGCAATAGGCAAAACAGGACTGTATATCACAATCAACAAAACCTAAAAATATTGATTTCCATCCGTTCATTATATGGTTGCATGACATGAACTACATGTTCGAACGCGTTAATTAAGAGCTATCGTTGGATTTTTGCACTGAAAAAGCTGAGATCATCGTCAAAGTGCATCAAATATGCTTACCTGTGTCGGAAAGGTTGACAAGATTGTCAGTAGTATTGGGGTTATTTGTGATCATCTTCCGTTATGTAGTCACTATTGTACTCTGGTTGTGACAAAAATCAAGTAGGTATAGGGCACAACAGTGGAGGGAGACGGGGTTGCAAAGCAATAGGGGTTTTGATCGGCAAAAGAATATGCAAGGTTTTGAAATCGAGGAGTAGATATGGGCTTATGGGATATGATTACCAAAACACGTCATTTCAAAAATGGCATTTCCCTAACAAGTTGTGAAATAACAATTTAATTTGGGGAGAAATCGTGTGTTACACACTTAAATATGTAACTTGTACAACATACACAAATATTACATATAACATTCTCTTATATACTACTGTATGTATGAAATGGGGACGTATGTTACATGGAACAATGTTGTTGCATGTCAACCTATTGAATGTCATGAATGTTATATGTAACAAATATATCTAAAAAATTAAAAATATTCAAAATGACAAGAGCTTGAATCCAAAAAAAATATCACATTATTGCCGTGTTGAAAAGTAACATTTATGACTTCAGCTAAAAAATATACAATGTGGAACGTAACAAAACATCTATTATTGCCGTGTTGAATGTAACATCAATGACTTCATCTAAAAAATCTATTTTTATTTAAAAAAAATATAAAATGAAATTCAACTGTCTACTCTTGAATCCAAAAAATCTCATCAATATAACCCTGTGTTATATCATTTGGTATTTGCAAGTCTTTCTGTTGTGTCTCCCCATTTTTCCATTTCTTCTATACTTTCTCTCTTTTATCTCACCTCTTGACGGTATTTTTACTTTCTTCGGTTAACCTGGTTGTTTTTTTTATGATGGTGGTAATATCACTGTTTTGCTCTCAACCTACATAGGTCGTTCCATTGTTGGTATTGCGTATATGCCTCTCGAATATGTCTCATGATAAAAATTAACACGAAAATATTCTTCTATGTATTTATGTACCGGCATACTGCTCTTGTTAATTGCTGCACAACCGTGTACGCATGGGAAACCCTTTATCTGCCATTGTCTGCAGGGAAAAGTATAATTTAGACCCTCTAACTATTGATACATTTCTAAGTGGTCCCTCTAAATTTCAGCGTTTCATTTTAAACCCTCTACGTATCGAAATGGCTTTAATTGGTCCTTCCGTTAGAGATTCTGTTAAAACTAACAGAATTTCAGGGGCAAAATGGTCTTTTCACGTTTTAAAATTTTTTTAATCATTTTTAATATAATATATTTTTATTTATTTATTTATTTCTCTCTCGCCTTCTTTCTCCTCGCCACCTCTCTCTCCTTCTTTTCTTCTCCCCGCCACCTCCCTCTCCCTTCCTCCCCATCACCCCCGTATCATCAATGGCGTCGACCTGAGCTCCGTGGTTCAACAGTAGCTTCAAGTTTTCCATTCGACCCTTAAAGCAAGCTCGATGCAATGACGTCCAACCGTTCTGATCTCTACCGTTCAAATCTGCCCCTTCCGATATGCAACTCCTCAGTGCATGAACGTCGTCCACCCTCGCCGCCCTCTGTAACACGTCACCCAATTGAAGGGTGTTGAACAGCTGTGAATGACCTTTTTCAGCTGCAATGACGAAAGCTGTTTTGCCCTCTTTGGTTATGGAGTATTTCGAGTATACGGTTTGATTCAACAGGAACTCGACGGCTTCTCCGTGACCTTCGCTAGCGCTGTAATAGAGAGGAGTCCACCCTTTATTGTCGGCTATTTCGGAGTCAGCGCCTAGTGAAAAAAGAAATCGACGATCAGCTATGTATTTGGCGGTCTCTCTCTTATCTATTTCTCTCTTCATTTTGCCTTAACTTTCCATGTTCTCTTTACTCTCTCTCTTCTTCTGGGTATTTAAAAAAAAGATCCGAATTAAGCTTGATCAATATCCATGTACATGGATTTCTCTCTCTACACGATTGCATGCCAACCCACATCTCTCTCCCATCCATACAAGTCTCCATACTCCCATGCAATGTTTCCACTATTGCCATGCACTCACCTCCACGTCCTACTTCTCTAATTGCTTTGTTATTGATTTCCTCTCCAGTAGGAGAAATAAAAGTAATCTCTCTCTATTTACTTTTTCTCTCTACTATCTCTCTATATCACTCTCATTCTGCGCTTTCTCTCTTTATTTTGCCTTATTTTTTTTTCATTTTCTCATTAGTTTCTCTTTTTTTCTAGGTATTCTCTATACCAAGTATCACGTTGTCCAAGCTCCACTACTCACGTTAACCATGCAGGACTTACTCTTTTGTCTTTTATGCACTACATCGATATTACCGGAACGAACCGCCAACGACATCACCGGATTCCCATCAGAGTCCCAGGAATTCACGTCAGCTCTAGCATCAATCAAAGCCGAAATGATGTAAGAGTTTTCTCTCCCGGTGGCCGATATCAACAGCGAATTGAGCCATGACTTATCGCAAAACGCAACAACTTTCAACAAAACAAACGCGATCTTGAGGGTTTTGGGAGAAGGGGAGAGAAGGAACTGGACTACATGGGGACCCACAAAGGATATAGGGACGACGGCGTCCTTGAAGATATAAGGACCAGGTCTCAAAAAAAGTCATCGGAGATCTTCCTGGTACACGTTTCCAGTAGGCAACATGGACGATCGGATTAACATGGTGTCGAGAGGGGTAGAGAGGGGAGGGTGGTCAGCGGGCTGAGAAAGGTGGAGGGAGAAAGAAGAGGTAGAGAGAGGGGGATGATGGAGAAATGGTAGGGGAAGGAGAAGAGAGAGGAGTTGGTGGTGGAGAGAGAAACGGGGACGGACATGGTGTGCATGAAGTTGGTAAGCTTGAAGGTTGCAGAGCATTTCTGGCCACTGGTGAAGAACAGATTCAATTCACTCACACCTGGCTTCACCAATCTGTCCATGGCATTTTTTGCTTGAAGAAACCAAATTGAGTTCTGGGTTTTGTTTTGAACAAGAAATTGGAGATGATGGCGGGGAGAGGGAAGGAGGGGAAGGGAGAGGGAGATGGTGGGGGAGAGAGAAGGAGAGAGAGGAAGGTGGCGGGGAGAGAGAGAGAGAGAGAGAGAGAGAGAGAGAGAGAGAGAGAGAGAGAGAGAGAGGAAGAGAGAGAAATATATATATATATATATATATATATATATATATATATATATATATATATATATATATATATATATATATATTAAAAATGATTAAAAAATTTAAAAAAATGTTAAAATACCATTTTATCCCTGAGATTCTGTTAGTTTTAACAGAATCTCTAACGGAATGACCAATTAAAGCCGTTTCGATACGTAAAGGGTTTGAAATGAAACGTCAAAACTTAAAGGGATCAGTTAGAAATGTATCAATAGTTAGAGGGTCTAAATTGTACTTTTTTCTTGTTTGCATGAGCATAACCGTCCCACCATATCAACTAGCACTGATGGGGAGGAATGAATCTCATAAAATCTATCGCCAGACGAGCTGATGTTCCATGTTCTTCCTTCATTAATTAATTCACACAACTTATTTTTCCTGAACGGTGTGAAGTTTGGTTTGTGTTGATATTTATATAAAAAAAAAAGTTTACGAGATTATTAGAATTTTAATGTGGATATTGGAGACGATTATTTTTAGTCGCACGGGGCAGTCCACGAAGAATTTGGGCTATCTATTGGTTAAGATGTTGGTTGTTGCAATATGTTGGTTTGAAATGTTAGATGAAATTGATAAATGTTGGTTATGGGATATGACAATGGACTTAAACAGTCATTCCAAGTAAGAAAATTATTGAGGTCGTGGATATGTTGGAATTGAGATAGACCCAATCCAAGTGAGACTACCGTGATATTTAAAAAATATATTTATTGGTTATAAATATAAAGATATACTTATTGCTATTTTTATCAGAGTAGCACAACTGAAACATTTGGAAATATAAGATTATTTGACAATTGGTTATCTGTGTTAGGTGTTACCGACCAAAGTACACCATGTTGAGTGGTGTTAAATAAAGAATGGGCGATCGCAAATGCAGAAGTGACAATATATAGTATGGATTTTGTTGGTTATGCATTATGGGTAACTTTCGATTATGGAACCTTACACAGAAACCAATTGTTCTAGAGTCGAGTGTGACTATCTTGACCGTGTGATGTGAATTTGAATTATTACTATTTTGAACTAAATTTTGAGAACGAAATTTATTTAAGAGGGGTAGATTGTAAGACCTCAAAAATTTATATTTTATATAAGTTTAATATTTTTGAGTTTATTTTGTAAATATATGGTATAAATAAATATTTGATAATTTTTGGGGAGATAAGTGTAATTATTAGGTCTAATATGAATTACCTTATAATTATGGAGAGTTAAATGTAATTTTTAAATCTTAGAATATAAGTCACATGTTTGTGGCTATGAATTAAAGGGAAAAAAAAAAAAAAAAAGAAAAAAAAAAATGATGACCACACATATATGTATAATATATATGTAGGTTGGACACGTGTAATAATAATAATAATCAACACTAATTCGAGAGGGAGGGAGATAAGGTTACTGGAGGTGATCAACATGCATATTAATAAGGTGAATTGATTTGAAAAGTTTTTTTGAGCGAAACATAATATTTCGGTTTGAATTTCGGTTTCGAATTTCAGGTAGAATTTCTACTGCTTTAATATATGTATTTCATCTCTTATTATATTGTGTGGTTTATAGTATTACTGTTATAATTGTTAGTTTTTATGAAGTATTTATGAGTACGTATTATGTGAAAGTTATGTGAAATACACGTTTATGTGTTTATTTGGGGTTTGATTGGATACACGTATTAGAGGGGTTGAAATTCTACTAAACGTTGGCTCACAACCCCACAGTTTTGATTACAAAGCCAGTGAGAATGAAATTGCAGTAGGAATTTTATTTGAATTTATATGTAATTTGTAACAGTTGTATTTATTATTTATTGTTGTAAAATTAATGCGATAATTCGATAATTATAAAATTTAATTACATGTTTTGAGAAACAATTGTAGTAGAAAAAGATACATACCTGATTCATAAGTTTCTTAATCAAATATAAAATTAAATAATTTAGTGTACCATTATTCGATAATGTTCAAAGATACAATTAGTAATTATTCTATTTATTGTAATAGAACAATTGTATCTATTATTTATATTTATTTTTTTGTAATGGTATTTATTTTTTTTTTTATGTACTGAAATATTGGGTATAATTATCACCATAATTTGTAACATTTATCAGATTTTATAGAATAAAATATTAGTCATTTGGTTTTAGTATTAATTCTCCAAAGGGAGAAACCGTGTGGCGGTCCTGGAAAATCGGGTCGTTACAAATAATCCCCAAACACATTATTTTGGACCTTTTCAACACCAAGCCACGTGCTGCAATACGAGATCTTGAGACCATATTGCCTTTTGAAATTGTCAACAACACCAATGGGACGCGTTTTCGAGTTCTCACACACTTCATTAGTCAAGCAACTAGAAATAATCTCTGAACTCATTTGTTTGTTTTTGTTTGTGTGGAAAACAGCCCTACACGTGTGTTCATTTACCAAATTTCGGATGTAGAATATACCATTTTCAAGTGTCACATGTATGTGCACAAACCATAGCCATTTCTTTTCCTTTCTTAGTGCACATGCAGCTGTCACATGCACTTTTTCGTTTTTCGAGTAACAAAAATTGAACCCAATCTCAATTGTACATTTTTTCAATATATTTCAAAACTCGCTTGTTCCGCCTTTGAATTTTTGTCCCTCTTCTTGGATACCATTAGTCAACGGGAATGACAATAGTACCATGTCGTTACTATGTTGTAGTATGTTGTCATAACTACCTATGCAATCAAGTTCATTTTTTCTATCGCCACTATTGTTTACTGAAAAGTAATGCTTGTTGATGCACCATTTGATCCGCTTGAATCATTCAGTCTTCTCTGGATGCATATCTCCAACAATTCAATCTTCATATGGGCTGTTAGCAACAACTTCTCATTGAAATTGTTTTGGTCGTTAAGCATGCAGTTAGGATGACCGTGTAATGCGTATGACAAATCAAATTTTGATTTAGCTATTTCTAGCCATTTTTTTTACAATCTTATTACACAAAACACTAATGTTGTTGTTGTTTGCAATCCTTAACACTGTGGTCACTCCCTCGTACTTGCATAGACATATAATTGAAAAATGCTCTATGTTGACGTACTAAAAAACAACAGATCATGTTTTTTTTGTCATACCAACTAAATATTAATGATTGTTGAATGGAACATCAACATAATACACCGTTTGTGAAAATATGTAAAACATATAACAAAATAACGTTTTCATGTTGAATGTAACACGCCCTATGTTTGTGTTTAACATATGTGAAAATGTGTAAAAATGTAACAATATAATATTTTCCTATTGAATGTAACATGCCTTATGAATGTAACATCACTGTATGTGCAACATTATGTGAAATATGGAGAAATATAATAATGTAACGTGTTCATGTTGAAAGTAACGCGCACTATGTTGTGTGTCTATGTTACATTCTACATTGTGAAACTGTGTGAAATCAAATTTGTATTGTCTAAAAACACTACTATATACGTCGATCTATATAAAAAAACACTATATCATTCATATATATATGTTGTGTGTGTATGTTGCATTCCACACCGTGAAAACTATGTAAATCGAACTTATATCATCTAAAAACACTACTATATACATCGATTTGCATAAAAAAAACATTGTATCATCCATTTCATATATGCTATTCGTATACATATGTTCAATAACACACATTTGATCGTCGAAAATCGAGAACTTTATGAACATTAACTACACTACTACTATCGAAACCCTAACTATGATATCAACAAATGGTTAAATTGCTATAATTGGCACAGATCAATGTGAATAGGTATTACCTACTATTACTCGACTCAGAATGATACATCAATTGTCTTTCCATTGCTGCGTCTGCTTTTCGACTCGGAATGATACAGTTCGATCAATTTGTATGCGCCGACTATTTCTTGATTTTGAAATTTGAAATGGAATGTCGAATAGGAAACTTTGAATGATTCCATATTTATAGTATTTAAGGCTACGACCATGTGTAGCTAAACATATATTGTCTAGGGCTTAATTGACTTCATGTACACTTTGTTTATATAAAATCTATATTTCATTAATGGTTGTTCGTGTTTATCCGATTGTATTTGTCGTGATTCCATGTTTATATGCTTGTTTAGATATACTGAGAATACGAAGTTTGACCCTCGGGAGAGGTAACCCCAGATTTGGACTAGGGTTTAAACACAACGCGACGATCTAATAACCCGGGAGGGAGTTAGAAAGTGTGCAATCCGTGACGTTGGGGCAAGACTCATGTGACCAAGTGTCGTATTGATGGGGACTTCTTCATTGACGCCAAGTCACATATTCATTCACTTTACACTTGGGAGAGGTAATGAATGAGATTTCAATACAGAGATTGTCGGATAGGATAAATGTCATTAATGTAAACTAGATTGAAATGAACACGTTTAAGTAAACGAAGTTAATCCCTAGGTAATAATTTTCCATAAACGTCATACCGCTATATTAGTATAATTAGATTAATTAACTTAGTATTAGTATTAATTAATTATAAACAATTTTTTATCGCCTAGATAAAGTTAGGTTATGATAATTGCAGTACTCGATGATAATCTCAACCAATTCATGTGGATATGACAATCTTTACTCTTCTCACTTTACTAAAATTTGACCCTTACACTTGCAGTGAAAGTAGCGACGTATCTACGCGCTACTAGCCCGTAAGGTTCAGGTCGGTGTGACCACTCGATGTCCAACCCGGTGCCCTGGTTAGCCCGCTAATCTTAATGACATGACCCATGGGCTTCTCTACTAATTGGTAAAGGCCTAAGCCCATAACTCTAATCTTCTGCAGGCTCTCCACGCGTTGGATTAAGGCAGATAACCGAGGTTAAGCCCCTAATTTCTGAGATGCTAATGACATTCTCGCCTGTAAAATGAATGCTTTGACCAACCTTTCAAGAGGTTTCAAACAAAAGGCAACAACTTTATTTTATCCAAGTGAACTCATTTTGTTTTGCCCGAGCTCTTACTCTCACGTCAGAGGACACATGCCGGAAACACCTCGACAGGTCTTGTGTACAGGTACCAACCTGAAGGCTAGGCTAGACAACTCATCTCCAGCTTGGATAAGTACAGGATTAAGGTTCTGAAGGCTTGTACACTGCAAATCCGTCGAAGACATTCTCCAAATCATTACCAACTCTCTACGTGTAGGTTGATTAGACCATACTGTTGGTGGAACCATTTTTCGACACCAACAGCTTGGCGTCGTCTGTGGGAAGTGCACAAAAAACTTTCTCAAATCATTGACTCCTATTACAGCTAAGACTTGATGATCACAAGGTCTGGTCATATTGTATGACCGAGAGATCAAAACACCGTGGTGAACAGTGACCCCATCAAAGAAGAGAATGCCCATCCTATGGGATAGGCCAGTTTGTTAATTTCGGCCTTAGGCGTCTTCGTAAGCTAAGCATCCAGGGCCGTTGGCTCATTAAGAATCAATAGTTTGGAGCACTGGCTTGGAGAATTCCAAAATTATTTCCAAGTCCTCATTTATCGCCTACTTTCGTCCCTCATGTAAGGGGGACTGGATCTTCATATCGCAAGGGAAGGAGACCGACCTCAAGAGTTCGAAGATCAAGTAATTCACTCCTATGGACATATGCCTTAGTCTCGACCTCTGCGCCGCAACAGGGCAGTCAGGGATAAGGATCTAGACCCCCTGCTGCGTTGGGGACTTTTTTTAGCCATCTCGCACACGCCGATCTGAAGACAAACTAGGGTCGCCACCAGCTAGGGCCCCCAGTCATATGGCCCGAACTGAACACCAATCCCTCCAGACTCGGAAGGTGGATTCTCATTCTCCACAACAAGCCCGGAGGTACGAAGCCCGAGCCATCGCCAGCCAGGTTATAGTTTTACCAATGGGAGATGTGGCTATGGAGTATCGTATGGCCGAGATAGAGGTCGTACTCAACCAGATCCAACGCGTTGGAGGTATAGCTGGGTTGTATGCTGGGGTAAGATCTCCCTTTATTGATGAAATTGTGGGGGAGCTTGTGCCTTACAAATTTTCCAACCCTCTAGTAACCCAGTACGATGGGACCACCAACCCCGTGGATCATCTTTTTATATTTGTATCCTTTATGGATACGCACACAGCCTCAGTGGCAGTAAGATGTAAGTTCTTTCTCCCTCACTTTGACTGGCCCTGCCAGGACGTGGTTCAACGATCTTTCCTCTGCCTCAATATCAACATTTGTTCAGCTCAAACAACTCTTCTTTACCAAATTCAGCCGTTTTAAGCGTAGGCCCAAGATTGTGACCCACATCCTTGGCCTTAGGAAAGAGGTTAGTGAGAATTTGGGCGATTATGTGGATAGGTTTTGGAAGGAGTCTCTCTCTTGTGAAGGGGTCTCGGATGTTGTTACCCTAAATGCCTTCATTGATGGACTGAGGTACAAGAGGTTATCTTACGATCTATGCTCATAGCCAGCTCCGACCCTCCGAGATGCCTTAGACCATGGAACCAACTTCTATGAGGTCATTCACGAATACATGTTTGATTTAGTTTAGTTTACATTAATGGTATTCAATCTATCCGACAATCTAGGTATCGTAAACTCGCTCACTACCTCTCTCGAGTGTAAAGTAAGCGAATATGTACTCGTGTCAATACCGATATCCCTATCTAGCATCTAAATGAGTACATGAGTCTTAACCCAACCTTACAGATTGCACACGTTCTAATAATCTCCCGAAATATTAGAATGTCGCGTTGTATTTAACCCTAGTCCGAATCTGGGGTTACTCCTCCCGAGTGTCAAACCCCATATTCTCAGATCAACCATAATACCATACAAAGCATACTATGGATGTAATAAAATGGTAAACACAATCGGATATAGATGAACATGCACGTTCATGAACTAATCAATCCCTAGATAACAACTACTTAGCCACACATGATCATAACCAAATAGTCATTGAAACATGAGAATAACATCAATACACAAAGTTTAGAAACAAAGAGGGAATGGAAAATATGTACAGTGGATGGTTTCACTTTCGCAAACATCGCACCGAGATCGTTTCCTCATTCTCTAATGAGCTTTCCTTTTGGTAGGTTTGATCTAGGGCTTCTATTAAGTGTAAAAACATCCAAGGCAAGGTGTGGAATAGGTGGATACTAAAAGATTTCAAAAATATCCTAAAAATATCTGAAAAGATCTATGCCAGTTGTTGCTTGATCGTTGCAGCGATGAGAAGCATCCCTGCAGCTATGGGAGGTTAGTAGGGCTTCTACCCTTTCATCGTTGCAGCGATGAAGGCTATCGCTGCAGCAGTGGTTGGGCAGAAGATCCACTAACCTTTGGTTACTGCAGCGATAAAGGTCATCGTTGCATTGATCAAGGGCCAGTGGCCTTGTGATGCTGGTGCTGCAGCGATGGGTTTCATCGCTACGCGGTGAGGCTGCAGGCTCTCTTTCTGGATCTTTTTCAACGTTTCTCCACTGACGTCCTATAGATTTGCAACCATTTTTGCCCCTACACCTGATTTACATAAAAACGAATAAAAATGATTCAAAACATTACAAGAATACTCGAAAACTACCAAATTCGGCTTGAAAATATATAGATAAATTCAACCTATCAAATACCGCCAAACTTGGATTTTTTCTAGTCCTCGAGCAAAACACCCTTACACTAAAATAAACTATCACAACTAATTAATGAACTTAAATACTAAAAATAGAAAAACACAAACGAACTAAAAGTAACAACATGTGAGTTTTGAATTCAACTTATCAACCAAAAAGTTTTTCCCTTAACGACCCCCAATCATATCGAGTTTAAGAATAAAATGCACCGTGTGGTGTTCTAAAATTTCAACATTCAATATCGGTAAACGCCATTCTAGATCCATTCCAAGTGTGTGCGCGAAAACTCAATTATACAACCATCGAAAAACCAAATTGGATTATTCATCAACAAAGCTCATAACTTAAACCATAAAGGTATAGGATATCCATAAGCCTGATTGGGTTCCACTATCCACTAATGTAGGCTTAGAAATTCAAAAAGATCAAAAGTATTTGGTTCGGTTTTTGTTACCTGGCCAAGGATATATAGGGGATATAAATCTGGTAAACGTTATTAATTTAGCAATACCCGAGGCACAGCGCTTGGCGCTCAATCACACTCGTACCCTCAAAGATCAATTTGAAACAACCTTGAACTAACATTTTAAAACATTGTACTTACTTGTCAAAATAAACAAAAAATAAAACTATATTTACATATGTTTTTTTTTTAACCACACCCCCAAACTTATTTGATTTGTACAATTTCACGGGTGTGGAAATATGAAAGAAAAATGACAAGTGAGTACTCGAATATTGAACCAATCAAAAGTTTGCCCAAAACCCAACCGCTTACTTCAAGTAGCATTTAAAAATGCTCACTTGATTTTAACTAAAATTGTGTCTTAGGTTTAGCGACAGAGGTTTGGAAAATGTTTTATTGGTCAGGGTATTTGTTACGTGTTCAAAATTGAAACGACTAACATGCTTCGACTGGTTAACGAGAGATAAAACATATAGTATGGAAGGCTTCAACGGCTCAAGCGATCACAATGAATGCCTAAATCATATCTCCTAAACAACCTTGCCTAGGATTTCGCTTCAAGTTTCCCCTAAAAATTCTCATGAATTTGCTACTGAATAATCGGTGTCAAATCAATTAGATAGTTAGTACATTGAGTCTACGTGCTCGTGTAAATTAGGATTCAAAATTACTTTTACTAAATCAAAATGTCAAGCACAAAGAACACATATGAATGGGCATTACCCTTGACTTCGATAAACAACGAGGGGATAATTCTATCATCGGGTAATGGCCCAAAAGAACTACAAAACTCAGCACACAACTACTACTTCAAACATAAACACATTTATACTAATACTAAACAAACATGCATACATTACACTAAATAACCACAACACAACAATTAACTACTAAACATGCACAAACAAAAATTACATTTTAACTTAAACTTCAAAACGTTTAACAACAATTAAAGTTAACTACATAACCAACAAAATGTCTTCAAACTAGAAAAATATACAATACTTAAAGCATAAATAACAAAAAACATAAATATCCCAAAACATAACATAGGCATCCTACATACAAAACAACATAGACATCCCTTCCAAACTTAGATTGGTCAGTGTCCACAATGACTCATCAGCGATTCCAACAATAGGCATATAGCATGATGATGAAGAGGGTTGTGAACACGTACTTGGGAGGTGAGACATTAAAGTCTCACCTCCTACTGACCGTCATGAGAAATGTTGTCCCCATCACCATCGTTGTGGTTGTTGAAAATGTGCTGGGAACGGGGACATCGCGAGGTAACCGCTCATATCATAGCCTGCCTGCATTCTGAAGTAATACAAAGCCCGATGCATCGTCTGATTGTACTGCTCTTGGTATACTCGGAATGCAATGTGTTTATTTTGAATCACTGCGGCGTCTAGCCGTAGGGCCTGTAGTTGCTCCTCCAGATACACCATTTGTTGGTAAAGGCTTTCCATAGTGATTTTTCCTTGGACAGGAGCCTCGAAACTTTGGGCCACAAACGGCCCTGCTTATTTTTCCTCTTGGGGATCAACCTCATTGCTCCAGATTCATTTCATTGCCGAGAAATCATAAATCTTTTGGGGAGGCACAAGCTATCTCCATAGATTACTATACGATGATGCGTTTGTTACGCGCTCGCATATTGACTACTCGCAAGTGCACGAGGTCCAGTTTTAATATAGTTGATCTTTAAGATCGGATATTGTTCCCACAGGGATGGGTTGAATAATTGAATACCTCAATTGGCATCATCTCCTATTATCTAGACGGTTAAAGAAATTATTTAAAATTAAACTAATTAAAACTAAGTTAAACTACAATTAGTGGGTTAATCCTAACTAAGTTGATTACCTAGGGATTGATTTCGTTCACTTAACATATGTTTGATTTCGTTTAGTTGACAATAACGGTGTTATGGTATCCGACAATCTTGATTCGTAAACTCCTCCGCCACCTCTTCCGAGTGTAAGACGGGGGAATATGCGACTTCGTGTCAACGAAGAGGTCCCTCTTAACGTCTTAATGACTCTAGGTCACGTGAGTCTTACCCCAACGTCATCGATTGCACACTCACTAACACCCTCCTGGGTCGTTAGATCGTAACGACGTGTTTACCCTAGTCCGAATCCAAGGTTAACTTTTCCGAGTGTCAAACCCTGTATTCTCAAATACAACCCTAATACCTTAACAAGCATACTAAGATCGTCATAAAATGATAAACACAATCAGAATTAAAAATAAACAACCGTTAAAGAAACTTATATTAAATCAAACTAGTATTTACACAACTGTATCGATCTCTAGCTAATATTTATCTAATCTAACATGATCTTGGCCATTAAAACTACAAACCAAGAGGGATTCATCATCATTTACAATAAAGTATTAAGTTACAAAGAGAGAAACAAAGAGAGATATATCAAATCTTAAAGTGGAGTGGTTTCCACTTTTGCCGAAGATCAATCCGCCCATGTTTCCTCTTCTCCGGATGATGATTCTCCTCTTTGAGCTCTAAAAATATCTTATTCTCTGTACAGAGCTGACCGCCTAGGCGGTGGGTATGTCAGTTAACATTCTGATCGCTCACCACTTAGGTCGTGGGACTGCTCCAAACATTCTGTCTCTTCATGGCCTAGGCGGTGGAATTACCGCCTAGGCCGTGGGAGTTGCTCATTTTTAGCACTTCTCTGCATTCTCACTGCCGCGGTGGTGGCTTCAACACTACGGCGGTGGCTCTTGTAATCTTGAAACCTTATTTCTTCACCATTTTTCCACCGTTTTCGCTCGTTTGTCGCTTGTTTGCCTCCCTACACCTGAATTACATAAAAACTATAAAAACGCAATTAAATATAACTAATTCACTCGAAAACTATCAAATTCGGCTTAGAAGTAGATAGATATTTTCTACCTATCAAATACCCCCAAACTTGGGATTTTGCTAGTTCTCGAGCAAAACACCCTACCACTAAATTAAACTAACTACCCTAATTAACTTACGATTAATCTAAAAAAAAAAAACTTTAATAAAGAAGAAGTATATAAATGTGAGTTCCAAATTCAATCGAAGAAACCAAGTTGGTCCTCCCTCAACATCCCTCAATCTGATCAAGTTCGGGAAATAATACACACCAAGTGGTGTTCTAGAATTTCAACACTCAATATCAATAAAAACTATTCTAGATCCATTGAAATGTGTATATGTGAGAGCTCAAATGTATAACTAACCAAACTCCAGATTGGATTATTCTGTAGCTAAGCTCATGACTTAAACCTTAAAGGATTCAGGAGAACCATACGCTTGACTGGGCTCGACTATCTACTAATGTAGGTTCGAACATTCTTAGAGATCAATAGGGCTTGGTTAAGCTTTGGAGAACGAGCAAGGGTATCGCAGGAATAGAAAATAGCAAATTGTTATAATTGAACGATACCCGAGGCACAAACGCTTGTCGCTATCTCTCTCTCGTAACCCAACAAGTTTAAAACACAATACTGAACAAGAATTTAAGAACGTTGTATTCACTTGTCGAAAGAAACGAAAATAAAAACTATATCCACGTACTTTTTTTTTTTTTTTTTTTTTTTTTTTTACTGTAAACATTGTCACACCCCCAAACTTATTCGAATTTGTACAATTTTAGGGGCGTGCTAAAAGCATGACAAGTGAATACATTAATACTGAACCCATAACAATTCGTCCGAAACCCGATCGCTCACTTTAAGTTAGCATTAGTCTATGCTACTTGATTTCACTCAATTTTGACTTTTAGACTTAGCGACAATAGTTTGGAAAAATTTAATTGGATAGAGTATTGAAACGTGTTTAGAATTTAAAAATTTTAGCAGCTTCGACAGGGGAACGAGGGAATAAATATTTCAGGTTAGTTTCAAAAGGTTCAAGTGATAAAAATTGAAGACCTAAATCCTGTCTCCAGAATCACCTTACCTAGGATTTCACCTCAAGTCTACCCCAAATCAAGTTCTAGATTCCTCTTTTCTGTCATGAACTTATTACTAAATAATCAACGTCAAATCATTCAAATAATTATACACTAAGTCCATGAGATCGTGCGATTTAAGGATCATAATAATTTTTACCTAATCGACATGCTAAGCACACAAAACGCACATGAATGGTATTATCCCCAACCTCGATATACAATTAAGAGATAATTTTTATCATCGGGAAACGGCCCTAGACGAATTCAACAACTCATCAAGCATATACAACTTCATACACACACAAAACTATATTAAATCTAAATACTAACATACATAAACTAACTAAACATTTAACGTGCAAAAACTTGAAAATTAAACTACAACTTAACTAAAAATTAAAGTTTTACATACAAAAAATATTTCCATCATTCATATCTTTCTTTAACAACACAAAACGTGATGTACATTCCCCCTAAACTTAAAACAGGCAATGTCCTTACTGACTAAGCAGCGAACCCAATAACAATTTATAGCAATGACAAGTAAAATTGGGTGCCGACACATACCTAGGGGTTAAGACGTAAAAGTCTCACCCTCTACCGTTCGATAGCAGAAAAGTTATCGCCACCACTATCACGTTGGAATAGAAATTATGGCAGTTGCAAAAGGTACGGCGGACATGCGGCATAAGCGGATAAACACTTATGTCAATGCCAAAGAGCGCGCCAAAGAACCGTTGGATTTGATTTTGCGCACATACTAATCGCGACGTTTCAAAAAAATATGAATAATGTAGCATACAATTTTGTTTCACACAATTTAACGATTCATAGAAACTTAGTTCATCACCAAAAATCAAACCAAAATCCCATAGAAATTGAAAATCGCAAAAATGAGGTTTAACTTGATTTTTGGTGGATGATTTGGGGGTGGAAATCACAAATTTTGTAAATGGAAGGATGAAATTGAGGGTTTGAAATGGTTTGGAAAGATGAAAATGGATAAATTTTGGAGTTTTAGAGGTAGGGATGCCCACGGTCCGGGTTCGGCTCGGTTTTATACAAAACCAAAATCAAAACCGCGAAACATATATAAAACCAAAATGAAAACCGCCGCTTTCTTTTAAACGGTTTTAAAACCGGACCATTTAATTTTATTCAAAACCAAAGCCAAAACCGCAAAACTATGAAACCGTTTAAGAATTTTTAATTTATAAAAAAAAATCAAAACCAAAATCGCGAAACCGCAGACCATTGTTTCCTATATATGAAAAAAAATATATAACTAAAATATAACAACAGTCATCAAATCATTCTCATACAATTAATTTTTAATTTTGCAAAATCAACTGATTAATTTTGAAGAGAAAATATAAAAAGTAAGATTTGAGAACCCTACCTATAACTATATATTTATACTAGGGTTAGTGAGTAAAATCATTAACTTATAAAAAAAAAAAATAGGGATTAAACTGTAAATTTCTTATTTATGTGTGTGTGTGTGTGTATATCGGTTACAGGATTATACGATTCGGTCACGTGATTCGGTTATACAGTTCGATTACGCGGTTATTATCCCAAAACTAAAACCAAAACCAAAACTGTTTTGGTTGCTAAATTTAAAACTAGAACCAAGACCAAAACCATTTAGTCGGTTTCAATCCGAACCATTCGATTCGGTTTCTCTCGATTACACGTCGGTTCAGTTTTTTTGGGCATCCCTATTTAGAGGTGGTTGTGGCGTTTTTGTATAGCGGTATGGTTTTAATCAAACAGAGGCCTCACCATTGCGGCGGTGTGAGCGCCTTTTTAAAATCAATTTTTTCTATCGTTTCACCGCCTAGGCAGTGAAGCGCCTTTTCTAAAAAACTTACACTCTGTTGTTTCACTGCCTCGGCGGTGAGACGTTTATGCTGAAAACTTGACATCCTGCAATGTCATCGCCGCGGCGGTGAGCCTGCTGCTGAATTTTCATTTTTCTTCAAGTTTTCACACAAAATCTCCACACCATGCGTTTCTACTTCGCTTGTTAATGTTTTTAAGTACAAAACACATCTCCGAGTATCTTCACTCCTTAATTCTCCTCTAAACACGTTTCGAGACCATTCAAGCCTCCAAAAAATAAATAATAGCAAAAATCGGGTAAAATTTGATACCCTCAGTTTTGGATAAAAAAATGTGACTTGCTTGATTTAACGTCCCTAGCTGGACTTGGTTGAGCATTTTTTACCAAAATCCCTCATAAACAAGGAATTAGGGTTAGTACACTCCGTTGGATCACGATTCATGGTATTGAAGTTGGATTCTTCTCTCTCTCTTTGTCCTTTTCAACGTACGCTCGATCTTGGGATCAAGAGTCAAGAATTTCAACTTCTTCTACATTGTATGCACTGCTTGATCACAATTGACGAAACAATATGAACAAAATAATTAAAAAGAAAATAAAATAAAATAATTGTCTGGATTAATATTCAACTACTTAGTCGCAATATCAATTATATGCATTCAATACCATCCCCAGTAATGGCGCTAAAAACTTATATAACAATGCGTTTGTTACGCGCTCGCGTATTGACTACTCGCAAGTGCACGAGATCCAGTTTTAATATAGTGGATCTTTAAGATCGAATATCATTCCCACAAGGACGGATTAAATAATTGAATACCGCAATTGGCATAGTCTCCTATTATCTAGACGATTAAATAAATGATTTAAAATTAAATTAATTAAAACTAAGCTAAACTACAATTAATGGGTTAATCCTACCTAAGTTGATTACCTAGGGATTGATTTCGTTCACTTAACACATGTTTGATTTCATTTAGTTAACAATAACGGTGTTATGGTATCCAACAATCTTGGTTTGTAAACTTCTCTGTTACCTCTTCCTAGTGTAAGACAGGGGAATACGCGACTTTATGTCAACGAAGAGGTCCACCTCAACGTCTTAACGACTCTAGGTCGCGTGACTCTTGCCCCAACGTCATCGATTGCACACTTACTAATGCCCTCATGAGTCGTTAGATCATAAAGATATGTTTACTCTAGTCCGAATCCAGGGTTACCTCTTCCGAGTGTCAAACCATGTATTCTCAAATCCAACCCTAATACCTTAACAAGCATACTAAGATCATCATAAAATGATAAACACAATCAGAATTAAAAATAAACAACCGTTAAAGAAACATATATTAAATCAAACTAGTATTTACACAACTACATCGATCCTTAGCTAATATTTATCTAATCTAACATGATCTTGGCCATTGAAACTAAAAACCAAGAGGGATTCATCATCATTTGTAATAAAGTATTAAGTTACAAAAAGAGAAACAAAGAAAGAAAGATCAAATCTTAAAGTGGAATGGTTTCCACTTTCGCCGAAGATCAATTCGCCATTGTTCCCTCTTTTTCGGATGATGATTCTCATTTTTGAGCTCTTCAAGAATGACCAAGGATCACCTCCTAAGGGTTAGGGATGTTCCAGCCTTCCAACCTCTTTATGGAAGTGGGAGAATGAGTATTTATAGGTGTAAAGTTTCAAAATATCTAAAATTATCTTCTTCTTTGTGCAGAGCTGACTGCCTAGGCCGTGGGAGTTGTTCATTTTTAGCACTTCTCTGTATTCTCACCACCATGGCGGTGGCTCTTGTGATCTTGAAACCTTATTTCTTTATCATTTTTCACAATTTTCCACCATTTTTGCTCGTTTGTCGCTTGTTTGCATCCTTGCACCTGAATTACATAAAAACTACAAAAACGCAATTAAATATAACTAATTTACTCGAACACTACCAAATTCGACTTAGAAGTAGATATGTATTTTCTACCTGTCAATTACCACACCCGTCTTCTAAAATAGCTCAGTGAGTAGAGATGGGAAGGGTAGACCAGTTTTGGTATTCCGGATTGCATATTGGATGGCCGAATTGATGAGAAACTCGATGTTCAATGGCTCGCCAGTCTCAATAGCATATAGAGTCAAGGATCTATCGTTGGTAACATCAATCAGATGAGACGTCTGGTACAGGTTGGCGCATATGAAATGGAACCAAATTTTTAGAAATTTGTGCAAGTACTTGGATGGAAAAATAGTGAGATCTGGTCCCGTATGTAACCAATGCACATTGCCGGAACATAGCGTCCTGATGACCGTTTCTAAATATTCATGTACCATTTCTTTATCTGAATGTTTTTCTAGTTCCTTAGGAACCAACCTTAGTAGCTCGTTTATTGTGTCAACATCACACTTCACCACACGAGTCCGAACCTTGGTCTGGTGGTTCTCGGCTTCCACACAATTGGCGAAGAATTCACGAACTAAAGCTATATTGCCTGGGCCCGGCTGTCTACATAAGTGCTGCCAACCTTTTTCCTGAATCACATTGGCAATTTCATTCGGAAGTTCATCTATTTCGACAAAATTGCGCTCACGAATGCAATTACGCTTGTGCTCAAACCGATTGAAATGTTTCTCCGCTCATTTTGAAACGAATCGGCTTGAGTCATAATCCAAGGCGAGATCGTCGGATCGCGAATCGGATCCCTCACCCCTTTGACGCTTGGCAACGATTTTTTTCGGCATGGTTTCTTTTTAATCCAACACACAAAAATCTGTCCCATATCACAATAGATCTTCACAAATGAACAAATAAGACCAAACCTTCAAGAACACCAATAATCCCCAAATGCACACACTAATCTCAAGATTTAAAAAAAAAATGCATACACTTGTCAACAATACTTGGATCTAACAAACATACCACCACTAAACACAGTGTTCTTCACCAAAAATCGACCCAAAATCACATTGTCATGAAAATCGCAATAAGGGTTCAAGGGTTCCATACCAATAATCCACTTTCTCAATCAATCTTCAAATGAACAAGAAAATCAACACAATATTGTAGCACACAAGTGTATTGTAGTTTCAAAACAACTTACTTGATGAATTTTTGAGCGCCCACTAGTTGGAAATTGAAGATTTTTCCTCTTTGAACTCTAACCCTAGAACCACAAATTTGGGGCTTAAAATGCGATTTTGGTGGTTAATTTGCAGTGGGGATCTTTGTTTTTGAGTATGGGAGGATGGATTTGAGGTTATCAAATGGTTTGGAGATGAAATTTGAAGAGTTTTGGGAGTTAGGATTTGATATTTTCGGTTTCATGAAACGGCGCCCCTATTTATCGAAATAAGGGGGCCATCGTTGCAGCGATGAAAGTCCAGTGGGCTTTCTGACTTGCCATCGCTGCAGCAGTAAAATCCTTTGCAGCGATGGAACAACATAATGGCTTCTGCTTAATGGTTGCTGTAACGATGCTTCTCATCGCTGCAGTGATCAAGGCTACAGTTTTTCAAATGGTTTTTCTGTATTTTTCTTCAAACGGTCTACCACCACTTCGTTTCCATTCCGCTATTTCATCACGTTCAAAATCATATAACTTCCTCAAATGTCCGAGCTCCTCCATTCACTTACAAACTTGCTTCGTGACCACTTCAACCTTCAAAGCATTACTATATCAAAAATTAGCTAAAACCAAATCTGTGGGTTGTATATCAAAAAAGGCGCTTGATTTAATGTCCCGAGTTGGACTTAGCAATGATCCACATCAGTCGTAAACGAGGAAGATATTCTCCACAACTCGTTCTTTATTCCCAAAATAATGCTTGATTCTCTCCCCATTGACTTGAAAAATTCATCCGTCGTCACCTTCCAATTCAACTGAGCCGAATAGAAATACTTACTTGATCCAGAACGGTCCGAACCATCTGGACTTCAATTTTTTGGGAAAGAGTCTCAGCCGAGAGTTGAAAAGTAAGACTTGTTGTCCTGGGTTGAACTTCCTCCTGACGATGTGATTATCGTGCCATTTCTTGGTTTTGTCTTTGTACAACTTGGCATTCTCATATGACTTATTTCAGAATTCATCCATCTTATTGAGTTGAAGGAGACGTTGGTTCTCTGAAGCATTGAGATCAAAATTTAGCTTATTTATGACCCAACAGGCACGGTGCTCCAATTCTACTGGCAAATGGCATGCTTTCCCAAATACCAACCGATACGGTGTTTTAAATGCCATGCGGTATGCCCATAGTGGATCGTCTAATTTCACCGCCCAATCCTTACGGTTAGAGTGAACCGTCTTCTCCAATATCTATTTTATTTTTCTATTGGACACTTCAGCTTGACCATTTGTTTGGGGATGGTAAGGAAGTGCTACCTTATGCCGGACTCTATACTTTGTCAGTAGAGTATTGAATATTTTATTACAGAAGTGGGTCCCTTCATCACTGATGATGGCTGAAGGAGTCCCGAACCTTGTTATTATGTTCTTCTGAAGAAATTTCAGAACCACCTTGGCATTGTTGGTTGGCATGGCCACAACCTCAATCCATTTTGACACGTAATCCACTGCCAGCAAGATATACTCCTAACTAAAGGATGGCGAAAACGGTCCCATGAAATCAATCCCCCAAACATCAAAGAGCTCCAACTTGAGAATGGATGTCAAGGGCAACTCATGCCGTCTTGAGACATTGTCAACCCTCTAGCATCGATCACAGGTTTTTCTAAATGTATATGAATCACAAAAAAAACGTCAGCCAATAAAAATTTGATTGAAGCACCTTAGCGGCCGTCTGTGTTGCTCCAAAATGCCCCCCACTCAGTGATGAATGGCAATGATATAGAATGCTTGCCATTTTCCCTTCTGGAACACATCGCCGAATGACTTGGTCGGCATAGTTTTGGAACAACATCGGATCATCCCACATATAATGCTTCACATCGAATAGGAATTTCTTCATTTAGGCACTTGAAAGGTCCGACGACAACACCTTGTACGCAAGATAATTGATTATATCCGCAAACCACAGAAGTTTAGCTTCAACATTGAACAATTACTCATTAAGGAAAACTTCTGTGATACAAGAATCATCACCAACATCTTCTAGCACGAGTCGGGAGAGATGATCGGCTACCATATTCTTACTTCCCTTTTTATCTCTAATCTCAGCATCAAATTCCTGATGCAAGAGAATCCACTGGATTATACCCAGCTTGGTGTCCTTCTTCGCCAAATAAGTACCGAATGATAGCATGGTTTGTATAGATAATCACTTTGGACCCTATAATGTAAGAACATAACTTATCACACGCGAAGACCACCGCCAACATCTCTTTCTCATTGGTGGTGTAATTCTCTTGAGTGTCATTTAGCGTTTTGCTTGCATAGTATATGGATTAAAAAATCTTGTCCTTGCGTTGGCCTAAAATAGCTCCAACTGCATAGGCGCTCGCATCACACATGATTTTAAAAGGCTCATTCCAATCTGGAGCGACTATAATTGGAGTTGATATCAACTTCTCCTTCATGGAATTGAACGCTCCCACACAAGCATCATAAAAAATGAACGGGGCATCATTTTCAAGCAAATGACATAACAGTTTCACCTTTTTAGAAAAATCTTTTATGAAATGCCGGTAGAAGCCGGCATGGCCTAAGAAACTTCGGACTCCCTATACATTGATTGGTGGTGAAAGTTTCTTGTCGTCTCAATCTTCGCCTGATCCATGAACACTTCCATTATATCTTCCACCATGTCCGAAAAGATAGCCATCATACATCGTTGGAACATTGTCGGAGCATTGCAAAAACCAAACGGCATACGACGGTATGCAAAGGTGTCGTACGGGCATGTGAAAGTTGTATTTTCTTGGTCTTACGGTACAATGGTTATTTGATTGTAGCCTGAATAGCCGTCAAGAAAGCAATAGTGGTCATAACCGGAGAGACGATCCAACATTTGATCAATGAACGAGAGAGAAAAATTATCCTTCCGTGTGGCCTTGTTCAACTTTCTATAATTAATACACACTCTCCATCCAGTGATGGTTCATGTGGGAATTAGATCATGCATCTCATTTCTCACCACCGTCATGCCTCATTTCTTGGGAACCACTTGCACCGGACTCACCTATTCACTGTCTGATATAGCATATATGATTACGGCATTTAATAACTTCAACACCTCAGCACGGACTACCTCCTTTATCGCCAGATTTATCCTTCTTTGGTGCTCAATAGAGGGCTTAAATGAGTCATTCATCAAGATTTTATGCATGCAAATAGTCGGGCTAATTCCTTTGATGTCGAAAATAGACCACGCAAATGCAGATTTATGTCGTTTGAGGATACTAATCAATTTGTTCTCTTCTTCTTAAGTTAAAGATGATGAGATGATGACCGGATTGGTTGAGTTTTCCCCCAAGAATGTATACCGAAAGTGATCCGGTAATTTCTTGAGAATCAACCCACCATTAGGTGGATTTGAGGGATCAGGTGAACTAAATTCGTTATCAAGGGTCTCTACTTGAACCGAATCTACTACGTCTTTAGGTACGTATTCCAAAGATAGGACATAGTCCATAACACCATCTTTCGTGGTTGAGCCTTTTTCACCAAAATCCTCTATAGATAGGGAATTTGTGAGAATATGCTCCAATGGATCCCGATTCAAGTTTTCATGAAAGAATTTTCTAACGCATGAGTCCACCACTTCCACTCGATTGCATGTTCGGTATTCATTTGGAAACTTCATTGTATTAAAAATATTGAACTTCACTTCATCATCATTCATCCTCAACGTTAAGTTCCCATTGTGAACGTCAATCAACGCCTTCCCGGTGGCGAGAAAAGGCCTCCCAAGTATTATAAGAATTTCCTGGTCCTCCTCCATTTCCAACACGACAAAATCCACTGAAAATATAAATTAGTCCACCTTTACTAACATGTCTTCAATTATGCCTTTAGGATAGGTCAATGAACGATCCATAGTCGGTTTTGCATCTCCAAGCCCCAACTTTCGGTAAACGGATGACGGCATTAGATTGATATTTGCTCCTAGATCACAAAGCACCTTCTCAAAGTGAGATTTCCTAATAGTGCACGGAATAGTGAAGCTTCCGGGATCTTTCAACTTTTGAGGCAACTTTTGTTGAAGGTTCGCACTACATTCCTCTGTTAACTTAACGGTCTCATATTCCTCCAATTTCTTCTTCTTGTTGATATAGATTTTCTTGAAAATATCAAGAAATTTAGCAAATTGGGAATCCAATTTATTCTTTTTAAACCGTTGCGAATATGGTAAAAGTGGAGCGATTATCAGTGGATTGTCGGAAAATGAGATTGAACCCGGATTCACTCGTGGGGCTTCCTTCTTCTCCTCAACCAAAATGGCTTCCTTTTCAACATAAATTTTTTTCTTAGGCTCTTCCTCCGTTGGCATTAGTGCTTCTACTCCCTTTTTTCTCCTCAAGGTAATGACCTTGCACTCCCTTGGGTTAGTCTCCGTATCACTTGGAAACTTCCCCGAGGATTGCCCTTTTATGGCACTCGCGAGCTGACCAATTTGAGTTTTCAACGACTTCATAGTTAAATTTGTATTGGTGCACGTTATCTCAATATTGTCATGCTTCGTCTTATGCTTATTGAGCCGATTATGCGTTTCTAGTATAATATTTTGTGTTTCCTTTATGAATGAGCCGAGCATGTCTTCCAACGGTGGCTTATGGCTTTACATTGGATTTTGTTGGATATGACGGTTTTGTTGCATCAGTTGATATCCTTGAGATTGTGACGAGTATCCCGGAGGAGGTCGCAATGTATTCTGATTGTTTGCATAAGAGAAATTCTTATGATTCTGAATTCCAAGATGGTAATGAGTTGGGATATTATTAGCGGGCCTAAACGTGTAAGCTTGATTGTTGACAAAATGACATTCTTCAAACTCGCTATCAACCCCTGGCTGCAAAGTACTTACCATATTTTTCGCTTCTCGACTGGACGAGATATCTCTGGTAGAGAAGACGACTAGTTGCTCTGTAAGTTTTGACACCTGGGCCGACAAGTTAGCAAGAGGATCGGTCTCATGAATAGTGACTACCCTTCGTCCCATATTTCGCTCATTAAGCCATTGGTAGTTGTTGGCCACCATCTCTTCCAAAAGTGTATGAGCCTCGTTCGAAGTTTTGGATAACAAATAACCTCCCAATGCGGCATCCACAATTGTTCTTGTCTATCTATCCAACCTGTTATAGAAAAGTTGGGTTTGAAATCAATCTTGATACCCGTGTTGGGGGCACTTTCTCAATAAGTCCTTGAACCGCTCCCACGCCTCAAAGAGTGACTCATAATCCTATTGGAAAAATTGAGCAATCTCGTCTCTTAACTGTGATGTCTTTGAAGGTGAAAAGAACTTAGTGAGAAACTGTTGCGCTAGTTTCTCCCAAGTCGAGATGCTCTTCGGTTGGACTGACTGAAACCAACCCCTAGCTCTCTCTCGAAGGGAAAATGGGAATAACCTTAGCCGGATCACATCTTCTGGGACTCTAGTTATCTTCACCGTATCACAAATCTCCAAGAATGTTGTCAGGTGGATATTTCAATCTTCGTGAAGATTCCCACCATATTGGTTCTGTTGAACCATGTTGATTAGGGCGGGTTTCAACTTGAAATTATTTTCTTGGATCGGCTGCCTTAGAATCCCAGAATAGTTATCAAACATGACGGGTCAATAGTAGTCCCCAAGGACCCGTTGTTGAGCTTCCAGTTCTAGTGGCTGTTGCGGTAACGCCTGAGGCACTGGCGGTTGTCGTGGCATATAATCATCACCACCGTAAACCATGTCTTGAGTTCGGTTTCTCCTCTTTCTCTCTCTTTAGTCTCCTCAATGTATGTTCAATCTCAGGATCAAGAGTTAGGAATTCCAAACTTCGGCTACGTCGCATACATTGTTTGTCACCACAACAGATGAAAACAATTTAAACAAAAACAAAATAAAAAAAAAACGTTCAGATTAATATTGAACTATTTGGTAGTAATATCAACTAAATCACTCCTCTAAATCCCCTGCAACAGAGCCAAAAACTTGTTCGCTGTATTTTAACGCTTTGATTTTACTCGCAATTGCACGAGGTCAAGTTTTAATAAAGTGGATCCGAAGATTGAGTGTCGTCCACTGGGATTTGTCGTAGGATTAGTTAAGTACTACAATTGACATAGCTTAATATTATCTAGACGTTTCAAGATTTGAATTGTGTTTGCTAATTGAAAACTAATTAGACCTAAAAACTTGGGATTAATTCTATGAAAATGGATTACCTAGGAATTAATTTCGTTCACGAATACATGTTTGATTTAGTTTAGTTTATATTAACAGTATTCAATCTATCCGACAATTTAGGTATCGTAAACTCGCTCACTACCTCTCCCGAGTATAAAGTAAGCAAATATGCACTCATGCCAACACCGATATCCCTATCTAGCTTCTAAACGAGTACATGAGTCTTAACCCAACCTCATGGATTCCACACATTCTAATAATCTCCCGAAACATTAGAACGTCGCGTTGTGTTTAACCCTAGTCCGAATCTGGGGCTACCTCTTCCGAGTGTCAAACCCTGTATTCTCAAACCAACCATAATACCATACAAAGAATACTATGGATGTAATAAAATGGTAAACACAATCGGATATAGATGAACAACCATTAACGAAACATGGATTCACTCAAACATGCATGTTCATGAATTAATCAATCCCTAGATAACAACTACTTAATCACACATGATCATAACTAAATATTCATTAAAATATGAGAATAACATCATTATTCAATACACAAAGTTTAGAAACAATGATAGAAACAAAAAGGGAATGGAAAATCTATAAAGTAGATGGTTCCATTTCCACAAAAATCGCTCCGCGATCGTTTCCTCTTTCTCTAATGAGCTCTCCTTCTGGTAAGTCTAATCTAGGGTTTCTATTAAGTGTAAAAACGTCTAAGGCAAGGTGTGGAATGGGTGGATACTAATAGATTTTGAAAATATCCTAAAAATATCTGAAAATATCTATGCCGGTTGTTCCTTGATCGCTGCATCAATGAGAGGTCAGTAGGGCTTCTACCCTTTCTCATTGTTGCAGCGGTGGTTGGGTAGAAGGTCCACTGACCTTTGGTCGCTGCAGCGATGAAGGCCATCGCTGCAGCGATCAAAGGCCAGTGGCCCTGTGATGCTGGCGCTGCAGTGATGGGTTTCATCACTGCAGCGGTGAGGCTGTAGGCTCTCTTTCTAGATCTTTTTCAATGTTTCTCCATCGACGTCCTACCAATTTGCTCGATTTTCAACCGTTTTCATCCCTACACCTGATTTACATATAAAGAAAAAAAAAAAAAAAAAGACAAATAAAAATAATTTAAAACACTAAAAGAGCACTCGAAAAGTACCAAATTCACCTTGAAAATATATAGGTAAATTTAACCTATCAAACAACATCCAACCCCAAGGCCTCGATAGCACGGGTACACCCCCCCAGCTTCAATCTTCACTATTTTTGCTAAGAACTCCAACAAGGGAAATTTTTTCACCTGCCCCCCACTAAAAGGTAAGCCTATGGAAAGGTCGATCAACAAGTATTGCAAGTTTTACCAAGACCGTGGCCATACCACCGAGGAGTACTTTTAGTTGAAGGAAGAGATAGAGGCCTTAATCAAAAGAGAATACCTTGGAAACTATGTGTGTAGAATGAACAGAGAGCCCAAATTTGGGGGTGGTGACCGCCGAGATGAGTATAGAGGTCAGCAGTGCAGGAGAAATAACAGTTGACCTCCTCCTCGGGACAACAATCTCAGTGATGATGACGACCAAAGGGTAGATAAAGAAATCAATGTCATTCACGGCAGGCTGAGTTTTAGGGGTGAAACGTCTTCCTCCCAAAAAATGTATGAGCACAAGGCAAAGAGAAAGGCCGAGCAAAACGTGTACGAAGTGAGCACGGTTGATGCCGCCACGCACAACATTGTCTCTTTTAGCGAGGCTGACCTCAAAGGGGTGCATACCTCTCATGACGATGCCTTGGTTATATTAGCCCTAATCAATCACTTTAAGACAGGAAATATTCTGGTTAACGAGGGCAGATTTGCCGACATAATTTTCAAGTAGGCCTTCGACAAGATGAATGTGGACTCTAGCGTTATGTAGCCCGTAAAAGCTCATCTCGTCAATTTTGGTTGAGATGTTATAAGCTCGCTAGGATAGGTTTCCCTGCCCATTACAGTGGGATCCAAGCCCAGGACGGCCACCATATGGTTCAAGTTTCTTATTGTGGACAGACCCGCGCCCTACAATGCAGTCATGGGGCGACCGACAATAGCTTCCCTGAAGGCCATCTATTCTTCCTATCACCAGATGATGAAATTTTCCACCAGTTCTGGGGTGGAAGAGGTCCGAGAAGATCAAGAGATAGCTTAAGCTTGTGCAAGGAGGGCAATGGAGAAGAAATAACAATTACTGCAAAGGCCTAAGCCCAAGAAACATCACCCATAATTTCTCGGGCTCATGGCCCTTGACGGCGAAACCAAGCTCATTCCAATTGACGATCTCTGAGATGAAGAGACCAATCCTTGACCTCATGAAGATCTCCTTGAAGTACCTATCCACTCGACCATTGAAGGAAAAACTGTAAAAATAGGAGCTAAGCTCAGCCCGGAACAACGTGTCGAGCTCACCGAGTTGTTGCAAAGGAATTACAATGTTTTTGAATAGTCTTATAACGAGCTCCTGGAGATTGACCCGAGTATGGCCATGCACCGACTCCATACCGATGTGCACCATCCTCTTGTTCGTCAAAAGATGAGAAAATTCTACCCAGATCAGTAGAAGATCATTGAAGAGGAAATGGATAAGCTTATTAAGCCCGATGTCGTGGAGGAAGTCAAATTCTCGGACTGGCTAGCCAATGTGGTCCTCGCTCCTAAGACCGACAATAATTGGCACATTTGTGTAGATTTCAAAGACCTCAACAAGGCCTGCCCGAAGGATTTTTTCACCCTTCCAAGGATCGACATTGTGATTGACGCCAAAGCTGGGTACGAGCAGTTGAGCTTCCTTGACACCTACGCCAGTTACAATCAGATCCTGATGTACCCACCTGATAAAAGCAAGATCTTGTTCGTCACGAACAGAGGCACCTACTACTATAAAATCATGCCCTTCAACCTCTGCAATGCCCGGTCGACTTACCAGAGACTTGTTAAAAAAATGTTTAAAGAGAAAATTGGGGAAACAATGGAAGTGTACATCGACGACATGCTGGTCAAGAGAAGCCAAGCTCAAGATCACCTCGAACACCTCTAGGCCTGCTTTGACAAGCTCCGGGCTCACCGCATGAAGCTTAACCCAAGTAAATGTATTTTCAGGGTGTCTGTTGGCAAATTTCTTGGCTTTATGGTATCTCAGCGCAGCATCGATGCCAACCCCGACCAGATTAGCATCGTGCTCGGTATGGATTCACCCCGCAACAAAAAAAGGTCCAAATTCTCATAGGTCGGTTAGTAAGCATCATTCTGGTTAGGGAAGAGGACGGCGTCTAAAGCTCGATCTACTACTCTAATAGAGTCTTCACCGATGTCGAGACGAGATACACGAGATTTGAGAAGTTGGCCTATGCCCCGTTGATTGCTTCGAGAAAGCGAAGGCAATACTTACAGGCTCACACCATCGTCGTACTGATTGATCAGCCGTTATGGTAAATTCTCCACTCTTCTGATGTTTCTAGGAAGTTGTTGAAGTATAGCCTCGAATTGGGAAAATTCCATATCGAATACCGGCCCAGAATGGTAATTAAGGGGCAGGTTTTGGCCGACTTCATGGCTGAGCTAACCTTCCCAAACGAAAAGCTCAGCGCCAGTCTGGAAGCAGGTGAGAAGACCCCTCTACTAGCTAAAGAGGTCGGTAAAGCCCAGGATGCGGCTTCCAACCTAGGTCCTGATTCATAGCAACTCTTCACCGATGGGTTCTCCAACCAAAACAGCTCTAGTGCCGAGATGGTCCTTGTAGCCCCAGATAAGGAGGAGGTAGAATATGCCCTTAGGATGGGATTTCGAGCTACAAACAACGAAACAGAATACCAAACTTTTCTTGCCGAACTAAGATTAGCTCGAGAATTCAACATGAAGACTCTCCAGTCTTGTGCGACTCTCAGCTCGTAGTAAACCAAGTGAACGGTGACTACCTAGCTAAAGATCTAAGCATGATAGCATACCTAGAGAGGGTGAAGGTTTTGATAAATGGTTTCCAAAATGTGCAAGTCAAGCAGATACCCCGGGAATAAAACAAACATACCGACGCGTTGACTAACCTGGCCTCAGCAGTAGAAAACACGCTGATAGGTGTAATTAATTTATTTATTCTCAAGCCGATTTTGTTAGTTTTCGAGTATTTTTATAGCATTTTTATATGTTTTAATTTATTTTAATTTATTTTGTCTTAAATTAGGTATTTTTGGTGAAAATGGACTAAAATGGTCCTAAACGATCATATCGGAGAGAGCCCAGTGGGAAAACAAGAAAAAAGAGGCAAGATTCCAAATCAGCAGACCCACCGCCGCGGCGGTAAAAGTGCTAGGAGTGTAGAAATCTCATCGCCGTAGCAATGAAAGTCCATAGAGTTTGTTGAATGGACCACCACCGCAGCGGTGAAACTCATCGCCGCTGTGGTCAAAATACAGAGAGTTTTCCTACTATTCTACCACTACAGCAATTAGCCACCGCCGCAATGGTGACCTTGCTGACATGCCCACCGCTGCGGCGGTGACTCTGCAGATATTTTGAGATATTTTAGGATATTTTGAGATATTTAGAATCCTATAAATATCGTCCCTATTCTCCCCAAACAAGAGGTTGACATTTTCAGGAGTCTTGAGAGCTCTAAGGCCATTCGACCAATAGAAGATCACCACACAAAGAAGGAGAAAGCGTTCTTGGTGCAGTTTTAGCGGCAGATTTTCAAATAATAGCTAAGTCTTCTCGTTTCTCTCTTCAATTCTTAGTTGGTTGAATGTTTGTATATGTTTAACTTGTATTTAGTTGTATTTAGGGCTAAGACCATGTGTAGCTAAACATATATTGTCTATGGATTGATATACTTCATGTAAACGTTGTTTATATAAAATCTATATTTCGTTAATGGTTATTCGTGTTTATCCGATTGTGTTTTCCATTTTTCCTTGTTTATTATGCTTGTTATGATATATTGAGAATACGGAATTTGACACTCAAGAAAGGTAACCCCGGATTCGGATTAGGGTTTAAACACAACGCGACGATCTAATAACTCGGGAGGGAGTTAGAGAGTGTGCAATCCATAACATTGGGGCAAAACTCGTATGACCTAGTGTCGTTAGACGTTGAGGGGGACTTCTTCATTGACGCGAAATCACATATTCATTCACTTTACACTCGGGAGAGGTAGTAAATGAGATTTCGATATAAAGATTGTCGGATAAGATGAACATTGTTAATGTAAACTAGATTGAAACGAACACGTTTATGTGAATGAAGTTAATCTCTAGGCAATAATTTCCCATAAACGTCATACCACTATATTAGTATATTAGATTAATTAACTTAGTTTAGTATATTATTAATTATAAACCAATTTTTATCGCCTTGATAAAGTTAGGTTATGATAATTGCGGTACTCGACGATAATCTCAACCAATCCCTATGGATACGACAACCCCTACTCTTCCAATCTATACTAAAACTTAACCCATACACTTGCGGTGAAAGTAGCGACGCATCTGCGCGCTACCAAGTTTTTGGCGCCGTTATCGGGGATTGTGTTTTAAATTATTGTTGATGTTGTGAGTAAATGACTTGATTTTAATTTAGGCATTTATTTTGTTTATAATTTTTGTTTGTAGTTTTGTTTTCTATTTCTCATAGAGGGTACTTGAAGATGCTAGATTAACAAGTATTGATGCATTTATTTCAATGGGATTCCGAGCCATTTTATAGTGCTTGAGATCGATACAAGGAGTTGCTATTTCAGTTTCCGAACCATCGTTTCCCGAGGGAGTGTCAACTACTGAACTTCCTCGACGGGTTATAAGTCGCAACCAGAACGTGGGTGGAAGGAGGAAACGGTACCACCTCTTTCTACGAACAAACTGCGGATGAAATCTTTTGATCGTTTGAGGAATTGGTGGCCTTTGATTATCAGAGTTGGAATTATTCACCAAGTCACCAAAATATGGAGGATTGTTTTAATACTACGACGCCATGGATTGACATCCTGAACCAACAGAAGGAGTCTTCCCCCGCCCTGGAAGAGCTACTTGCTACAGTTATGGGGGAGACTCAAGCATTTTGGAGGGAGACGAATGACAGGATCAATGAGCATGAGGCTCGTCTCGACAATATTGAGACGGTCTGCGCCAAAATCGATGCGACCGTAACGTCTCTTCAGACGCAAATCTATCATCTTATCTACTTAATTGAGACCAAGTCTAAAGTGGTGGTGTTGACCCAGTGAAATACCCAAGAGGGGGGTGAATTGGGTATTTAAAAAAATATCAGAGAAACAATACTTTAATAATTCAAATAATTAATTTTAATCATAAATTAATTATTATCTTTATATCACAGTGGAAATATAGAATCAACTAGGGGCACATCAAAAAACAAAAATAAATAAAGTAAAAATTGCAGCACACCAGAAATTTATACTGGTTCACCAAACTACTCTTGACTAATCCAGTCCTCCGAGCCCCACGGAGAGTCTCACCCACTAAACTCAAGATTCTTTTAAAAATAGGAACCAAACTCTCACAAAGATTCGTTTACAGGCTCAAAATTAACCTTTACAAAATTTCTTTTTCACAGGCTAAGGAATAACCTCTACTTTTTACAGGCTCAAGAATAACCTAATTATTTTTAACACAAAGGCTAAAGAATCAAAACCTTACAAAACATTCCAAATATCCTTTCACCCGGTAAGAATTAAACTGTTACTAAATCCACACAAAATAATTCAATTCAGGAAGAATTACTACCTCAATATCTTTACATGAAGAGACTGAAACCAGCTACCCTTTGATTAAATACACCCAACAGTATTTAATCCACCACTTAACTTACCAATTAAAAAATTGACAAGTGATTTTTCTCAATCGGAGCTTCTACCACCCCAGATAAATTAAAACTCAATTAATATCCCAAAACTAGTGATAGAAAAGTGAGAAACTTAAAATCTGATTTTAAACAAAAATGGGTAGCACGTAATCAGATTAATTCAAGAAATTGCTTAAAACTCTCTCTTAATGATATGAAAAACGCAGGTCTATATAAATGGGATTAAAATCAGCTCTCTAACAGCTAATTCTCATTTGTCATGACGCTTAATTGCTCTTTTAGACCCCTTATATCATTAAGACTTCATTCTGGTTCAATTCACTTAATTATAGCTTTTAAATTTCTCAATTAAATCCCCCAAATATTTCTCAATCACAATTAAATAGAATAGAAACAATTATATGTACCAAATTGAGAAATATTTAAACTTAATGAACCAAATCAATAGGGATAACATAATATGTGTAGCATATCTCAAATAAGATTAAATCCCTAAAATCTCTCATAAATCCTAACAAAAAAATGGCTAGTAACGGCCACTTTCAGATTAAAATCCGAAATTCCATAATATCATGAAATAAACACACAAGTCGACTGACCAAGATCAGCAATCGACCACTGGATTCAGGATGTTGCCAAGGCAAAGATTCTGTGCCCATCAGTCGACCTATCTATTCGACTTAGAGATTCAGAGAGTTCCATTTCTCTTCACAGGTCGACCGCTCTGTCTACTTGTTGCAATATTCAATATTGGTAGTATTTGTATATATGGAAAGTCAAATATACAGATTAGGAAAATAGTTAATTGTAATTAGTTATTTACCTTTTTTAGTTCTTAAGTTTTCCTATATGTAGTCTCATATTGTATGATTAATGTGATATACAATTGATTAATTCATTTCAAGTTGGTATCAGAGCAAAAAAAAACCAAAAAACCCTAGCCTCTGCTCAGCCGCCGGCCCTTTACAAGTTTTCGAAGTTTGCCGCTGGCCATTGCAGTCGTCGACGATGTTCGCTAGCATCCAACGACAGCCGACGAAGGTTCGCCAGCGTCTCTTACAGCCAGGCGACGAACGAAAGCTCCCCTACAGCCGACGACGAGCCCTCATTACAACTGACGAAGCCTCGTCGGTTTTCTACAGCCGCCGACGAACACTCTCCGGCCCTCTACAATCGACAACGAAGCCTCGTCAGTCCTCTATTTGCCGCCCACAGCCTCGCCAGAGCCCTAGCAGTCGACGAACGGACCCTTGCGAGATCTGTACGAAACAGATCTTGTGATTTCAACTCGATTGCGGCCACCGACGAACACTCGCGGCCACCGACGAACACTCGCCGCCCTAGCCACCGCCACCGCTGCTGGATTTGCTTGAAAACGACAAAACCGAGTCAACTCAGTGATTCTCAGTGAGCCAACTCAGTGATTCTCAGTGAGCCAACTCAGTGAGTCAACTCAGACGATTCTCAGCGAGTCAACTCAGTGAGTCAACTCAGTGATTCTCAGTGAGTCAACTCAGCATCCAGCAGCTTGGTTTTGCGAGATTTACTTGTTGAAGGCCAACCCGACAATTCTTAATTTCTGACGGTATTTTCTCTTACCTTTACCATGTCAGACGTTACCTCGGAATCCATGCCAAGGTCCAGCCAATTTACCGAACCAAAGCATCTCCCTTCCGAATCCCACTCCATCCAAATCACCTATGTTCGTCTGAATGGAACCAATTTCTTACGTTGGTCTCAATCGGTGCGAATGTATATCCGTGGACGAGGACGGATGGGATATCTAACCGGTGATACAAAGGAGCCCTCCATCAAAGATCCGTCGCATACGACTTGGGATGCTGAAAACTCCATGGTAATGACATGGCTCGTAAACTCTATGGATGAGGAAATCAGCTCCAACTACATGTGCTACCCTACGGCGAAAGAACTTTGGGACAATGTAAATCAGATGTATTCTGATCTGGGAAACCAATCTCAAAATTATGAGTTGACTCTAAAACTCTGTGATATCCGTCAAGGCGAAGATAGTATCACCAAGTATTTCAATTCATTGAAGAGAATATGACAAGATCAAGATATGTTCGACGATCATGAATAGCAATCGACCGAGGATTATAGCCACTATAAGAAGTTGGTGGATGATGATCGTGTTTTTAAGTTCCTAGCAGGTCTGAAACCAGAACTTGATGAAGTTAGGGGACGAATCATTGGTCGTCAGCCTCTTCCCTCAATTAATGAGGTTTTCTCGGAGGTCCGAAGGGAGGAGACCCGTCGGAACGTTATGCTTAACAAGCCACAAATTATCAGCCCTACAGTTGCTCCAATTGACCAGTCTGCTTTGGCTGCTGCTAATGCTCACTCCAGCAGATTTCCACGCCGAGCAGAGGAACGCCCTCGTATATGGTGCGACTACTGCAACAAACCCCGTCATACACGGGAAACATGCTGGAAAATCTATGGGAAACCAACAAATTTGAAGAGCAACAAAATGGGAGAAAAATCTAACTGATCCTATCCTTCCGCGCATGAAGCTGCCACCACTCCATTCAATAAAGAACAGATTGATCAACTTCTGAAACTGCTGACTGTCAATTCATCATTTGGTACTCCTAATGCTTCCTTAGCTCAAACAGGTAGTAAATTTAGAGCCTTTTCTTGTTCCTTAAACTCAGCACCTTGGATTATTGATTCAGGTGCTTCTGATCATATGACAAGTTTTTATCACATTTTCAATACCTACTCACCGTGTTCTGGTAATGAAAGAATTAGAATTGCAGACAGTAGTTTCTCACCCATTGCAGGAAAAAGCCAAATAACAATCTCAGATAGTGTTAATCTAAAAACAGTCCTCCACGTTCCTAAACTTACTTGTAACCTCTTATCTATAAGTAAACTATTGCGAGATTCGAATTATCATGCCATTTTCTCTAAATCTTAATGTTTCTTTCAGGACCAGAGCTCGGGGAAAATGATTGGCAGTGCTAGATTGGTGGATGGCCTGTATTACTTCGATGATAACTCCTTGAGGAATAAAACAACTCACGGCACCAGTGGTATGAGTTCAACGTCTGTTCATGATAAAATCATGCTTTGGCACCTTAGATTAGGACATCCAAGTTTTCAATATCTTAAACATTTGTTTCTGACGTTATTTACGAATATGGACTATTCTTCCTATTATTGTGAAAGTTGTTTGTTTGCAAAAAGTCAGCGTACTTCTTATATTTCAAAACCATATCGTACATCTAAACCATTTTATTTAATTCACAGCGATGTATGGGGTCCCTCAAAAATCACAACACTATCCGAAAAAAGAAGGTTTGTGACATTTATTGATGATCATACACGTTTATGTTGGACATATTTAATGCGTGCAAAATCTGATGTAGCAGTTTTATTTAAAGATTTTTGCATTATGCTAGAAAACAAATTTCAAATGAAACCTAGCATTCTTCGCACAGATAATGGAACAGAATATTTCAATGAATGTTTAGGCAGTTTTTTGAAAACAAATGGTATTCTACATCAATCCACGTGTCGTGACACGCCCCAACAAAATGGCATTGCTGAAAGAAAAAATAAACACTTACTCGAAGTCACACGTGCACTCATGTTTTCTATGCATATTCCAAAATATTTGTGGGTTGATGCTCTTTTAACAGCCGCATATTTAATAAATTGCATGTCTACACATATTCTAAATTACACCACACCATTTGATAACTTCAAAACACACTTTCCAGCTTTTAGGATATCAGCTGACCTGCCTCTTAAAATATTTGGCTGCACCTCTTATGTTCATATTCCTAGGCAATTTCGGTCTAAACTTGATCTTAGAGCAGAAAAATGTGTTTTCATCGGTTATGCACCAAATCAAAAAGGGTATAAGTGTTACAATCCACAAACCAAGAAAATTCATGTTAGTATGGACGTCACGTTTTTGGAAAATATTTCCTTCTTTGAAAAAAATCCCTTTCAGGGGGAGAATGTAATGGAAGGGAATTTTTGGGTCACTGATGATCCTCTCCCTACCACAGTCTTAGAAATTTTTCCTTCAAATCAGTAAAAAACAAGTGATGACAATATTGAAAAACAAAAAGGGATCCCTACTAGTACACAAGTGCCGAGCATAATTCCTTCACAAACAGATGAAGAAATACCACAATCATGTACTGAGTTGCGGGGTTATACTCGGAGAGGTACAAAAAAGAATACAGATCAGCCTACTGTTCTAGCACAAGGTCAATCCGACTCCCCAAGCAATGATCCAGATAATCCTATATCTTTACCACCTCCTGATGAATCTTCTCATTCCAGTATTCCTCGAGATCTTAATATCCCTATAGCCATCAGGAAAGGAGTTAGAACCTGCACCAATCATCCCATATCTAGATATGTATCCTACACAAAACTTTCCGAACCTTATAGAGTCTTTACTTCTAAAGTTACTAATCTGTTTATTCCAAGGAACATTGAGGAAGCACTAGGTGATACAGGTTGGAAGCTAGCAGTTCTGGAAGAGATGAATGCTCTTAAAATGAGTGGTACGTGGAAAATAGTTGATTCGCCAAAGGATACAAAGATAGTCGGGTGCAAGTGGGTATTCACAGTTAAGTGTAAGGCAGATGGAAGCATAGAATGGTATAAAGCAAGGCTCGTGGCTAAAAGGTTCACGCAGACATATAGAATAGACTACCAAGAAACATTTTCTCCAGTTGCTAAGATAAACTCGATTCGGGTTCTATTATCCTTAGCTGTGAATCTTGATTGGCCACTACACCAATTAGACGTGAAAAATGCCTTTCTAAATGGAGACTTGGAGGAAGAAGTGTTCATGAGTTTACCACCGGACTTTGAAAGAAAGATAGGATAAGGAAAGGTGTGCAAGTTAAAGAAGTCACTATACGGCCTAAAACAGTCTCCAAGAGCGTGGTTTGAACGCTTTGGAACTACTGTAAAAGGTTAGGATTATCAACAAAGCCAAGCAGATCATACTATGTTTTATAGACACTCAATTGATGGTAAGATTGTCATTTTAATTGTCTATGTAGATGATATTATCTTAACAGGAAGTGATAGTGACGAGTTGAGAAGACTTAAAGGAAAACTTGCTGATAATTTTAAAATCAAAGACTTAGGTCCATTAAAATATTTTCTTGGAATGGAATTTGCTAGATCAAAGGGAGGCATATTTGTGAGTCAAAGAAAATATGTACTCGACCTACTGAATGAAACAGGGTTACTCGGGTGCAAAGCTGTAGAAACTCCAAGTGAACCGAATGAGAAACTACAACTGGTCAAACCTAAAGCTGTGATAAACCAAGAACAATATCAAAGACTAGTGGGGCGGTTAATCTACTTATCACATACTCGTCCTGATATAGCCTTTGCCGTAAGCATGGTCAGCCAATTCATGCACTCACCAGGACAAGAACACTTCGATGCTGCCTATAGAATACTAAGGTACTTAAAGGGTACTCCTGGAAAGAGAATTTTGTACAAGAAACGTGGCCACCACCTTATAGAGGTTTACACCGATGCAGACTGGGCTGGGAGCATCATGGACAGGAGATCGACCTCCGGTTACTGTACTTTTGTTGGTGGGAACCTCGTCACATGGCGGAGCAAGAAACAGAATGTCGTAGCTAGAAGCAGCGCAGAAGCGGAGTACAGATCAGTGGCTCACGGCATCTGTGAAGTGTTATGGATTAACAGATTACTCGGAGAGTTGAATATATCTAATTTAGTACCTATGAAGGTTCTACTGTGATAACAAATCAGCCATTGCGATTGCTCACAATCCGGTGTTGCACAATCGGACAAAACATGTGGAAGTGGACAAGCATTTCATCAAGGAAAAGATCGATAGTGGACAAATATATATGCCATATGTACCGACTACTGAACAGATCGCAGACATTCTAACAAAAGGATTACCAAAGAAGAGATTCGACTATTTAGTATGCAAGCTGACAATGGAAGATATCTTCATACCAGCTTGAGGGAGAGTGTTGGAATATTCAATATTGGTAGTATTTGTATATATGGAAAGTCAAATATACAGATTAGGAAAATAGTTAATTGTAATTAGTTATTTACCTTTTTTAGTTCTTAAGTTTTCCTATATAGTCTCATATTGTATGATTAATGTGATATACAATTGATTAATTCATTTCAAGTCTACTTATAGATACAGAGAGTTTATTTTTAAGTACCGGTCGACCTACCTATTGACCGAGAGATACAAAGAGTTTTCCTTCTTTATCTGGTCGACTTACCTATCGACTTATGGATGTTGGATCACTTTTCTAAACTCGTTTTTAATTCATTCTTATTGACGTTTTTGCCCTTTTAACCAATTTATTTTCTTGGTTAGCTCCACTAACTACTTAACTTCAATTTTAATTAATTATAAATATTTATTTTTCAATTACACATAGGAGCAATTAATTTATCTAATTAGAATTCTATTAAAAACCACACATATTTATAAAAATCATTTAAAAAACTTTTTGTGTCGTGTGTGATCTTAATTCGAATATTAAGAGTTGAAATTTAAACCTGAGTTATTTTTCTTTGGTTCTTCAAATTCTCCAACCTCTTAATCCTTCATCATCTTTATCATCATATCTTCATCATTTTGAACTAATAAACTAAAAACACTAAATTAAACCGTTAGTTCCACCAAAAACATTAACCTCTAGTTGTCCATCAAAATCTTAGGATCAACAGGTGGCACTGAGAGACACAAACGCCACATGCAGTGAAAGCTACCACGAGGAACCAGAAACAAGCGAGAGGAGCTTGGGAGCATTCAAAGATGATTATTCGAATGAGCCGGGAACCCAAGCATAGATCGACGATTGTGATTCGTCACCATTGAAGATCCAAATTGTGATGCCAACACCTATCCAAAATGATCATATCTACGAGGATCCGATGTGGCTCACTTATCATTCGCTGCTAAAAGCAATGTTCTTTCATGCCCACCAAGTACATGAGCAGGTGAAGAGTCTTGTTGAAAGCACGAGCCGATCAGAGCCATATCTCACCAGTCTTGAGGGCGGATTAAACTACCCATACTTAGTGTTGTACGACACTTACTATAGGCGGAAGTCGCTCTTTGACGAGCACTTTTTTATGTCGAGCCAAGGACAATAAACCACGTGCTTCTTGGGAGGCAACCCAAGTAAAAAATAAATTAGATATATCACTGCCGATTTGATTCGGAGGTGAGATTATCTCACCTCCTAAGTATGTGTTCTAAACCCCCTTCGTCAGCATGCTTTAATTCTAAATGTTGAGATTGATGATTGACATATTCTTGACACTGCCCATTTTAAGTTTGGGGGTGATGTGTAGTATGTAGTATGTAGTATATTAGTATGTTAGTATGTTTTATTGTTTAAATTGTTTGCATGTTTGTTTAGAGTAGAATGTGTTTATGTTTGTTATTGTTGTTGTATGCTGAGTTTTGAGTTCATCTGGGCCATCACCCGATGATGATATTATCCCCTGATTGTTTTTCAAGGTCAATGGTAATGCTCATTCATGTGTGTTCTGTGTGCTTGACAATGCATTTTGGTAAAAGTTATTGTGGATCCTAATTTGCATGAGCACATAGACTCAATGTATAGGTATTCAATTGATTTGAGGACAATTATCAATTAGCCAAACTCATGACAATTTAAGGATTCTAGAACCTTATTAAGGGGAAGCTTGAGGCGAAATCCTAGGCGAGGTTGTTCAGAAGACGTGATTTAGGCATTCATTTGATTCGCTAGAGCCTTTGAAGCTTACTATGTAATATGTTTATCCCTCGTTACCCTATAGAAGCCTATAATGCCATTTCAATTCTGAACATATAACAAAAACCCTGACCAATTGAACTTTTTCCAAATCTATATCACTGAGCCGAAGGCACAATTTAAGTGAATCAAGTTAGCATTCGTATATGCTACTTGAAGTGAGCGGTTGGGTTTAGGGAGAACTTTTCATTGGTTCGGTATTTGAGGACTCACTTGTCATTTTTCTTTCGTTTTAACGACACCCATGAAATTGAAATAATCGAATAAATTTGAGGGTGTGGTTCATTTAAAAAAATATATTTGTAAATATCGTTCAATTTTCATTTCTTTTGACAAGTGAGTATGCAATTCTAAAATGTTAGTTTAGGGTTGTTTTAAATTTATTTATGGGGGTTCGAGTGTGAGTTTGTGCCAAACGTTGTGCCTTGGGTATCGTTGAGTTAACAACGTTAGCCTGTTTCATATTTTCGATATACCCTTGGCCACGCTCCTAAACCGAACCAAGACCTATTGATCTTTTTGAACTTCCGAGCCTATATTAGTGGAGAATTGAACCTAATCAGGCATATGGATATTCTAATCATTAATGGTTAAAGTCGTGAGCTTCGTTGGTGGATAATTCAATCCGATCTTGGATAACTATATTATTGAGTTTAGCACACACACGTTGAAAGGATCTAGAATGGCGTTTACCATTATTGAATGTCAAAATTCTAGAATACCACGTGGTATGTTTTACTCCTGAACTCGATATGATTGGGGGTTGTTGAGGGCAAATGTTTTGGTCGTTAGCTGAATTCAAAACTCGCATACCGTTATGTTTAGGTTGTTTATATTTAGGTTGTTTGTGCTTTTAATTTAGTTGTGTTTTTCATTTTAGTGTCAGTGCTTTGCTCGAGGACTAGCAAAATTTCAAGTTTAAGGGTATATGATAGGTGTAATTTATCTATTTATTCCCAAATCTATTTTGTTAGTTTTCAAGTATTTTTATAGCGTTTTTATATGTTTTAATATATTTTTATTTATTTTGTCTTAAATTAGGTATTTGGGGGTGAAAAAGAACTAAAACCGTCCTAAACGATCATATCGGAGTGAGCCCAATGGAAAAACGAGCAAAGAGGCAAGATTCCAAAGCAGCAGACCCACCGCCGCTGTAGTGAAAGTGGTGGGAGTGTAGAAATCTCACCGCCAATTCTTTAAAATTTTACACTTAAGGTGTGTAAATGAAAAACTCATTGCCAAGTGCTTAAAAGTGACCGAGCTAATTTGAAGCAATTCACCGACCTAATTTTACACGCAGGTTCTGCAAAACTGCTCTGGCGTCGGACTTCATAGTAATCTGGCTCTAGTCTTCAGGGGTAATCTTGTGGATAAAGCTCGAGAGTATGTCCTGGGTTGGCCCTCTCTCCTGCTCTTCTTCTAGAGCTTGCCTGCCACCTCAATCGTGCTCACCTTTCTTTTTTCTTTGTCCCTCTCTCAATATGGGCCCGACTCTCCTTCTCTAGGGGTATAGATACCACAGGGGTCGGAGGCCTTCTCACCGGTGTCAAGGCCCTACCCACCGATGCTGACCTCGCAGAAGTCCCATGGGGGGTTAACCGGGCTAATGTGTATTCCATTCCCTAGCTTTCCCCTTCGGGCTGAGAGCCCTGCTGTGAGCCCTGGTGCCAGCCAGCCTACTGAGAGCCCTCTCTAGCTGCCTCCTACTCGGCTTGCTCCATGGCCAACCTCTGCATTACCTTAATGTCCATGACTGCAAGAAAGACAACAAGTAACTGAGCCGGGGTGAGGTGACTTACTATTCTTTGAGCTCTTCTTTAAAACTAGCGTGGGGAGGGATGGATTGCTCCAAAAGTAGATGTCGTACAGAGACGACGAGATCAACGACTTGACATGGTTGAATTTAATCTTCATCACCTGGTCTCTCTGTGCAGTGATCTCTAGGCTTGACTTATTCTTCTTCTGGGCTGAGAACACAAAAAAGAGCCAAGTCAGTACAATATACCGAGAAGGGAAAAAAAAACTCACACCGAGTTAGCACTTACCCACGGTCCCCCAATACATCTGGATCAGGTGGTCCATATCCACAGCCAAGCTAAACTCCCATCATTTTCCTTCGAGGAAAAAGAATTTAGGCTTTCGGTCCTTGATGAAATCGTCTAGCCACAGAGGAAATTATATCGGGTTGTTATATAGTACCAATCCTTTCCCCCAGGCTTCGAATTTATAAGGAAAAAAAGCCCGAAACAACTCTAAGGATAGCCTAATGACCTCAATTATATAGATGATATGAAATGCCACCACCATTCGTATACTATTGGGAGCGAGCTGTAACGGATACAGCCTGAGGTCCTAACAGACAACCCGTACCTAGGGGTGATAGGAAAGCGTAGGCCGACCAGCAGCTACTCCTCGTACACCGAGATATACCCCTTTGGAGAAGCACAAGCTCAATCATCTTTCATGTCAACCAACAGGTCCATTGAGCTAGGGAAGGCGTTCTTGGAGCAGAAAGTGCTCACATCTTTGTTTGACAGCTCGGTTTCCACCTGCCAGACTAGAGCGTCAAGTAGGACCTTGCAGACGAGTTGATAAAAAGCCGCAGCAGCCGCTAAGGCCCGACTTGACAAGGATGGAGGGGCTGCAACCTCTAGGATGGACGGGCCCTTAGTATTTGGCTCGACGAAAGAATCTGCACTGAGCTCAACATCAGGCCCCCCAGAAAAACTCACCTCGCTAGGAGACTGGGAGGTCCCTACTCCAGTCAACTTGCAAACCCTTTTGGATGACGAGGTCTTCCATTCAACCTCTAGAGCATCGACCTCTATGGTAGACGAGCTGAGCTCGATCTACTTAATAGGGGATCTTACTCTAGTCCTTCTAAACTCAGACGGGTTGTACCTCGACGAAAAAGACGAATGCATGATTTGGGAGAGAAAAGAGAGAGTACCGTGCTCTGAGGTCGGGTGGAGCTTTCACGAATACTCCGGTTCGAAGAAAATTAGAGAAATGAAGTGCCTATTTATAGGCGAGCAAAGCTTCAATTTGCGCGTTGTTAGGCCACGTGTCATACATCCAGGTAATTTGCATTCAGGCTTCTTGTGGAAGCCAGGTAACGGCTAACCAAGCTCATTTTTGGTATTGAGTTTCCCTATGATGTCGAGATGTATCACCCCGAGCCCAAAATTTCATTCTCCAGTGAACCTTGATCAGAATCCTCAGCGTCTCATGTTATATTTCCATGCTAAGGCTTGGGGGACAACTGATGTAGGTGAAAATCAACCAACCACTATGTGTCTGCCACCTAAACCAATAGCACCACGTCACCAAACGGTCTATTGAGCCCAGCTGACAACAGGCCAGCATTTCCTTAGGTCTGTAAACATGAAGAACTTGACAATCACCAAGCAAGGTCCTCCAGCATAGACTGAAGATATTGCCAACAAGGTTCAAGTCAGCGTGACCACCCCGATGTCCAACCCGGTGCCCGGGTCAGCCTGCTAATCTTAATGTCCTAACCGATGGGCTTCTCCACCAATTTCTAAAGGCCCAGGCCTATGGATCTAATCTTTCGTACGCTCTCCACGCGCCAGATTAGGGCGGATAACCAAGCTTAAGGCCCTAATTTCGGGATGCTAATGACATTCTCACCTATAAAATAAAGGTGTTGGCAACTCTTTTAAGTGGTTGCAAACAAGAGGTAACAACTTTATTTTATCCAAGCAACCTTATTTTCTTCCTCCTAAGCTCTTACTCTCACGTCGGTGGGGACAAGCCGAGAACACCTTGACGGGTCCTGTGTGCAGGTACTGACCTGAAGGCCAGACCGGACAATTCCTCTCTAGCTCGGATAAGTACAGGATCAAGGTTTTGAAGGCTTGAAGATTCAAACTCCGTTGAATACGTTCTCCAGATCATAACCAATTTTTCACGTGTAAGCTGATCAGACCATACTGTTGTTAGAACCATTTTTCGACACCAACAATATGCATTCCTATTGATACTGTAAAATTGATGCAAAATTATCTATTATGTACAGCAATCGTTCACTCTTTAGCTTCTCCATGCCCTGGTCACTTTATAGAGAGAGAGAAAAAGGCATCGGTAGAGCCTCACACCGTTGGAGGAGAATGGGAAGAAGCTTGAAAGGGAAGAGCAAATTTCTATTCTTTGCTGATTCGGTATGGCACCCAAGAAAGGAGGAAAGGTTGTTGTAGCAAAGAAGAAGGATAAAGTTGTGAATCCTCTTTTTGAAAAGAGGCCGAAGCAATTCAGCATTGGAGGACCTCTTCTGCCGAAGAAAGACTTGACCCGATTTGTGATGTGGCCGAAGGTTGTCCGTATTCAGAGGAAGAGGAGGATTCTTAGGTAAAGGTTGAAGGTCCTACCAGCTTTTAACTAGTTCACTAAAACACTGGACAAGAATCTTGCCACAAGCCTTTTCAAGTTTCTTCTGAAATACAGGCCGAAGGACAAGGCAGTTGAGAAGGAGCGCCTTATTAAGAGGGCCCAGGCTGAGGCTGAAAGGAAAAGCCCTGAATCCAAGAAGCTGATTGTTGTGAAATATGGCCTCAACCATATCACTTACCTTATCGAACAGAACAAGGTGCAATTGGTGGTTATCGCCCATGATGGTAATCCCATAGAGTTGGTTGTATGGCTTCCTATTTTGTATAGGAAGATGGAGATCCTCTACTCCATTGTTAAGGGAAAATCACAATTGGGAACGATTGTCCACAAGAAAAATGCAGTGGCATTGTGTTTGACCACAGTTAAGAACGAGGACAAATTAGAGTTCAACAAAATTCTCGAGGCCATCAAGGCAAATTTCAACAACAAGTTCGACGAGTACAGGAAGAAGTGGGGAAGTGGAATAATGGGCTCAAAATCACAAGCCAAAACCAAAGACAATGAGAGAGTTCTTGCCAAGGAAGTTGCTCAGAGGATGACTAAAGAGGCCAAAAGAAAAACACTTTCGCTTTGTTGCCTAATGTCATTTGTTTTTTATGGTCTTTTTGGAACACTTTAAAATCTCTGTTTTGTTTTGAACTACGATGATCCCATTTTTCGGAAGATTAGTGTAGACATTTTAGTTTTAAATCTATTCTTTTTTCTACCCTTTCATGAGATTTAAGTATTTCATGTTATTTGTGAACGATGTTGCAGTTTGCTTGAGATGATTGGGGTTTGGACCATTATTGTAATAGTTATGTAGAGGTCAGTTCAAGAATTGACCATATTTTTATTGAATTTAGCATGAGTCTTTTTACCTCAAAAAAATAATAATAAATAAATAAAAGAGTCTAAGGGCTTGTTTGATAACGACTTAATTTTTAAGTGCTGAAAATTAAGTGCTTAAATTTTAAGTGCTGAAAAATTAAGAAAGTTGTTTGATAAATTGTGCTGAAAATTTAAATACTGAATTTTTTTTGTTTGTTTGATAAGTGCAAAATTTGAATTGTTGAAAATTGTTTAATTTACATAATTGCCCTTGAATCAAGATAATACAAAAAATAAAATAAAAATAAATAAATAAAAATAGAGAATAAAATAATAAAATAAAAACACCAATAATATACTAAGAAGTTCAAATAAATAAATTATCACAAGTCAACAATAACATAGAATTCAACAAAAACAAAAATTAAATTCGGGAATTAAACAATTCAATTGCAATTCTCTCTCTCAAGTTAATCATATATGCTTGATCTGCTTGCTTGCTTCCCCTTCTAGTTTCAATTTCTGAAGTAATTATTTCATCATCAGATGATTCATTTACTTCATAACCTCTAGTAAATTGGTAAAAAAAATCATCAGTCACAATTGTTTTCCGAAGATAGTTATGAATAGCTACACAAGCAATAACAATTTTTCTCTGCACTCCAAATGTATATGATGGCATCAACTTCAAGATTGGAAAACGCATTTTCAAAACCCCCAAAGCTCGTTCAATTACATTCCGTAATTTGGCATGAGCATGGTTGAAAAGTTCTTCTTTCGTTCTAGGACCGTTGCTCCTAAAGTCAGACAACCAATATCGTACATTTCAATAGGGCGCTATAAATCCCCTTGTATGCGTATTTGCAGCATCGCATAAATAATAGTTATCTGTATAATTAATATGTAAAAATATTATTCAATCGCATAACTCATAAATATACTAAATTGTATAATACAATTAAATTAATATGAAAAATAATATAAAAAGAACTTACCTGGTAAAGGAAATGGAAAATTGTTCGCTGGATCATTCATAGTTTCTGACAATACTCTTGCATCATGTGCAACATCTTCCCAACCAGCCCATAAAAATGTAAAAATCATATCGAAGTCACATATCGCAAGCACATTTTGATAACACTGTCCTCTCCCTCTTCCTCTAAATGGAACTTGCTTATCAGGAGAAATAACCGTATGAATAAGAGTTCCATCAAGTGCCCCTACAGCACCCTTTAAAAAGAATTGGTTAATTCAAACAAAATACCAAAATCAACTACTAAACAAACAATTTAGATATTTTACCCGAAATATTTGCCTAAGGCGTTGATAGTGTTGATTTGAACTCTCATTGCTTGTTGTCGGGATGACCATTTCTTTAGAAAAATATATCATTACATCCAATACTTCATGGAAAATTTTATGTATAGTTTGAGTTGAATGGTTGAATCTTCTCTTCACACAACGAATTCTTGAATTGTGACTTAAAATTAAGAGAAATATTGCCATTTTCTCTTTAACGGAAATGTAACGACTATCTTTTAACCATCCTTTGTTTTCGAAATAGGTACACAACCTTATGAATGGGTCAATCTTCATCCTCAACATTTCGAGACAATAAGAATCATTTCCGTTAACAATTTCTTCTACATATAATTTTCCACTAAGAGAGGAATCGGTATCGGGTCTTCTTCTATTTCTCCTTATTTTTTTCATTAACAAAAGAACTGCAACTTTCTTTAAGACGATATTTGAATTCTTTACTTTCATTCTACAACAAAAATAAAATACTTTAATCACCGGCTAAAAATGTTTCATTGAAATAAAAAGTCAAATATCACATATATATAAAATCTTAAAAAAAACAAATACATAATGAGTCACATATTAAAACCACTAAGCGAATACTCAAATACTTATAAATCCAAGTACTACATTAACATAAAAATTCATAATTGAAGTTCAACAAAAAATAATTCAAAATCCGTTACATTCAAAGAAATCCTAATTTCTTCGCATTCATTTTTAGCCAATTGATTCTAACTTCTTCGGGTTTTCGAACTAATGTCATCCATTGCTCTCGATGTGATTGACTCTCACAAAAGATACTTAGCGCCGCAATATATAAAGGGTCATCCATTTGGAGCATTATCATACTATCCAAAGCTCCATTACACTCCTTCATGGTAGGCCCATCCGATTTCTCTAAGCTTTGCAAAACAGCTTGTAGCTGTTTATCGATGTCATCACTTTTCATCTTCTTTTGACGCTTAGCTTTTGAAGATGAAGGTACAGAATTACCCTCTAGGTCAATTTGTACGCGCCCGATAGATTGAGACGTTGATGAGTACTGGACATCATCGAAAGGTAATCCTATCCTAGAAGAACCCCATGATGCTTCCCCTGTCGCTGTTATACCATCAAACAACACCTTCATTTCATCAGCATATTGTAGACCAACATATCGAAATTGTTTAGCTTCGGGATTGTCCTGTAAGGCATCATATTTTTCATTTATAAGTTATTATTTTATTATGTAATTTAAATATATATTTGATAAATAATATCGTACTTCGTGTTACCTTTAAGTATTTGTTCCATCGCTCGGCACTCCAATTCTTCGTGTTTGTCAATGGATCATCTCCATGTCCGGTATTTTTCATTAGTTTGGTCCATGTTTGATATTTTTTCTTCATATAGTCCCATTGATTTTTCATTTGCTTTTGAGTTAAGACAATATTTTTTTTCTCGGCAATCTTCTCTGCTATATTATTCCACGCTTCTTTCCTAAGAGTTCCACCAGATTTCTTGTTATGATTCGCCTCTTCAAGACATAAATCCAAAAAAAGTTTATATTGATCTGGATCTTTCCAATTAGCTCTAGCATCATTAGTCGACATACCTATACCGGTTTGATTGAAAAAACATAATACAAGTGTAAATTAAAAAACAGAGTAGCTTATTCGCACGCAATGATCAAATTATTATATGTTGATCAACTTGGAGGAATCTGTATTCAAATATATGTAAAATATATGACCGTCACCAACATATCCAAAGAAAAAATTCACACGCACAAGAACACTTGATGAAGGCCATGATTATTAGACAATTTTTGTTCATTGGAGTCCTTGATATTTATGGATTTGAGAGCTTCAAGATCAACAGGTGCAGATTTGTATGCTTTTAAGCATATAAGTTTTTACAGACCAGTATCAAGATCCCATAATGTGCCAAATCTCAGTTTTGAGCAGCTATGTATCAATCTCACAAACGAGAAGCTACAACAGCACTTTAATCAAGTAACCAAAAGAACACATTCTCAAAGGGATACATTTGAATTGTTTGGATGCATACTTCAACTAATGGGAAGCGCTTATTAACAGCATGTGTTCAAGATGGAGCAAGAAGAGTATACAAGAGAGGAAATCAACTGGAGCTACATAGAATTCGTGGACAACCAGGATGTATTGGATCTAATCGAGAAGGTATATTATTTTTAAAGATTGTCTATATCCAACTTGATGAAGACTGTTTTTGTTCTCAGATATCAGAGAGCCGAGGAAACTGGAAATAGGCCATGTTTCTGTTCTTGACTCAAATAGGCCATGTTTCTGTTCTTGATTACAGTTTTTGTTCTCAGATATTAGAGAACCGAAACTGGAAATAAGCCCTGTTTCTGTTCTTGACTCAAATAGGCCATGTTTCTGTTCTTGATTATAGTTTTTTATTAGAGAACCGAAACTGGAATTTAAGATCAGGTAATCCTTCACCCATAATCATAAACATTACAAAAACCAAAACCAAAATCAATGTGTACTGGTTTGAAATCAAAATCAAAGAACAGAAATCTCATATATCAAGCAAAAATTTCAGATTTCGAAATAGAAAAACATATATATGAAGAAACCCTAAACCTTAAACTATAGATTCGAAGAACATACCTTGTTGCTTTGCCTATTCGCCGCCTTTCTTCTAAGCTCGTCGCCGCCGCTGTCGCTCATCTTCTAAGCTCGTCGCTGCCGCTGCCGCTCCTCTTCTAAGCTCTTTGCCGCTGCTCCTCTTCGAAGCTCGCTAGCGTCGCCTCTCTTCTCAGATCGCGTCTCTTCTTAGACCGCCGAAATGGCCAGCGACGAAAACGAGATCGATCAAATGATAATCAGCAGAAGAACCCTAGTTCCCAAAGGGCAAAACGGTCAATTCCACTTTTTTTTAATTTAAAAAATTCTGAGCGCATTCTGTAAAAAAAAATAAGCAAGGGGGGTTTTACTGAATTTTTAACTTAATATTTCACTTAATTTTTAAGCAAACTTAATTAATTAAGTAATTTTTATTACATTTGTCAAACACACTTAATTCATTAAGCACTTAATTTAATCAGTTTTAAGTACTTAATTTTTTTTATCAAACAAGCTCTTAGTCTTTGTTTTGTTCAATCATTCTATTTTTCCTAACAATTGAAAGAACTGGATGTATAATTCTCTGCTATTAGTACACACAATTATGCTCTTAGAATTTTATTATATGTTTTGTCTTGATGTTGTATGAGTATAATTTTGATTTAACAATATTTTGTTTTAAGTATTGAGAAGGTGATTTTTTATTTTTATTTTTCGTTTTGAATAATGAAAGATAACATGTATAATAAGAAATACTTTATTTTTTTTTGTCATTGATCGTCTTTTTTACTTTTTTAAAGTTTGATTAACATCATATATTCACCGTACACATATAAAAGCATAAGTACACAAATAAAAGTTTAAATTATCTCTTTATTTTGAAAAAAAATAAAAAATAAAAAGAGAATATTAGTAAATACTTCTCAAATTTTTTTTGCATGGTGTTTATAAAATATAGAAAAATAAAATAGAAAGTAAAAATTAGAAAACAAAAATAAAATAAAATAGAAGAACCAAAATACTAACTTAAAAAATTCCACTTCTATTTTTTCTTCTATTTTTATCTGTATTTTTTTTTCTAATATTTATTTGTCTTCAAATTTGATGAATAAAAATAGATAAAAATTGATTATTATTATAAGCATAATTGATTTAGTTTTTAAATATAAACTAAAAATTAGAAAGAGATTCTTAGTACATAATTCTCAACTTTTAGTTTTTATTTATTTTTTAAATTGAAGACTGAGGAATTAAAAAAATGTTCAAAGAATTAAAACAAAAATAAAAAAGACTAATTTTAAAAGTTATTTTTTGAAAATAAATTGTTAAGTTTTTACGTTTGTTTTCTAAAAAATTCAATCCTTTGAATTATAACGATGTTATGTTAACGATGTCTATATAATGGATATGTATAGTTTGGAAATTAGCCCTTATATCGACTACTATATGTGATGCTCATTTTTCAAATCACTCAAAAAATGCATTTTTTCCCCATTGTCCGTGTATCATAAAAAAAATAAAAAATAAAAATTGAAAGTAAAAATTATTATTTTTTAAAAAAAAATACTAAATTAAATATAAAAAAAAAATGGAAAGTGATTCATAGCACATAATCCTCAACTTTTAATTTTTATTTATTTTGCATTGAAAATTGAGGAATTAAAAAAATATTCAAAAGAATTAAAACAAAGATAAAAAAAAATAAAAAATAAAAAAATAACCTATTGATTTCTTCAACAACAAAAAAAATATTTTTGGAATATAATATAACATAAATATTTTTTAAATTATGATTAATGTCATATAATTGAATTTAACTGTAATTAAAAGTGAAAAAAGATTCATGATGTGAAATCTATATTACCCATAGAAAAGCACAAGTACACAAATAAGTTTAAATTATCCTTTAATTTTTAAAAAATAAAAACGATATGTTGTTAATTATCCCAAAAATAATTTATTTATTTTTAAATATAAATTGAAAATTAAAAAAGGATTCTTAGTATATAGTTTTTTTTTTTTTTTGATAAGTAGATTCTTAGTATATAGTTGTCAACTTTTGAGTAACTAAGGGACGAAATATTTTCAAAATAAATTAAAATATATCCGAACAATAAAATCAAGATAATTGAGGGAATAAAATAAATATTGATATGAGATAAATTATTTAACGGCATAAATTATTAAACTTTTTTTAAATAATATATTTAATTATATATTTTTTCAATAATAAATTTTTTAGTTATTTAGTTATATATTTTTTGGGCATTTATGTTTGTTCTCTCATTTAAGTCAACACCTGCCTATTGATATCGAACAAACCAACAAAGAAAAATCAATTCTAAACTATTCAGACAATGAATTTGAAAACCCTGATGACATCATCCAAGACTCCACCAATCATCTCATAGCAAACAAACAAAAAAATTATTTTCTCTGATGACGATCTTCTTTAATGGACACACAATTTCTTCACAGCATCCACAAATCGAATGATATAATATTTGTAATTCATCATATCATATATATATATATATATATATATATATATATATATCTTTATCTTCATAATGTACAATAAATTTTCTTCATAATTGTTTTGACATTTTAAAAGCTAAGAATACTACATTCATTATTTCATTATTCATTTTTTCTTCACATAATAATGTTATGCCTTTTGTTATTTACTTTTACAACAAAAAGATGTGATAAATACAAATACAAAACATCAAAATAAACAACAAATCATTTCTTTAAAATAAAAAAAGACATTAAAATATTTTTAAAACTCGCGCTTAGTATTGGTCTAAAATTAGTTTATAGTAATTTGGTATCTTTATGAGAATGTCATATTCCGAAAAAAAAAATTAAAAAGAAAAATCAATTAAATTTTATATTTGTGTAGAACCAAAAAGTTGGCAATGAAAGTAGTCAAATTTAAAAAAGACAACCTGAAAATAGTGAGGCACAATTTGGAAGTTATGGGTAGTGGCCAATGTCTACCTTGAAAAACGTAGGAATATGTTAGATTTCATTTCAGTGGGCAGCCAGCCAGCCAGCCAGCCATCTATTTACTCATCAATGTCTATTTACTCTTTTCTCCCCCTCACCAAATGTCCATATTTACATAACCTGACATTTAATAATAATAAAAAATGATCAAATAAATACAAATGTAAAATTTTAGAGTAAAAATATAATTTAACTAAACCGCTAAGAAAATATTTGAATAAGAATTCTTCCCTAAAAAATCTTAAAACAATATAATCCGTTTATTGTTATTGAAATCAATCTCAACCATTAGTTATAAGATATTTTCAAATATTGTTATATACTTAGTGCCTAAAAGTACTAATTTTAATACAGGACATTAATCTTGAATATATTATAGTTAATTCAAATACATTAAAGATGAAAAAAAAAATTATTGAAAGTTTGTTATTTAGTTTTTTGATAAAATATAAATCAATGGTTGAAAATATCTTCAATTGGTTATAAAATCTCATTGTATAGATTGTTGGGAGATCCGTGATCTAAATCAAAGGTTGTTTTTTTATTGAGATAGTTTGTTAGGAGTTCCTAAAAGTTTTAAAAATAATCACTAAAATTCTTTAATTGAGTTTCCATATCTAGTTCATTAGCTAAAAAAATTTCAAATGTAAAATATATAATGATTTATAGAATAAATTCTTGCTAATATTACATTAGTTTTTTTAGGCTTTTTTTCCATGGACCCCAAATTTTTAGGTCCAATATGCATTCAGTCCAACGGGTTACCAGGTTTGTTCAGTGATCTATTTTTTTTTATTTTATTTTTTTCCCTTTTGCAATTGATCCCAATTGATCTGTCCAAGTGATGCATATGCCCTCTTATTAGTTTTCAATAGTAGGCAAACGTGAAATTTGAATATCACGGGATTATATTCAATGGTTCCACATTATTGATTGATTTCGTTTATGAAATTGAATCAACTTTTTGTGATTTTGTAAGAGTTGTAGAGAATGAAAAATGCGATTTTTTTGGGTAAATTTGATAAATGAATAGGGACATTTTTTTAGAAAATAAATTTGGTGGGTTTAGAGGCTAAATTTTAAAACGATGGACGGTTGATTGAAAGCCCCATACTTTTAATCAATTTCAGGGTATTTATTACTTATTGTCTTTGTCATTTTGTCCAAAATCATAAACTTCTCTTATCATTTGAAAAATATTAGTCACCTCATTTGACTAATTTTTTCTTATAAAAAAATATGAATGTTCTTCTCTTATTTTAAAAATATTTTTTTATTCTTTTTTTTTTTTAAAAAAAAATTCACTAACACCTATATTTTTAAAAATATGTTTTTACCTCTATTTTTAAACTAATTACATTTACCCCCCACCCCACCCCCACTGGTCCCTAGCCATAGCCCCCACTGGAATCCTCTTCTCCTCTTTCTTCTCTCTCTCCCCAGATCCGTCGCCATAGCCCCCCACTGGAATCCTCTTCTCCTTCTTCTCTCTCTCCCCAGATCCATCGCGATGGATCTAGAGAGAGAAGAAGAAAAAGAAGAAGGAAATTCTGGCGGGGTCCGGTGGATTATGGTGGTGGTTCTTGAGGGGGGTAATTTTTTTTTAAAATAAAGTGGTGATTTTTTTTTAAAAAAAAAATAGGACTGGGGGATAGATATTAAAAAACCCAATTGAAGAGATATTTATGCAAAAAATATTTTTTAATTATTTTAAAATTGTTAAAGATAATTTTTTTTTTAGAATAATTCTTTTATTAATTTTTAGGATTTTTTAATTAGACATACAATTTTATACTTGATATTTGAATGGGCCCCAAACATTTCAGCCCATAACATTAAACACCCAAACAATTTGTTTAATTTTGAGAAAACCCCACTTTTGAAACCCACAAGTCTCACGCGCGATTTGTTCTTGCATTTGCTATTTAGGTATTTTTGGAAATTGGAATCAAGCTAATTAAGGCAAATCCAAAGCAATCAAACCTTTGAAGCTATGAAAATGGAAGATTTCGAAACTCCAATTACCATATTCCATCCCTGTAATCGCAACGGAGGTGAGGGCGAAGGCGAGGACGGTGGTCGGAAAATCCCTAAATCCCGAAACCCCTTCCCACGTCGGCCGGCGGTAACGACGGCGACGACAGCAACTTCAAGGACGGGAGCAAGGTCGGCGACGAAGGCAGCAACTTCGGCGACGGCAGAGATTTCGGTCGCGACGGCAGCGAATTGGGTGGCGACGACAGAAACTTCAGCGACGGGAACAACTTCGGGGACGACGACAGCAAATTCGACGACGGCAGCGATTTCGGCGGCGACGGCGGTGATTTCGGTATAGAAGGCAACAGATCGAACACCTTGATTGAGTAGCAACGCAAGCGGCAAGACACAGGTTTATATCTGTAATCAATTTACTGTTCATCCCATTTTGGTGATTTTGAAAAATTAGGAACATAAAACAAATACCATTTTCTCGATTATTGCTTTTGATACTGGTTGGATTATTTTTTTGAAATCATGAACACCATCTTCTTTATTATTAGTCTATATAGATATTCACAGTGTTTATTTTGGTTTCCCCTGTTTTTAGAATAAATCACTAGAATCATTGAGACTAATTTAGTTGCAATTTTTTGTTAGTTTGTGGAGCTTGATTATGAGAATATTTAACTAAGTTATTCGGCCAAGATATAGCTATCCGTAGCATAGCCCAAACGCGCTCGCATGTGAACATATTAATGTGCAGTATATAATTTGGTTCAATATTGCTATACAGTTATAATTCACTGAATTTTTACTGTTCAGTTATAATTGGTTGAATTTTTTGTTGAATAATTGAATGATTGGGAATGTTGCTGTACAGTTATAATTGACGAATTGATTCAATGTTGTTGTACAGTTATATTTGATTGAATTTTTTGTTGAATACATTGACTGAGTGGGAATGTTACTTTACAGTTATAATTGACGAATTGGTTCAATGTTGTTGTACAGTTATAATTGTCTGAATATTTATTGAACAGTTATAATTGAATTATTTTTACTGCACACATATTACATGAATTGAATATTGATGTGCATTTTAATCAGTTGTATAGTTGTTGTGCGACTTACAATTGGGTATTTGTTTTTGGCATTTTTACTTTTTTTTGGGTGGGGTTTTTTGTTACTTTAAACGGGGCTATATGAATGAATATTTACTGCACAATTACAATCAGTTGAATAAATGATATACAACTTATAATTGGTTAATTGTTACGATATACATTTATAATTGTTTAATATATTCTTATCTTGATCAGGAAATGGAAAATTGGACGACCATACTTGTGGCTAAACACATGGGGACTACACACGTTTTTGATATTGATGACACTTCAACCATTGAGGATCTATTTGACCGTGTGTGTGATAAGTATTCGGGGTTGCGCATGAGGAATTTCAAGTTGTCTTATTCAATCCCCAACCACCCTAATTGTTATTTAGGAGATATAGAGTCATTATGTAATCTTCGAAAGATTTCAAAAAGTCTTAAATTGGAATGTATTGACTTATCTATACAGTTGATGGAAGTTGGACAGAGTAGCGGAGATGCAGTAGGATCTAGCACTGAATATTACAGCGAAAACCCATGGAGCGACGAAGATGAAAGTGTGTTGGTACCATACTGCCCAAACAAGTCGACAACAATGTCTGCTAATTGGAGGTATTTAATTCGTGATGTAGGGCAAGTTTTTAAAGATGGGGTTAATGATTTTAGAGATTGCTTGGTAAAATATTCCATTGAAATTGGTTTTAAATTTGATTACCATAAGAACGAACCATCTCGCGTTGTTGCATACTGCGCATATAAGGATGAGAGGGGATGTGAATGGTTCGTACGTGCGAGCATTGATAGTAAGAATGGATTTTTTTACATCAAGAAAATAAACAATATTCACACATGCGGTGCTGCATTCCGTACCAGAAAAAATGGTAGGCTTAATTCCCAAGTTGTGTCGAGTTGTATAAAAAACACTTTAAAAGTTCAACCACTAAAACGTCCTATTGACGTCGTCAAAGAATTTAAAAATAACTATGGATTGGACATAAGTTATCACCATGCATGGTGGGGGGTTGAAAAGGCGAGAGAAGATGTTATGGGGATTATCGTAGTGGTTATGACGAGTTGAGATGGTACAAGGAAGCATGCATTGAGATAAACCCCGGAACACGTTTCGAAATTGAATATGATATGAGTACTGGTTGTTTTAACCGACTATTTGTTTCATTTGGGGTTAGCATAGTTGATTTTAAATATGTACGACCTTTGCTATTTCTTAACGGAACGTTTCTGAAAGCAAAATATAAAGGCACCCTGCTTGGAGCAACCGGCAAAGATGGTAATAACGGTAAGCTGGGTAAAAATTCTAGTTATTTTTTGACGTGTTATATCTAACGTAATTTTTAATGTACAGCGACTACTGTATTTATTACTGTCGTTTGTGCTCATATTTTCCAACGCACAGTAAATAACGCAATCTGAATGATTAAATTTTCGTCATTTTCTAACAGGTATATATCCGTTAGCTTTTGGAATCGTTGACTCTGAAACGGAAGTCCACTGGGAATGGTTTCTAAATCAACTAGTTAACGTTATCCCACCGGGACGAGTCATGACATTCATATCTGATCGACATGCTGGATTAATAAAAGCTGTGAAAAAGGTATTCCCAAATGCATTCCATTCATTTTGTGTGAACCACTTAACAATGAATTTGAAGGAAAAAATTGGAGCTCGATCACCAGTGGTAAAACAACGGTTGATTTGGTTGTTCCGTGAGTGTTACAAAGCAAAAACAGAGTTCGACTTTTATGCATTATTGGCTGAACTGAAAACCGAGGGATCCAAGTATATTTCTGATTGGGTGGATGATTTGCCGCGAGAGAATTGGACAAACGCGTTCTTCAAAGGTCGAAGATATGGTGAATTGACATCCAATGCTGCAGAGACATTCAATGCATGGATTGCGGAAGCCAGACATCTGCCAATTCACAAAGTTGTTGATCGGATCCGTGTTGACCTAATGGAACAACGGACAAAACGACGAAACATGGCGTCAGGGATAAAGAATATTCTTTGTGAGACAATCAAGAGACAAATGCTAAAAAGATTGGAAGAATGCAGGGCATGGGTGGTGTGCGAATCCGTGAATGGAGTTTTTGAAGTTCAATCGGACCCTTCTGTACTTGTAGACTTAAAAAACCGAACATGTTCTTGTTTCGATTGGAGGGACAATGGGATACCGTGTTCACATGCTTGTGCTGCTATTACAAAGACCGGTGAAGATTTGAACTCATATGTAGAGGATTACTTCCATATGTCATTTTATCATCTAAGTTACGAAGATGGAATTTTTGCTGTGCCAACTGCAGGAAAAAAAGAGACTAAACAAGAAGACATTTTAATACTACCACCAGTTACCAAACGACCTAGAGGATGACCGAAGAAAACGAGGATCCCATCAAAGGGAGAGTTCAAGAAAGGAACATTGAAGTGTAGTCGTTGCGGTGGGAAAGGACACAACAGGAAAACATGCAAAGAACCCATTTGAGATGACATCATTGATTAGACTTTCATTATATTTTTTGGAGCAACAATTTCTATTTATTTTTGAAAAATTCAACATTTTTTGTGGATGTTTTCATGACTAGAATCATTTTATCAATACGATTCATTTTTCTAGTTTGTTATGTTAAGTTAATGTTTTGGTTATATTCTTTAAGTAAATCAAACATGAAGTAATAGATGAATTTTAATTCACAGTAATGTTTATTGATGCGAAATAATTAATACACAGTAATTTGTTATTCAACTCTATTTCCAGAAGACCCCCATAGATAGATGTGCATCCATATCTGGTGAAATTATGATATTTCTCCACTAACTATATTTTAATTGTAAACCTCTATTTTCATGTAGGAAAATAGTGGGCTTTGGGGCATGCCATCTCTACTCTTTCTTCCCTCGGGCTATCTATGATGTATTATTATTTTACAAACTATTAATAAACAATGTAATACAAATGGTGTAAAATATTTCTTTGCATGATTTTTTTACACATTATAAATTGTGGGAGTAACTATATTTGACTTAGACATTTCATGCACGAAGTTGATTACGTAACAAGAAATACACCCACACATCGAGATTAGTCATGAACCACATCCATCATAAAATGTCAAAAATTTTAGAAATCATCAAAATCGTTTAATCAAAATAATATGAAAAACGAATTAAACATTTTGTCCACGAACCCACCCCGCTCAACTGTTCTGTGCATAAAATGAATCAAAAGCCCAACAACCATGTTTGTCATTTATAATGTCCTTGATAAGATCCGCTCTTTCTACCGTTGCTATTCTGGCTTTGCGTTCACGGTTGACGTTTTCTCGTTGCCCAAGGACAAACTGCCTCATTATATACGTAACAATTACTCCACAGTCAGGTCTGCAAAAACAAAAAGTACAAATTTCTAGTATGATATCGCATATTCTTACAAACCTAACACAAATCAAAATACAAACTTACCGATCAACCCTTTGCTGAGGCGTGTCATAAACTAGTTCCAAAGTGATCGATCGGTCTTGTGTAGAAGCGCTTGACGCAGTCGCATACCGAGTAAAATAGTTGTTGACATAGTCCACCTATATTTAGCAATTAATGAAATTACCAGTTAAAATGAAACAAATAACAATAGTAAATTAATGTAAGCGAGTACATTTGTCATGTAGGATTATTATTGTAAACTCATAATCAATTAAATAGTAACATATCTAAAATCTTACTATAAGTTTGGCGCTCTCTAAATGCGGATCATGTGAATTCAGACTATACAACAAGTTGTAGTGATTTAATGTCCCATGCTCCATCTCGAAAGCAAGTAAAGTCCAATGCGATGGTGTAGATCTCCTACCATGAGTGTTTATTGGGAACATTATCGTCTCGTATTTCCCAGCAACACCTATATTGAATTGTTTGTCCATTTGCCCCCGAATGATTGCCTCTTTATTTTCTTTGATGTACGTCTATCATCAAAATCAGCACAAAATTTAATATACACTCAAAGACTAGAATTACAAATGTGCCAAAATATTAAAAGTTCCAAAACCGGGTCAAAGGAAGTTACCCAAGAAAGACTAGGCATTACAAACACTCTGTGGGGAGCATCAACATTTGAACTGCCATTAAAAATTTCTATCTGGCGATGGTATATTATCTCGGCAAACGTATCTATCACCTACAACAGAACGAGGCCAACAAAAAATCACGTTTATGTGTTCATTAAAATACATGACATCCAATATATTTTCTTACCCTACTAGATAATTGTTCTCCTTTAAGGAGATTGATAATGTCGCCAAAACGGACGCCAACGAAGCCATCCAATCCAATCCATGATAAATCACTGCAGGACGAAAAATTAAATCAAAAAAATGAATAGGGAATTTAAGAAAAAGTACAAATTGATTCAAAGTTAATATAACGAATACATACGCATCATTATGTGTTTCATGTATGGATTTTATTTTATCCCAATCACTTTCGTCTAGTAATTTGGCCACCGCGCATCTTTTTTTGATAGGAAGTTTTTCGGGTTTCCTTCTACTCATTCGATGTATCAACGGGATCTCATCCACATCAATCACTACCTGAACACATCCTTTCTTACTTTGCTTTTTAACCCTCTCATACACGAAATCTGACTTTCGTGCAGGTTTTCTTTTTTGCCGTTTAATCTCCCTTACCATAGAAGTTTGCAGTTCGGCATGTTCAAGAGTTTTAATACTTGGAGATGTAACTATTTCGGTAACGGATTTTTTTTCCCGTAATTGTTCCGCATCAATGATGGTCGTCTGTTCCGCCAAATCATCTAATTGTTTCATCAACGATGTTATCAACTCGTCACGAGTTTTCAACTCAGATCGAAGATGGACATTCTCCGCAACCAACTCACTATTTCGATTCAACGAACACTCCAATTGCTTCTTCATTTCAGTGACCTCGTCAAGGGGTTGTTGCTCGAGGGGAGGGAAGCCAGCTGATGTTGTCGTTGGTTGGGCCCCGAATACATACAACTCTTCCATAGCTGATGGCACCAGATCGTCAAAGATTATCTGAAACAGTTGAACACGCAACTTAAAGTAACAATCTTATAAAACACGTAATTATTGATGCACATTTTGTTAAAAAAACTGTTCTATTTTAAAAGAAACCATGCAATTATCGATGCACATTAAATGTCTCTGTGCAGTAACATTTCTTACTTATAATTTATTCACATAATAATCAACCATTTTTATTGCTCTTGTTTTTTCAAGCTTCAAACCTTATTTTCTGTTTTTTTTTTAAAAAAGATTTGATAATTGAAGTTCAATTTTTGAAAAGAGGGGGTTAACAAAACCGTTGTTATTCAGTCATATAAACACACCCACAAAACATGATCAAGCTCATGGTGGAATAACATTAATAGTCAATATGCAGTAACATTCATAAAATTGCATGATTGGCGAACCCATTTTGTTAAACAAACATAAATCAAAAATCAAATTTGGACAATATCTTCTTGTTTGGGACAATATCATTACTATAGGTAGAAGATCATGACTTTCACCCTCAAAACTTGAAAAACTTTTCCGATCAAACATGGTCACACCATGCTATTATGCTGATGCGGTAGAAATAAATGATCAAAAGTCAATATACAGTAACATTCTTATACATGACATAACACACGTAAATTTCGCTATGCAGTAAAATTCTATTAAATTATACAACCACCCAATTAATGACATACATATAATATTTCAAAGATACAATTGGCACTTACCTGATCTTCACTGAGTTCATTCACCCCATGCAACACGCTCTTTAAAGAAGACAAATTCCAACGGGTGAATCGAGGAATGCCGATCCAACTGACATCACCGCCCACTGACATAGCTTGGTGATTGTAGTCTGAATCTAACAAGGTTGAACGCTCGCAAAACATATACTACGAGTAATAACATATACAAATTAGAAAAAATTATTACATCAACAAACAAGAATATATACAACATTTGCCATTACACCTATAAACAACTTACCAATATAGCGATGATGCATCCACGAATCGCGTATGGTTTGTCAATGTTATTAAGGATGGAGTCATTTATCCCCCTAGCAATAGCATCAGCCCATGCATATTCAGACATTGCACTCAAGTCCTCTACCATTTGCACAAACGACCATCCTATATTTGTACCAGTAGTTGCAAAAAAGCAAGTCACAAAAGCGTACAAACACATTAACCTTACAACATCCTCAACGTCATCGTGCTCGTTCCGCTCAATAATCGTGTCGATCGTCTGTAATATCACTCTCGTTGAGACTTGGTCCACTCCAGCAAAACGTCGTTGAACAAATGGACTCATAATCTTCTTCGCATACGTGTGTTCAACTACTTTGGTTCCATTTTTTATTCCAAAGAATAAGGATATATCTCTCGAACTCAAAGAAATACTCTTACCGCCAAACACAAAAGCTTTCCTACCTCTGCCCAATACGCAAGACAATAAAAAAATGTTCAGAAAATTATAGTTAGACAGTAAATATCATTGCAACTTAAATTATCGATATGATAAGTAACAATTTTTACCGATTATAATACTTCAACAGCGCAAAGATGTCCTGGTCACTTTTAGTGCATTGTTGGACCACGACATTGCCGTCAACGAATGCCTTAAAGAAAGGCCAAAGTGGAGTGGATGACATCACATCAATGTGTGCAGGACGGAACTTCCTTCGATTTTTTCCCATCAAATCACAGAAACTACGCAAATTACATCGATACTGCTTACCCCTAGATTGAATATTGGATATTGGATCGTTGTCGGAAGCACCCGCCATTACCTGAGAAACAATCCCGTTGTCGGTCAAAAATTCAAAATCTTAAAAATTAACAATGTAGCGGACGTATATATATATTTATGTGTGTGTATATCTACACACGAATATTATATCAGCTCACGTATGTGTGTCTCCATCATTGTAGATTCAGTGGAGGTTCTCATGATATAAACAATTAAGTGATTATAACCTTTTGATTGTGAATGTGTTGATTTGATTTCGTCGTTTTTGTGTGATTCGCTATTAGGTGGTAAGCTAGTGTACCAGACCACGAAGAAGAGGGCCAGTGGACCTAAATGTCCGGTTACCGGAAAGAGAATCCAAGGGGTATGTTTTCCTCCTAAATTTTTAGCCAACATTGGTGATTTTTTATGATTTAGTTGAGATATTTGAGCACGTCAATTCTTCATGTTAGTGTAATTATTTCTGCCTATTTCCTATTGTCAGATCTACAACTAAAATTGTAAGTATTTAATAGTTTATCGCATTATTACCGCCGTTTAATGATGGATGCAAAGTTGCTGAGAGGAAACATTCATGGCAGTACTTCTATATGTTGGTGCTCCTTTCATGATCATAGGGTCTGTAAATTGTTACATTACCTACTGTTTGCATTTTCCAAGTGCCTATTTGGATCTTCTTCTCAATGCAAATGTGCTCTCTGACCTCTGGAGATGCTTGAAATATTATTGTAAGATAACTTGGGTGTTTTTTGTATTTGTGGAAGAAGATTACCTTATTGTAATATAATACCCATCACTAATTTTATATTTCGGAGGCTAGAATTTTCAGGTGAAATGGTAACTTCATTATTGTTGGGTCCTCTTATAATTTTTAGCGCACATGACAACCCAAAGTCAATAACACAACAACCAATATATGATTATTAAGGTGCATTCAATATCTCAACAGCAAAAATTCTAATTCTGGTTTCTCCACATTCCTAACCCTAATTTTGAATTAAAATCCAATCAACAACCAAGCGACAATAAGAATTTTGGTATTCGAGATGGCCGAACTATGAACAATGCAGAGGGGGGAGATGAATTTTTGCTATGCATTAACATTCCTAACCACCCAAATTCAAGAACAAAACAAACAATATGTAATTGTTACTGTGCAGTCAAAAATTCAAAACCAAACCAGATCATCACTAATGTTACTGTGCAGGATCAAATAAAACCCTAGACAATCCTACAACTTAAATCAAGATTAAACTTACATAAATGGGTACCGACGGCTTCAAATTGACGGCGACGGCGGCTTTATTTGACAGGCGGCGACGCTTGAACGGAGAAGGTGAGGCGAGATCGAGCTATTGTTGCGGCGACGATAGAACACCAACGTGTCGGCGCCGGTAACGGCGACAGCGACGATTACGGTTGGTGACGGCTACGGCTTTGGTATGCGACGGCGACGGCTACGGTAGTCGGCGATGGCACACACTCCTCCGTGATAACTGCACACAGCGGCGGACTGCACACAGCGTCAAACGGGTTGGGGACGAAATTAGGGCTTGCGATTTTTTTGGGGAAGAAGCTGAATATACACTTTCTATACAAAGATTCTGAGCATGAAGACGTAGATGGAAGGTTCGAATATGGAATTTTGAGAAAGAACACATACCATATAGCATCACCTTCCACGCGCCTCTTCTTCGTGGTTGAAACTCACGGCTTTGGTTGGGGTTTTCCCTAAAATAAAAGGTTGAATGGGTATATTACTAATATAATAGTGGGCTTTGGGGCCCATATTAAATTGCCCTAATTTTTAATCTATTACATTGCTTTTGGTACATCGGAATGGAAGAACATGAAATGAAAATAGAATTGTAATTAATATAGTAATGAGATTATCATTACTATTCTTATATTTGGTGATAAAAAGGATTAGACTTGGTCTTAGAATTACTATTCTCATTCCAATATTTGATTAATATTAATAATAAATCAGGAATGAAATGTATTTGTACAATAAAGTCTCCACTTGAAAAACATATATTTTTTAAATAACAATTATTTGAACATAAATTAGATGAAGTTACAATTAAGACGTAAATATATGTGTGTGTAGGGGAGAGAGAGAGAGAAAAACAAAGGAGGAGGAGGCAGTGGACAAGGATTGGGGGGGCGATGGAGGGTGGGTGGTGGATAGAGAGAGAGAGGGGCACCGATTGCTATCATTAAATATTCGTCGGAGAAGATGGTGAAGGGATTTAATTAAATTTTATTCCAATTCCAATATTTGGTTAATGTTTGATTATATTTTTTGGCCGAAGAAAAATTAAAACCAAATCTTGTGTAATTAGGATTAACTAATATACTTAGTATTGGTTAATCTCATATTTTGTGAAATTAAAAAAAAAATTGGTAATGCGAATGAAATTTAATTTCATGTATAAAATAATAATTCCCATGACTATTCCAATCTCGTGTTGAATTTTGTGTACTAAACGCAACGTAAAAGAATAAAAAAATAAATAGTGTTTGACCAAAATAATAAAAAAAAAATAACTGATATTTTTTAAATAAAAATAAAATAATATATATATATATATATATATATAGTTTTCGTAATTTTAAACAAGATGATAGAGGTGAGTCTTATTAACCCTCCATTTTATTCATTTTTTAACTTGTTATGTTGCTTGTATTCACCCCCAAATTGATAAAAGCATTGGTAATGGTTTACTTTATCCGGGGCCCTCCATGTCCATGGATGGGGGGTGTTATTATGTGGAACCCATGTCAACCCATTTGCTTTGCTGGCTTTCAGCCATCGGTTTTGTTGGTTTTCTTTTATAGGGTTTTTCCATAATGCAAATGAGAAAGCCGAGTCTTTCTTTCAGTTCGTTTATCACACTCATTTCTCCTCTCTCTCTCTCTCTCTCTCTCTCTACCTTCTTCTTCACAGTTCATCATCATCAAGAGGAGAGAGAAATCACGAAGCAGCCTCATAGAAGCACCCTCTCGTTCTTTTTTTACACACACATATATATATATATACGTATGTAAAGGTGGTGATTTGATGGATCTGCAGATCTAACGCTTTCACACCCACATGGATTGTTCTATTTCTTTCAGATCTCCGTCCTTTTCGTCTGGTTTGCTCCAGTAACTCAACCAGAAGAAACACCACCACGACGCCTAATATTACTGTGTGTGAGTCCCTTTTTCCGCTTTCTAATTGCGCGATTGCTGTTTTACTCTCGTTTTGCTTTGGTATTCGGTTGCAATTTGGGAATTTGAAGATTTGGGTCATGAAATTGAAATCGCGTTTGAAATTCTGATTCATTTAGTTCTTACGGACTCACATTTGTCCATCGATTTCCATGATCATATCCCTACCCTAGTTTGATGAATGGTTTTGATTATATTTGCTACATTTGATATTGCAGTAAAAATAAGCTGGTGGTCGGATTGCTTTATTTGAAAAGCGTTCTTTTGCATCCATTATTGGATGTTGAGGAACTGGAGGTAAGCCAGGGGTGAGATGAGGGATGTTATCAAGGTTGATAAATTTCCTGAGGGCCTGTTGGCGGCCATCCTCGGACAGTTATGTGCACACAACAGCTTCAGACTCAGCCGGCCGGCAAGAAGGGCTTCTCTGGTATAAGGACACTGGGCAGCATTTGATTGGTGAGTTCTCAATGGCCATTGTTCAGGCCAACAATTTGCTTGAGGATCAAAGCCAGATTGAGTCTGGTTCTTTGAGCCTGCTTGATTCTGGCCCGTATGGGACCTTTGTGGGAGTATACGATGGCCATGGTGGCCCTGAGACTTCACGTTATGTCAACGAACACCTCTTTCAGCATCTAAAGAGTAAGTAGAACTATACCTTAATGCCATTGATATCTTTAATATGCAGAGTCTATTAGTGATTTAACTCATTGGAGTGTTCTAGACATAATTTTGGGATTCGAAACTTGGTTTTTGCTATATGTTCATGTGATCATACTGAATTTTATTTACATGATATCGTAATCCTAGAGTGTTATTAAGGTGTTGTTCGATAAAGCTGCATTTTAAGCTATTTATTCAATTTCGAGCGCTGAATTTACTAAGTACTTGTCAATATTTTCTATCACAAAAAGTTTGTATTTTTACTAGTGTTTCTATTTATAAGTTTCTTTTACAACATGCTCTCTATAAATTTTACTCCCTCTTAAATTTTCTTACTTGTCTTTAAAATTCTTTTTATGTATATTTTATCGATATTTTCTATTGGTGGTAGTCTAATGATGTTTTGTGTTAACAAAAATTTAATAATTTTAATTGATAATTACAAGACACGTCACTTAAACATGGTTTCATTAAATGGTCTCTTTATTTTTTCTTATCAAGCACAGTTGGTTGCTTGCATAAGTACTTAACGTATTCAGTTTTAAATGCTAAAACGGGTGTTAATTATGATTTGGGTGTATAATTGATATATATATATATATATATATATATATATATATATATATATATTTTTTTTTTTTGGGTAGGGTTCAGCGCAGAGCAACAATGTATGTCAGCGGATGTGATTCGAAAAGCATTTCAGGCAACAGAAGAAGGATTTCTATCGGTTGTTACCAAACAATGGCCGACGAAACCCCAGATAGCTGCTGTTGGATCTTGTTGTCTTGTCGGAGTCATTTGTAACGGGACCCTCTACATTGCAAACCTTGGCGATTCTCGGGCTGTTTTAGGGAGAGCTGTCAAGGCTACAGGGGAGGTTCTTGCTCTACAGCTTTCTACAGAGCATAATGCCAGTATTGAATCTGTTAGGCAGGAGTTGCATTCTCTGCACCCTGATGACTCGCATATTGTAGTTTTAAAGCATAACGTATGGCGCGTGAAGGGCCTCATACAGGTAAAAAAAAAATTCCTGGCACCTGTTTATGCATGATGATTTTAATTGCTTTGAGCATTTCAAAATGATTAGAACTGTTTTGTTGTCTGTGTTATATTATATGCTTGTTCAGGTTGTTTGAGCTATGGCATTCATTGAGCTAATAATTTGCTTTTGTTTTTAGCTTGTTTGCTATTGAAACTTGCAATTGAATTGCTCTCATTATTTTGTCACTTGTAGTAATTTGTCTGCTTTGTTTTCTTTTTCTGCCTCTAGTTGATATGATTCCTTGAGTAGTCTAGGCCTCTTAGATGGCGTTTGGTTAGTGTTTTTGGTTTTTTGTTTCTACTTTCAATAAACTGGGATGAGAATTCTGTTTCCGTTCTGGAGGATTTCAGCAATAAAAACATGTTTGGCAACGATCATTGTCCTGAAATTGTTTCTTTTAATTTATGAGAACAGTTGCAACATTTTTTTTTTCCCCTTTTAAATGAATGGTGGTTGGCGTGGTGGTGGTGAAGCGGGGTGGTGGTGGTAGAATAGTTTTGAGGAGTGAATAGTAATCAACATTTTTTTGTCTCTCAAATTCTTAAGAAATTCAGGAATTACTCTCAAAATTTTGGGATAGAAACGTGTTTATCAAACGCATTTTTGTACATTAATCCTAAAATTTTGGGAGTGAGAACAAAAATCAGGGAACAGAAATAGTAACTGAACGGGGGCCTGTGTGTGTTTGGCCTAAGTTTTGTCATATGCCGAAAAGTGCTTTTGGAGGTCCAAAGTAGCTCTCCCAAACACTTATTTTTAGCTACTGAGTTTCAGAACTCCAACTTTTGAGTTCGGCTGAAAAAGGCAGATTCCGCCATTTCTAACTCTTTTTCTGCGTCATTTTCAATTTTATCCTTTTTAATTATTGAATATTATAAAATTGCTCCCTAAGTTCTCAACTTGTCAAGACAATAACCCCTGGGCCTATTAATTTACGAAATTAAGTATAATGAACTGTTATAATAAATATGAACTTTTTCTACAAATTTTAAATTATCAAATTAGATTTAAATGACTGTAAATTTAACCACATATTGAATTATCAAATTAACCATAATAAACTATTAACCTAACTTGAAAATTGTCAATTAATGAAATTAAATATAATAATAATCATTAAAGTGCAAGGACATTTGTGTTACTAGATGAAAACTAAAAACCGCATTGTTATTTTAGATGATCCTAAACACCTGAAATACCAATATGATTCTACTACTAAAAAAAAAAAATCTCAACTTTTTTAGAGCTTCTCCACAAGAATCATTTCTGGCCAAGCAAGCTCAAACCATGGCTTGGTGTTACCAACTCATTGTGTAGATTAGCTACTCGGATTCCTTATAAAAAAAAATTGAATTCCATAATCCCGTTTACTATTGGGTAGTGTTTGGTTGTAAGGAATTGGAGCCTTGGAATTGGAATTAGAAATGAACGCATGAAAATTTTCATGTTTTTGCATGCATTCGTTTCCAATTCCAATCCCGAGGCTCCAATTCCAGGAAACCAAACAATACCCTGATGTTTTTTTTTTTTTTCAAAAAAAAAAAAAAAAAAAAATTGGGTCATATTGAAGCCAGAAAGAACTGGTTATGTGTTTCTAGGATTGTTAAATTTTGGGAGCGGGAACAGGAACAGGAATCAGGGAACAAAAACACTAACCAAACGGGGCCCTAGTTCCTTGCTCCCTCTCATTTTGAAGTGTGTCCATTAATGTTTGCTGTAATTCAGGTTTGAATTAGGTAGCGTTTGGAGGCTTGGAATTGGAATTAAAAATGAATGCCCATCCCACCCCAATTCCATACAACCAAACACTGCCTTAGTGAAATGGAAGGATAGAAATTTTTAACCTAAACGAGGAAACATGTCTATCATTACATGTAATATTAAATTTCTGTCTTGCAGATATCTAGATCTATAGGTGATGTATACCTGAAAAAGGCGGAGTTCAACAGAGAACCTCTGTATGCTAAGTTTCGCCTTCGTGAACCATTTCAAAAGCCGATATTGAGCGCCGAACCTTCGATTTGCGTTCATGAACTCGAATCACACGATCAGTTTCTCATATTTGCTTCCGATGGTCTCTGGGAACACCTCTCCAATCAAGAAGCAGTCGATATAGTTCAAAAACACCCTCGCGCCGTAAGCTCTCTCCCTCTCTCTCGCTCTCTCATTAGCAGTCTTCACCGCTAGCTAATATCCTATTAGAGCATCTCCTCCGACCAACCATCTAGCTAAATTGATGTTTAGCTATTTTAAAGAACATTAAACAAAATTTATCCTTCAAACTACCTACTCGACTAGGTTACCACCATTGGGTAAAATGAAGCTAGTTACTTTTTAAATCAAGCATTGTTTGGTAAAGTTTTTTTTTAAAAAAAATTATTTTTAAGAATTAAAAGGTTAATTGAACAAAAAAAATACTTTTACTTTAAAAACAAAAGTAAAGATTGAATGTGCATTTGATATTTTAGACATGATATCTTAGTATTATTCTTATAAAAATTGAAGAAACAAAAAATAACTATCTTTTACTTTTTGAAAAAAAATATTTAAAATTATGTTTTTATTTTTTTTTATGTTTAAAAATGTTATTTTTTAATGTGAGACACAAACATTGTTTTAAAATAAAGTAGTTAGCAAACGGTGTCTAAATATTTGTTCTTTCTAAAAAAAAATACTTCAAATTGTATGCTAAGATTAAGTATTTTTTTTTTAATATGAATAGGATGAATGCAATATTCATTTTTAATAAAAAAAAAAATTTGATAATTATAAAATAAAAATGAAGAGTGTGCTTAGAGATTGTCATCTTTTATATCTTACGAGACTCGGATATGAAGTTGCTCTCGGAATAGTTTTCTTGATTATGGTCCTTTTTTTTCATGCTCGATTACTATTATTATTATTATTATTTATTTATTTTTTTGCATAAATTTAAATTTTGTACCCCATTCTTCATCCAATCAGTATTTTTTTTTTAAAAAATTCAATAATTATGTCAAAAGAGCTATAAAAATTACTGCAACTTTGTAATTTTAGACTTTTAAAAAAAGTACTCTATGCTGGATTACATAGGAAAAAATAATAAGTTCGTGGGCTATTCACCAAGCAAAATTTTTTTCTTGCAGGGAAGTGCCCGGAGGCTTGTGAAAGCCGCCTTGCAGGAGGCGGCGAAGAAGAGAGAGATGCGGTACTCCGATCTTAAGAAGATCGATCGTGGGGTCCGCCGGCATTTCCACGACGATATAACAGTGGTGGTCATTTTTCTCGATTCGAATCTGGTGAGCCGGGCTAGCTCCCTGAAAGGTCCGACCTTGTCCATGAAAGGTGGCGGCCTCAACCTTCCAGCAAAAACTTGTGCTGGCAAACCTACGGAACCCACCGCTGCTTGATATATATCTATATATAGTGTACCCCTACCCTCTTCTTATATATATATATATAGTGTACCTCTACCCTCTTCTTAGAGCAGCTTTCTTTTTTCCCATCTCATGTTATAGATTCAGAGGAGAGAAGGAGAATGCGACCTTCATATATAAAATATATAATATCATATATATATTGGTTTAATGTCCACTGTAACACTTTTAACTTTGGAGAATTTGCATTCTACCCCCCGGCTTCATTGTTACACTTTGCACCCTTAAAGTTACATGTGATTGCATATTAATCCTTGAATTTTTAATTTTTGCATATTTCTTTCCAATTGGCCATATTAATCCTTTTTCTTGTCAATTTTCTCGTCGAGTGAAAATAATGCTTCGTAAATCACATTTCAAGACACGAAACTCAGTACTTTCCAAGATTTGAAAGTTGAAAGCAAAATGTGTCATTGCACACAAATTTCAATGGCGTAAAGTGTTATTCAAACCTTTTCTCAAGCTGAATCCAACAAAATCACACCAATATACCCATAATTTGGACACAAATTTAATCTCGAGGAATACTAATATCATAATCCATACTCATACTCCTCTCCTCTCCAACTCCTCCCATGTCAAACTCGACGCTTATATCATTATTCTCCAAACACCTTAGACTTGCACTTTGAAATGACAGGCTATCCACGTAGACTCCAAATCTCTCGAGACCGACGCCGTCAATACTAACCGAAGTTTCCGAGTGATCGCGGGAATGGGCCCTACAGGCTGAAGATCTGCAGGGCCCGGTGGTCGGGTGTTTGTAGATAAGGTTTTCGGATTTGTGAAGGGCCGACTCGAGCTCTTGCCGGACTTGGGTTATAGTGGGCCTTTGTTTGGGCATTTTCTCAACGCATTTTAGACCCAATCGGCCCATTTTTAGCATCATCTCCATGTTGCACGGTTCGAAGAGAAGGTTAGCATCTACTATTTCCTCTATGTTCCCCTTCTCCAAGCTAGTCCTTGCCTGCAAATTGAAAAGGTTATAGCAGATGGCCAATTAACTTTTTTTCTTTTTTCATTTAGTGCTTTTATTCTCAATTTGTCAGATTTATCTCACATTACTAGTGATAAGATTATAAATGCGAGAGAAAATCTCAACTTATAAGTTAATTTTTGAGTTGAAAGTGACCAAAAACCACCCTATATTAGTAATTTGATATCAAAACCCAAGTTACAGTCCAATAGCCACAAAAGAGGGACGGTTCTATTAGTCGACCAAAAGCCCGATACTCGAGGTATAGATTGGTGGGTTATTCCATCGGATGTGGTAGAAGTGAATGGTTAGATTATAAATATAAGGGAACCCTAAAATTTTGGGATTGAGAGAGCCCAATTCCACCCTACAATTTACAACCCTAAAGTTTAGGCATGGCTGCACATTACCCCTTAATTTTTCAATTTTCGTGATTTACCCCTAAAGTTTTTTTTTGCTTTTCGTATTAAATAGTCCAATTGAGTGAATCCGATCAATTTTGTCACATCGTAAGTAATGGAAAAGAAAAAGATTATTGCACTTTGCCCCTTAAAGTTTGAACACACGATTGCACTTTATTTCCACTCCGATGATAAAATTGACCAGAATCAATCAATTGGACCACTTTGTTAGGGAAAGCAAACTTCAAAGGCCAAAAATTACAAAATTTAAACATCAAGGGACAATGTCCGCATCCTGCACCCAAACTGTAATAGTGCACAAGTGAAATTTAACATTTTTAGTATTTTTTTTTAATTATACGTAAAGTGTGTCTGGACTAACTTACACGTATCTTGATTAATCATTTCTCCGGAAAATCTTAAGGCTCCCCTACATCAGATTGGTGCATTTAGAATTAAATTTAAAATTTAATTTCTGAAGTGCTCTCTAGAAGAGCCGAACCTTGGTTGATAAGGAAGGACACCTCCCCTTGCCAACTAAACTAACACTTTTTGAATATATTGCAAATGTATTCAAAATAGGACAAACACAATTTCAAACTTACCCAATCAATAATGTGATAGTTTGTGTGATTTCGGGTGGTATTGACCGCCGGTCGAGCAGCAACGAGTTGAAGAAGGATGACTCCGAAGCTGTAGACATCGCTGAACGGAGTCAAATGGAAGCTCGAACAATAGGCGGGGTCCAGGTAGCCAGGTGTCCCTTTGATCTGACTGCTAACATGGGACTGGTCATCGGTGGGTCCCGATTTCACAAGCCCGAAATCAGAAACCTTGGCCTCGAACCCTTCTCCGACGAGGATATTGCTTGGCTTTATGTCCCGGTGGATTATGCTCGGTTTTATCTCTTCATGTAGATGAGCTATGCCTGAAAAAAAAAAAAAAAAAAAAAAAGGAATTTCGGTAAGGCACCATTTAGTAACACTTTTTTGAAGTACTTTATGTAATAAAAACGTTTTTACTTAAAATCATAAGCAAAAATCAAAGTGTGTTTGATAATAGAGAGATGATATCTTAACGCTAAACGATCTCTGAATCCAAAAGAATTTTGTGGACGGTTGAGAAAAATTGGGTTGAGACTTGAGAGCTTCTAGTCCACTAATCTTTTAAAATATAAAAATCAAAGAAAATAACTCTTTTTAACTTTTCAAAAAATACCTTAGTTTCTTGATTTGTAAAAAAATTACCAAACGGTGCCTCAGTGTCTACAAGAAAAGAACTATTTTGTTCTTGTTCCAATTTTTTTGGGAACAGAAACACAAATATGGGAACTGAAACACTAGAGAAACGCCACTTTAGTGACAGAAACATTCATCACACTGCCCTATTTAATTTATTGTTTTAGGACATTGAAAGAAAAAAAATAAAAATACAGACCTTTAGCTGCTCCAATGGCTATGGTTACCCTTTGCCTCCAAGTCAAGCTCTTTCCTCCTCTTCCTACAGAACTAAATTACTATCATAACCGACAAAAAAAGAAAAAAGAAAAAAAAAAATTAAGTTTTTGGGAAAGATTGAAATGTTTCCTGTTTTTGAAAAACTATTTTCAGAAAACTACGAAGGTCGAAGCATTACCCATTATGTATTCGAGCAGAGATCCATTCGATACATATTCATACACCAATATCTTTGCTCCTCTCATCCCTGTCAAAACAAAGAATTTCAACAAAAATGGATCAAGCAAAATAGATTTTCAGCATTTGAAAGAGGATGAAATTGGTTTTGTGCTTGTCTAGGTACCGCCTTGTTCACAGAATCCAACCAGGCCAACAAGATTCTCGTGCTTCACTTTTGAAAGTAATCTCACCTCTGCTCCCAAAACAAAAAGATCAAGAACAAGAACAAGAAGAGTCAAGAACATTTCCCGTGTAGATTTTTAGAACAAGTGTGTATGTGTGAATTATACCGTTTCTGAATTCTTCGCTGCTTGTGTATGAATCAGAATGGGCCTTCTTGATAGCTAATTTTGCTTTACCACCAAAAGACCCAATATAGACATTCCCAAATGCACCGGACCCAATTAAGCAATCTTTGCTGAAATTATTAGTAGCCTTCTCCAGCTCTTCCAGCTGAAACCGCCTCACCGTCATTTTCTCTTCATCTAAATTCCCACCTAAAAGAAAACCCACCAAAAAAAAATGTCCAATTCAACTAATCAAGAACAAATTAACAACAAACTTCGAAAAAAGCATGCTTTTTTTTTTTCCGCTCTCCTTTTGCTAACCTTTTTGCTTCCAAGGTAGCCTGCAATTTGAGTAAAGCTTCTTCTTGTAACAGAAATACAACAAAGCAGCAATGAACACAATCACGATTATAATTACAAAACCTCCCCATACATGTTTATGACTAAGAATCGAACCTCGGTTATCATCAGGTTCAAATGACGGTGATTCTATACTCGCCATTCAAACTATCATCAAAAACTCATTATTTCACTCCCTTAAAGTATCAAACCAATGATTCATATATTGCCGGCTACATGTATATAGAAAAAAAAAAAAACATACCTTGATCCTGATCTCATGGCATTTGCGAATTTTTTGACTTGGTCTTTCATTTTTCGGGCGGCACATATGGCCAAGAAGCATGTGATCATGTATATCATGAAACATTATACTAATATTTTTCCTCTAGAAGAAAACATGAATTTACAAACATATAAATTAAAAAAAAAATGGTTTTTTAAATAATGGAAAAGAGCATTATGATGACGAAAATTGGTCTTTTATGCATTCGAAAAAGAAAGCATTAATCAGACAAAGAAACAACATTGCCTTCACATACGTTATACATGATTGTTGCTTATTAAAATAGTAATTTGGCATTAATTATTTCATTTGCTAATATTGTATTAGTATATAAAATGAAGATGGGGGTGGGGTACCAATGTATTAGATATGTTCACGGGATTAAAGAAATGATTAAACCTGCAAGTTCACATCAGAAGTACTTTTAATTTTATTAAATGTTGTCAAAACCAATCATTCAGTTTAAAATGACAAAAAAGACGAAAAATTGTACCCGATAATGTTGTTTTCTATAAATTTATGACTAATTACCTTAATTTTTAATAAGGAAGTCAACATTTACAGGATTCGTCATGGCATCGAAGAGATATTAGTTCAAGGACAACATAATGTACATCATTTCAATTACATAATTTATTAGGAATCAAATTTGATCAAAACAAAGAACAAAGGACCAAAACCAAAAAAACACAAATAAAAAAATAAAATTAAAAAGTGGTTCATTAAGATTGAGAATATCAGATGCTCTGATGAGAAGAAAAAATCAAACAGATATAATACAATTCATGTAATCTTATTTAATTGCCTGATCGGCGTATAGCATAACCCTTTCAATAAAGAGGCCTTTTTTTTCTCATGTGCAGCAAAAAACACAGGTCCTGTCATGGTGAACATTAATATTGGTAGATAGGGGTGAAAGGCAGAGTATTGAATTTGGTGGACCAAAACCAAAAAGGACTACCTTCAAAATTGTATCACTTATCACCCATTCAACCTAAGGTTTTGAGATCTTAAACTGATCTAAAACTGCAATTTCAAATTCTCAAATCATGATTTGCAGGGTCTCTAAACAGTAAGCCAAACAGGTCCTTGGTAGGAAACACTTTCGTTTTTCAGACTGATTTCAACACAAGCATGTGAAGATGATTTTTAAAGTCCTGATTTTCGTTTTTCATACCGAATCAAACATATTTATCTGTGTAGTTGGAAAAATAGTCATTGATGAGTTCCACATCACTTGTGTTACCTAATCCTGAGCTATATACAAGTCTAAGGGTAATCCTCCTCTTTCAAGACGTCTTTTGAGAGTGAGGGCCTTTAAGTTTCTACATAGTATCATAGCCAAGCTTTTCGTATGATGTTGGACATATTGAATGCCACATCAATGTGGCCGCCGATATCCATTCGCAGTGGTTCGTCAAAGTCCACCTTGCACGTAAGGGCACGTGTTAAATCCCACATTGATGTTGGCCCTCTTGATTTCCATTCGCAGTGGTTTATCAAATTCCACCCAGTGCGTGGGGGGGTGTATTGAATCCCACATCGCTTGTGTAACCCGATCCTAAGCTATATATAAGTCTAGAGGTTATCCTCCTCTGAGTTAAGCCCTTCGAGTTTCTCTAGTCATGAATATCGTTTGTACCAGAGACCCCAGTGTGAGGCCCCCTGCAAGGACAATAGTTTGTCCAAAGAAACTGATGAAATGTGTCCTAAAAATCCCAAACCAGGCTTTGAATTTCAAATTCAGCCAATCGTAGCTTTCCACCTCAACCAGGCACATTCAATAGAAGAGGGAGAGAAGAGAGAGAAGCAATAAGCACTATGTATATCAAAATTTTTATACAGGCTGATGATCAGTACAATGACACAAATTATGATACATAACTCAAGACCAGACTACATAAAACTTTCTAAGGAAAATTTCGTAGACGAGGGGGTTTAATGGCAAATACAGGGAAAACCCTAAAAAGTAAAAGATGAAGAAGAATCGATCAAAGAACTCGTCCCCCCGTTTTCTGTAATTTACAAAGAAAGAAAAGAAAAACAAAAAAGCCCTAGAGATCCCTCCGGCACAATGGACAAGAACCGTGCCTCACCAGCCACTTATCGATGCAAGGTAGATGAAACATGTGATGACAATGGGGCAAACTTCTAACAGTCTCTCCTAGCTGAAAGTCCTGAAGTTTATAATATTAGGGCAAATTAGTAGATTGTCCTTCAAACAAGCCACTTACAATTTTTAATCCTCAGTTTTTTTTTCTCTTCAATTTTTAGTCCTTCGGATAGATTTTTTAGTCCTTCAGTTAACATCAACTAGATTGAAACTATAGTTAACATTAACTAGATTGAAACTATCGAGTTAATATTAACTAGATCCGGAATTTGCGTTTAATGTCATAGTTAATGTTAACTAAAAAACTGTTAAGGACAAAAAAATAAGTTTGCTCTATAAATAATTAAATAACCAAAAGTAAATCCTTTTATTCGTAATCTTTTGAAAATTCAAATTTTTTGAGGTTTAAAAAAAATTCCACACATTACGGAGAAAAAAAAACATCGAATGAAATACCTGAAGGCACACCGAACACGAGACCTCTCCAGAAGCATCTTTATTGTTATCGCTGGTAATTTTGATAATTGGGATCTTTTCAACCAAATCTCCTGACAAACCTTTTGAACCGCCCGTGTCAAAAATGTTTTGAATCTCCTCAAAACTTGTTTCGACAGCCCCCATCTGATCATATATAAATGAATATATTTGAATTCGAATTGCTATGAAAAATTCTCAATCGATTATTTCATTTTTGTGTTGCTAATTACCTGACTTTGGACGGCGCTTAGCATAGCAGGACCAATCCTCTCACGAACAAGTCTACCGCTTAGAAGGCTTGCAATGACATCAATCTGTACAAATTCAGACAAGCTTGAAGATCATGTACACCAAGTTGAATTATCATTTTCTTTTCACAAATGTAAGATTCACAAACTCATGGAAATGCAAATTCAAAATATTATCAGCAGGGTGAGATGAAAAAATTGCTAACCAAGTAGAGGAGACACCCGATTCCTGATTCATCTGATTGCCATAGAAGAAGAGATGCCTCGAAAACCTCAATGGAGAAAACAGCTCCGGAAATGGCTCCGACTGCAGCCCCTCTAACAAACCCACTCTCTGTCTCTTGACCTATCAAAGCTCCAGTCATGGCTCCCAATAAGGTACCCACTGCAAGGAATAAGGCCATCAGTTCCAATTACTATGGTGGAAAATGAAAAAATGGAGAGCAAAAAAAGGCTTGTTTGCTTGAAAGTATTGTCATTCTCTATATATGTTATATGAAACCCTAAGGAAGAAGCAAATAAATGTATCATTAAAGAAACCCTAAACCGTTCTTCATTTTGTCCTGCATCACGACAATTCAGAAAATCGAGAAGAAAAACCGGCTATTAGCTAAACCTAATCCCAATACATCCGAATTTCAACTTCCGAAACCCGCAAATAGATCCGTAATCGATTGCCGATTGATCGCGAAATCAAAAGATTGAACGAAACAGAACAAATGCGACACGCACCTAATGCGAAGAAGAAGGTGAAGATCGCAGAGAAAACATTCCCAATAACCGCAGAAACCGCGCAGCTGAAGAATTCTTTCACTCTGTCAACCGTATTCCGAAACGAAAACGAAGGCGCCGAATCCACGGGCGGCAAAGAACGAGATGGGTATGCATAGAACTCCATTGATTAACCAATAAACAAACACAGAGCAAGCAAAGATCTTCACAAAGAGGGGGGATTCTCTATTTCTCTCTCTAGATATCAAGATGGGTTTTCGTCTAAAAGAGCCTCCTTCAGGGACAACAGGTACGCAACTATATACAGATTCGTGGATTGTATATAGCCGGAAAGGTTAAAGCATCGGGGAGGTGAAAAGAAACCACATAAACCAACTCGCATTTATGGCGCTCTCTCTCTCTTATGTGGACCAAGAACAATTTTCAAAGGTTTTTGCAGACAGAAATTAATGGAAGCGATTTTTCTTTTTGTTTTCTCTCTCAAAGACACGGGAGAGAAAGCGAAGCTTCTTTTCTTGACAAATTCCGGATTTTAAATTGTCAACAAATGGGAAGTTCTCATTTTTCCAATCACTCGTTTTCTATCTCCAGAAAAAGAGACGAAGGGGGTGGGGAGGGAGTACGAAGGGAGTCAGTTTAGGTAGATCAATTTGTGTGCCTATTTATGGACAAAATTTCACTTTCACCCATTATGTTTGGGGTGTGTTTTTACCTAGTCTCTATAGTTTGACATGTACTCGAACAATCAGGTTCTAGAAAAGTTTGACATGTACTCGAACAATTAGGTTCGATTTTTCTAGAGTTTACTACAGAAATTAAATATTGAATTTAATCTTGAATATACCAAGTCGATCTGAGAAAGTGCACTTTGAAAATTGTTCGAAGAATTTGTTAGTCGAAATACACATAAATTAGCTCATATATATCTTTAAAAAAAAACGTATTAGAGTATGTTTGGTTGGAAAGATGAAAAATAATAAGAAAAATGAGCAAACAATATTTTTATTCATTGGGAAAGAAAAATTATTTTCGAGTGTTAGTTTGATTAATAAAGAAAAATAGAAGAAAGAAGAATAATTCATTTAAATATAATTTATTATTTTATCCTCGTATATTATAAAAATAAATTAAAATTTTTATCATTAAGCGTATTGCTGTCTTTTTTAAAAAATTAAAGTTTATTTTACTTCATTTTCTTTCTAAATTAAAGTTAAAAAAAAAATATTTTGAAAATTATGCATTTTTTTCTTTCTATTTTTTCTCTATACCAAATAATTTATTTTGTCATTTTTTATCTTTTTTTTTATCAATTATTTTTTTTACCCTAACAAACGCACCCTCAATGTTAAAAAATTAAAAATTGATGGAAAATGTCACATTCAAAGAATGTGACCAATTTTAAAGGGGTAATTTTCTCCAAATCATGCTTAAAATTTTACCAGTAACACCTCATTTGGTCTAGTATTTTTTAACAGCCCCATAACTATCAAATGTTCTACATTTGAAACCATAGGGATTTACACAGAAACTATCCCAAAGTTTTGGGGTAAAAAGTGTAATGCTAATTGTAATGTCCAAAAGATATTTTCCTTTGTGGGACCAAATGGCGTATCATGGTGTTCCCCCCTTTTCTCCCTTCCCCCTCTGTGTATATATATATATATATATATTTTTTTTTTTTTTTTTTTTCTTTTTTTTAGGGAGATGACCAAAGAAATTCTCCTAATGACAAAATTATCGAGTACACTTTTTTAAAATACATGTTATAAAATATTTTTTTTTTTTTTTAACGATTTTATCCTTCTTGTTATATTCAACACGAGAGTCATATAATATTCAATACAATCTCAGATCGTGTTACATTCAACACAATCTCAGATCGTGTATTCAATCAAACCAAATCAATCTAAACAAATTAACCAAATCAATCCAATTCAAAATGCATAGACAATCATTGGCTTAATCCATTCAACATGCACAGACAATCACTGGTTATTTCAACACGAGAGTCGTGTTATATTCAATATAATCTCAGATCGTGTTACATTCAACACAATCTCAGATCGTGTATTTAATCAAACCAAATCAATCCAATTCAAAATGCACAGACAATCACTGGTTAATTGAAGCCCTAATCCATTCAACATGCACAGACAATCACTGGTTAATTGAAGCCCAAATCCATTCAACATGCACAGACAAATTACTGGTTTCAAAGCTCCACAGGTATGGCGTAGTTGAGCTAGAATAGCAACGAACATAAGTCGCCGACAGTTAATCGGAGACGAGAGAAATACATTCACCTCATTCCCATCCTCATCGTCTTTCGTTTCCTCGTCCTCTACCTCCAATTGCGAATTTTTACTTGATTCGATCCTCACCGTCCTTCGTTGTGTGCGTTTTCCATTTGAAGGACAAATTCAATGCTCTAGAAAACATGATTCACTCATCTTCGTCACCTCACCTCAAATTTCATCAAAAAGATCAAAATAGGAGGAATCAAAGTCGAAACTTACCTCATCGATTGTATCGATTCATGGATCTAGAACGAACGACTTTCGACGATCTTCAAGGCAAATCTATTCAGCGAAGGTGGAGATTTGTCCAAGTTCGGTGTCGGAGAAGGCAGAAACTTTGTCGGCGAAGGCAAGAAGGGCATAGGTGGTCGATCGTCTCAATGGGGAAGGGAGCAACGAATGAACGGAAAAGGAAGGGAAAAAGAAGGTGCAGGAAGGGCAAAATCGTTATTTCAAAAAAATTTAGGACCATCCTGTGCAAACCAACATTTTTTAAAGGACTATCTTGTGCCAAAAAAAAAAAAGAGTGGGACTATCTTGTAGATGTACCCTTTTAAAGATACTATTTGGAATTTTTCTCTTTATTTTATTTTATTTTTATAATAATTAACAAGAAAAAGTCATAATATCATTAATGAAGTTGATGGTAAAAAAAATACAAAGAGAAATCTCTATATTTTCTATAAGAAATTTTTTTATAATATTAAAATATTTAAATTAAAAATATATATTAGTATATTTTTTCTACTATGCAAATGTAAGACTAGCATGTTATATTATTTAAGGACAACATCACGTACATAAGAAAATTACTTCATCGATCACTTTATTGTCTTTTTATACTTCTTATATTACAAGTTATTTCAAAATTTTCATTTTTTCAACTGCAAATTTATTTTTGTTGATGCTTTGGTTGGGTGTAAAATACGCCACTACTTACACTCGCAAATATAAGAGATCTAAGTTTTAGCATAGTGTGATCGTGAAAGATCGGGTTATCGTATCCACAGAGATTGATGTCGTTACTATCGAATACCGCGTTTGTCGTGATTTAATTTTATCTAAGCAAAAAACAAATGTAATTAATTAATTAAATTAATACTGATATAACCTAAATTAACAACACTAATATGCTAATATGTTTTAGGGTCAAGAATTGGCTAGGGATTAACGTGTTTACAAATATGTGTTCGATTTCGATTTACTCACGTTTATGGTGTTCGACCTATTTGACAACCTCGGTACGTAAACTCTACCGCCATCTCTCCCGAGTGTAAGACGAGGGAATACATGACTTCGAGCCAACAAAAAAGTCCCCCTCAACGTCTTAAAGACCCTAGGTCACGTGAGTCTCGCCCAGCGTCATTGATTGCACACAATCCAACTCTCTCCCGGGTTATTGGATCGTCGCGTTGTATTTACCTTATCAACAATCTCCGTTCTAAAACTCCTTCGCCACCTCTCCCGAGTGTAAAACGAGGGATATAACGCAACTTCGAGTCAACGAAGAAGTTCCCCTCAACGTCTTAATGACCCTAGGTCGCATGTGTCTTACCTCAACGTCATCGATTGTCCACGATTCAAACCTCGACCGGGTTATAGAATCGTGGCGTTTGTTTATCCTAATCCGAATCCGAAGTTTTTTAAAACCCCGTATTCTCCATTTACCATTTTAAACATAATAAACAAACAATACGATAAACACAATCAAACTACGAAGAACAAACATAAACGCAACACCGAAATCATCCAAACAAACATATTTATAAATATACCGTTAATCCCTACTACAATCCATATTTAACTCGTGGTCATAGCCGCATAAACATATAAATCGAGCTAAACATACTCACATGACCCTAAGATAAATAAATAAGGAAAAACAATCGAAGAACTTAGTCTCGTCCGAAGATAAACCGCTAAGAACGCTCAACGATCGATTCGCCATCTTCTCCACTTCGGGATGTGAGCTCCATCTCTAAAACTCCTAAACATTGACTTAAATATAGCCTGAGGTGCTCAAAAAACAAAGAGAGAGCGGAGAAGGGGGGATGAGATGGGGTATTTATAGCCAAAATATCCTAAAAATATCTCAAGACTGTGCAGAGGATTTTCGCCTAGGCGGTGGATTTTTCGCCTAGGCGGAGTTAGGTCAGTTCGGCTGATCGCCTAGGCGATGAAGTAGGCGGTGTACGTGGAAGAACATTCTGTTGGATTTTCGCCTAGGAAGTGGATTTCTCCGCCTAGGCGATCGGTTGTCAGTAGCCCATCTTCGTTCTCTACCGGATTTCCGCCTAGGCGAAGGAATCTTTGCCTAGGCGGTGGTCCGTCAGTAACATTTGCTCTTTTCTTAGCTTCTTCACCGCTTAGGCGATGGTCTGGACGCTAAGGCGGTGGGCTTGTTTCATATTTTAGCCTCCGAGCTTGTTTATCCACCATAACTTCGACTCGCTTTAGTTAAATCTTATCGTTTTCGCTCCAGTTTCCTATCTTTATGCTCCCACACACCTGATTTATACAAAAAGTATGAAAACTAATTAAAATACATAAAAATAACTATAAACGTACTCAAAAACTAACAAAATCGATTTGGAAATACGTAAGTATTTTACATCTATCAAATACCCCTAAACTCAGAATTTTGCTAGTCCTCGAGCAAAACACCCACACAATACAAGAAAATATAAAAACTAATTACGAAATTAAAAACTACAAACGAGAAACACTAAAAACAAAAATGTGTAAGTTTTGATTATCATCTACCGGTCGAAAGATTTTTTCCTCATCGGCCCCCAATCCTATCAAGGTCAAGCATAAATCACACCATGTGATGTTTTAGAATTTTAACGTTCAAAAATAGTAATCTCCATTCTAGATTTTGTTTAAGTGTGTGTGTGATTAAACTCAAATATACTACTATCCATTAATTAGATATGATTATCCCTAAATAAAGATCATGACTAAAACCTTTAAGGTATAGGGAATCCATATGCCTGACCTGGGATCTATTCTCCACTAATGTAGGCTCGGAGGTTCATGAAGATCAATAGGGCTTGGTTCAGTTTTGGGAAAATGGCCAAGGGTATTTTGGAATAGAAAATAGTTTAACGTCGTCAACTTAACGCTATCCGAGGCACATTGCTCGAGACACTCACACTCGAAACCCCATAGTTATAATTTAAACAACTCCGAACATACGTTTAAGAACGTCGTACTCACTTGTCATGTAAAAAAGAAACTTTAATTATTATTTTTTTTTTTTAACACACCCCCAAACTTATTCGAATTTCTACAATTTTAAGAGTGTGCAAAAATGATTAAGTAACACACCCCAAAACTTATTCGAATTCTTATAACCTTAGGAATGTGCAAACAATATGAACGACAAACGACAAGCGAGTACTTGAATACCGAACCAATTAGAATTTCGGCCTAAACCCAACCGCTCATATCAAGTCGCGAAATGCTAACTTGATTCACTCAAATTGTGTCTTTTGTTTAAGCGATAAAGGGTTGGAAAAAGTTCAATCGACTGGGGTATTTGTTAAGTGTTCAAAATTGAAATGGCTTTTAGGCTTTGACAAGGTAACGAAGGGTAATGATTTATCAGGGTAAGCTTAAAAGGCTCAAACAATCAAATGAATGCCTAAATCATATCTCCTAAATAACCTTGCCTAGGATTTTGCCTCGAATTTCCCCCAAATCAAGTTCTAGAATCCCTATTGTCATAAAATTGAGTGAAGGATAATCGGTTTCAAATCAATTAGATAATGTTATACTGAGTTTACGTACTCATCCATTTAGGATCCACAATAACTTTTACTAAGACGATACGTTAAGCACACAGAACGACACATGAATGAGCGTTACGCTCGACCTCAAAACAATCAGGGGACAGAGTCATCATTGGATATAGGCCTAGATGACGTCAAAACGTAGCACAAAACAACAACTAAACTAACAAACTAATCCTAAACAAGCATGCACACGATAAAAACAGTAAAACATGCTAAAAACATATACACATACTAAAACATACTACACATCACCACCAACTCAACACAGGTGATGTCCAAAAGGAGCCGTCAGCGATCCCAATAGACAGAATATAGCATGATATTGAAAACGGGGATTTAGAACACTTACCTGGGAGGCTAGAGGATCTCGCCTTCGATTCAAGTTGGATGTAATGGATTTAACTTATTTGCGACCTTGAGTTGCCTCCTAAGAAGCGCGTGGTTTAATGTCCTCAGCCCGACATTTTTAGAACGCTCTTAAGATTGGCGAGGTTTTCAATGATCGAACCGCAAGAGCACCTGTCGATCTAACATCTTCAAGCATCCTGCCGGAAACAAAAACAAAACTACAAACGAAAATTATATACAAAGAAATGCCTAAAGTAAAATTAAGTCATTTACACATAATATCAATACTAACGAAATCGCCAATTCCTAGCAATGGCGCCAAAAACTTGGTAGGGCGTAAAATACGTTGCTACTTACACTCGCAAGTATACAAGGTCTAAGTTTTAGTACAGTGTGATCGTGAAAGATCGGGTTATTGTATCCACAGGAATTGGTGTCGTTACTATCGAATACTGCATTTGTCGTGACCTAATTTTATCTAGGCAAAAAACAAATGTAATTAATTAATTAAACTAATACTAATATAACCTAAATTAACTACACTAATATGCTAATATGTTTTAGGGTCAAGAATTACCTAGGGATTAACGTGTTTACAAATACGTGTTCGATTTCGATTTACTCACGGTTACGGTGTTCAACCTATTTGACAACCTCAGTATGTAAACTCCACCGCCACCTTTCCCGAGGGTAAGACGGGGGAAGACATGACTTCGAGCCAATGAAGAAGTCCCTCTCAACGTTTTAAAGACCCTAGGTCACGTAAGTCTCGCCCAAAGTCATTGATTGCACACAATCCAACTCCCTCCCGAGTTATTGGATCCTCGCGTTGTATTTACCCTATCGACAATCTCCGTTCTAAAACTTCCTCGTCACCTCTCCCGAGTGTAAGACGAAGGATATAATACAACTTCAAGTCAACGAAGAAATCCCCCTCAACGTCTTAACGACCCTAGGTCGCATGAGTCTTACCCCAACGTTATCAATTGTCCACGATTCAAACCCCGACCGGGTTATAGAATCGTGGCGTTTGTTTACCCTAATCTGAATTCGGGGTTTTTCAAAATCCCGTATTCTCCATTTACCATTCTAAGCATAATAAACAAACAATATGATAAACATAATCAAACTACGAATAACAAACATAAACGCAACACCGAAATCATCCAAACAAACATATTTATAAATATACCGTTAATCTCTACTACAATCCATATTTAACTCGTGGCCATAGCCGCATAAACATATAAATCGAGCTAAACATGCTTACATGATCCTAAGATAAATAAATAAGGAAAAACAATCGAAGAACTTAGCCTCATCCGAAGATAAACCGCTAAGAACGCTCAACGATCGATTCGCCATCTTCTCTACTTCGGGATGTGAGCTCCACTTCTAAAACTCCTAAACCTTGGCTTAAATATAGCCTAAGGTGCTCAAAAAACAAAGAGAGAGTGGAGAAGGGGGAGGAGATGGGGTATTTATAACCAAAATATCCTCAAAATATCTAAAAATATCTCAAGATTGTGCAGGGGATTTTCGCCTAGGTGGTGGATTCTTTGCCTAGGCGGAGTTAGGTCGGTTCTGCTGATCACCTAGGTGTTGAGGTAGGCGGTGGACGTGGAAGAACATTCTATTGGATTTTCGCCTAGGCGGTGGATTTCTCCACTTAGGCGATCGGCTGTCAATAACCCATCTTCGTTCTTTGCTGAATTTTCGCATAGGCAGTGGGCCTGTTTCATACTTTAGCCTCCGAGCTTGTTTATCCACCGTAACTTCGACTCGCTTTGGTTCGATCTTATCGTTTTCGCTCCAGTTTCCTATCTTTATGCTCCACACACCTGATTTATACAAAAAATATGAAAACTAATTAAAATACATAAAAATAACTATAAACGTACTCGAAAACTAACAAAACCGATTTGGAAATACATAAGTATTTTACACCTATCATGCTTCTAAACACAAGTTAAGATGGCATTTGGCTAGTATTTTTGTTTTTCTGTTTCTAGTTTCAATAGATTGAGATGAAAATTATGTTTCCGTTTTAGATAATTCCGGAAATAGAAACATTTTTTGTTACAATTTTGTTTTTCTCTTTAAATGTATGATAATATATATATATATATATATATATATATATATATATATATATATATTTCTTAGCCGGTGTAGTGGTGGTGGCCGGCGGATGGTGGTGAGAATAATTTTGTAAAAGTGAATAGGCATCAATATTTTTTTATTTATCAGATTCTTAAGGAATTACTCAACTTACTCCTAAAAATTTAGGAACAGAAACGTGTTTAATAAATGTTTTTCTATACATTAATCCCAAAAATTTGAAAGCACGAACAAAATTCAATAAACAAAAACAGGAACCAAATAGGGCCTAAAAATTCAAATGTGACTCTAATGGCAAATAATGCTATTGGATATATAGAGTTATTTACCGTTTCGATCCCCAAAAAATCAAAATTACCTGACTAAGATGAGTTTTATCTTATTTTTTGAATTAGAGAAAATCGATCGCATCCCAACTTATTTTCATTTTTTTTTTAAATATCATTAGAAACCAGCCCAATGTGGGCCGATTTCTAGTGAGATGGAGCACCGGAACCGACTCGCTTTTCCAGGGCCGTCACTCGGTTTCTCCCATTGGAGAATTTAGACCAAAATCCGATTGACCAATTTTTTTATTCTATAAAATCTGGTAAATTTATAATGTGACGACGTCCAGTAATTAATAATTCGTCTTATGAAAATATTTTAATTTACCATACGACGGTGAAAATTGTAATTATTGAATTCACCGATTATAACAATAAATCATAAATACAATTTTCTACAAATAAAAATTCAAATATATTTTCGATCGCGTTTCGTGTGTGCGACCGATATTCTAATCTATAAAATCCGATAAATTTTCAACGCTTGTGCGACCAATTATATTCATCGAGTAATTATAACCGAATAAAAAATAATTTATTACTAGTAAATTCAAGAAATTTTTACATACGATGGCGATAATCATAAATGTCAAATTGATTGATTAAATTTTTTTACACCAGTAAATAATAAATTCAACTATTATAAATTAAATATAAATTCAGCTGAAATTCCTGTCGCCGCATTATTTTCAAATTCATTTAAATAAATTCCTACCACCGGTCAATTTAATACTAAAGTTTAAATTTGTAATTCAATATACAATTACGGCAACAGTTATAATTATCAAATTTATAGTTTATCGATTTATCAAGTCGATTCTACAATGGTGATTAATAAATACAACTGTTACAATTTTAAATAAAAATATCAAATGAGATTCCTGACGCCGTTCTCGTTCTCACCGGCCCTGCAATCAAAATTATAGGGTTGTGAGCCAACACTCAGTAGAACTCCAACCCCTCTAATACGTGCATTTAATTAATACGACAAATAAAACATATTGACATGATTTTCACGTAATTTCCACATAATCATAATTATTTTTATCAAGATTTAACAGCTCAAATTCCACAACAATAACAATATAAATCACACAATAGAGAAAATTAAATACATGTATTAAAAGAGTTAGAAATTCTACCTGAAATTCGAAACCGAAATCTGAACCGAAATAATTTTATCACTAAAAACCATTCTGTATTAATAACAATTGCTTTTCCGTTTTGATCTCTAAAAGAGTCCACTCACCTTGTTTAAGTTCACATATATATATATATATATATATATATATATATATATATATATATATATATATATATATAAAGACCCTCCATTCACTTATCAACCTATACACGTGTAATATAGATGACTCTCCAATTTGGTGTAATCATGAGATCTATTGCATGACCATCATTTCTTTGCATTTTTTCCCCTTAAATACATGTCCCACAACTGATTCCTTAATAGGTAAGGGAATGGGAATTAAACTTAACACATTTTAATTATAAACTAATTCCTATTAATCTTGATAATTACACTTATCTCCCCCACAATTATCAAATATTCATTATAAGTTTGCATAATATACAAAATAATCCAAAAATATTACACTTATATAAAGTAATATTTTCAAAAATATAAATTTTCGGGGTATTACAATTAACACCCCATATTTGTTTCATAATCCAAATTAAACCCAATTATACTTTTTCCCCAAAAGATTATTAAATATATATATTTATACCATAAATTTTTCGTAATATACAAAATGACTAAAAAGTATAAGACTTATATAAAATAGTATTTTCAAAAATATGAATTTAACATGTAACTCTAAAAATTATCAAATATATATTTATACCACAAATTGACGAAACCGTCTCCAAAAATATTTATATAAAATAACATTTTCACAAAATACGAATTTCTGGAGTATTACAGCTTTTTTTTTTTTTTAATATTAATCAATATAATAATCTACTTTTCTTTATAATATATTTAAAAATTATTGATTTTAAAAAAATAACAACGAAAAATCTAGTGCACTGTCTCCCTCTCTTATTTTCTCCTATTTTTCTTCAAATTTAAATACATTTTTTTTAAAACTTAATTGAAAAAAGAAGAAGATCAATATGCTTTTTAATTACTTCTATTCATGTATATAATATATTAATTACTTTTAATGGAAAGAAATCGACCACGCTTTTCGATGTTGTATATATATGCATGCAAATTGTTTGTTTACATGAAAATTTTGGTCAAACAAACGAACAATTTGCAACCATCAAACCGTCCTCAACATCCTTGAAGAAAACAAAATATAATTTTTTGACAAACAAATAGACAATATGCATGCATCAAACTATCCTCAACATCCTTGATTATTTATTATGTACAAATATAAATTACGAGAGAATTTTATTCAGTTGTATAATTTTCTTGGCAAATTTAAACGCACATATGATATACTCTCCATATCCTAAATGGACTCAAATTTTTTTGACATAAAATTCGTTCATAATACTCCATAATGAAGCTTATGACAATAAAAACGGATTAGTGAATCATTTTAAAAAATTTATCAAAGTTCCCCTAATGGGCTGTTTCGATGTCACATAGTTTTTTTCAGAAACTTTAAAGGCACATGAATAAAAGTAAATAAAAAACATATTTGTTGATCCCGAGGTTTTGATGGATAATTAAAGGTTGATGTTTTTTTGTGGAACTAATGTGTTTGTTGAGTATTTCAGAAAAATAGTTTCATTTATTGATTATATTGAAGATGTCATGAAGAAAATATCAAGGGTGCAAAGATGAACAATAAATAATTGAAGAGTGTTGAAGATCTTAAAGAAATTAGATGAAAACAACTCAATACTTTTATACTCTTAATGCAACCAAAATTAGGATCACACACAACACTATTAAATGAGTTATATTTGAATTGATGAATTTTAAGATTCTAATTAGTATTTAAATATGTGCTCCTCAAAATTGACTTAAGTGTAAATCATGTTTAAAGTTGAAATTTATGGTCAATTTAGTTAACCGAGAAAAGCAATTAGTTGATTGAATTAAACAATGAGTTTTAGAGCAGAAATTGGTGAAAAAATTGACCAACCAGCATTAATCGGTCAACTGATTCGAAAATGATTGGTCAACTGACTGAAACAGTGAGATTTCAGAGCAAAACGTAAAGATCCTGTATTAATCGGTTAACCGATCAAGAGGTAATCGGTTAACCGATGGATCTAAGGTCGAAAATGGAAAAGTTTCTGAACCAGTCGGTCAATAGATTGGTAGGCAATCGGTCAACTAACTGTGGTGTTGTTTGGCTAGGAAAACTCTTTGAATCGATCGGTCAGCCGACCGTGGGAAGTTCGGTCAACCGACTGCCTGTATGGTTTTGGCCTGGTTTGCACGCTAAATTAATCAGTCAACCGACAGGGTAGGGTTCGATCAACTGACTGTTTTGGTTGAAATTTCGAGGAATTTGAGATTTCGATAAAAAAACTAGTTGTTATTAGCCATTTTTGACGATTCCAATAGAGTATTTCGAGGGATTTGAACCTACTAAAGATATGATACATATATTTTGATATCCCTATTGATTTGGTTCATATAATTAAAGACTCTCTCAATTTTAGCAGTTAAATACTTCCTATCTTTGTTGTTGATATTTAAGAAATATTTTATGGACTTAATTGAGAGTTTTAAAAGTTATTTTTAAATGAAATACACCAGAATTGAATGAATATGATATATGGGGTTTACAGGTTCCTTTTAGAGGTATATTTTTTGAAAATTAGCCGTTGGAAGGCTTGATCGTATTCTATATATATAGACCTACGAAAATTGGATGAAAAATATCAAGAACTATCAGTTCCTAAACTTTTCTAAGAGTTATCATACTGCTGAGATTATTTGAGAGTTTGTGTTAAAAGTTCTTGAGTTAAAGCGTTGTTGAATTGGTGTCACCGATATGTGTTATCTTCCGATTTTGTTTTCATTATTCGGTGTTTTTCTTGTGAGATATTTTCAAGATATTGTTCTTAATTTTGATTATCAAGAACTATCAGTTCCTAAACTTTTCTAAGAGTTATCATACAACTGAGATTATTCGAGAGTTTGTATTAAAAGTTCTTGAGCTAAAACGCTGTTGAATTGGCGTCACCGATCTCTGCTATCTTGCAATTTTGTTTTCATTATTCGGTGTTTTTCTGGTGAGAAATTTTCAAGATATTGTTCTTAATTTTGATTTCATATTATTGTTGATTACTTGCATTTAAGATCATTGAAAAATCGTTTTCAAATTTAAGAGCATAAAAATCTTTTCTAAAACGATTTTGTGTTATTATCTGATTATGTGCTATATTTTGTGTTACCCACACTTATTTATAATCAGATATTAATTTACCTCACTTTAATTCTATCACGTAGTAAATTTTAGGACATTAATCGAGTATAATTATTTTGAGGTGGTAGAAATTCTAAGTGGGAAGAAACTCATAATTTTTTGTATTTATGAGTTTGAGCGGGCCAGACATGATTAGGTGGGTGTCTAGTTAGGGTAGCTAGGTTTAGATTGTGATTCTTCATATAATAGAATTAGGTTAGTCTTTAGCCTAGTAAAAAGATAAGGTTTTTCCTTAGTCTGGGAAAAGGAAAATTGTAAATATTGATTCTGAGTTTGGGAAAAGAATCGTTGTAAGGGTTTGGTTCTTACCATTAAAGGAATTAGGGGTTTAGAGGTTGCGAATCTCTGTGGAGCTTGGGAAACTGGATTAGGTAAGGCTAACTTACTGAACCAGGATATATCTTGGTGTGCTGCATTATTATTATTCTTTAAATTTTATTTGGGTGTGCACTTAGAATTAAACACTAATCCGCTGCATAACTAAGATAATAATTAATTTATGATAAATTGATTATTTGATAAATTAAGTATTGAAAAATTTAAATTGTTTCAATTTTTATAACTACCCAATTCACCCCACCCTCTTGGATAGCTCAGTAGGCCAACAATATTGATCTTTTTTTTAAAAAAAAAAAAAAATGAAGTTAAAAAAAAATTGAATTTGAAAAAAATAGAAGTAAATAGGAGAGGGAGATGGTCCATTGGATTTTTCGTTGTTTATTTTTCTCGAAATTAATATCCTTAATTATATTTTAAAGGAAAGTGGATTATTATATTGATTAATATTTAAAAAATAGATAAATATATTATTATTATTTTTTTTAAAAAATGATTGATTTTTTATCCGATTTTTTTAAAATTAAAATAAAAAAAATAATAAATTAGGGAGGGTTGGGGGCCCGCACCTTTGCAGGCCCCCGCTGCCCCCCATGAGTAGGCTGCATGCCGGTGCTCCATCTCACTCAAAACGACCCTTTGGATCTAGTTTCTGGTGAGATTTAAAAAAAAAAATATATGAAACCGTCTAGGATGCAGCCGGCTTCCCCTAATTCAGGAAATAAGATAAAACTTATATTAGTCAGGTAATTTTGTTTTTTTTTTTTGTTAACAAGATAAAGAACTCAAATATATTTATATATATAATATTGTTTTATTATTTTCTTTAATTTTTTTTAATTGTCTATTTCTAATTGATGAATAAAGAGAAATGAGATTTTAAGTATAGTTTGAGAATTATTGAGTGCCAATGTTTTCTCATCATGATAATTTTGCTTTAAAGTGAAAAAGTTAACCAAATATTCTATTTGTTGGAAGGGAAGCTAAAAAAATAGTTTAGACATTTACTTGATATTTAAACAAATGAATACAATGATTGATTTTTTTTGAAAATATTAAAGTAAAAATAAAAACAATTAAAAATTAAATAAGTCTCGTGAGCCTTAGCCTTATATAGTTGTGCCACTACTTGTTGGAATATATCCTTTGCTGGAAGGTTTGGAATTGAAAAATGATAACTCTTGAAATGAAACGGGAATAATAAAACCCAAAAAAAAACAAGTGAACAAAACAAGAGATATAAAGCATAATATTTACATGGCTCATTTAATTGCTACTAAAATTTCTATATTTCAATAAATAAAAAAAAATTATTAGGGTTGCATTGACAATCAACCTTAGTTTTAATTTGACCTCTTTTTAAAGTTTTTATTTTGGTGTTTAAAAAGAAGATATTTATAAAAGTGTGTTTGATAATTAATTATTTGAAAAAAATAAAAAATAAAATAAAAATACGTGTAGCATTGATGTGTCTAAAATTGCCCCCCTCAAAACATTGTTAGATTTGAGGGGTAAAATGCATATGGAATTAGAAAAGCAACTGTCATACTTGATTCCATTATTGTGGACTTAACTTGGAAGCAATTTGGAAAACTTAAGTTTGTGGCAAAAGCCAAGAGCCCCTTTTGTTGCTAATATTGCTTTTCAAGTACAAGCAAAAGATAGCTATCCTTTGTTGTTAGTTAGAATAGATGAGAAAATTTAAAAGTCACAAAAACAAAAAATAAATTGAGTCTCCAAGTCCACAATTTTGTTTTGATGACAAATGAGACCATGGAAATCTACCAAACCTCATAACGTATCAGTGAAGAGGGAAAACAACTCAAATATCCTAAATCGCGCCATCTATTATCCTAAGAAGAAGTTTGGTTTTAAACACCATTTCGAACAGAAGGACTATGCCATACTAATATGCATGTCTTGCAAGATCCAAATCTCAGGATTAAACGCTGATGAGCATATTGAATTATCCATGTGACTGTGCGCGCTCTACCACTGAGCTAATAGTCCGTTGTGAGAACTTAATAAGGGCTAAAACTCTGAAAATGAAAAAATTATAGTCTCAATAAATTAGTTTTGTGAACTTTTTTTTTTAAGTTGTTACATATTTTATTTGTGTATTCTACTTGACAAATATGCTTTCTTCAAATTGATATAATTAAAAAAAAAAAAAAAAAAAAAGCACAATTACAACGTACTCAACGCCCTTGCCGAAATTCACTGATGAAGCAGAATTAATTTTTTTTTTCTAAATGACTACAAATTTTGACTCAACATGTCTTTTTTTTTTTTTATTTATTTTAAAAGATATTTAAAATTTGTTAGATGCGTTTTGACACTTTGTACTCTTGAAATTTGACCAAAATCTCAATTTGGTCCCCATGATTTCAATTTGAATATATAACACCTTAAATTTTTTTTTATCATCCCACTATACACTACAGTCGAGGTCATTATTTTTATTACAATTTTAAACGGAAAACAGTCACTTATCTGACATTTGACTATTTTTAAGATGCTCTGTGGACGATTTCAACTTTTTCTTTATGATTAGGAGACTTTAGAATATAAGTATTTAAACAAAAAGTATGAGGACCAAAGTGAAATAATGGTCAAACTTCAAGATGTAAAATGTTAAGACCCCTTGCTCGAGGAATATTTCAAAACAAGTACCATAACCAATATATTTTTCTAAGAAAAATAAAGTTCATTTTAGTTAAGAAAAATCAGTACTTTTTTTTTTCTACCTTGGTTATCTATTAAGTTGAAATAAAATACATTTATTTAGTTAAGTATATATCTTTTAATGGTGTCTAGACTAGTTTCCGTGTATCTCAACTAATCATTTCTTCGGGCAATGTCAAGAACACACTCTTTCACATGAATTTGATGCATTCAACATTAAATTCAAGTGTTGTTAAGACAAATCGAACTCTAGTTAATAGAAAAACAATTCAAACTCTAATTGATAAGAAAATAGGACATCTCTCTTTGTCAACCGAACGAATACTTCTTCTCTATTGTACCCCACCCCCACCCCCACCCCACCCCAATTTATGAAGGAGAATATGGCATGCTATTCAATTAGAAAAATAGAAAATAAATAAATAAAATGGAAGTCTTAACAACAAAGAAATAAAGCATTTAAAGGACGTAATAAAAGCAGCCATCAACTTCCACAGATTAGGCATGTGGGGTCCTTTTACAATTAAATATACTCCAGGGAAAAAATAATATAAAATAATTAAATATCTGAAAAAATGGCTGGACAATTTGTTCAACAAGTTAACCATAAAATAACCGAATGTCTCCTAAACGAGAACGTTCTTACACGTACCATGTAGTTGTAATAATTAAAATAATCCAAGTGCTTAAAACCGTGAGTTTATCCCATGGTTTTGTTTTTAAGAGATTTTTGCACTTTGCACCTTGAAATTGTAGAGAAATTTCACTTTAGTCTCCGTCCTTTTAATTTAAATACAATAAATTCTGAAGTATCCAAAGCATATCAAATTAGTCATTTTGTCATTTTTTATGAGAGAAATTAGCCACGTGGGTGATTTTGTATTTGACATGTAGTTGATTTCTATCATAATAAATGACGGAGTTACCGATTTGAATTGATTTGACATGATTTAGATACTTCAAAATTTAATATGTTCAAATTAAAACTATAGGGACTAAATTGAGATTCCCTTTTAACTTTCGGGGAACAAAGAGCAAAAACTTCTGTTTTTAATTTTCTGAACTTTTTTTACGTAACAGGTCAACTGTTAGCTAATTACCCTTTTTTTTTTGTCTGCCTTCTACTTTTACCTAAATAAGGCAGGCCTTGAAATTAAATAATAGATGCATGACTTGAAATAAATAATAGAAATATAATAAATGCATGACTCTCATTTTAGTGGGTTTTTATATTGAGTTCCATCAATTATTGTGCCTAAGTGAATCAAATTTTATCAAAAATATTAATTTATGGCACCACATAAATCTAGATCTTAACCTCTGCTATGTTAATTGCAATTCATTGCAATTCAGCATGATTTAATTATGAAAGAATGATAAGATATATATAATTTTCAACTTGATTTGACTACGAAAAAATAAAAAATAAATTCTTATAATCTTATTTTTGATGTTATGTTAGAAATTTCTAATTTAAAATCATATGATATCAAATGGAGTAATTTCTTTGACTTATATAGTAGTTTGTGAACTTTCAAGTGATTAATTTGGGACATGAATCTAAAGTTCTGTTTGGTTACTCTTTCTGTTCCTTAATTTTTGTTCCCGTTTCCAAAATTTTGAGATTAATATACAGAAACGGATTTTGGTAAACACGTTTCTATTCTTAAATATTGCAACCAAACGTGTTTCTTATTTATGTTCTCATAAATTAAAAAAAACAATTTCATAATAATGGTAGTTATCAAATATATTTCTATTTTTGAAATATTTTAGAACACGAACAAAATTTTCATCCCAATTTATAGAAAATATAAACAGAAAACCAATTTATAGAAAATATAAACAGAAAAGCAAAAACACTAACGAAATGCCAACTAACATACTATATTCAATGTTAATGAAGTGAACTCAAACTCTCCACACCTTGAAAATGTTATATATATATATTTCGAATATCCAAAATTTACAGACGTAAATAGTCTCCTCTATTAAATTTCTAAATTTGCCGTTAGATCTATTTCGATCAAAAATCATAGAGCATAAAAATTAATAATTTGATAAAACATTATTTGGATCAGTATATTTAATACTAAAAAGTTAATATATATATATATTTTATTGGCATTGAATTTAAAAAACTATTGGAAAATATGTCGAGTGGATTTGATAATGTCTTGAAGTTTCGACTTGTCATGCATCTCCTTATAACCTCCATCTTGTCCATTCATATGAACATGAGGCCAATCCCTTTTCTATTTAGCTGGCAAATACACCTCCACTTGCTTTTCTCCAATTTTTCTTTTCTTGTCATCTCCATTATCAAGTTCTAGATAATATTTTCTTATAATTTTTACTTATAATATATATATATATATATATATACACACACGCATTATGTATTCTTCGTGCATAAAGACATTATATTAATAGTCTAATTTATATGCGTATACAAAATAAACAATTACTTATAAATATAAAATTGAAATAATTTAATTTAACCATCTTAGAAACGGTGTATAATTTTTGGGGCATGCACCATTTAGTCTTAAAATACAAAAGAAATTATCAAATACTCCCATCACTTTTTTTTTGCACCAATAAGTCCTTTTGTCTTTTTATGACCAAAATACCCCTCACATGGATGTTGAATGTAATATCAAAATTATTAATTTTTTTTTTTATTTATTATTTTTTTTTATGCTATTTTTTTCTGACCAAAATACCCTTCATGTGGATGTTGAATATAACATTCGGTGTTGAATGTAACATCAATTATTTTTTTTTTTTAATGCTATTTTTTTCTGACCAAAATGCCCCTCATGTGGATGTTGAATGTAACATCAACTGTGTTTTTTTTTTTTTTTTTTTTTACCAAAATGCCCCTCATGTGGATATTGAATGTCCCTCATGTGGATGTTGAATGTAACATTCAACACATGTGGATGTTGAATATAACATCAACTGTGGGTTTTTTTTTTAATGTTATTTTTTTCTGACCAAAATGCCCCTAATGTGGATGTTGAATGCCCCTTATGTGGATGTTGAATGTAACATTCAACACCTGTGGATGTTGAATGTAACATCAACTGTTTTTTTTTTTTTTTTTAATGTTATTTTTTTTAACCAAAATACCCCTCATGTGGATGTTGAATGCAACATTCAACACCTGTGGATGTTGAATGTAACATCAACTGTGTTTTTTTTTTAATGTTATTTTTTTTTACCAAAATGCCCCTCATGTGGATGTTGAATGTAACATTCAACACCTGTGGATGTTGAATGTAACATCAACTGTTTTTTTTTTTTTTTTAATGTTATTTTTTTCTAACCAAAATACCCCTCATGTGGATGTTGAATGTAATATCCATTATTCTCTTATTTTTGTATGTAGAGTAAAATACATATGATATTACATTGAACACCTGTAAATATTGAATATAACATCAATTGTTCTCTTATTTTACATTACGTTTAGTAACAATTTTATCCTAAAATTAAGATTTTTTTTTTTTTTTTTTTGAAACATATAAAAGTGACAAAAAGTGATAAAGTTTGGGGTAAAGCTGTAATTTATGGCGGCGGCGACCGGCGGCGGCAGCAGGCGGCGGCGGCAGGCGGCTGACAGAGGTGGTACACCAATTTGACGATCTTCCTTCTCAATGTGAAACTCATGGGAGGATATTTCGGTAAATTCAATCCTCACCATTTTTTAAAATGGGACTAATTGGTACAAGGAAAGGTGTTGATGAGACTAATTGGTGCAAGAAAAATGTGTTGACGGGACTAATCGGTGCAAAGAAAAATCGATGGGGGTAGGTGGTAAATAATTTCTTTTTTTTGGGATTAATAGATAATTTTCCTATAATTTTTTTTAACGTTCCAAAATTTTTTATGTCCTAATTTATTAAACACATTTGTGTGAGACATTTTGAGGTAAATTATTAGTTTATTAGAGATATTATATGATATAAAATATGATTTAAAATGTTGTTTAATTTTAACCGCTAAATTTAAATTAATTGTTATTTATTTGTTGAGAGTTTTATGACCTCAGCTCTTGTATGTAATCTAAAAGCTGAAAATATCTCACGAAATCATTTAAGGGATAGTTGGTGATTAGTCTTAAATAACGGGTGTAATATGTTATTAATCCCATTTAAAACATAAGTTTTGATTTAGTTCCTAAAATTAGTTTTTGTTTGTGTATTAATCTCGTATATGCTCGCGTCTGTGTAATATTAATTACATGTACCAGTGTAATATTAATTACAAGTTACAAAATAAATGTAACTATGTGACATGTATTTATGTAAAATTTAATACTATTAATAAATATTTTGTACACAAATTAAATACATGTAATTGCGAGAGTGCAACGCATATATTGGATATTCTATCTTTTTTTAATGCACAAGACTAAAACACAAATTGCAATTTTGTATGAGAGTTTTTTAAAATTAAAAATAAAATAAATGACTTACCACATAAATACCCATAATTTAATCCTGTGTGAAATATTGATTTACAATGAGATTTGTCTGGGATAGCTTACACACGCATCGACTAAATACTTTCCTGAACGATTTTAAAGGTGCACTTCCTCACATCGGTCTAGTGTATATTTAAAATTAATTTCAAGATTTAATTTATAGAGTTTCTTAGAAAAATCAAACCATAATTGACAAAACAATGGATAACCTCTCATTGCCAACCGCATTAACACCTATGGTTAATTTTTATTTTTTATATTTTTTTACCGTGAGTTTAGATGGAATTTTTGGGAGTCCAAATACATTGCTTATATTATTTATTTTTATTTTTTATTTATGTCTCGTTACATCATAAAACCAATTGGAATTAAAATGCACCTATATATGTCTTGCAAATGAAGAAAAGAAAAAGGGGAGGTAGACAAGACACACACTTAAAATCAACTAAATTAAATGAATTAATGTCAAAGAAATAGAAGCATATAGAGAAAGAGAAGGAATTTGGAGGCCAATCTTTATGTCTAATCAAGGGATTCACTTCCTGCCCATTCCATAAGACTATTTAAGAAGAAAAAAAAAAAAAAAAACACTTAAAATATGGAAAAAAAAAAGAAAAACAGCACAATTTTTTAATTAAATTTCTATTATCTAATTGGGAAAAAATTGAAAGAAAATAATGGAATGTTTTTTCAAATAGCTGCTAAAATTATACTTATACTCTTGATAATATAATTTTTGTAATACGAGGATAAAATAGTAAATTTAATAACTCAATCATTTTCTTTCTTATTTTTCTTTTTTAACCAAATATAAAATTTTATATTCTCCCTCCTAGAAAAAAAAAATATTCTTTCACTATGGATAAAAATATATGTTTTTATTTTTCTTTTCCCTCCAGTTTTTCTTAATTCCTTCCAACCAAACTTCAAGTTAAAAATTTAATATGCTTCAGGGATATTGCAATCTTTTAACAATTCTGTTATACTTAACGGAAAACCTAACGTTTTCATTTCATTCTAAAATTTAAAGAGGTCAAATGCCTATTCAAAATATAAGGGAATAAAATCACAATGAATTTAAGTATAAGATGAAAATTTGCAATTAACCCATTTTTCTATAAGTCTAGTTATAAGTAGTCGTTGTTTAGTGTTTGGCTATAAAAATAAAAAATGTTTAAATTAGTTAACAAATCATTTAGTTTTTTATGGTGATGAATTCAGTCACGGGATATGCAATGGAAAGATTCAGAGATCCTAGGGTCTCCGCGGGTCAGAAAGGCCCAGAGTCACCATGGCTGACGGGCCTAAACCTTGGGAGAGAACTGAATGCCCAGAACGAGCCCATGATCAGTACTCAAAACCCGGATCTACGCATGGGTCGGGTCCAAGGGACGAGTCGGGCAAAGAGTTCGTCAGAGAAAGTCACACTGATATCGCCTGAAAAATTTGTGTACGCCAAGAGGGTGTAGGGATAACATAATCATGATTACACTGATAACAAAATCATGATGCATGTGGATTTTGTCTCCTCCTTCCCGCCGTATGAAGGACCATGTACACTCAAGTTCGCGTGAGGTAAGGGAGGCACAACTTGAATTCACAATTAAAAGATACTACTCTCACGCCGAAGGTTCTTCATCGGGATCCATTCTCCCAGTGTTAAAAATTTATGCAGGCATCCTAGGAGTGAGAAGGACCGCAGGGATTAATTACAAATTTATTGTGCTACCATTTCTCGGTAACATCAGTTTTAATTTAGATGTTATTTTCTCGTATAATTAGAATAAAATATAATTTAAAAATTTAACTAAATTTTCTTTCTTCAAATAAAAAAATATGTAATCTTGATCAAATCACAATTAAATGAAAAAAATAATATAAAAATCAATTCATAAAAATTAATAAAAAAACAAGTCCTAAACGTTTAGAGGTTTAAAATTAGCGTTTAAAGATTAAAAAAAGAAATAAATTAAGTTTTGTCATTAAACACATTTGTTTTGAAATTTTGATAAACGACAAAAGGTGGTTGCAAAATGGACCAAACAATATCTTCAAAGAGATTATATATATATATGTGTGTGTGTGTGTGTGTGTGTGTGTGTGTGTGTGATCTTTTGGATAGTCTTGCACACTTAAATTGTTATGGTTTGTTTCGTTTCTAGTAGTTTTCCATGGGGGTGGTTGTAACTTGCTGCGGATTTTATTGGACAAGACTCATGCATGCCCAGAACACTCTAGAATTTATTATTATTACTTTTTAGCAAGATGAGAGAATTATTAGTTTTGATTCATGCAAATTCAGAAAATTGGGAACAAGATCTGTTCATAAATGTCGCCTTTGTTTTCTATAAGAAAAAATGTGGAAAATCTATGATAGAATATTGCAGAAGTAGAAACCGAAAGAGACGAGTAACAGTCAGAAACTCTATTTTTCTGAAACTCGATTCTAACCTGTGTTTATTTAAGGATAAATCTCTAGTGTCATCTTGGAATTCTCTCAATTCCAAAAACTAGCTTACGAGGTGATATTTTTTTTCATATTTATAATTTGACAACTAGTCTTTTCCACATCTGATGTGAGATAAACCCAACAATTTTTCTCTCACACATCGATCCTATGGTCGGCTAATACTAGACCAGTCTTTCCCTTTGTGGTTATTGGACCATCAGTCCATTCCACTTCTAATATAGGATAAACCTAACAATTGTTTCCTCCAAATCGGATCTTTGATTGGCTAACCCTCGACCAGTCTCTCCCTTTGTGGCTATCGGTTTAGAGTTGTTGTAACCTGAGCGTCTAATACCAGTGTACGGTGGTCTTCGACCTCTCTTACCCTAAAAGATAGCTCATGAGGTGAGGTTTTACCTCACACTTATAACCTGACCACCAACCTATTCCACATCCGATGTAGAATAAACCCAACACCTTCAAATATTTTTCGGAAACCCAATTAAATCCCATATTTTACTTTCAATTTTTCCGGGTGTCGGATTACCCTTCCCGAAAATCCTCCCCTCTATTAGGTTGCAAAATATACAATTAATGGTGAATATTAACTACATTTTTGGAAATTTTCATATAACTTTACGTTATAAATGATTTGGTTATCCCTAGTTCCAAAAGCAAAAGTGTGGAATTCAAATGTCAAATTCAACAATTTCCTTATATAATCATTTTCACAGTTTCTCAAGAACATCCTCCTTAACACATATTGATGGAGGTAAATTTGGTCGTGAAGGTCACACGTGCGTGAAAACTCCTCCCTAAGCCTAAATATGGAGGATGGTCTGGACTGAGGTGTCCGAGCACTTTCAGCTCAAAACATATGTGAAAGAGGGAGCCTCTAAGCCTCCTAGTTGCTCCAGATTCTCCAAGTAATAAGAAAGGTCCGAGTTGCAGTGTCCGAGCACCTTCAAATTGGATATGTGCAAAAGAGGGAGTCTCCAAACCTCCAAGCCCTTCCATTTCCAAGTGTGAAAAATTATCCGAGCTGCGGTATCTGAGCACCCTCAGTTTGGACATGTGCAAAAAGAGGAGCCTCTAAACCTCTCAGCTCCTCCGCAATCTCCATAGGTGAAGAAGAGTCCGAGCTGCAGTGTCCAAGTACCCTTAGCTTGGACATGTGCAAAAGGGGGGAGCCTCAAACCCCTCATCTAGGATCTCCAAGTGTGAAGAAGGATCTGAGCTACGGAGTCCGAGCACCCTCAGCTCGAATATGTACAAAAAGAGGCCCCTCAATTGATGATTGATAGGTGTGATCTCCCTACGTATTTCCAAACCGGATTAAGTTAGTTTTCGTGCGTTTATATAGTATTTTATTATATTTTAATTAGTTTTCATACTTTTTATATAAATCAAGCGTGTGGGGCAAAAAGATAAAAAATTGGAACGAAAACGATGAGATCGAACCAAAAGCGGTCGAAGTTACGGTGGAAAAATAAGTTCGGAGGCAAAATTATGAAAGAGGCCCACCGCCTAGGTGGTGAAGATTCTGAGAAAGACCAAAGGCTACTGATAGCCTACCGCCTAAGCGGAAACCCAGCAGAAAGATTTTTAAGTCCACCGCCTACTTCTTCGCCTAGGTAATCAGCCAAACCGACCTACCTTTGCCTAGGCGGGAGAGCCTCTGTACAACCTAGATATTTATTAGATCTTTTGTAGATCTTTTGCCTATAAATACCATTCCCTCTCCCCTCCTTTGAAACCCCCGGCTATTTGGGCACCTTAAGCTATATTTAGGCTAGAGTTTAGGAGTTTTAGAGGTGGAGCTCACATCCCGAAGTAGAGAAGACGACGAATCGATCGTTGAGCTTTCTTAGCGGTTTATCTTCGGGTAAAGCTAAGTTATTCGATTGTTTTTCCTTATTTCTTTAACTTAGGATATTGTGATCATGTTTAGCTTGTTATTTCATTGTAAATGCGGCTATGGCCATAGTTAAACATGGATTGTAGTAGGGATTAACGATAAAATTTATAAATACGTTGTTTTGATAATTTCGGTGTTGCGTTTATGTTTGTTCTTCGTAGTTTGATTGTGTTTATCATATTGTTTGTTTCTCATGCTTAGTTAGATAAATGGAGAATACGGGTTTTGACAAACCCCAGATTCAGATAAGGGTAAACAAACGCCACGATTCTATAACCCGGTCGAGGTTTGAATTGTGGACAATCGATGACGTTGGGGCAAGACTCACGCAACCTAGGGTCGTTAAAACGTTGATGGGGACTTCTTCGTTGACTCAAAGTTGCGTTATATCTCTCGTCTTATACTAGGGAGAGGTGGCGAAAGAGTTTTAGAACGGAGATTGTCGATAGGGTAAATACAACGCACGATCCAATGACCCGGTCAGGAGTTGGATTGTGTGCAATCAATGACGCTGGGCAAGACTCATGTGACCTAGGGTCGTTAAGACATTGAGGGGGACTTCTTCTTTGACTCGAAGTCATGTATTCCCCCGTCTTACACTTGGGAGAGGTGGTGGTGGAGTTTATGTACCGAGATTGTCAAATATGTCGAACACCGTAAACGTGAATAAATCGAGATCGAACACGTATTTGTAAACACGTTAATTCCTAGGCGATTCTTTCTCCTAAAACATATTAGTATATTAATGTAGTTAATTTAGGTTATATTAGTATTAGTTTAATTGATTAAATACATTTGTTTTTAGCCTAGATAAAGTTAGGTCATGACAAACGCGGTATTCGATAGTAACGACACCAATCCCTGTGGATACGATAACCCAATTTTAACAATCACACTATACTAAAACTTTGACCTCGTACACTTGCGAGTAGTCATATACGCCGAGGATGCTAAATCCTCCGCGCATACAAGTTTTTGGCACCGTTGCTGGGGATTGTTTTGTTGGTTATTGCCGGAGATACGCGGTAACGGCCATGGACTTATGTTTTAGGTAGGAAAATCAAGTGTATCGTATTCTAGTCCTGTCAATGACGTTCAAGTTTTTGGCTCCGTTACCGGGGATTGTTTTGTCATTTATTATCGATATTGTGAGTAAATGACTTAATTTTACTTTAGGCATTTATTCTGTATATAATTTTTGTTTTGTAGTTTTATTTTTATTTCTTATGTAGGGTACCTGGAGATGTTAGATTAACAGGTATTGATGCATAATTTTCAACAGGATTCTAAGCCGTTTATTGTGCGGGGCCACGTACATAAGCTGGTAAGGCGTGTAGTTGAAAGATCAAGCTAAACAAAGTAAAATCTCGCCAAGCTTGAGGGCGATCTGAAAATGTCGGGCCGAGGACATTAAACCACACGCTTCTTGGGAGGCAACCCAAGGTCAAATAAGTTAAATCCATCTTTGTCGAATTTAAATGGAGACGAGATCCTCTCGCCTCCTAGGTACGTGTTCTAAACCCCCTTTCATCAGCATGCTTTAATTTCATATGTTGAGAATGATGATTGGGATCGCTGAGGACACTGTCTATTTTAAGTTCGGAAGTGATTTGTAGTATGTAGTATGTTAGTTTATGTGTTATTATTTTTCCGTATTGCATGTGTGTTTAGGTTAGAATGTGTTTATGTTTTTATGTTATTGTTTGCATGCTGAGTTTTGTATTCATCTTAGCTGTTACCCGATGATGATAATTACCCCTGGTTGTTTTCGAGGTCAAGGGTAATACCCATGCATGTGTGTTCTGTGTGCTTGACTATGCGTTTTGGTCAAAATTATTGTAGATCCTAATTTTGCACGAGTACATAGACTCAATATATTTCTATTCAATTGGCTTGAAGACGATTATCGATTAGCCAAATTCATGACACATTAAGGATTCTAGAACTTGATTGAGGGGAAGCTTGAGGCGAAATCCTAAGCGAGGTAGTTCAGGAGATGTGATTTAGGCATTCTCTTTGTCGCTTGAGCTTTTTTAAGCCTACCTTGATATATGTTTATCCCTCGTTACCTTGTCGAAACGAAAATGCTAATTCAATTTTGAACACATAAACTAATACCCTAGCAAGTTGACATTTTTCCAAACCTTAATTGCTGAATTTAAAGGCACATTTGAGTGAATCAAGTTAGCAATTGTAAATGCTACTTGATGTGAGCGGTTGGGTTTAGGGCGTACTTCGTATTGGTTCGGTATTCAAGTACTCACTTGTTGTTTTTCTTTCGTTTTAACCACACCAGTAAAATAATACAAATCGAATAAGTTTGGGAGTGTGGTAGGTTAGTAAAAAAAAAAAAAAAAAAAGAAGCATATGTAAATATAAGTTTAATTCCGTTTGTTTTTTTACAAGTGAGTACGTCGGTCTTAAATGCATGTTCGGGATTGTTTTTTGATCTTTCTATGGGGTTCGAGAGTGAATGTGCCAAGCGTTGGGCCTTGGGTAACGTTAAGTTAACAACGTTAACCCGTTTTCTATTCCAAATTACCCTTGGCCAAATGTACCAAAACTGAACCATGTCCTTCTAATCTTTATGAATTTCTAAGCCTACATTAGTGGAGAGTGGACCCCAATCTGGCCTATGGTAATCCTTAACTCATGAGTTTCGTTGGGGGATAATCCAATCCTATCTTTGTATAGTTATATTATTGATTCTCGCACAAACACGTTTACAGGATCTAGAATAGCATTCACCATTATTGCATGACAAAATTCTAGGACCACATGATGTGTTACCGCCTGAACTCGATATGACCGGCGGTTGTTGAGGGACAACAATAACTAGGCCGTTAGAAGAATTTAAAACTTGCATGTCTTTATGTTTAGATTGTTTTTAGGTTGTTTGTTATTTAATTTAGTTGTATTTTTCATTTTTGTGTGTGTTTGGCTCGAGGACAAGCCAAATTCCAAGTTTGGGGGTATTTGATAGGTGTGATCTACCTACGTATTTTCAAACCGAATTAAGTTAGTTTTCATGCGTTTATATAGTATTTTATTATATTTTAATTAGTTTTCATACTTTTTGTATAAATCAGGCGTGTGGGGCAAAAAGATAGGAAACTGGAGCGAAAACGATGAGATCGAACCAAAAGCGGTCGAAGTTACGGTGAAAAAACAAGCTCGAAGGCAAAATTATGAAAGAGGCCCACCGCTTAGGCGTCCAGACCACCGTCTAGGCGATGAAGATGCTGAGAAAGACCAATAGCTACTGATAGCCCACCGCTTAGGCGGAAACCCAACAGAAAGATTTCTAAGTCCACTGCCTACTTCTTCGCCTAGGCAATCAGCCAAACTGACCTACTTTCGCCTAGGCGGAGAGCCTTTGCACAACCTATATATTTATTAAATATTTTGTAGATCTTTTTCCTATAAATACTATTCCCTCTCCCCTCCTTTAAAACCCTCGGCCATTTGGGCACCTTAAGCTATATTTAGGCTAGGGTTTAGGAGTTTTAGAGGTGGAGCTCACATCCTGAAGTGGAAAAGACAGAGAATCAATCGTTGAGCGTTCTTAGAGGTTTATCTTCGGACAAGGCTAAGTTCTTCGTGGCTATGACCATAGTTAAATATGGATTGTAGTAGGGATTAACGATATAATTTATAAATATGTTGTTTGGATGATTTCGGTGTTGCGTTTATGTTTGTTCTTCGTAGTTTGATTGTGTTTATCATATTATTTGTTTATCATGCTTAGTTAGATAAATGGGGAATATGGGGTTTTGACAAACTCCGGATTCGGATAAGGGTAAACAAACGCCACAATTCTATAACCCGGTCGGGGTTTGAATTGTGGACAATCGATGACGTTGGGGTAAGACTCACGCGACCTAGGATCATTAAGACGTTGATGGGGACTTCTTCGTTGACTCGAAATTGCGTTATATCCCTCGTATTACACTCTGGAGAGGTGGCGAGAAAGTTTTAGAACGGAGATTGTCGATAGGGTAAATACAACGCACGATCCAATGACTCGGTCAGGAGTTAGATTGTGTGCAATCAATAACGTTGGGTGAGACTCACATGATCTAGGGTCGTTAATATATTGAGGGGGACTTCTTCGTTGACTCGAAGTTATGTATTCCTCCATCTTACACTCGGGAGAGGTGGCAGTGGAGTTTACGTATTGAGATTGTCAAATATGTCGAACACCGTAAACGTGAGTAAATCGAGATCAAACATGTATTTGTAAACACGTTAATCCCTAGGAGATTATTTCCCCTAAAACATATTAGTATATTAATATAGTTAATTTAGGTTATATTAGTATTAGTTTAATTAATTAAATACATTTGTTTTTAGCCTAGATAAAGTTAGGTCATGATAAACGTGATATTCGATAGTAATGAGACCAATCCCTATGGATACGATAACCCGATCTTAACGATCACACTATACTAAAACTTTGACCTCGTACACTTGCGAGTAGTCACGTACAAACGAGGACGCTAAATCCTCGCCCGTACAATGATCGGCCAACATAGCCGAGCTGAGATGTCTAAGCATCTTCAGCTCGGATATATTTAAAATAGGGACCCTCAGACGAAGACAAAAGCCAGATGACCGAGTTGAAGAGTCCGAGTACCCTCAGCTCGGACTTTCTCCAAATGGGCATCTCAATTGAAGAAGTCTCTTGGTTGAGCTAGAGTGTCCGAGCACCCTCAGCTTGGAGTTTTTGCAAATGGGAAGCCCTCAAAATAGAATTGAAGACACAACACCGAGTTGAGGTGCCCGAGCACCCTCAGCTCGGACTTACGAAGAATAGGGCCTCTTAAAAGGAGATTCAAGCTACACTATTGAGCTGCGGTGTCCGAGTACTCTCAGCTCGGACATATGCAAAGAGGGGGGGCCTTCTAATGAAGATTGACGCTACATGGCTAAGCTAAGGTGTTCGAGCACCCTCAGCTCGGATTGCCTCCAATTGGGAACCCTCAAATAGAACTGAAGATGCGCCGCCGAGTTGAGGTGTCTGAGAACTCTCAGCTCGAACTTGTGCAAAGGGGGGAGGGGATCGTCAAGCGGAGTTGAAGAGACGTCACTGAGCTGGGGTGTTCGAGCACCCTCAACTTGAATTTACGCAAGATAGGGATTTAGATGCGATTGAAGATGCAATGTCGAGCTGGGGTGTCCGAACACCTTCAGCTCAGACTTACCCAAAGTGGAGCCTCCCATTTTTTTTTAAGGACCATCGAGCTGAGCTGAGCTGAGGGGTCTGAGCACCCTTAGCTCAGATTTTCATATATATAAAGCCTCTTAAGGCCGTTTTGAAGCTCTCGACACCATTTTAACGCCCTCTCCACCTCCTGATCATCCAAAGGGGCTATAAACAGGCCATTACTCTCCAGGTGTTTAAAGGCCTTAATCTGCAAGCTCACTGGTTGCTAGTTGAATTAAACTAATTAACTGGGCTGAGGTCCCTAATTTCGCGACGCTAATTGAGTCCTGCATTCTATAAATACCCTTTGGCATCCATTGCCCAAAGGTACATGCTTCTAATTCACTCTAGATCATTTTTAGCCTTCTCTCCCCGGATACTTATTCTCAAGCCGGAGTGGTCTCACTGGGCACAACCCCGGTAGGCCTTTGTGCAGGTGCTTGGAGTGCAGTCTTGGAGCTTAGCTCAGAGATCGAAAAAGAGTTCGAAGAGGAATGCAACTCGGAGTTTGAACAAGATCACGGAGTCTAGTGAGAAGCTCAGGTTAGATTTCAAGGATTTCCATAGCTCAGAAGTTTATTGATTTCGGATTCACTAGTTTATCATCTCTACGCCAGCAACAAATTCTCACGTGCCATCTGTCCAGACCATACTGTGGGTGCTCACCATTTTTTGACACTAACATTTTGGCGCCGTCTGTAGGAACGTGCAAGAAGTCTTCCTTGATCGGTAGTTCCCAAAGAAGCTAAGGCTTGTTGATCACAAGGTCTGATCAGGTCATCGGAAAAGAAGATCAGACGCCCTCTATGAACAACGATCTGACACTCCAGCCTGCCAACGCCATGTCTAAGGTTCCAAGGTTGTACTCTTGAGTCCCAATTGTTGAGAACCATCCACTATTTACTGGCCAGATGGGTCCCCAAACCTGCCAGCTGGCCTATCCGCCTTGCCTTTTGGGCTGTTTGTTGGACATACCTCAGAGGCACCTAAAGCTTCCCGCATCGACTACTTGGAATGCTAGCTCGGTGAGTTCCAATACTTCTTTTAGGTCCTCTTCGCCCACCTGCTGCCGACCACGCCAGAAGGGTTACCGACTCTCTAACCTATAGGAGGGGAGGAGCGGGCACCAAAGCCAGAGAATTATGTGATTCACTCCAATGGACATGCCCCGAGAGCTTGTCCTTGGCCCCGCAACAACGAACGGAAGTAGGTTGATCTAGAACCCCCCAAAACGTCAGGATCCCCATCGCCACCTCCTCTGAGACAGGGAAAAGGTAACCAAATAGAGTTTTCTCCGAGCAGAGCTAAGAGTTATGTCACCCGATTAGAGCATAGGTCCTGGCATGTTCGTGAAGTGGATTCTCACTTGCCACTCAACAGGCAATGTGTTGCCCCAGCTGCCACAAGTCAGATTAGAGCGTCTTCACGAGGTGTGAGTAATGGTGGAAAAGAATCTCGTCGACATGGAGGCTACCTTGCATCAAATTTAGGGTATAAGGGGCCTAGTCGGGCTCCCCTCCGAGGTAAGATCCTAGTTCATTGATGAGATCTTGGAAGAACCCATGCCAGCACGGTTTACTCACCCACAAATCATCTCTTATGATAGAATTGCCGACTTGGCGGACTACCTATCCATCTTTAAGTCCTACATGTATTTACACGCAGCCTCAGTGGATATGAGGTACAAAACTTTTCCCCTCACATTCACAGAGGATAGAGGGGCATGGTTTAGGACCTTGGCCCCAACGTCCATCTCTAGTTTTTGAGAGTTGGACCAACTCTTATTCTCCCAATTCGAATACTCACGACGCCGACCGAAAACCATGGTGCATATCCTCTCCCTCCAGCAGCTGCCCAGTGAGTCCTTAGGAGATTATGTGGAGCGATTCAACATGGAGGTTATTGGCTACGACGAACCCTCCGATGTCGTCTCAATGAATACTTTCATTGACGGCCTCAAGTACCAGAGACTGTCTTATGACCTCTGCTCCAACCCTGCGCCAAATCTCGACACCGCACTTGAAAGAGGCACACAATTCCACAACGCCGACCTAAGAGAGCCTACCAAGAAAGATCGTGAAGGAGTTCAAAAGAAAAAAGGCAAGACGGAGGAAAGTCCGAGCCGAGCACAAGGGTCAAAAGGCTATAGGCCGAAGGGAGATTAGGCTCACTGCCTAGGGACCGGAGACAGTTTCCACCTCTAGGGCATCGTCAGCAGTGCTTCGCTCTGTTCACAGCCTTGGTCTCCATCATCTATGCTGAGAACATGGGAAGAAAATTCTTTCTTCTTTTCTCGGCTCCAAGGGGTAAGTTGATGGGGAGATCACTGAACAAATATTGTGAATTCCATCGAGACAAAGGCCACTCCACAGAGGATTGCTTCCAGCTCCGGGAGGAGATCGAAGGCCTCATTAGTCGGGGGTATCTGGGCCACTACGTTTGAAGAGGTTATCAGACACCAATGTACGAAGACCACGATCCTCGCGATGACCATAGAGGTCGAAGGAAGAGCGAAAACTACAGTTGTCCTCTGCCCTGAGCTGAAGGAACAAGGGACGAGGATGAGCAGATAGTGGATGGCAAGATCAACGTCATCAATGGTGGACTCAATCTCGGAGGGAAGACAACATTCTCTAGAAGGAGATATGAGTATAAATCCAAGAGGAAGCTAGACAGAGACATATTTAAAGTAAGCGCAATCGATGCTGTTGAGCATAATGTCATTTCCTTCAGGGAGGTTGACCTCTAAGGCGTGCATATCCCTCATGACGATGCCCTCATCATCGTTTCCCTCATTAATCATTTCAAGATGGGAAGAATTTTGGTTGACGGGGGAAGTTTTGCCGATATCATCTTTAATTGGGCGTTCTAGAAAATGAAGATAAACCCCAGTTGTGGCGATGTACTACCTACATGTTGACCCGCACCACCCACCCGTGAGACAGAAGAGAATAAAATTCCATCCTAAGCGCTAAAAGATCATCAAAGAAGAAATGGACAAGTTGATAAAATCGGACATGGTGAAGGAAGTCAAGTTCCTGGATTAGCACGCGAATGTGGTCCTAGCCCCTAAAGTCGGCAACAAGTAGTGCCTCTACGTCATTCAAGGACTTGAACAAGGCGTGCCCAAAGGACTTTTTTCTCCTCCTGAGGATTGACATAGTCATCGACGCCATAGTAAAGTATGAGCGCCTGAGTTTCCTAGACGCTTATGCCAGGTATAACTAGATACCTATGTTGTTTCTAGATAAGAGCGAAACATCTTTTATCACGGACAAAGGGACGTATTGCTACAAGGTTATATTGTTCTGCTTATGCAATGCTGGGTCGACCTATCAACGACTAGTGAACAAAATATTCAAGGAAGAGATCGGGTAGACGATGGAAATTTACATCGACGACATGTTGGTCAAGAGCTCTAAGGCTTCTGACTACATTCAATACCTCCATAACTACTTTAATAAGCTTAGGACTCATCGTATGAAACTCAACCCCAACAAGTGCATCTTTGGAGTTTCTGCTGGAAAGTTCCTCAGATATATGGTCTCTCAGTACGAAATCAATGCTAATCTCAACTAGATAAATGCGTTGCTAGGAATAACTTCTCTTCAGAACAAGAAAAAAGTGCAGATGCTCACAGGAAGGCTCGCCGCCCTGAACCGATTCATATCATGATCATCGAAGAAGTGTTTGCCCTTCTTCAAGGTATTAAGGGGTAACAATAGCTTCCAGTAGACAGAGAAGTGTGATATAGCATTTCAGGAGCTCAAAAGGTATCTCTTATCTACTCATTCGCTCAGTACCTTGATGGCGGGTGAATACATGTACCTGTACATCTCTGTTTCCTCAACAATGCTAAGTGCAGCTAAGGTGAGGGAAGACGCCGGCGTCTAACACCAAGTGTACTAGTCCAACTGAATTCTCATAGACGCTGAGACTAGGTACACCAAGTTCGAGAAGCTCGCATATACTTTTTTGATGGCCTCGAGGAAGCTAAAATAATACTTCCAGACACATACCATCATCATCCTAATCGACCAACTGCTAAGGCAAATTTTATATTCTCCTGACATATCGGGGCGACTGTTGAAATATAGCCTCGAGCTTGGCCAATTCCACATTGAGTATAAGCCAAGGACTACCATCAAGGGCCAAGTCCTAGTTGACTTCGTCGCCAAACTTACCTTTCCCGGAGATGCAGAGGCCATTGTTGATGACTTGGACAAGAAGCCCATGGAAGAAGATAGAACGTTAACAAACCCACCCCAGGACTCTGACCCCGGCACTTAGAAACTCTTCACTGATGAGTCTTCCAATGTCAGTGGCTGTGGAGTGGGGATAGCCCTCATAGTCCTAGACAAGAAAGAGATCGAGTACGCCCTCAAGTTAGGGTTTAGGGTGACCAATAACGAAGCGAAGTACGAAGCGCTCCTCATTGGCCTTCACTTAGCCTGAGACATTTATATGAAGATGTTGGTTGTGTTTTGTGATTTCCAGCTCGTTGTCAATCAAGTCAACGATGAGTATTTGGCCAAGGATTCAAGCATGACCACATAGGCGCTGATGGATAGTTTGGACAAAGTCCAAGTGACCCAAATACCTCGAGAAGAAAACAAACACATTAATGCCTTAGCCAATCTCGCTTCAACGGTAGAGTGGACCTTAAAGAGAAGCGTGCCCATGGAATACCTCGATTCTCCAAGTACCATAATATCCGACCAAGTGGCATCAATCTGTGAGCTCAATGACTAGCTTACCTGAATGGATCTGATATGACGTTACCAGAAGATCGTGTTGAGGCCAGAAATATGCGTTATTGATTTGTGAGATACTGCATCATTGATGGAGTCCGATAATGACGCTCCTTCTTGGGCCCTTACTCTAGATGCCTTCGGCTAGAAGAAGCTGACTACGTTATAAGAGAAGTCCATGATGGAATTTGTGACAACCACTCAGGGGGCAAGTCACTTGCAAGTAAGTTACTCCGACAAGAGTATTTCTACTCAAAGATGCTCAAAGATGCAACACACGTCGTGAAAAAATGTGATAAATGTCAAAGATTCACCCCCGACCCTTACCTCCCTTCGACAAACATGGTTCCGATGACAAGTCTGTAGCTATTCACTCAATAGGGGATTAACTTACTCAGCCTTTTTCCTCAAGGTGCCAAAGAAAATTATTGGTCGTCGCCATTGATTACTTCACCAAATGAGTCGAGGTAGAGCCCCTAGAGCGCATCACATCGGATCAAATACGGTGGAAGAATGGTGGAAAAAAGGGTAAATAAGCCAAAATACAGAACTGCAGTTTCACTGCCTAGGCGGTCAAAATGCTGAGAAGGTCCTAAAGTCTCTGAAGTTTCACCGCCTAGGCGGTCAGAATGCAGAAACTTGGCTCACTGTTCCACCTCCTAGGCGATTAATCTATTTCCTAGGCGATCATTCTAATCGACATACCCACCCACCGCCTAGGCAATCATCTCTGCACAGATTTAGGATATTTTAAAGATATTTTTGCACCCTATTTCTTCTCCTCTCCTCTCCATTTTCGGGACACACCTCCATAGACTAGAGGAGGATATTTTGAGAGGATTTTGGGGAGCTCAAGCAAATCCTAAGGAGAAGAATAGATTACAAGGAGGGAGAAGCGATCTTGGAACGTTCTTAGCGACAAATCTTCGGACTATGGCTAGTTTCTCTCGTTTCTCTCTTCATCTCTTAACTTAGAGTTATTGTTTGAGCATGTTTAACTTGTTTTATATTGTATATACAGTTATGGCCATTAACTAAGCATGGATTGTCTTAGGGATTAACAATATATTTATGAAAATGTAGTTTTGTTTGAGTTTGTGTTTCGTTTATGGATGTTATTCGTATTTTGATTGTGTTTGCCATTATTCTTTGATATTATGCTTGTTTAGATAATTAGAGAATATAGGATTTGACACTCAGGAGAGGTAACCCCGAATTCGGACTTGGGTAAACACAACGCGACGATCCAATAACCCGGGAAAGAGTTGAAAAGTGTGCAATCAATGACGTTAGGGAGAGAATCACGTGACCTAGTATCGTTAAGACATTTAGGGGGACTTCTTCGTTGATGCAAAGTCACGTATTCACTTCTCTTACACTAGGGAGAGGTGGCGATTGAGTTTACAAATCGAGATTGTCAGATAAGTTGAACGTCGTTAACGTAAACTAAACAAAATTAAACACATTTAACTAAATGAAGTTAATCCATAGGCAATCTACTTCCCTTAACCGTCTTATATTAATATTAGTATAGTTAATTTAATTAGATTAATTAACTTAGTATTAGTATTAATTGATTAAACACATTTTTAGCCGCCTAGATAAAGTTAGGTCATGATAATCGTGGTAATCGATAATAATCTCAACCAATCCCTATGGACACGATACCCTTACTCTCCTCATCTTTACTAAAACTTGACCCGTATACTTGCGGTGAAAGTAGCGATGTATTTACGCGCTACCAAGTTTTTGGCTCCATTGCCGGAGATTGTATTTTTTTTATTATTATTGATATTGTGAGTAAATGACCCGATTTTACTTTAGGCATTTTTAGTGTTTATAATTTTTTCTTTGTATTTTTTCTTTTTGTTTTCTCTTGCAGGGTACTCGACGATATTAGATCAACGAGTATTGATGCAATTCTTTCAACAGGATTCCGAGCCGTTCTATAGTGCTTAGGATCGATACAAGGAATTGCTACTCCAGTTTCCGAACTATAGCCTCCCGACGGAATGTCAACTCCTCAATTTCCTCGATGGGTTACAAGCTACAACCAGAATGTGGGTAGAAGGAGGAATTTCTTGTACCTCGTTCTACGACCTAACTATGGAAGATGCCTTTTGGTCGTTAGAGGAAATGACGGCCTATGATTATCAAAGTTGGAATCATTCACTGAGTCACCAAAGCTCAGGGGATTTTTCCAACACCGCGGCGCCATGGCTAGACATTCTAGATCACGATGAGGAGTTTTTCCCCAATCTGGAAGAAATGCTCACAAACATTATGGGGGAGACTCAGAGATTGTTGAGGGAGATGCATGACCGGATCAATGAGCATGAGGATAGTCTTGATCATATCGAGATGGTCTGTGCCGACATCAATGAGATCGTAACGTCTTTGCAGACGCAAATCGGTCATCTTCTTTGCTTTGTTGAGGCCGAGACGGAAGCGATGACACTGAGAAACGAGCAAGCCGAATCCAATTATGAAAGCCACCATGAGGAACCGGAGACGAGTGAGAGGAGCTTGGGAGAATATGTTGAAGATTTGAATTAAGAGGAGACCCAAATGTGGTTCGGTGATGAAAATTCACATATTAATCGTTGTGAATTTTCACCGTTTAAATTCCAGCTCGTGACGCTGCAATCGATCCAAGACGATCACATCTACGAGGATCCGATATGGCTCACTTATCCTTTGCCGCCAATAGCAACGTCCTTTCATGCTCACCAAGTACATGAACCGGTGAGGCGTGTCGTTGAAAGCCCGGGCCATTAAAAGCAACATCTTGCCAATCCTGAGGGTGTGCACAACCAAGACCCGTATGTAGTGTTATTTGACACGTACTACGGGCAGAAGACGTTCTTTGATGAGCACTTCGGCGTGTTAGGCTGACGACCTTAAAACAAGTGCTTCTTGGGAGGCAACCCAAGTAAAAAATAAGTAAAATCCGTCACCGCCGACTTGATTCGGATGCGAGCTTATCTCACTTCCCAGGTACGTGTTCTAAACTCCCGTCTTTGTTATCATGCTATATGCTTTTATTGGGATCGCTGATGGGTTACTGTGGATATTGACCGTTTTAAGTTTGGGGGTGATGTGTAGTATGTTAGTATGTTTAAATATTGTTTAGTTTATTGTGTGCATGTTTGTTTAGGTTAGTTATTGTGTTTATGTTTGTAGTTGTTGTTCCATGCTAAGTTTTGCATTCATCTGGGCTATTACTCGATGATGATATTATCCCCTGCTTGTTTATCGAGGTCAAGGGTAATGCTCATTCATACGTGTTTTGTGTGCTTGGCATGTTGTTTTAGTAAAAGTTATTGTGGATCCTAAATTGCACGAGCACGTAGACTCAATGTATAGCTATTCAATTGATTTGAGTCCAATTATCCGTTATCCAAGCTCATAATAATTTTAGAGATTCTAGAACCTGATTGGGGGAAACTTGAGGCGAAATCCTAGGCGAGGTTGTTCAGGAGACGTGATTTAGGCATTCATTTTGATCACTTGAGCCTTTGAAGCTTACCATGTTATATATATATATCCCTCGTTACCTTGTCGAAGCCTATTTGTTGTTTCAATTCTGAACACGTAACAAATACCTTTGCCAATTGAGTTTTTTTCAAACTTTTATCGCTCAACCGAAGACACAATTTGAGTAAATCAAGTTAGCATTCGTGTATGCTACTTGAAGTGAGCGGTTGGGTTTAGGGTGAACTTTAATTTGATCACTTGAGTACAATGTTCTTAAAAGATGTTCAGGGTTGTTTCGAATTTATCTATGGGGATTCGAGTGTAATTGTGTGCCAAGCGTTGTGCCTTGGGTATCGTCAAGTTAACGACGTTAACCTGTTTTGTATTTCCGATATACCCTTGGCCATGTTCCAAACCAAACCAAGTTCTATTGATCTTTTTGAACTGCTTAGCCTACATTAGTGGCAAGTGGAACCCAGTCAGGCATATTGATAATCCTAATCATTTATGGTTTAAGTCGTGAGCTTCGTTGGTGGATAATCCAATCCGGTCGTTGGATAGTTGTATTATTGAGTTTCACACACACACTTTGGCAGGATCTATAATGGCATTTACTATTATAAATGTTGAAATTATAGAACACTATATAGTGTGATTTATGCTTGAAGTCTATAGGATTGGGGGTCGATAAGGGAGAATCGTTTGGTCGGTAGATGATAATCAAAACTTGCACATTTTTGTTTTTAGTGTTTTTAGTTTTTAGTTTTCAATTTTGTAATTAGTTTTTATATTTTCTTTTATTGTGTGGGTGTTTTGCTCGAGACTAGCAAAATTATAAGTTTGGGGGTATTTGATAGGTGTAAATTACCTAAATATTTTCAAACCGAAATTGTTAGTTTTTGAGTACGTTTATTATGATTTAATACATTTTAATGTGTTTTTTTTTTGTATCAAATCAGGTGTGTGGAGTGAAACGGGATGAAAACGGATAAAAAACGATCACATCGGATCAAAGACGGTGGAAGAACGATCAAGCCGTTGCCTAGGTGATCATTCTAACCGACATACCCACCGCTTAGGCAGTCATTTCTATACAGATTTAGGATATTTTTAAGATATTTTTGCACCCTATTTCTTCTCCTCTCTTCTCCATTTTTGGGACACACCTCCATAGACTAGAGGAAGATATTTTGAGAGGATTTTGGGGAGCTCAAGCAAATCCTAAGGAGAAGAACACATTGCAACGAAGGTGAAGCCATCTTGGAACGTTTTTAGCGACAAATCTTCGGACCACGGCTAGTTTCTCTCGTTTCTCTCTTCATATCTTAACTTAAGATTATTGTTTAAGCATGTTTAACTTGTTTTACATTGTATATACGGTTATGACCGTTAGGTAAAGATTGATTGTCTTAGGGATTAAGAATATATTTATGAAAATGTAGTTTTGTTTGAGTTTGTGTTTTGTTTATGGATGTTCTTCGTATTTTGATTGTGTTTGCCATTATTCTTTGATATTATGCTTATTTAGATAATTAGAGAATACAGGGTTTGATACTTAGGAGAGGTAACCCCGAATTTGGACTAGGGTAAACACAACACAACAATCCAATAACCCGGGAGAGAGTTGGAAAGTATGCAATCAATTACATTGGGGCAAGACTCACGTGACCTAGTGTCGTTAATATGTTGAGGAGGACTTCTTCATTGATGCAAAGTCATGTATTCACTTTTCTTACACTCAGGAGAGGTGGGGAGTGAGTTTACGAACTGAGATTGTCGGATAAGTCGAACGCCGTTAACGTAAACTAAACGAAATCAAACGCATTTAAGTAAATGAAGTTAATCCCTAGGCAATCTACTTCCCTTAACCATCTCATATTAATATTAGTATAGTTAATTTAATTAAATTAATTAACTTAGTATTAGTATTAATTAATTAAGCACATTTTTAGCAGCCAAGATAAAGTTACGTCATGATAATCACGGTAATCAATAATAATCTCAACAAATCCCTGTGGACACGATACCCCTACTCTCCTCATCTTTATTAAAACTTGACCCGTATACTTACGGTGAAAGTAGCGACGTATTTACGTTCTACCAGTCACTTTGGCAACCAAAGAGCCAAACGCTGGAAAGCTAGTCCACACTTGGGAGGGACCTTATCGCGTAACAAGAATTGCAAGGTCGGGCACATATGAGCTCAAGACTGAAAATGGGGTTCCACTACGACATCCTTAGAATGCTGACCACCTAAAGCAATATTTCTATAGGGAAGAGGTTGTTTTGTAAACACTCCATTTTACTACTAAGTGTAATAAATTTTCATATCAATGAAATGGCTATTCAAGTATATCGATCTACCAGCCTATGCACACACATTTCGAAGCGACACTCCGGCGCTGTCCATCAAACCAGATCCCCTACATAGGTTGATAGTTTGTACTTGGGAATAGACCCGAGTCATCCACCAAGGGCGGGGCATTGATCAAGTCTGAGGGCTTGCGACTCAGTATCTTTCCCTTCACAACCGACCATAGGCCAAGTGACTGAAAATGTGAGATTCTCCCGGATAGACTAAATTGGGATAACCCCGAAAAGGCTCAAGGATGAGATCAAATATAGAGAACTCACCAATGACTGGCCACATGCCCCAATGCTTGCATGGCGCCCTACGGACCGCGAAGACCAAGGACTGTTTTTTAGCATTACCATCATTTAGCAAGCAGCACGAGTAGTGATACTATTCTTACCCTAGGCTGGGGGGGGCAGGGTGGATACAACCTTGGCATCAAGAACGACCAAATTTGGGGGGCCCAAAACCAAGTTGAGCCAAACATTTTTCTAGTATAGAAAGATGGTCGAGCTCTGCTCTCCGAGCACCCTCATCTCAGATCACTCAATTTGGAAGTCCCTAAAGCCAAATTAGACCAAACAATTTCCAAGTGTGAGAATTTTGCTGAGCTATGCTCTCCGAGCACATTCAACTCGGATTAGTCAATTAGCAAGATCTTTACCGAGCCCCGCTCTCCGAGCACCCTCAGCTCGGATAAACCAATTTTGGGAAATCCAACAATAATTGTCAAGCTCCGCTCTCCGAGTACCTTCAACTCGGGTTAATCAAATTTAAAGGATCTTAACTAGATAAGGATGATCCAAAGCCCCCACTGGGGGGCAGTATTCAAAAAGCCTTGACAATTTCCAAGTATGGAAAATGGGCCGAACTCCGCTCTCCCTGCACGCTCAGCTCGAATTTTCAAATTTTGGGAGACCTAGCTACTCTATCCTAAACAGAAGGGATAAGAGAAATTCAACACAAGAAGTTTCCCAAAAAACTGATTTGTGTCTGTATTATGTTAAAAAAAAAAAAAAAAAGCTTTATATCGGAAGGGTTCATACCCAGTTACACAAAGTCAGTGCGAGATTACATTAAAAATAAAAGATTGAAAAAGGTCGAAAAAATGCCAAGTTTTGACAAAAATCTGGGTTGAGGATCTGGCTACCACGCCCATGGCCATTTTAAGGGACCATCTAGCCTGACTCCTTCCCGGAGTAGTGCTCGACATCCATAACGCCAGTGTGCGTGTCCTCATTGCCCTTTTTCTCTTTGCCTTCGGCTTCTCCCTTACCATATTCATCTCTTTCGGCCTCCTAATCTTCTTCTGGGCAGGCCTCCTTGGCCACCTATACTTCTCTCGCCGGCTGGGCATTATTGGGGAACTCCATCTCAATTCGCGTATAGTCTACCTCAAGGAAGAGAAGGCGAAGGGAGCGTATCGTGGCATGGAAACCGTCATCCATGTACTTGGCAGCGAGGTCGTACTTCATCTCTTCAAATTCCCTACTGACCTTGTACTTGTTAATGACTTTCTTCTCGATCTTGCGGACTGCCTTCCTTTTCAGGAGTTCCTCATTTTTCAGCTTCTTCTTTAGGTCCTCCACCTCGGCATTCCACTCCTGGAGTAGAGATTTGAGGTTTTCTTTTTCCTTTTCCAAAGTGTCTCGCTCCGTGGTGACAAGTTGATGCCTGGCCTGGAGGGATGAGTGTGCCTGGGTAGCGAGCTAAAGATTCTCATTCAACCGGTTTGCTTTCTCAATGGCCGCATTTTTCTCAGTCCAGAGAATGGATTCCCCCATGGTGCTCTCAACAAACCTGTCATAAATTATGGATAAATGGAGCATGCTCTGCACGAGAACGGTCAAATGAGTATACTTGACGAAAGTTTGGGAATTTTGGAAACTGAAATTGAAATTTTAATTGTTGGATCCTTACCAAGATCTAGTCGCAGATGAGGTGGCGCATAAGGCTCCCCGTATCTTAGTCGGCCATCAGCTTTTTGTCATCGGGAGTGGTAATGCGGCAAAGGTAATTTGGAATCACCTCGGGAGACTTTACAAGTGGATGACCAGCCGGGAGTCTCGTGTTCGCAATTCCGAAGAACACTGCGTCGGCTAGGGATGGTCATGGGCCCGGAGGCCCGATCGGCCCGCCCAGCCCGGTCCTATTTTTTAGGACTTGGGCTTGGTGTTTGAGCCCATGGGCCGGGCTAAGGCCTAAAGACTAAGGCCCATTCATTTTTAGGGCCGGGTTAGGGCTTGATCATTTTTGTTTAGGGCCGGCCCGACCCGAACTTTTTTTAAATATAAAAAATATATATTTTATATATATATATATATCCATAGAGAAAGAGTTGAGGGGCCAATTTGTAATTTTCAATTTTAGTTAGATAATTTAGCAAACCCTAGTTTTATTCTTCTCATAGAGAGAGAATTGAGGGGTCATTTTGCAATTTTAGTATTTAGTTTTTAAATTTAAAAAAAAAAATTATAGGGCCGGGCTAGGGCCGGGCCTGGGCTTAATTTTTTTTTGTAAGGCCGGGCTTGGGCATAAAATTAGGGCCCGATCATAGGGCCGGGCTGGGCTAGGGCCTAACATTTTTGTGTAATACCCTAGTCAAAACCCGGCCCGAGCCCGGCCCACCCCATGACCATCCATAGCGTCGGCGGAAAGCTCAAACGGGCCCCCAACCGTATGCTTTGCCCTTTTTGAGGACTTGTGCTTTTTGTACCTACTTTTATGCGCTTTTCTCTTTCCCTTGTTGGATGGGTCAGGGGGGAGATGTCGCCACTCCCAGATGGCGTAGATTGGTAGGATACTGATCGTGATCGAGAGGATTCCCTGATCACCACGCCAAGAAGTGCTGGTGGACGACTTCAGGCCAACGTTACAGGATGCTGCTGCTGCTGTTGTGGTGGTGGGGAAGGTATTGCTACCGTGTTAGCTTGAGACCCTCTTGCCTGATCAGTGCCACCGGCTTGAGCAGCCTCGGTAGTCCTTGGCCTAGCGCTCTCTCAGTCGCTGGATTGTCGTTACCTTATCCATAACTACAATATTCTACAAAGTGTTAAGAAATTCCTTTGACCAGGTTAGTAGCATCCAGCTCTATATAAGGTGGCCTGCACGACCTGCAGAGATACGTACCGTTGTCTAAATCTTCTGGGATTTCGAGAATGGGTGGACGACCTGGTGGTCGGTACCAAAAAATGTCGAATAGATGAGAATCAATTAGCGTTTTCACCTCTTTGTAAATCGTCTTCAGAACCCTATCTTTTTGTTCGACGATCTTCTTGCTCGGTTTGGGTCTCTGCTTCTTTGGCTTCTCCTTTTCTACACGAAAGATGAAAATGAAACATTAATCCAAGTGTTAAAGGAAATATGAGAATCCAAATCCCCCCCGATGGGTCATAGTTTTACCAACTTTTTCCCATTCCATTTGAACGGGATACTTCCCTTCGTCTTCCGGGCTGAACTGCCAACTACTCTATCCGAGATAGAAAAACTGAGGCTTCCAGTTGTGAATGGAAGAATTCAGGTCTTTCATAAAAGTCGACCTGGACGATATGTAACACTATCGAGCGCCTTGGGGAAGAGACTTGGGGAAGAAAAGAGCCTTGAAGAGCTCTATGCTCGGCTCAATTCTATCGACCTGAAAAATAATGAATGCTGCCACAATGGCCCACATGTTATTTGGAGTGATTTGTGATGGGCACAATCTATACTTCGCACAGATAGCTTGGATCCACCAATCAATGGGGAACCGAAGACCTGCCTCTAGATGATGCTTGTAGACGATTAAGTGGCCTGGTGATATGGACGCCTGATCATCGGGCCCTGGGATGATCGTTTTAACCAAGTTCGATAAGCAATATTCACTTCAGCACTTGAAGACGGAGGCCTTATTCATGATCATCTTGGTAGTCTAGAACGGGCTCGTGATCGGGACTTTGACATAGAGTTTCTTCAGCCCATCATTATCCACCTTGTTATCACGAAGGACCTGGGATAAGAAAAAGGGCATGGAGAAATTCGGTCATCGTGGTGGTACCAGGAAGAACCTTAGTTGTCACGACCCGTCCCGAAATGCCGATATCCTGGGCTAGCATGACAACATCATGACATCACCGAAAATAACCAACCAACCATCTATTATAAGACAATATGCATATATATAAATAACTCATCATCTATATGAAGCTATACATATTTCTGCTATGGGAATACACCCGTTCCCCAAATATACTAACAACAAAATATAATACCATGAACCCCTCACAGGTTCGCCTCATAAAGCTCGTTTCAACCCTCCACATGACTTCATCGTAGGACTCTACCTAGCGCTAGTAGGGGACCGACTCTTAACTGCGTCACCTGCGAGTGTACTGTCTTCTTAGTAAAAATATTTTTAATAATAACAACTCATTCTACAACATCTAAATAGATCAAGCGTAAGTTTATAAATATCACATAGCTCATAAAATCCCCAGTATATAAGCAGGGAAAATAAAGCGACATAATTAAGTTCCATTCAAATCCAACTAATGTAAAAATCATATTAATCACCATGATAATAAATATAAAATCAACCAATATACGTAAAACACCACATCTCTAAAACACACCTCAACACACACACTGGTCAGTCCTAGTGATCGTTTTAACCTCACGATCGGGAGTTTGCAACGGTACCGTACCATCCATAGAATATACCTTCCTATGAACACCCATCACTCTGCCGAAGCAAATAATCACTGCGCAGTATAAACGTCTAACATCACTCTGCCGAAATAGATAAACATCACTCCGCCGAAGCGGATAACATCACTCCGCCGAAACGGATAAATACTATGGCATCGTCTAATCAACAACAACGTCAAATTAATAACATCATCATCAAATCACAACGTAATGATATTGTCTAATCAACATCGTCAACTCACACATCCACCTCTCTTTCCCAAAATCGTCTTTTTATCCGAAAATCATATTTCTCACTTTCTTTTAAAAAGGAAACGTCTGATTTTACCAAAACCACTTTTTCACTCTTTATTTTAGAAAGCCAGACATGTTTAGAAAAATATGTATTTTCCACTCCCTTTTAAAACCACCGAATCCAACGAAAACCATTTTCACTTTCCTTTCGAAAACCATCGTAATCTCACAAAAATCCATTTTACCAACTCACCCAAAACCTGCTTGATCCACAAAATTTTAAAAGCATCTAATGTGGGTACAACCATTTTCTATCATATATAGATATAAAAAAAAATAGTTGGCAAGAAGACAGTACACTCACTTGGCTATCCGTTCTGAATAATTTTTACTGACTATCTTCTACCGATACTCCAGTGCCTGCGAGCCTAATAGTGACAGGGGCTAAATTAATATTTTATGTAAAAGAACCGAATCATGCAATGCAGGCCCTAAATTCCGTAATTTCCCCCGTACCCACTTTTTATTACGAAAAATTGTTATCCGGTAAATTTTGTTTCGTTAATAATTACTGTACGCATTTGTTAATATGGATGGTGACAAAAATTATTAGAATTAACGATTCTAAATTATAATCCCATTTGCTAATAATTCAATTTAACAACAATGGTAATCGACTTAGATTTTATCTGCTCCGAATCGTCTGTCAGTCGCGAGATAAATTTTTGGATTTTTATTGGGGTGTTTCTGTAATTTTTCCTTTTTTTTTTTTTTTTTTTTTTTTTTTTCTTCTTACCTTTTTCCTTTTCCTGGTTTGCGTTTTTGTTTCCTGTTCTGTTGTATCGCTCCCGCCGACGAGATCTCGCCGTCGATCAAGCCTCGCCATCCCACCAACCGAACACACGCACCACCGGACAAACGAACCCACACACTTCCACGTCTACCCTATGCACTGTCGATCATCCACACACCCACACACTTACTGCTCTCTCTCTCTCTCTAACTTTTCGGCGAAAACTCCGGCGACTATCATGCACACACAACACACACACACCCGGCAGGGACAACACACACACCGATTGAGCAGAGCCACCAACACCGTCACACATGCCGCCGATCGTCACCACCGGACAGAACGACAAACACACGAACACATACTGCACAACACAGAAAACCAAAAACTTAACAGAGCAGAAGGCACACACACATAACAGCGTCAACAACGGCCACTGGAAGCTCACCATCAACCCAGCACACTACCGCCGGCTGCTGAATAGCCCACTGCTGAACTGACCGACGGCAACCTACGACGAAATAGTGACAATCACCCCATCGGCACTCCACACCATCGACAATGAACAGGACATCACACCGACGGCACCACCAATGACCGAACGAACCCGCTCACACCCACGTTCGTCGGATCTCACAACCCCCTGACCACCGGACCTACCCCTCTTTCTCTCCTCTGTTTCTGCTCCTCCTTCCTTTTTTCGTTGAAGATCACGATTGCATGATTTAAGTGGATCAATTTATTCCTAGCTTGCCACGTTAATGGATCTCGATCTTTTCTCTCTCTGTCTCCGGTTGCTCTCTCGGCACCCACACACCATATGCATATATATATATAGATTTATATAAAAATCTTTTGTTCTAATTACTATTTTCTCCCCCAAATTTCTTTAATTCCTTATTTTAGCCCAATTCACCATTTATAATTTTTTTAAATTGTAATTTCACCCCTAAAAATTTAAAGGTTATCAATTGAAAGACAATTTGAATCCTAAAGGTTGGATTTAATGTATACAAATTTACAATTCGCCCCCTAAACTTTTAATTCGGATAATGATTAATACAATTCTACCTCATATTTTCCTAATTTCTCTAAAATGCAACTAAAATGACGTACGTGCTAAATCGGGGTCTTACACTAGTGCCAGGATCATGGGATGAAGATGCTTCACCGCTTTTGTTACCTCGGCTTACCACGTTTACGTAGTCGGACAGACTAGACTGGACCACACTGCTAGACTCATGGAGCCTGGCTTAAGTAGAAAAGAAAGGGTCCTCAGGAGCAGGACGACGTTCAACCCTGAAGGACAGAGAGTTGGAGGAAGTTCGTTCTGAAGAATCGGATCCTGAGCTAGAGGTCAAACCCGAAGAAGAAGAGAGTGACATTTTTTAGTTCGGGCAGAGGAGAAAAAGGTAACAATGACCGAGTAGAGGGAGAGTTCTCGAAAATTTTGCAACTGTAGAATGAATGAAGGGGACTCTCTTTTTATAAAAAGAAAGGTGCCCATACGAAGAGTCGCAAAGCCTAGTGCCACGTGGCATCTATCCAGTAGTCATACGATTTGTCTTCCCTAGTAAGCCTGGATAGGTACACGTGCCACGCACGCGCCAAACACGACAGCCTTTAGCGTACCTTCCCAAAACACAATTGTCTCGAATTTTCCAGATTGGGAACTTAAAGTCCCGAACATCTGTCTCTACGTGCGAATGATCAAGACTGGGGGTAACTGATATAGGTAAATTTGGTCGTGAAGGTCACACGTGCGTGAAGATTCCTCCCTAAGCCTAAGTATAGAGGATGGTCCAGACTGAGGTGTCCGAGCACCCTTAGCTCGGACATATGCGAAAGAGGGAGCCTTTTAGCCTCCCAGCTACTCCAACTTCTCCAAGTAATAAGAAAGGTCCGAGATGCAGTGTCCTAGCACTCTCAGGTCAGATATGAATAAAAGGGATAGTCTCCAAACCTCCAAGCCCCTCCATCTCCAAGTGTGAATAATTATCCGAGCTGCGGTGTCCGAGCACCCTCTGCTTAGACATATGCAAAAAGGGGAGCCTTTAAACCTCCCAGCTCCTCCACAATCTCCATAGGTGAAGAAGGGTCTGAGCTGCGGTGTCCAAGCACCTTCAACTCGGATATGTGCAAAAAGGGGAGCCTCAAACCCCTCCTCCAGGATCTCCAAGTGTGAAGAAGGTTCGAACTACGGAGTCTGAGCACCCTCAACTCGAATATGTGCAAACGAAGGTCCCTCAATTAATGATCCACCAATATAGCCGAGTTGAGGTGTCCGAGCACCTTCAGCTCGGATATATTTAAAATAAAGACCCTTAGAGGAAGATCGAAACTAGATGACCGAGCTAAGGAGTTCGAGCACCCTTAGCTCGGACTTTCTCCAAATGGGCATCTTAAATTAAGAAGTCTCTTGGTCGAGTTGGGGTGTCCGAGCACCCTCATCTCGGATTGTCTGCAAATGAGGAGCCCTCAAAATGGAATTGAAGACACAACGCTGAGCTGAGGGTGCCCGAGCACCCTCAGCTTGGACTTCCGAAGAATAGGGCATTTCAAAAGGAGATTCAAGCTACACTGCCGAGCTGAGGTGTTTGAGCACTCTCAGCTCAGACTTATGCAAAGAGGGGGGCTTCTAATGAAGATTGAAGCTACATGACCGAGCACCCTCAGCTTGGATTACCTCCAATTGTAAACCCTCAAATAGGACTGAAGATGCATTGCCGAGCTGAGGTGTTCGAGCACTCTCAGCTCGGACTTGTGCAAATAGGGGGGATTGTCAAGAGAAGTTGAATACAGGACGTTGAGTTGGGATGTCCAAGCACCCTCAGCTCGGATTTACGCAAGATCGGGATTCAGATGCGATTGAAGATGCAATGTCGAGCTGGGGTGTCCGAACACCCTCAACTCGAACTTACCCAAAGTAGAGCCTCCCATTTTCTCCTTGAGGACTAGCGAGCCTAGCTGAGGGGTCTGAGCACCCTCAGTTCGGATTTTCATATATATAAAGCCTCTTAAGGCCATTTTGAAGCTCCCGATTCCGTTTTAACGCCCTCTCCACCTCCTGATCATCCGGAGGGGCTATAAATAGGACATTACTCTCCATTTCAAGTGGTCCGACCTATGGACTTCTACAAATGAGCCCAAAAGCCCAGTCTAGGTGTTTAAAGGCCTTAATCTGCAAGCTCATTAGCTATCAGTTGAATTAAGCTAATTAACCAGGTAGAGGTCCCTAATTTCGCAATGCTAATTGAGTCTTGCATCCTATAAATACCCCTTGACATTCATTGACCAAAGGTACATGCTTCTAATTCACTCTAGAGTACTTTTAGCCTTCTCTCCCCGTATAATTATTCTCAAGCCAGAAAGATCTCACCGGGCACAACCCAGGTAGGCCCTTGTGCAGGTGCTTGGAGTGCAGTCTTGGAGCTCAGCTCAGAGATCGACATAGAGTCCGTAGAGGAATTCAACTCTGAGTATGAACAGGATCTCGGAGTCTAGTGAGGAGCTTAGGTCGGATCGCAAGGATTTCCACAGCGTCAGAAGTTCATTGATTTCAGATTCACCAGTTTATCATCTCCACGCCAATAACAAATTCTCACGTGCCATCTGTCCAAACCATACTGTGGGTACTCATCATTTTTTGACACCAACACATATCATTGTGGTTTGAAATTCTAAGTGTAAATTACAGGGTACATCATCATTCTATTAGGTAAGTGTAGTATTCGTTGTTCTTCAGTTGCATGAACTGAGGTATGTTGTTGCATTGACAGCAATACATTTATTTATTACTGTAACGAAAACATCATGTTTCCTACCAAATAATAAATTCCACAAAAAGCATAAGAAAACCATACAATTGATTCTTAACCAAGTACTTCCACAGTTTATTGGAATTTAGTGTAATGTTATTTTTATTTTTTACGAACATGACAAGATCATTGACTATCCTATGCAAGTATGATAATGTTACCACTGTTTTCACGCTTGAACTATTTAGTCACTCGCTAGCCTTGTTCGCAAAGTTATAAAATGGAATGATTTAAGCAACGTACAATTTGAACTATTCTATTCAATATCAAGACATTTGAATTGCATTATGCGATTTCGGTGAGATGCGAATACTTGTAAGCATCTCAAGAATGATTTGTTCGATGAAACTATCGGGCCGTCATCTAGTGCATTAGTACTAGTAAAAACGGACACAAGCGGTAATTTTAGAGACGAAAAAGATTATATTGAAAACTATAGAAGCTTATGGCAAAAACAATGTCAAGGTGCTGCTTTCAAGGCATTTGTCAAAAGCCATTCAAGAGGAAGGGTAGAAATAATGTATGTGGTTTGTTCATGGAGGTGTCAAAAAACCAAATAATCTCTTTAATTAATAAATGAGCACACATGTGGGTTTGCTTTTAGGACAAGTAAAAGCCCAAAAATGAATTCAGACATTGTATCTAGTTGTTTAAAGAAATACATAACAAACCGAAAATCAAGCCGGTAGACAAAGTACATATTTTAATAAAAATATAGATCGAAAATCACTTATAATCATGTGTGGTTTGCGGTTGAGAAAGCAAGGAATAGTTTGTTTTAAGATCATTCATCGTTAAAGACCAATTTCATTCGTATGTGAGTATGGTCATTTGTGTCTAGAGAATGACCAGGTCACTCGACATTTTAAGCTCATTTTCATAGTTTTTAATGCACATATTTTTCGAACATTGTTGACCAATGATCTTTCTGGATGAAACATTTTTTTCGAGATGGTACAAGAAAAAATTACTTAGTGCATGTGCTAAGCCAATTCCAATAGACTTATTGGGGGCTCCCCCATTGGCGTGCATCCACTAGGAATTGAACCGACGAATTCGGATGGTAACCTATGTAATGTCACAATTCATTATTTTGATTGTCATATGTTAATTTTAACACACGTTTTGTGATATTGAAAATAACATAATATTTTCGGATGGACAAGGATATACCCAATTGCTTTTACAATCTTTGATGCTGAGAACAACGATGATTGCATTGGTTCCTTTTTGAGTTTGAGAAGCCAATCGGTCTCGTGTCTTAATATTCATTTCAAAATGACACAACAATATATTGGAGGGTGCGAAAAATGTATTCCCAGGATCACATCATGCATTTTGTCTTCAACACTTAGATGAATTTGCGATGTTATTTCGTAAATATGCATCACTAAAAGATAACTTTATTAATAAATTGAATGGGCTTGCGTATGCACAAAATACGAATATGTTCTGGATGTAAATTGAATGGGCTTGCATATGCATAAAATATAGATATGTTCAGATGTTAGACACTCACTTGTTGGAGGAGGAAATTGAAAACATTGGTAAGTTTTTAAGTGATTTTTCAGTAGTGGACTTTAGTAATGCATTTGTTAGGGAAAAAACGTTACGTTAAGCTAACTTCTAATCGAGCCAAGAGTTTCATCGTTACATGCAGATTATTATACTTATAAATAAGAGGGTACACTTGACGGACCAAAGGGCCAAGAGGAGGAATGAGACTAACACATGCAAGGAGTGACTAGTTTATAACAAGAAATTGTATGCTTTAATAGAGGAGGGACTTTCTAAATTCATTCACACCCATTTGTGTGTGTGAAACCTAAGGCGCACATGTGCTCGAGTCATCAATGGTAATTAAAATAATTTCCACGCCTGAGCAACTTTTCAGAGGTCTAGATGCAATATTTACGCTTATGTTAAAGAGTATTTTCACATTTATTTATGCAGATAATCAAACTCCAAAGGTATTTATGCAATATGTATGATGGAACGTCCATATGGATCTGAAATGATGTTACTTCCGTTGTCTAGAAAATAATGAGGTTGGCCAAGGAAGGTTAAATTGCCATCACGTGGTGAGGTGAAGAAAATACTAGATGGTTGTTGCGATTGTATTGATTATATTTGTTTATGTTTATAGTTTTTTCATGCTTTTTGCAACTACATGTTGGATTGTCTTTTAAGTTACATCCATTTATTTTTACTAATGAAATGAATTGTAATTTTTTAGATCAATATTTATGCACCCAACAAAACTCAAAGTCCCACTTTTAATATTCTAACACAAACTACATATATATAAATAAGTGTTGAAATCAGCATCGGTAATAAAATATGTTGAAGTCAACACGCGATTTATGATTCACATCTAAAAATTGTCACAATTAGTTATTGTGGATTCAATTACCAAAAACATGTTGAAATCAACATAGTATAAAAATTCTGTGAAAACATCATATTAAAATTGTGTTGAAGTTTACACAATCTTATGATTCATATGACAATTACGTAAACATCAAGTCTTATTCAAGCGATGACAAGTAAAAGGAAAATTAAAATTAAATCAAAATGACATCAAAATAAAAGTTTTAAAATGAGTTTGAATAAATCTTAAAATCAGTTCAATTAGAATTAATCAATATTTCCAAAATCGCTCGAACTTGCTTGAATTCCATTTCTCAATATAGTAATTCTGCGAAATCTTCAGGAACACCCATTAGCAATTCAAAATCATCTTTTGACATGTCCATATTGACATCCATTTTGTAATTCTCAATATTTGATATACAATTTAAATTATATTGCAAAAAAATTAAATTAATTAATTAATTATGAAGTAATTTAGAATGAATTTACTAATTGTGAGGCGATAGTGGACGTGAGGTCTAATAAACATTCAATTCTTTTATAAGGAATGGAGGAAGTAAAAGTAAATAATAATCAAAACTCACATGCATGTTGTACATGAGATTGTGGAAAGCCAGAGGTAGCGTCGTTCATGGGTTGTAGTGTTGTTCATGAGCTTAGAGACCCACCTAACCGATTGCTCGTGTTTTTGGGGTTTGGGCTGAGAGTTTAGGCCCAAAGACTGAGTTAGTGCCTTGAATTTTTGGCCCATCAATTTTTAGAATCGGGTTTGGACCTAAATATTTATATATAGGGCCCGGCCCACTCATTTAACATTAGTAAAGTAATTTATATACATAAAGTATATAATACATATATTATGAACTTAATAATAGATTTTGTATAATGGATGAGGTTGTGCACGTTACTCTTGTTTGTTAATTTTTGTTTGTCCTTAATTCTTTAACAGTGGGAGGACTTAGACTGGAAAGTAGGGCCCGAGGGCTAGGCTGGGCCAAACTCTAACCTTAGACAATCATGTAATTTCTTCCGGTCTAAATTAACCCAGCTTGACTCGGCCATGAACAATCCTAGTAAGGTTGCATACACTTGGTGTCAACTCGGACACAACCCACATAAATAAATAGGTTAAACATGTCATATTTAGACTCATTTTTAAACTAGTAGAGTAGGGGTTGTATTTTGTAATACGTTTAATAAACAGGTAAGGGTAAGGCTGACACAAACTTCGACGCAAAATCAGTGAAACTCATTTACTATTCTCAACAACCAAAAATCTCTACAATGTGATGTAAGTTAGGCTCCCCATCCTTTATTACTTTGAGGGATAAAATACATAGAAGAAGAAGAAGATATAAACCAAAAAGAAAAAACAGAGGCACATATAATTTGACATGGTATGAAGAAGGTGTATAAAGCTCTGTTTGCCATTTCTTCCAAACGGCAACAGTACATTGAAACCGCAAGAGAGCCTGCAACATAGGAGATTTGTCACTTCGGTTAGGAGGCATTCAAACAAAATCCCAATGGGCCTAGTTCACTCTCAAAAGAGGCCTTTGAAAGCAGAGGATAACCCCTAGACTTATATATAAAACTCATAATCAAGTAACACAAGTGATGTGGTGCCATAAGCAAAGCACAGTTTAGTTATGCAAGTGTGATATTTCTGGAGTTCTTAAAATCTATCACCCATAACTGCAAAATATGAAACTAGGAAGATACATATAAGTTAAAATAATAAATTTTTATTTTTGATTTAAAAAAAAAAAGAAAAGAACTTACGGTCTGTTAGGTTTTGTATTACAAATTTGTTTTCTGTTTTTGGAAAAAAGATTAACTCTTACTCTTTTAACACAACTCAAACATTTTACAAAATAATTTTCACAATAATCACTCTATCACATCATCTATTTTTAATATCATACTTTTACCATTTGGGTATTTATCACTTACCTCCTCTGTTATTTTGTTCAAAATCACAAATCTCCCTTGTCATTTGAAAATTACCGATCACCACCTTTGAACAATTTTTTTTTTTTTTTGGATAAAAATAAAGGGATGAAAAAAAATTAAATAGGAATATTAGTGTAAAAGGGCAAAAGAGATAAATATAAAAAAAAAAATTAAAGACATTTATGTATTTTAATTTTAATTATTTTTAAATTGTTAAAGGGTAAAACTGTCACTACAATTTTTTTTTACTAATTTTTAACTTATAAGGGAACTAAATGGTGTTTAACCAAGAGTTACCGGTATTTTTCAAATGAGGGGAGGTTTATGGTTTTAGGCAAAATGATTAGAGAATAAAGTGGTAAATACCCTTTATTATTTTATAAATTTAATTTTAATTTTTTCTCTATATTTTTCTCTCTACAAATTCTCTTTACTACAAACCCGCCCCCAAAAAAATGATTATTATCTTTTTTTTTCAACGTCGTATTTCAATCAATCACATCATTTTTACAATCCAATTTTTGAATACTTTACTAATAAATATTCTATTTTTTTTAATAAATTTTTCAAAACTAAACCAAACAATTTCCCATAATTTTCAAAAACTGTTTCCAAAACTTTCGAAAATAAAACCAAACAAGCCCAAATATTCTTTTCTGTTTTTTCTCTTTTTGTTGTTCGTTTCTTCCTCCCCCCCCCCCCCCCCCCCCCCCCCTTCTCTCTCTCTCTCTCTTTTTGGGTGTTTTTGCCTTGATATATGAACTTCACTAGTGTCCTTCAATACCCTAGACCTAAACTAATTTATAAAATATTACCTTCAGCCACGGGGTATATACCAAAAAATTTATGGAAATACCTAAAATTCGGGGTATATGCCAAAAAAATTATGGAAATACCTAAAATTCATGGAACTTCAAATTCATCGGTGTCGGAAGCAAACAAAAGAAAAAGGGAAAAAAAATACCTTTTGCCTCTATGCATCATATTCGCCAACCCGCATCCATTTCGTAGACGACCACTTGTTTCCTTTAATGACGGGGCAACCACCTAGACAAGAAAGGAGAAAAAAATATGATTTTATAAACTAATATAAACTTTATAACAGGTGAAAAGCTTGCATCCCAATTCCATGTAACCAACCGTGCAAGCTTGAAGGATCAAGAGTCGCATCAGGCTTCATGCTCCAGAAAAGAAGTGCATCACCCATTTTGGGTTTCACAGAAAGTCCTCCTTTTCCACATTCAGATAGCTCATTCCACCATGGCACCGAGCTAAAGTTTCCTTTGGCAGCAGGGAATACAGTCTCACCGCCTTCTTCAACATCCGAGCTGTAACGTTACATATGTTACAAACCAAAACGGGAACCAAAAAACAAAAAAGTTCTTTTTTGTTCATAAAACAGTTACTCCACTAATAAAGATGTTTAAATAGAATTCTGACTCTATGAAGAGTGAATTTATATGAGGTATTTGAAGAAAGAACTTGATTTGAGAAAAGGATTTGTAAATTTATTTTATGATAATTACTTAAAAAGAAAATTTTACAAATCACCCTAACAAATCAAATTCCTTCTTCATATAACTAACCCAAACACACCTTGGCGGCATGTTTGGTTGAACGTGAGGGAATTGAATTCCATTGGAATGGAATCAAAATTTGAATGGGCTTCCACTCAAAATTTGATTCCATTTCATCCGAATGCAAACTTCATTACCTCCAACCAAAATGCCTATGAGAGTATGTGCCCTATATACTCTACAACACCCTTCATTTGGACTAAATGGTTAAAATCCCCCTAAAAAGGAATTCAGATCATTCCGAAAGGTAAGACTTACAGGTACATCAGAACGGTAGCAATGCGTTGGCCTCCCTTCTTGGTGTTGAACTCATCAAGGAAGTAATCATAGTGAGGCTCATACTTTTGGCCGACTTCATAGTGCAAAATTTGAAGTCCTTCCCCATGCTCTGCATATTGTAGTATATCAATGGATAAGAACTTTATTTAACAACAGTTGGCAACTTAAACTAACATATAGATGTGGAGAAGATATCTTAGCATCTTCGGAAGGTATACTTGGTTCAGTTAAATTAAAACCAGAGTATATAATTAAATTATAACAATGAGAACTCTCTATGAAATAATGTATTACCCAAAAGAGGCTATGAGTGTACCATTTTAACACCTGACTAATTCTTATTATCAACTAATTTGATTTAGCATCAGTCACCACCTTGGTTATTTCGAAATACTACGCTTCTGGCCTGATGAAGCATACACAATTTTGATGCAAATTAATCCTTTAACAAAATATATATATATATTTTTCATATCAAATTGAAGAATCTAATTCACCACAAAACAGAAAAAAAAATTCAAAACAAACAGATGAGAAAGGATAATAAGAGTTCCTCCAACTCCATACCTACAGGAATGAAGGAGAAGTCCGCAATCCGTTTCTCAATGTTTCGGATTATTTTATCACGACCTCGTGCCAGAAATGTTCCAGAGCTTGTTCGAACCCTGCATAAGATAGAAATGTCAAAGCTCAAAAGTAAGAGATTAAGTAAATGCAGGGGGATGAAACAATACAGACACAAAGCTTCAGGTTCTAAATCGAAGTGAAATGGCAGGAATAGGAGGTAGAAAATGCACACCTACTATCTCTGCTCTTGCCAGTTTCACTATCAACTACTGTTGACTTTTCCATATGAGGCTTGGCAAGATTGATTAGATAATCGCATTCCTCCTTGGACTGCAAATAATAATAAGTAATGAAATTCAATACCATGTATTTTATTTCTATGCCATAAAACCTAATTCCTAAGGAAGTTTCACGAGAAGAATCTATCCTCGTGGCAAAAAGTGATGTATGTGTGTGCTTGATCAACTGGTAATTCAAGAAAAACTAATGTTAGTTAACAATAAAAAAAGAAGTATCACCTGTTTATCAAGGTATGAACTTCCGAAAAGAAATCCTCAATTATATACATTTAACTATTTCTACAGCTAATTCAATCCAAAAAACAAAAAATGACCTACGTTGCAAACAACATACCACGTCAACAATCCGAGAATAAAATGGGATTAGGATACTCTGATTGCACAACAGTTCACGCACTCATTCACATATACCAATAGTTCGGGGCACTCACCAAGAAATTATGATAAATAACCGCTCTTGGCTCCCAAGAGATCACTTCAACCCACTGATCTCCTTTCCCCTCATCTCCATCAATTCTACGCCCAAATCAAAGCTCAAAGACTTCAGATCATAAACTCAAGATCAATTCGAAAAAAAGAAAAAGAAACACACACACACACACAAATAAAATTCATGATTCGACGTCAACTTTGCATCAGAGAAATCTAGGCAATTGAAAGGGTAACTTACCTATCCACCGTATTGTGCACAATCGAGCTGAGATCATTTGCTCTCGGAGCGTCGCGAGAACCGACTGGAATCGAGAGAAAACCTAGAGCGAGGAGGATGATGAGGAGGAAAGAGAACACTATTAGCATGGCGAACACGAACGTCGAAGACGACGATTTCCGGCCCGGAAAACGCGAGTGCCTGCCCTTCACCGCCATTGTCGTCCAATCTCCGCCGATAGATCCGAACGAATCCTAAGAAAACTCAATTTCAAATTGCCCTAGTTTGCCAAGACAAGGAAGAAGATCTGAAGACTCGGCGAGAGAGAGAAGAAAAACTTGTGAGATTTGAGAATCTGCCTAATAATCTCTCACTGCTTACATACTTTCCGTTTGGCTTCGCCTAATTGACTAATGGCGAAATTAAAACAGTTGTCTGCCTCTCTCCTTCCACCAACTCGTTTTTGCACTTTCATTTGCCCAATCCTTTCAAAATGTCCTATTTCCACCCCCATTAAAATTATATTTCATCAGAACCGATTTTTTTAAAAAAAAAGATAAAATAAAATAATAATAATAATAATAATAATAAGATGGATATAAAATGAATAACACATCAAGATGGTGAGTATTTTTATTTTTTTTTTATCCAAAGAATTTTTATATAGAGAGATTTTAAGAAATAATTGAGGTAGTCAGCATGTTACATATATTTAAAAAAAATTAGAAATTAGGTATTACTTTTGTTAATAATATTGTCTTTCATTAATCGCCGAGAGGCAAGAACATGAATGTTTTCATCTATTTTGTTAATGGAGTTTGCGATTTGACCCGAAATGATAGGAAGAGAATATTTTAGGGTTTTATGTGTCTAAATTGAAATTACGAATAGACGAGCAAAAGGAAATTTAGTCCCAAGTATTTGAAAACCGCTGGCTTTTGCAAGGAAAATGAAAGTAATTTATTATTATCTATACACATTGTACGAGTATAGTTGGGATATAAATAAGAAAATATTTTGGAAAAAAAACAAACACATTAACTAGGGGTATAATTGAGATCGAAGTCCAACCACAATCCCCAAAAAATCATCTGCCCTAACCCTGCAATCTCACTCTAATTTATTGAAGAGTTTGAGATTAATTATTTTTTAAAATGTATTTATCACCTATATCTCTTGTAATTCTATCTAAAATTTTGTCGTTTGAAAAATATCGGTCACTTTATTTGAACTATTTTTTTTCGTAAAAAAATATTAATATTCTTCTCTTATTTAAAAAAATATTTTTTTTTATTCTTTTATTTTTAAAAAATTCATTGACGCTCTTATTTTTTAAAAAAATATTTTTTACTCTCATTTTTAAAACAATTTTATTTATCCTCTACCCTGCCGGTTCTTCTTTCTTTCTTTCTTCTTCTCTCTCACCAAATCCGCCCGGATATGTGTCAACACACAGATCCATCATGAATTTGGAGAGAGAGAGAGAGAAAGAGAGAGAAGAAGAAGCAGAAGAAGAAAGACAGAAGAAGGAAGTCGGTGAGGGTGGGTGTTTTTCCGGAGGGGTGGGGGTGGGGTCATTTTTTTATTTTGTAAAAAAAGAAAGGGGTGAAAAAAATCTAATATCCAATACTAATACCTGAAATTGGAAGACTTTACATTGGAATGAATGAGAGCCCACCAAATGTAATATTTGTTCTCTCATTTATTCTTAATTTTCAAACCCATTAAATGATAAAAAAAAAAAAAAAAATCTTATCACTTGATTTTCTTCAATTTGTCTCTCTTTAACATTTTTTATATGTAAATAAGTTTTAAATATTATTTATTATTAATTTAATCATTTAATGAAGCGATTTTTAATGTATAGACCTTAAAAGATGTACAACTTACAAAATGAATCTCCAACTACCTTATATAAAAATTTTAAACCCTTGAAATTCTTAGAAAAAGGTCTCCATTGTTTGCCCTTCCATTTTGACTATATTTACGACATATTGTCACTCGATGCTTTGCAGAAGCGTAAGGCAGTATGGGAACGGTCACTTCCCAAAAACAATACATCTCCAAATTAGATTGGTTGATGCGCCGCGATTCTTTGTTGTAGGATAAAAAACTGAACCATCGATTTAATCTAATGAAAATCCTCTTTCTACTGATGTAAGTTTCAAGTTTTTTGGTTGAAAAATGCAATTTTGAGAACATTCATTATCGATGTTTTCGCCGGCACAATGTCTGTAATCGATTGCTATTTCCTAAAATATCGCAAACCCTAAACCCGTTAATCAAGCACCCTACCATATAGGGCTCCGCGTATGTGAATAATTATTAGTTGCCATAAACCATTCAGTCATCTAGCCAAAACAGTCGAAAGCCCACCTTTCTGTTGAAACAACGCTTCTTCTCAAGTAAAAAAATGGCAAAAACATCTGAAATTCAGCCCTAGCCAGCGCGGAAGATAGTGAATCCAGAATATTCACAAGGTCAGTTGTGATTGTTCACCTTCCAATTAAGACGATATTATTGTAAATGGTCACTGTTCATATTCGGGGCCTTCTTTTTGGGATTGTTTTCATAAATTGTGTTCATTTAGCTATATACATGCTTTAGATGCTGCTATTGTGCAATAAAATACGAAGGTCCCGTCGTTTTATACTTTTGTGTGTTTGCATTTTGTATATGTAATGTTCTTGTGGGTCACATATGAGAGGACCCTTTTTATAAAGTAATATGTTTGATTATGGAATATTCAAACAATTAAAAAGGAGTAGTGGCTGATAGGTAAACCCACTAATATTCTTTTTGTCAATATATGTTCCCCAATTCATTTTGTTTGTGTATGTTCATGTTCTTGTGTGTGTCAATGTTATTGTTGCATGTTCTGTTTTTGGTTAACTGTAAGATGTTTGTGAATGTTTCGTATGTGGATGTTGTATATTTGCATGTTATATATGTGGTAAAAATATTTTATTTTGCAGTTGTATGTTTTTTCTTCTATGAATGTACGTACAAGGATCAACTGTTATTGTTGATGTTACTTTTTGTAAATGTTCAAATTGATGTGATATAAAATAAGCAATTGATGGATTTGTGAATATGCACACATTTTATGAATGTCCATAAAATGCAGTATGAAATAGACATTTGATAGTCCCGTTCATTAGACGTTTTTATGAATGTCCATACGCTTGTGAAATGTCCGTAAAATATTATGAAAGTCCATACTATTGTGTTTTTCTGATTAAGAATGTTAATTCAATTTGCAATGTCCGTTTTGGGGATGTGCGCTGACATTTTCTGCGAATGGTTTGCAACATTATAGAATGTTAAACCGAAAATGAAAAATAAGTCTCAATCTTAGAGCAGGCCATTTTTGTATCGTTGTAATCTCAAATAAGCAGTCGATTTTCTTAAGGATTGCAAGTTTAACAAGAAGCACAAGGAATTGTTGTCAAGAACGTCATTCACAAACATAGTTGAGACGTTGTACGACAGTAAATTGTCGTTGGAAAATGTTCAAAAGAATGACAGCCTAATAGAAAGAGTGATTGCGAACTACAATCCGTTCAGGGGGACACCCAGATTGGGGTTGCCTTTAGGGGACGAGCCTGTCGTGCAAAATCGATACACGCGGGCCGACTCTGCGTTCCTCAACAAGCTAACATATCAACCCCGCGAGTTCAGAGTCGTATTTCTTAAAGCGATGATCGACAAGAGATTAACGAAAACAAGTGAAGAAGATGTGCAAGATACGATTAAACTCATCTGTTTGCACCTGCTGATGACATGTTTCTTAACAACTACAGGTCAACAGGTGCCCAAGTGGCTGGTGCGTTATATTGAGAACATTGACGAGTTGTCTAACTACAATTGGCCGCATGCGATCTACACAGACTTAGAAACTAGTATTAGGAAGTCATACACTGAACCAAGATCAGTAACGGGATATGTCATTGTGTTGCAGGTAGTTACTGTTTTCAAAATGGTTTTTGCTGTCAGATTAGTGAATGTTTCTTTCTGTGGTTTTTTATGCTCGTCACATATGAATTATGAACATTTTTAACACTGTGAATGTTTTCTTTATCTGATACATGTTCTATTTTTTGTTAAATGCTAGTACTGGTTGTGCAAATACACTACATTGATCAAACCAATGGATGAGAGGAAGTTTAGCATTCCAAGAATGCAGAGATGGTGCTTGACCACCTATACCAATGCGATTGGATTGATGTCGATGACACACTTGCCGAATCATCAGGTATAGTTGCGTTTTGCTCGTGTTTACACATTTGTGTTTTATATTTTGAATGTTTGGTTCACGGGGTCTTAAATTGATTGCGTTAAAATTGCGTTCAGGTGAAAGGTAGCATTATAGAAGAAATGTTGACTGAGATTCAGTTAGGGATCGTTGTGCACAATGATAGTGACGAAGATCACGTCGTACAAGAAACACCGGTAGACGTGATGCCAAAAATCGACAAAGGAAAAACACCAATGGTTGAAGATGAAGTGGATGTTGATGTCATGATTGATAACCTCGTGACTACATAAATCAACCCCATCCTCATTCATTTAAAAAAAAAACAACGGGGCTGACATTCAACTTGAGTGTCGATTTTAGCCAAACCGAAAGTACAGTGCCCACCCCAAAATTACAGGACCGTTTTACCCAGGTCGATGATGTCTACCGTGCACTATATGAAATGCAAGAAGACTACTATATAAGGAAGTTAGAGGGAGAAAAACGAAATGAGGCTATCCTGAAAATTTTAGCGAATATAACGGTAAAAAACATAAATCAATAGACTGAGATTGCCGATATGACCATTGCACTTACAAACCAGCAAGACTAGCACATGAGGGATTAGCTCTCGAAAGGGAGCGAGATACGTTAGTTATCGAGATGGGCGTCCACAAAATCATGCAGAAACATACGGATCAACCAGTTAATGCCGAACTTGAGGAACTAAAAAAAATGTGCCAAGATCTCGAACTAGAGGTAAAGGTTGTGGATTAGATTGTCGACCAGCTGCTTGCGATGGATTATGAAAATACCATAAAAATGCCTATTCGGAAACGATCAAAGGTAGCAACGATTCTCGATGATCGGGATTACGAGTTATTGCAATTGATACATAATGAAAAGGGTAATGGGTATGTGATAGGAACGTTTACATATATGGACTTTTTGTTTAAGTGACAATATGTGCTCTGATTACATAAATCACACTTTTTTTTTGTGCAGTGCATTTGTCTGGGAGGGCGAGGGGCCAACACCAACATTCACTTGTGATGATGCGATATGCCTACTCTAGGGGAAGCAGGTTGTTGATAATGTATGATGTATTAACAATTGGTCCTGTTTAGGAATAAACGTTCATAAAGTTACACATTCCTCCTAAAATTGGTTGTTGTTACCATATATTTGAATGTTAATTACTGCCATCCTTTTGTTAGTCAAATTAGGTTATCGATTCTTTTGGCGAATTCTTGGAAATACAGATGCAGACGATCAATGCCATACGCGTGACAAATAGTGTAGGAATGTTGGACCAGTTAAAGATCGCATGTGTATAGGTATGCTACAGATTCGTAAATTGTATACTATTAATGACATTGGTACTAACATGTTTTTGTGGTGTGCAGACTGTCCTCAAGAAAAAACACTAAAAACTCTTCGATCATATACACACAACAATCAAAGATGCATTCATTCACAAATGTCGGTACCTGGTATTCCCCATAAATTCAGATGGACGGCACGCGTACGCAAACCATTGGACGTTATTGGTGATTGATATAACAAGAAAAAAAATGAACATTCTATAACTCTATTCTGTTTAGAGACCCAATGTTTGACCACTATTTCAAAGATGCCCATTGGGTGGTATGTTAAAAAAAAATCTTAATTTCTAATCCATTTTTTTTGCAACCGGTTTGTGCTAAAAAAAAGTTATCTAATGTAAATGTTGACAGAAAGATGTCATCGAGTCGTTTTCAACAAACAAATCCTTCACGGCTGGGGGGATGTCCCCATTGAATAATGTCTTCAAATCTCTCAGCAGAAGGGATCGTACGTATACGCAAATATTTTTTACGTTGCCAAACTGTTTTTATGTAATCGTATGAATCAACTTTTGTCTTCTGCAATTGACATGACCAAATGTGGTGTGTGTGTGATGTATATGATGTTGTAGTACGCTAAGAATAAACCTGTCATGAAGAAGTTGAAAGCCGAATATGTGAGAAGCATACGCAAAACAGTCCTCCATTATTTGTTGAACGATCAAAAGCGAACTTGGTCATTATTAGCTGCAAGACTGAGGAAGAAACATGATGGGGTAAAAAACACCAAATAATTGGTAGTTTTCTTTTTACATGCCGTTTATATTTTTGGGTTGGTTTTTTGTTATGGATACAGTTTGCGTATTTGTAATTTTTTTGGCTGTTTTGTTTTTTGGATCTATATCACGTATCGTGATGTAAGTTGGTTAATGCACGGCGTGTTAACCGTTATTACTAGGTTATGAGATATGAAGGTTCGTACTATATTTTTGGGAATTTTTGGAATGAATATTTCGATGTTCTTGATTATACTTTATGTTATGGCGGATAATTTATACCAGATATAAACATTCAAAAAATTATTTTTTGCGATTAATGAACGTAAGCATACGGTGTTATTACCATGATGTGGTCAGCTGTCTGTTTTGAAGTTCAATATAGAGAAATGAATGTTCAAAAGTGAAAACGTTTACAAGATAGGTAGTGAAAATGTGCTATGCAGTAAAATTAAAAAAGATACAAACGCCAAAAAAAAAAAAAAAAAAAAAACTCCCAAAAACCGAGGATAGCTATATGTACACCGTATACTTATATAAATGTTTCATAAAAAAAAGGTGAAAAAAAAATTGCTTATGTGAACCGTTGTTTCTAAATGATCATACTATCAAATGTAAACAATTAGATTTGACGTAATAATATGGTATATTGTCCCCCATAATGTGATCAGGTGCAGCGAACCCAGGGCCGAGATGGCTCCTCAGTGACTCCACCTCATTCTCCAGGCTTGCGACCTGAGCCCGAAGGTACTTGACTTTTCGTTTTAGTTTGTCTTCTTCTTTGCACTTTGATGAGTACCTCTAGAGGGTACCCCTAATCTTCCACTGCATGGACCGTGGTAATTCTAACAATATTCTGGAGTCAGCATCCCACTAGTCAACTTGGGCGTTAAATGCGTTGCGGTTGTTATTTTCGTTATTGTTGTTCCCGGTCAACCTAGCAACCATATAGTCCAAAAAAAAGGATGTTTGAGTTTTTACAAGCAGTAACATTAAGATATTCATACACTACAAAAAAAAAAAAAAAAAAAAAAAAACTAATAAACTCTCGTGTGAATTTTCGACAAGAAATTTTTGAAAATAACGAAAGATGAACGTTCATAAACTGGTCAGTTTACGTTGAGTTATGAGTATTCAAATACACCTATATTTTACCCATTGCAAACACACAAAAATGAATGTATTATAGAGGGTATAGAACATCGTTTTTCACCAATATTCCCTCAAAAAATTGTTTCTATTTTATAATAGCCGTATTGTATATGCAATCGGGGTGGGGGATGAAAAACAAAAATGATCCTAATTAGGGCTAAAAAACAGAGAGAATTAACCAACAACAACTTACGCGTATGTTGCATCAACATTGTCGCGGACAAAGCACGCAATAACGGCATTAAAATCACATCGATGGTAGATGAAAGCAGTAAAAGATACTCACCAAGTAATGTGCAGCCTTGGGTGGGTGGATTCTTGCAACGGTCCTCGCGGATGAACAACAACTATCTCAAAGATAAAAAATCTTGTGTTTGCAAAGTGGGCTAGAATACGTGCATATATAGAACCGACGATGTGAGACGAAAGGACTTTGTACTAAAAGGTATAATTAATCTCACCTCTTGGCCGTTGTACCTGATGATGTGGTGTGACGTTCACACATGTGTCATGAACGTTCATTATGACTCTTCACTGACCGGAGTAAAAAACGCCGATTGGGATCATGTCAGTCATCTCACCCATACGACGCAAAACAAAATGGATGGGGGTATGGAGTGCCTGTTTATTTTGCAATGGAAAAATGAGAGATAAATGGTTAATTTAATTTAACATTTCATGCTGATAAAAAATGTAGACACTAGAAACTAATACGGTGCTTAAATTTGTAACCCCATTGGATTAGATTCCCTGAACATTCATATTTGTATTTTATGCCATTTATTTTATGTGTTGAAACACAATAAAAATCATGGTTTGGGCCTATTTGCTACAACATAATTATGGGTAGGGTTTCTAGTGCAAAAATGGGAGTTAGTATTGGGGGTTGTGAATATTCATAAAACACCCCCTTTGTGATGTGAACTGGGTATCGTAATGTGTGGAACTTAATTTTGTATTGGAACTCGTAAATATTCACAAGTTATCATACTTGTCTTGTCGTCCTTTTTTTGTGTAACCAAATCCTTTGATCATTTCGTTGGGGATGGGGGGAATACTTACTTGAATCTAACTGTTGCTACCTATATATTCAAAAATCCCAAACTTAAAAACTCAAAACACTGCAAGCAGAGTATCAAAACAAAAATAATGAAATTGAACTAATTAAAATTCTCATAATATGAGATATTTGTGTAATACTAAAAATGAGTCAAACAAATGCATTGGCGCAGAAATTATCTAATACTCTGTGAAGTGAAAAATGAAGCAAATAAATAAATTTTAGATATCAAATTGGTGCCGTGCACGTCTTCCGGTTGTGGTGCCCAATTTTTTTGCAACGCTCACAACGAATCTTAGCGATCTCGCCCTTAAATAGTATACACTTCTTCCTTAGACGTTCATGTTGCTTTTTGGTGACCGGTGGGATGATCACAGTTTCATCTTCTTTCCACACTGAACTCTCGAGTGTCGGGATGCCAAAAATTCCTTTAGAGTATGTTCGCCTGTAGTAATCTACAAAAAAATACACCTCAATAAATGAATGCATGTTCTAGCTGCTCTTCAAGATAGCTGAACACATATGTGCGCATGGGTAACCATTTACCTTCCAGTTCAAACACGTGCATGACATATTGTTCAAGTCAACCAACATAGACGGGTGGGATAATACCTTGTAAACGTTATTCCCACATTCAATGCCTGTTCATGTTCATCCTAAACTAATATTCTGTGTAATCATTTCATCTCGACACGGACAAATTACTCCCATCATCGTCAACGACTTAGCACATTTAACAGAAATTTGTGCCATTAACTTACACCTAATTTTGTCAACCATCGTTATAACGGTCAAGTGGCATAAATCTTGAATCCATGTATTGAATGATTTCGCAAGGCTCGATGACATTTCCCCGTACCTTTTGCCGCGAAAGAACAAGTTGTAAAATCTATCTAGTGGAACATCGTGTAAGAAAATTTCAATCCAACCTCTACCACCCGTCTTCAAGTCATTGAGCAATTCGTTGTATTTCTCCATTGTCGTCGCGTATGCTATTTTTGTATATTTGAACACCAAGTTCTCTTTGAATCCCTACTTCATTCTGGACAACTTGTCTTTCAGGTTATTCTTTAGGTGATTTAGACAGAATGCATGGAAATAGTTTGGGAACATTTTTTTGGATACCGTCAATGATCCCGCTATGTCTATCTAATATGAACGTTAACACCCGTTCGTGCGATACAATTAGAGAGAGATTGGATAGGAACCAATGCTAATTGTCATCGTTTTTTGCATCCACAACCGCAAACGCAATCGGGAACATTTCTGTCAAGAAGAAAAATGACATAATTTGTCGGGAAAAATTAGTAAACAAAGTAGTACATTTTTTAATTTTGTTTTATCGTTTTCTTACCATTTAATCTATATTTTGCGTTCGCGACTAACAAGCATCCCTTGTATCGGTCGCAAAGAAAGGTCCCATCCAAGAAAATTATGAGCCGACAATAATTGAAGCTTTTTATGCTAGCATTAAAGGCAATAAAATTTTTCTTAAAATGTCCCATCTCTTTGTCATATTCCAGAACAAAATGACTACCCGGGTTCGTTCGCAAACATATATCAACATACCATCGAAGTTGGTCGTACGATGATTTGTAATCACCGTATAACTCATCCTGGGCCTTCTCTATACTGTTCCATGTAATATGATATGGGGTATCAATCCCGTAATCACTTTTGAATATGTGAACATCGATAGGGCGAACATCGGATGTGTTTCTAACCAAATCAACCAAGCAAGATTTCATCACATTTGAATTCATGTTTGCATTCTGGTTCATCCTGTATGTAGTGCCACATGAGTGTCTATTCTCAAACTCCCAAATGTATAAGAACCCATTGCTCTCATCCACTTTGCTATATACTTTCCAGTTGCATTCTCTCTTTTCTTTTTGTGAACATTCCGTTGTGACCCTCTTCGGATCATTCTTCTTGAACTTGAATGTGAAGCCTCCTTGAACAATAAACTTCCTAAGTACTTCTCTAAACTCATGTACCCCGCCCCTAAAAATTTGCCCCACCTGTTTGATGCCTTTAGCCCAGCGATCCGATAGTAGTGCTTTTTGTCACAATGGGCAAAAAATTGACAGTAAATCATCTTCTTTAGATTCATCTCCCTCGTTGCCCCAACCTCTCAATGACTCAATCAGCATTAGGATGGCGTTGTCCCTTGATCCACTCACGCGGCCACACACTTTCACATCGACACGTATATATATTCAAACTTTAATACACGAGTAATGCTGCAAATAACGTCAAAGTCAGCTTGGGAGGACAATATACATTTATCATGGTCGGGAATGAAGTAGTATAACTCAAATGCATCACATCGCAGTACCTCCCACCTTGTTGTTATCTTATGAAGCAATATATCGAACATGAGATGATCTGCAACCTTTATTCTAAATGAATATCCATCAAATTTGCACATCAATACTAATTCGTGTGCCGTATCCATTCTATAAATATTTCAATTGTAATGAGGCATATATGTTCTCGATTATGAAACACCAACAAATACTTTGGCATTTTACAATGAATGTTCTCGATTGGCACCATTCAAAAAAATATGGGCATCGACCCATGAAAACATGTATGTTTATGAATGTTCTCGACAATGAACATTCAAAACATGCACGTAAAGATCGGAACGTTCTCATTTTTTTGAATGTTCTCATGTATTTATCAGTAAAATCGTGTTCGTAATATTGAAATGTTCTTATTTATGAACAATCTTTTATAGGATTTAACAATAACCTACTGCAATAAGAATAAAAAATAACCAACTGCAACAATAATAAAAAAATTTGTTCGATTGAATGGCTTTTATAATGAAATATCAGAGCATACTCACTTACAAGTTAGAAAAGGGACTCCAAAATTCTCCCTAAAATGGAATTGAAAAATCGAACTCCAAGATTTCGAAAAATCATGACTGTTTTTACAACCTCCCACTTACAGGTCTCAATTCTACGCTATACTTAATAATTTGGGTCGTCTCTTCGCTTTCTAAAATGATGCGTGAATTGAAATGATAAAATTCTAAAAATATAAAATCAAATTAAGGAAATTACCCCCGAATTAAAATGTGAATAAACCTACCAAAAATAAATTGTGTGCTTTGATTAGGGGTATTGATGTCCACGCAATGCTCTTTTCCAATTGTCGTGGGTTATTTTTTAAGAATATTTGAGTGAAGGGTTAAAAAAATAACTTTTTTTTTTCCAAAAGGTTTGATTAGGAAAGAGAGTGTAGAATTTGGTGAAAAGATTAAAAAACCCATTAATGAATTTAATTATTATTTATTATTAATATAGTGTGTTGAGTGAATTTTTTTTTTTTTTTTTATTTAGTGAATATTTTTATGGATAAATTTCACTCACATTCAAGTAATTTAGAAAAACTTACAAAAACACCTCATTTCATTTAGAAAAATATTTTTGCCCCCTTATTATTTTAGAAATCGAACGACATCCCAAAACTCCTGCGAATAGATGACATCTAATTTTGTTTCAAATATTTACACTTTTATAATATATTCTTTACATAGAATGACAATTCTATTCCTTTCAAATAAAATATAATTTAAAAAAATAAATACACAATAAAATATTATGAACGATTTACTTCTATATGTAAAACTTAAAAGCGAAAGGCATGAATTTAATGGGATGAAGGAGATCTCCAAATTCTTTCATCCTCTCATCTCCTTGCTTCTTGCCTCAAGCATCAATCGTGGTCGTTGATTGATGCCTCCACCACCATTATCAACAATAATTACCCATTTCTCTTACACTCTTTACTCCCGTTCATTTACTCCTCTATCATCATCAATTATTCATTTCAACATTCTGTCATCTTCTAAAACTCCATCACTGTTGTTGATCACTCCTCGACCGTAATCATTGATTTGTTTCTTCCACATTGACCTCTATTAATACATCTTTCATGTCTGCTCAATTTACCATTGTCGCTTATCCGGTTAGTTCTTTAGTTTCAACCTGTCAAATCGAACATGCATTTCAATATTATGCTTCAGTGATTATTCTAAAACCTAGGTGTAACACAGGCCTAAAACTAGTATTTTTTAAAATAGGGATTATAGTGTAAAAAGATAAAGAAGAAAAATATATATAAAAAACTGAAAGGGATATTTACGTATTTTAATTTTTATTTATTTAAGTATTTTTAAATTGTTAAGAGTAAAATTATCATTACAATAATTTTTTTATTAATTTTTAATCTAGAGGAGAACTAAATAGTGTTTGACTAAAAATGATGAGAAGATAATCGGTATTGGTTTTAGGCAAAATGACAACAAAAATAAGTGATGATCCCACAAAATAAATTCTCTCTTTAATAAAAATGATGAGTTGAGATTAAAAGAGTTGTTTACACATTAGATATAATTAAAAAAAAAAAAAAAAAAAAAAACTTTTGCAAACAGGGCATTTTTAATTTATTTATGCAATCCAGATTACCCGAAATTGGTAACCTTGGATACAAAAAAAAAAAAAAAAAACCCTTCAATTTTCTATACTCAGGGTTCACAACCCCGAGTATATGGTAAATTTTTGTTTTATTTTATTTTTTTTAAAGTGAAACTCGAGGTTGTAAACCCTGGGTTCTATTTAGAACCCTGGGTTCACAATACCAAATTTAGGCTTTGTTTAAAAAAAAGAAAGAAAGAAAGAAAGAAAAAGAAAAGAGCAATGGGATTGAACATCTATTCAAAAGCCTAAGAAGTATCCATCGACAATTGCTGATAGAGTACTTTACATTTAATGCATTTTTTTACCACCACAAACTATACTAATCACCCCAATATTTTTTAAATTTTAACTTGCATATCAAAAATAAGAAATAAAGAAAAAAGGAAATTAATAAAAAATAATAATATTTTTATATTTTTTGGAAGTAAAACTATTTTTCCTAAAATGTTGTTTAGTTAATAATAAAAAAGTAATTTACTATTTTACTTTAATATATTATAAAAATAAATTAAATATTTTATTATGAAAAATATAAATATAATTTTACTTTGTTCTTGAAAAACTCTCTCATTTTTCTCCCAAATTGTTGTGAAAATTTTTGTTTTGAAAATTAGGTATTTTCTTTACTATTTTATTTTTCCTCTCATTTTTCCTCCATACCAAACAATTGTGAAAGTATGCGCGGGACTTAAACAATTGTCGTAATATTAATTACAGATAACTAAAATTAGTTACAAGTTAATTGTAACGGCCCGGTTTCCCAAGACCATCATGCGGTTTCTCCCAATAAGAGTTAAAACTACAACAAAATAACAAATATTTTATTATTCATAAATCTGAGAAATTTTACAATTGTGGCGATAATTATAAATATTGAATTATTGAGTCAATTTCACAACAGTAGATAATGAATACAATTATTACAAATTCAATAGAAATTCAAGTATAATTTCTAGCGCAGTTTCATACTCACGGACCCTACAATAAAACTGTGGGGTTATGAGTTAAACCTCAGTAGAATTTCAACTCCTCTAATACGTATATTTAATTAATACAATAAATAAACACGAAGGCATGTATCACACATAGTTTTCACATAATCATAATTATTTCATAAAAATTAATAACTATAATTCAACAACAATAATAACATATATCACACAATAGAGAGATTAAATACATATATTAAAAGATTTAGAAAATCTACCTGAAATCCGAACCAAATATTAATCTCGCTAAAAAACTTTTCAAATAGATAATACAATAACTTTTATTAGTGTATATATATATATATATATATATATATATATATCCATACACGTGTAGGTTGCATAATATGTCAATATATGTGGTTTTAAGTTGTTTTCTTCCTTAGGAAAGAAATAATTGTTGACCATATATATTTTATTTATTTATTTATTTACACAAATGTCCTTCTTAAAATAATTAAAAAAATATTAATTATATTCCAAAAGTATATTTTAAATAACACAATAATCCTAAAACTTTTAAAAGTAAATTTAAAATTAACATTTAACCCAAAAAATTATCAAATATTATTTATACCATACATTTACAAAACAATCCCAAAAATATTAAATTTATATAAAATAATATTTTCAAAATATAAATTTTCGGGGTATTACAACCAAACTGGCTTCAACCATCCCCGTTGTCTACCGTGACAATGGTCACAACCCACCACCACCAAAGGATCTCTAAATATATATCTAACGATTGGATTTGACCTTCCTTATGATTGTCTACCTTGACTTCATCCATGTACGTACTATTGAATCCTGAATTCATCCACTCATCATCAGGTTGACCAAGGAAGGTTTAATTACCATCACGTGGTGAGGTGGAGGAAATACTAGATGATCTTTGCGGTTGTATTGATTAGCACAACCACAAGACGTACAAAATACTAATCCAATAAGTCAGACTATTAGTGTTATCCTTATAACATTATTTCATGTTTTAATGAAACAATTAATATAAATGCTTTAAGGGACTAATGATTTTATTGAGAAATGCTTTAAGAGTTTAGTTCATGCAGTAGAATGAGAAGAAATGATAGAGTATGATTGAACCTCAAGCTAGTTGCAATGGAAGCTATTGAAGATATTTGGAAAGAAGATTTTTTGTATCACTAGGTAAAAACAACTTATTTTTTTTCTAAACTCTTAATGTAACCCGATTATGATCAGTCACAACACACAAAAATATTTATATGAATTATGACAATGGTCAGAAGTAATAAATTTATATTAACAAATAGTTTTTCTAAGTAATCGATCAAGAAAGGTTTGAAAAATCAAAGAATATTGAAAAATTGTCTAATCGGTAGACTGATAAGAGCATCAGTCGATTTCCATATTCAAGATACCAGAAATCTGAGTTTTAGTTATTTCGATTGACTGATAGGGCAAAGGGTAGATACGGAGAGCAAATCGATTGACTGATCAAGGAATTTAATCGACCAAATTATATTTAAAATGGCTAAAAAATTGAACGTTAAAGTTAAACAGTCAACTGACGAAGCAATCAGTCGACATATCATCTTTGATTTTTTTTATTTTGACTTGGACGTTTTTCAAAAATATTCTAGCCATTTTTTAAGCATTTGAACATTGAAAAATTATATTTTAATGATTGAGAATAATTTTTCAAAGATATCATATATATTTGGAAGATCTTATTATTTAGTCCACATTTTGTTTTGATTTTATAATTTATACTGGAAAAACTTCTTTCTATCATTTTTTTTTTATTTTAAATCAAATTAATTTTGGAACTAAATTGTACATTTTAAAAGTAGTATTTGTTCACAAATATAGAAGTTATAAATCAGACTTATATATGGGGTCTATTTGTGTTATTTTAAGTTTATCTTTTGAAAATTAATCATTATAGGCTATCTTTGAAAATACTATATATAAACCTGCGAATTTCATATTTTAATATATCAAGAATTATAAGAGATCAGATTTTAAAAGAGAGATTATATATTTTTTGAAATATATGTTTGAGATAATTGTTTTGAGAAATTCTTGGTCGAGAAAATGATGTTATTTGCAATATCGAGATTACTATGAAATCGTCTCCTCAAATTGATGTGATTTAATTGATATATATATATATATATATATATTTAAGCTAAATTAGATCTGTGATAAAAATCGTTGTTGTTGAAATTAGTTAAAAATAAATTGAAACAATTGTTTTTCCTCAAATTTGGTTTAAAAAGTTTTTGTGCCTAAATTGATAAATTCCAGATTTAGTTTCGCATGTTTTTTAATACACATTTTATTATTAGTATCGCGATATTAATTGAGTTTATTTTGAATTAAGTTAATAGTAGCTCTTGTAAGAACAAACTATATAATTTTTGTATCTTGTGAGTTATAGCTTACATTTAAAGGTAACTGGTTTAAGTGAGAATATTTGATTGGGCATAAAGGAACATTGTCTAATCAGGGTGTAACAGTTTAATTCTTACCAGGGAAGAGGATTGTTGTATGGGTTTGATTCTTACCTATGAAGGTTAGTGGATTGCGAATTCCCTGCGAGAGCCTAGGGGAGTGGACGTAGAAAAGAGTAGTTCGTCAAATCACTATAAACTTTTGTGTCAAATTTTCTATCCCACAACCCCCACGCATGAAAAGAGTTGCAACAAACCAACCGTCCATAAGCGAGATCACCATTAAATCCCATGCAAATAGGAGAGGATCGTGGAGAGGGCGACCTCACCAATAAAATGACATGAAATGAGAAGTCTATATGAGGGAAAGTATCAACATGTTATTTTAACCCTCAAGTACTCGATATTTTACTCAAAACCAGACTAACTTATTCTCTCACCGGAGGTTCTTTAGCCAACACCACACTGGTGTTCCTTTAACTAATCCGTTTTACAGGTCATAGTTGTAGGTTTTGGAGGTGTTTGGCACGTGTTAGATCTTTCGCATGTGCTAAGAATTTTTGGCAATATCATTTGGTGCCGTCTATGGGAAAACTGAACGAAAAGCTTATCATCATAACGATGAGGCAATTACGAGTAAGAGGAGCAGGTCCGGGCCAAAGCAGCGACGTTCTGCTACCAATCAGTGTTGAAATTCATGTAGAAGCATCAAAAGAAGTTCATGCTGATCCTCCTCTAAAGGTGCAAACTACTGATTCATGGATTGATGCTCTAATGGGAATGATATCATAAATGGCGGACGTAATCATATGGATGGCGTAGCATATCGCCAATAATGCACAACATCTACCCTATTAACAACAGTTTGGGAGAAGAAACGGAATCCCCAGAATCACTAGAACCACTATCATAGGGCGAACATGATGTCTAGGGAAATGCCATCGACTACCCAACAGAAAGAAGAGTGCTCAGTCGGACTGAGACCGTTGATTCTCATATGTAACCCAGAAATAGGGAAGAGAAAGATCTACCCCTAGATGAACTAGAAACATTGTTAAAAGGAACTGAGATTCCGTTCAAATCTCACATATTAGAGGTTCCACTCTCGGATAAGTTCGACCTGATGAAGTTTAAAAAATACGATGGAAAGACAGACGCGGTTGACCATATTCTCCAGTTCAGACATGTCATGGCACTGTATGGAGCGGGTAACTCTGTGCTATACAAAGCTTTCGCCACTACTTTAAAAGGATCTACTTTGGAATGGTTACACAAGCTGCTGCCCAATTCCATCTCATCATTCATGGACTTCGAAAACAATTTATCAGTCGCTTCATAACCTGCCAAAGGTTGATGAAGGGGGCCGATTATTTGTTATCTCTATCGTAAGAAAAATGGGAGTCATTGTGCCAGTACATGAACTGCTTTAACGAAAAACTAACGTGTATTGAGGGGTACGACAGAAACCTCATAATAAACGTGTTTACTTCGGGGTTGCGTCATGGCCGATTCTAAGACTCCCTTACCAAGCGTAATTCGAAGAGTATGACCGAACTGATGGAAAAGGCTAAAGCCTACATAAAGCTAGAGGATGTCAGATTCGTGAGAGAATGAAAGGTATCATCCAAAGATAACCCTAAGCAAAGCGAGAAAGACAACAACAGAACAAATGGTAGCAGTTCAGACAGGCAGAAAAATCGTCCAAGGAGCTCGAGATCGAGATCGGATGCTTGTCAAGAACCAAACCTCCTAGGACTACGGATGCCGATTTCCAAAATTTTGCATGAAATTCATTCTTTTGAGGTAGTTCAGTGTCCACCCAAGATCCATGCAAAGTCCAATAGGAAAAACAAGGCAAAGTATTATGAATTCCACAAGGATGATGTCCATGACACAGATGACTGCTAGGATCTCAAAAACAAGATTAAGCGACTAATTGACGTGGGTCAATTGCGTAGTTATTGGCAGGAATGGACAAGGGAAAGAAAGAGATCCAAGAGTGAGAGTCGTCATGAAAACTGTGATAAGGAGCAAAAATACGATGGTCTCAATATCAATCATTAAGTTATTTATATGATAAATATTGTTGGACCCACTACTGGAGTAACCAACCGCGAACGGAAGAAGAAAATCTGAGAAATAGCATTGGAACGTAGTTACAAAGAAGCAATGTCAGTAACTATGAAGTCAGGGCCAGTCATTATGTTCATTGACGAAGATTGCAAGGGAATAGTACATACGCACGAAGATGCCCTGGTGATAACACTCTAGATCTCCAATTTTGAAGTAAGGATAATCTTAATTGATACAGGCAGTTTTACCAATATTGTTTTCGTGAACATGCTGAAACAGATAGGGGTGCCCAGCTCAGACGTTGGTTTGACCCAAACAATTATGTTACGATTCAACGGTAACCTCATCTCTCCCAAATGGAAGATCACCTTATTAATCACGACGAAGAAGGAAGATAACGGGTTTACCAAAGCCATAGAGTTCATGGTAATGGATTCCACATCCCCATATAATGAAATATTGGGATGACCATGGCTTCATGCAGTGGGATCTGTGGCATCTACATTCTACTAGTGCATCAAATATGTAAAAGATGATACGGTGCAAGTTATACATGGAGACCAGGTGGCACCCAGGTAGTGCTTCACAATAGCTATAAAGGGGAGAAAGAAAACCCAATAGAAATTAAAGCCAGAGCAGGAAGAAGCTCCATCTAACAGCTCAGCGCAGGAGATAGATGACTTCAAAGAACACCCTTGTGTTTTCCAACCTGTTGAGCAAGTACGATGAATAACCTTTGAGGAAAGCGCAAAGAAGCTGATGATAGGTAAATCTCTAAGCCAGACTGAGGACGAGGAAATCAAGAGGTTACTGGGAAAAAGCCTAGACATTTTTTCTTGGGATCCAGAAGACATCGAAGGCATCAACCCTGATGTGATAGTCCACTGACTTGACATCTCCATATATTACCCATCGGTCAAGTAAAAGAGAAGAACATTCAACCTAGAGAAGAAAGAAGTGATAGAATCTGAAGTACATAGATTGCTCTGAATAGGCTACATAAGGGAGGTGATATACCCGAAATGGTTAGACAACCCTGTGCTCGTCAAAAAGAAGAATGGAAGTAGAGAATTTGCGTAGACTTACCGACCTCAACCAACTGGTAGCGCGTAAATACGTCGCTACTTTCACCGCTAGTGTACGGGTCAATTTTTAGTATAGAGTTGGAAGAGTAAGGGTTGTCGTATCTACATGGATTGGTTGAGATTATCGTTGAGTACCGTAATAATCATAACTTAACTTTATCTAGATGACATAAATTGTAGATTTTATAAACGTGTTTAGTTTCATTTAGTTAACAATAACGGTATTTGACCTATCCGACAATCTCAGTATCGTAAACTCATTCACTCCCTTTCCCGAGTGTAAAGTGAATGAATATGTGACTTCGCGTTAACGCCGAAGTCCCCCTCTAGCATTTTTTAGAACACATATCCACATGAGTCTTGCCCCAACGTCATGGATTGCACATTTCTAACTCACTCCCGGGTTATTAGATCGTCGCATTGTGTTTAAACCCTAGTCCGAATTCGGGGTTACCTCTCTCGAGTGTCAAACCCCATTTCTCAATATATCTAAACAAGTATATAATGGAAACACAAGAATGGTAAACACAATCGAATAACGAAGAACAACCGTTAAAGAAATACAATTCAAAGAAACAACATTTTCATAAACTATATTAATCCCATAAATAATTCAAATTTATCTCATGGCCATAACCATTTATACAACAAGAAACGAGCTAAACATACTCAAACAATAAACCAAAGTTAAGAAATGAAGAGAGAAATGAAAGAAACTTAGTCGTTATCTGAATATCCGTAGCTAAAACTACTCCGAGAGCGTTTTTCCTTCTTCGGAACATGATCTTCTTTTTCAAGTTTGGATGAGCTCTCCCCAAATACTCGATTCTATTCTATTATCTAATAAGCTCTAATGAATTGAAAATGAGAGAAGAAGAAGATATTAAGGGCAAAAAATATCACAAAATATCTAAAAATCTACTTTACAGATGCAAGGGTCACCGCTGCAGCGATGAGTATGTTGGCACTGGTCACCACTGCAGCGGTTCTTGATCACTGCAACGGTGAGTGAACAGAGGGTTTCCTGTTACATTGACCGCTGTAGCGGTGGGTGATCAGAAACTTAGAGAACTTTATGTACTTTGACCGCTGCAACAGTGGAGAGTTCAGCAAACTCTCTGCATTTTTACTGCTGCAGTAGTGGATGCAAGCTCTGATTTTAGCTTTTTTGCTCTTTTTCTCCACCGTTCTTCCACCGCTTTGATCGTTTAAAGATCGTTTTCACCCATTTTCAACCAAAACACCTGATTTATAACAAAAATAATAAAAACATATTAAAACGTATAAAAACGCTATAATAATACTCGAAAACTACCAAAACTGGCTTGGGAATAACTACATAAATTACACCTATCACTGAGCATGCCCAAAAGACTACTACTTGATACCAAGGATAGATAAAATAGAGGATGCAGTGGCAGGGAATGAATCGCTAACCATGATGGATGTTTATTCTGACTATAACCAAAATTGGATGGACAAGCAGGATGAAGAAAAAACAATATTCATCACTTTGAGACGAACGTATTGTTACAAAGTGAAGCCCTTTGGTTTGAAAATGCAAGGGTGACTTATCAGTGACTACCTATTCAGGATATAACCAAATCCAGATGGACAAGCAGGATGAAGAAGAAACAATGTTCATCACTCCAAGAAAAATGTATAGTTACAAAGTGATGCCCTTTGGTTTGAGAAATAGAGGAGTGACTTATCAGCGACTGGTGAACCGCATGTTCCGAGAAAAAATTGGAATAACCATGGAGGTCTACATAGATGATATGCTAGTCAAAAATGCCAAGAAGGAGAATCACCTGGTACATCTGGAATAAGCCTTTGTGATACTACGAAAGTACAATATGAAGTTGAATCCAGAAAAATCCGTTTTTGGTGTAACATCGGGTAAGTTCTTGGGTTTCGTGGTAAACTAGTTAGGGATTATGGTGGACTCAAGACAAATAGAAGTCGTCCGAACTTACGTGCTGGGGACTGGTACAGAAACCACCCTATGATGTCGTATGCTCAGCGGTTGTGAGTCATAAGAGTTTGATGACGTTGAAAGGATGAGTCGAGCTTCTAGGGATCAAGGAGTTACTCGACAAGCTATCGTTAGTTGAGCAACTAGCTGAGGAGCTGGTTGTCCAGATGGCCGGGAGGTCTTCTTGGGGTGCTCTTTTCCTCTTCTTCAAAGCTAAATCGTGTAGATGACTAACTCCTAACGCATCCTTTTTTGGTGGTTCAAATGGGTCAGAGGTAAGGACTTTGCAAGATATATTCTTTGGGACCAAGAGCTTCTTCAATTCGTCGTCAACCTTAGGTGTAAGGCAAAAACTCTTGCGGGTACCTTCGCCTACACAAAATAACCCCAGAAAATATAAGGACATCACCAAAGCAAAATTCACAAATTTGGATTACAAAAGACAAAAGGAAAAGAAAAATCACTCGAGAACTTAAAGTGCTTCAATACGATTGGAGGCAACCCTATCTTATTAGAGGAAAACTCCTAATTACCCTAAAAAAAGGGGTATCGCCTCTGCCAACCTCCTTTTACCACAGCAGGAAGGTCGGTAATGAATGAATACTTCTTGATGGTAAGGAATGAGTACTTCTCCATAGGAAGGATTGCCAGAGCTAGAGCTTGATCCGTTTTCTTTTTCTCTATTTGAGATTTCATAGAGCCTTCTCTTCCTCTTTCTTTATTTTCTTATCCATCTTCTATTGAAACTATTTTGATGTCATCATTTTCTTTCTTCTTCGTTGCTATTCAAAATGAGAGACAAAAGGAGATCGAGATGGGCCAGAACTTTCGCGAGTTGATGGCAATGGAGAATACCCTCTCCGAAGAGCATCTGCGTCTCCGAGCTATGGAAGACGCCTGCCCCGTCTTGTACTCCCTAGAGGCTGCTCATTTTCGTGTAATATCTCAGCTCTAGGAACTTAGTGAACATCTAAGAAGGGTAGACAAGCAGAGTCGCAAGCTGATGGGCCACGTGTAGCTCCATAAGGAGTATGTCGATCTGAATTTTTTTTTAGGGATAAGCTTTGGGATAAGAATGAGAAAAATTGAGAGTTGGTTCGTGCAATCAACCAGTATGAGGAGCATGACTTATACCATTCCAACTCAAACTTATAGGAGCTAAGTCCTCTTATTTCTCCAAGTTCGGATAAATGCCACCTAAAATGATATAGCCAAAAATCTTTGACACGTGCAAAAGATCTCTTATATGGCAAAGACCTCCACAACTTTCAAAACTGATAACCTACAAAATCGATTAGCTCAAAGGGAATATCGGTGTAGTGTTAGCCAAAGAACCTCTAGCGTGAGAATAAGTTAGCTTGTTTTAGGGTATTGGCAAAAGACCAAATATAATTATTAATGTAATACCTTCCCTTATTTATAGACTTCGTAGATCATAGCCGTTTGGTATGGATGACCTAGTCTTTGATAACTTAGTATTCTCGTACTTTCTGATAATGGCCCACTTTCTCCTATCTAGGTGGAATCATGGGTTAGTGGGTTGAATTGAGCTTTGATGACTTAGTTTTCTCCTACTATGTTGCAATGTAGTTGGGAGTGTATCTTTGACTAAGTTACGTTCTTTGGCTTCCCACTTAATGGATCCATGTATGGATCACCGGTTTGGACCAATATCTTTAGTCTGGCTCTTTTCGGGCATCGGGCCTCTTTGTCATGCTTACCCAGGCTGACTTGTGGGCATATTGTGATAGGCTTCTTCTGAGCTATATGTTGGGCCACCCATAGTGGGCTTTTTCCTAGCTCTATTTTATCAGCCAGACCTTTCCCGTTCTCAGGTCTAAAATATTGGCCCAATTTCTTTATCAAGCTCCTCTTAGAAAGCTAAATATAGAAGCAAAAATTTCTCCCGCATCATTTGCCCCCTGACCTGAGTGTTGATTCGAAGAAGTAAGATGAAAGGTCATATTCTCTTCTCACACTTAGTTATTGCTTCGAACTGATTTGCCAGTTTATTCTTATACTTACACTTGTTGATTTTTATCACTACAAGTGTTTCATTTCGAATTGATTTGTCAGTTCATTCTTACACTTGGTGATTTCTATCACTGAGTGTTTCTTTGACGAATTGATCTGTTCAGTTCATTTTACACTTTACACTTTATGATTTTTATCACTGAATGTTTCTTTGACGAACTAATCCCTTTAATTTGTTTTACACTATACACTTGGTGATTTTTATCACCAAGTGTTTTTTTGACAAACTGATATGTTCCGTCCGTTTTACACTATACACTTGATTATTTTTATCACTGAGTGTTTCTTTGACGAATTGATCTGTTCAGACTGTTTTACATTTTACTGTAATATCCCAAAAATTTATATTTTTGAAAATATTATTTTATATAAGTTTAATATTTTGGGATTATTTTGTAAATTTAAAGGATAAATAATATTTGATAATTTTTGGAGTCAAATGTTAATTTTAAATTGATTTTTAAAAGTTTTGAGATATAATTAATATTTTTTATTTTTTTATTTTAAGGGAGGATATTTGTATAAATAAATAAAAATTAAATTATGGTGAGATTTGTTTCCTTCTTAAGGAAGGAAACAAATGGCCACCACACACACACACACACACATATATATATATAAGGCATCAACTAATTATGAAGACATCAACTAATATGTATATATATAATAAGGATCAACTATTTATGTGTGTGTGTATATATATATATATATAATAAGGGATCAACTAATGGTTAGGCACATATATGTTGATTAAAGTTACAGTATACATGGGATAATGTTTTTTTGGCGAGAAAATTTATTTCAGCTTAAATTTCAAGTAGAATTTCTAACATCTAATTTCTCTATTGTGAGATTTATGTTATTATTGTTGTCGAATTATAGTTGTTAATTTTCCTGGAATAATTATGATTGTGTGAAAATCAAGTCTATGTGGTTTATTTGTTGTATTAATTAGATATACGTATTAGAGGGATGAAATTCTACTGAGCGTTAACTTACAACCCCATAGTTTTGATTGCAGGGTTAGTGAAAATGAAACTACGCCAAGAATTGTATTACAATTTCTATTTGTAATAACTGTAGTAATATTTACCGTTGTAAAAATTGACTCGATAAATTGAGTATAATTATTGTTGTCGTATTATAAAATTTAAATTGATAATTATAACTGTCGTTGTAGTTGTAAAATTTCTCAGATTTATAATAGATATTCGATTTTAGTATTAATTCTCCAAAGGGAGAAACCACGTGGCGGCCTTAGGAAACCGGGTCGTTACATTTACACTTGGTGATTTTTATCACTGAGTGTTTCTTTGACGAACTGATCTATTCAATTAGTTTTACACTTTACACTTTGTGATTTTTATCCCTGAGTGTATCATTTCCGAACTGATTTGTCAATTCGTTCGTACACTTATAATAGGTGATTTTTATCACTGAGTGTTTATTTGATGAACGGATCTCCTCAATTCGTTTTTCACTTTACACTTAGTGATTTTTATCATTGAGTGTTTCTTTGATGAACTGATCTGTTCTGTTCGTTTTACACTTTACTCTTTGTGATTTTTGTCATTGAGTGTTTCGTTGACGAGCTGATATGTTCAGTCCATTTACACTTAGTGATTTTTATCACTGAGTATTTCTTTAACGAACTGATTTGTCAGTTCATTCTACTAGTGATTTGTTTCTAACTGATATGACAGTTCACCATCACTTTTGATGATTTTTATTACCTCACTTGGTGATTTCTACCACCATTTATGATTTATCACCTCACTTGGTGATTTGCAGTCTCATCCCTTCTTTTCACTAAAGCAAGTATGGGAGGCATCTTCTGACTAATTTTTTTCTTCGACATATGTAGTAGGGAGGCCTCCTCAGACTCGTCTTTTGTCACCGAGCATACCTCTCCGCTTACAAATTTTCCGGGTAAGAAGATAACTCCTCGGTAGCAAAAGATAAGTCTGAGGATGCCTACCCGCTTGCAAACTCCCCAGGTAAGAGGATAACTTCCCGGCAGCAAAAGACAGGTCTAAGGATACCTCCTCTCTTACAAATTTCCTGGGTAAGAAAATAACTCCTTGGCGACAAAAGACGGGTCTGAGGATACCTTCCCGCTTACAAATTTCTCGAGTCAGAAGATGTTTCCCTGGTAGCAAAAGATGGGTCTGAGAATACTTCCCTACTTACAAATTCATGAAAATGAATCGTCAAGCATATTCATTTATGACAAATAAGTTATGTGAAGTGACGAAAAATGTACGGTAATTATGAAATCGTATTTCCAATACTAATAGGTGCGACGACTGTTTAAACATGTCATAATTACAAAAGTATCATCATTACAAAAATAATAGGCATTAAAAACTGAAAAGACAATCGTCAAATCAGGGCATCAAACTCTGGTCTGCAACATCTAGTTGTCCAGGGACTTAGAGTTCAGTAGGAGCAGAGACTAAATCATTGGGCAGAGCTTGAACTTGGTCTACTAAAGGCTGAGCTGAAGATTGTGCCACTGAAGGTAGAGCTAGAGCTTGATCTGCTGAAGGAAGAGATAGACCAACAATGAGAAGATTAGAGAAACTTGGGACTGAGATAGCAATAGGTACCTCGACGATAGACGTGGAAGTCTCTGTAGGAGGGATTGCCAGGTCGGTAGACGACGCCTCACCCTAAGTAGTGGCACCATCTTCCTCTTTCGCCTTACCCTCCATTTCTCTCTCCAAAACGGAAAGGTCGAGCTCTAGATTTCCCTCGCCACCAAGTCTTAGCAATATCGGTAGCCGAACAACTAGATGCTCTCTTTCAGGGTGTCAAATTGCTCCCAAAGCTTAACAATCTTCTCCTCATTCTTCTTTGCCCTTTACCTCATCTCAATAGACAGCCTTTCCACCACTTTCGACTGACGGCAGACCTTCTCTCCAATTCAGCAGACTTAAGTTTCTCCTTGTCCAGCTTAACAAAAACTTGGCTTTTCTCATTCTACGAACGCTGGAGGACATCCTCTTTAGCCTAAAGATCAGTCTTCAGTAAGTTAACCTCAAACTTTACTGAGTTGAGATCTTCCCTTAGCGAAGAACTCTCAACAAAGAACCTATTATTTTCAGTAATCAGAAGTTAGTTGCTCTTCTACAGAGCCTTACATTGAGCATTAGCAGCATGCAGATCATGCTCGAATTTTTCCTTGGACGACCTTGCTACTGCCAGGTTAGTCTCAAGAGAATCCATCTTCTCTTAAAGAACGCGAAGGTCCTCTTCCAATTGGCTTGACACTGTCAGCTAATGCATAATCTGAGTATCCAACTCAGCTATGTCATTAGAGCTCCCTGCCAGTGCAGACGATAAGTGGACGCTCTGCAAGACAGTATCAATTTTGATCTAAAATCCATAAACCAACCTCAAAGAATCCACACATGGTAAAGAAAAATAAGATTACTTGAAGAAGTGCACAGATGAGAGTTCGGAAGAGCTTTGCACGACTACAACTTCCTATCTTAGTCTAACTCTTATCCCAAGACTGCTCAAATAAAGTCTGGATGGCATTATCGAAAATCTCTTCGCGATTTGGGATTGAAGGGCCCACCTCCTTCAGCAGATGACACATCTGCTTGTGAGACATGTCACGACTGCTCAAAGAAGTAGACGTGCCCGAGATAAACGCCGTGGAAACAAGAGGAAGTGGAGGAATGCTAGTTATGGTAGGTTTTAGGGCACAAATTATAGGGGTCCCAGCTGCAAGGGTAACGAGTTCTAGCCCCCGAATTTCGATGGGAACTAGAACTTAGGTACTTGAGATTGATACAAAAACCACCCCACGACGTTACCTGCTCAGCGGTTGTAAGTCGTCAGAGTCTGATGACGTTGAAATGATGAGCCAAGCTGCTAGGGATCGAGGAGCTGCTAGATGAGCTGCAGTTAGCTGAGCAGCTGGTTACCCAGATAACCGAGAGGTCTTCTTGGGTGCTCTTTTCCTCTTCCCTAAAGCTAAATTGTGTAAACTGTTGACTCCTGATGCATCCATCTGTGGTGGTTCAAATGGGTTGGAGGTAAAGACTTTGCAAGATCTCTTCTCTGGGACCAGGAGCTTCTTCAGTCTGTACTCAACCTTAGGTGTAAGGCGAAAACTCTTGCAAGTACCTTCGCTTACACAAAATAACCCAGGAAAATATAAGGACATCACCAAAGCGAAATTCACAAATTTGGATTACAAAAAACAAAAAGAAAAGAAAAATACTCTGGAAGTTAAAGCGCTTTAGTAAGACTGGAGGCAACCCTATCTCATCAGAGGAAAACTCACAATTACTCTTGAAGAAGAGGTATCACATCTGCCAACCTCCTTTCACCGCAACAGGAAGGTCGGTAAGGAAGGAGTACTTCTTGATGGCTGAATAATAGAATCTCCCAATGTTGTGATGAAATTTTAGGGAATAGACACTCCTAACCATTCCTATGGTAAGGGGAACATTGTTTACCCGAGAAAGGGCTAAAGCCCCCAAGATCTAATGGAATCCGTTAGTTGCTAATTGGACTGGAGTGATCTCTAATTGGGCTGGAATGATCTCTAATTGATTAAAAAGGTTGCGAAGAAAAGGTGTAAGAAGAAGCCTAAGGTCATATTCGAACATCTTCACAAAGAGACGTATCTCATTCTCTTTGGCGCTATAGGGACGTTCGTCCTTAAATGGAATCCTAATTGAAATCGATGAAATGATATTGTATTTTTCTTGGAATGACTCAAGCCATTCCCCCCTAAAGGTAGTAGCACCATAATTTCCCCAGTTAACTAGGGAATCGATGGACGGACGGGCTTCGGGAGACAACGATGAACCAACCTATGCTAGACAGATGGATGAACTAAACATCATCTTAGACATAATAACAAAAATTATAAAATCGAGTGCAAATAACTATGCAATCAGGAGATTGAATGAAGTCAAGAACTTAGGCAAATGGAGATGTGATCTTTTGTCTCACTTCTTTGAATCGTCATGAAAGTCAGGAGGGCAAATGATATGGGAGAAATTCCCGCCCACGATTAATAGAGGCTTGAAAGCCTTGGTGGGTCAGATCAGGTTAATAATCCAACCCAGAAGAAGTAACCCGGTGATCATTCCGGGCTGAACACACCAGCCCATCGAGAATGAGATCAACTCATAATAAGCAACATGATACATAAATAGAAGAAGGTCCTATAAAAAGGCCCCATCGAGGTTAATGAAGCCACAGTAAAAGACCAATTAAAGGTAATCCTAAAAAACCCAAGGCCCCCATGCATGAGGAGAATCGCAACAAACCAACCGTTCATAAGCAAAATCACCATTAAATCCCATGCAAACAAGAGAGGATCGTGGAGAGGGCAACCTAACCAACAAAATGGCACAAATTGAGAAGTCTATATAAAGGGAAAGTATCAACATATTATTTTAACCCTCAAGTACTTGTTCTTTCACTGAAAAACAGACTACCTTATTTTTACGCCGGAGGTTCTTTATCCGACACTATACCGGTGTCCCTTTGAGCTAATCGGTTTTACAGGTCATAGTTCGAGGTTGTGGAGGTGTTTGGCACATGTTAGATCTTTCGCACGTGTTAGGGTTTTTTACCAACATGCAACATCAATTTTCACAACTACATGTTGCACTTTCTCTTAAGTTACCTCCATTGATTTTTACTAATGAAATGAATTTTAAATTTTTAGTTCAATATTTTATGCATCCAACCAGACTGTATGTCCTACTTTTAATATTCCAACACAAACTACATATATAGAAATAAGTGTTGAAATCAAGATGGGTAATAAAAATCTGTTGAAGTCAACACACGATTTTTTATTCATATCTAAAAATTGTCACCATTTTTGTGGATTAAATTAAAAAAAAAAAAAAAAAGTTAACACAATCTTATGATTCATTGAAAAAAAAAATCAAAATTAAAATCAAAATGACATCAAAATAAAAGTTTTAAAATGCATTCAAATAAATATTAAAATCGGCTCAACCAAAATCAATCAATACTGTCAAAATCGTTCAAACTTGCAAGAATTCCATCTCTCAAAATAGTCTCTATATATATTCAGAAACACTCTTTAGCAATTCAAAATCATCATCGTTTGACTTGTCCATATTTGACATCCATTTCATAATTTTGTTCTCAATATTTGATATACAATTTAAATTATATTTTAAAATCTATAATTAATTAATTAATTATGGAGTGATTTAAAATTAATTTACTAATTATGGGGAGGTGGTGAATGTGAAGTCTTATAAACATTCAATTACTCTATGGGGGTGGAGGAAGTAAAAGTGAATAATAATCAAAATTCGCATGCATGTTGTGCATGAGATTGTGGAAAGAGGGAGGTACCACCTCCGGCAATCCCTTTTGTATATAAGAAAGGGACCGTATAAGTGGGAGTAGCACGTTGTTCAATTTTTTTCTCCTTTTTTACGTATTTAACAAGTTAAATGGATTGGAGGTAGGGTTGTTCATGGGCTTAGAGACCCGCCCAACCAATTACTCGTTTTTTTATGGTTTAGGGGTGAGAGTTTAGGCCCAAGGGCTGAGTTAGGGCCTTGAATTTTTGGCCCGTCAATTTTTAGAGTCGGGTTAGAACCTAAGTAATTAAATATAGGGCCCTAAGTGTGTGTGTTTATATAGATGAACTTAATAATAGATTTTTGTATAATTTTTGTTTGGATGAACCTGTGCACATTAGTTCTGTTTATTAATTTTTGTTTGGATGAACTTTAATTAACCAGGACTAATGTATTTCAGCATGGTAATAGGGGCGTTTAATTAATAAAGAAGTTTGATAATGCCTTTTTTTTTTAATGAAAAAAATGTATTTTTATGAAGATGATAATTTTTCAATTAATTTGAAAAAAATTAGGGAAAGGCGAGTCCTCAGAAATGGGTAAAACTACCAAAAAAATATCTTTTTTAAGTGGATTACCAAATAGTCATTTGTAATTATTTGGTCAGATTTTTCCTTACAACTACTTAATTATATAACTTCCTTAAAAATAGAGATTCGAAATTATTTTATTAAAATAAAAAATAACTAATGTTTTGCATTCTTTTCCACAATCTAATTATATATTCAGATTTGTATAAATAAGATATTCAAAATGATATCACATCCATCATTTTTTCATTAGTTTTTAAATTTGTGTTATATTCAATATGGTACTTCCATAATTTTTAATTTTCACATTCGTGTTATATTCAACATGCTATGTCGGAGCCCTTATAGCTTTTCACATTGTGTTGAATTCAACATAATATTTTTTTCATGATTTAATTATATATTCAGATTCGTCTGAATTAAATCTTTAAGATGATGTCACTTTCATCATTTTTTAATCAAAATTTCAGATTCGTGTTGCATTCAACATGGTACTTCTAGAATTTCAGTTTTTACATTCATGTTATATTCAACATACTACTTCGAAACCTTCATAGTTTTTTTCAATTTCTTTTTTTTTTTTCACCAGCAGCTCCTTTTGTGTTTTTCTGACCAAAATATCTCTCATTCAATAAAAATGTAACTTTCAATGCTAATATCAAAATACACGGATTTTTTTTATAGTTCCTGATGTTGTAAAATTAATATTTTTGCACTGTATTAATCAATAAATGTCTTATTTTTTACAATATGCTAATAATATTTTTTAGATATATTTTTTTAGATATATGAGTCGTATTATACTTGGATGTTACATGTAACATCCAAAGGCAATGTTAAATGTAACTTTTTAGATGTTAAATGTAACTTACAAGAGAACAATCAGTTGCAAATTCATGTGTGTTAAATGTAATAGTCAAAATCAGATCTAAGCAAACATTCAAGAAAAATATTTGAAATTGATCAAAATTAGATCTTGAATGAAACAACGATCCACTGAAAATCGTTGAAATCGACCAAAAACGATCAGATCTAAGCAAACATTCAAGAAAATTGTTGAAAACAACCAAAATCAGATCTAAAGCAAACGATTTTTCGATTTTCAAAAAAATTGTTAAATCTAAGTAACAACAATCCACTGAAAATCGTTGAAATCGACCAAAAACAATCAGATCTAAGCTAGATTTGAACTAAACAGAGGAGATCGATATACTCAGATTTGGTCAGATCTAGGTATGAAGAAGCGGTGATGAAAAACAGAGCTAGTGGCTGCGACCAAAGGGGAAGAAGAAACGCACGAACAACGTGGACGGTTACGAGGCGGTTACTAGCTTGTGAAGGCGGTCGCGGCAATGGCAACGTCAACAAGCAGAAGGGACGGCGATGGCAACGAAATAACGATGGCGATGAGCGGCACAAGAGAGAGGACGACTTTGCAGCGACGGAGCCGAGCTGATATGTAACAACAATGACGACCGGAATTGGACAGGCGGCGACAGGTGGCAACAGGCTGTTGTGTGGCGACGACGTTGTGCGATGAGAGGCAAATGAGAGGGAGCTACTATTATTGTGTTTATAAGGTCTGGAATGAGAGGGAGTGCACGACTAGAAATTAGGGTTAAAATGATTCAGGGGCAAATCGATAATCTAACATTGGAATTTTTTAAATTTGAGATTAATCAGTTTGTAAGATTATTAGGATGAGAGTTTTCGATTTATTATAAACTAATTGACATTTATTGGTAAATAGAAAATTAATTTTAGGCTTATTAGGTAATTTTCCTTTTTTAAGTGATAGAGGGGGTAACTACACACAGTTCTTGCATTTCTTATTAGAGCAAAAATGATGTAAAAAAATCCACCCCAATTTCTATTCTCTAATTTATGTTCTCGTTCCCAAAACTTTAAAATTAATGTACAAATACGCGTTTGGTAAATACATTTTTTCCAAAATTTTGGAAGAGGGAGAGTAATTCCTAAATTTCTTAAAAATCTAAGAAACAGAAAAATGTTGATTCTTATTCACTCGCATAAAACTATTCTTACTACCACATCGTCAGTCACCATATATTTAAAGAAAAAAAAAAAACAAATGTTGCGACCAAACTTGTTTCTTGTTTCTATTCTCATAAATTTAAAAAAAAAAAAAACAATTTCAAGACAATGCTTGCTACCAAATATTTTTTTATTTTTAGGATTCCCATCCCAGTTTATTAGAAGTAGAAACAAAATTCAAGACTTGTAGCCTAGAGTTCAATCTCCTCCCCAACATATGTACGGAAAAAAAATAGAAATATAAAAGCAGAAACACTACCCAAACACCACGTCCAGCGCCTGTTCCAACTTCCAACAGACATTTCCAGGACAAAAACAAGATTAACAACATATGTGGTATTAATTTCAAATCACACCACCTACAGTGCATGTTCCAACATGCATTTCCAAGACAACCAACAACATTAACAACATATGTAGTATTAATTTAAAATCTCTGAACAAATTCACACAATTTTTTTTTAGCAAAAAACACTCAATATATTGTCACGAAAAATAGCTCAAATCGCCTAAAATATCCCAAAAGTGGTACTAATCGGAGGCAAAGTCGGCCTGAAATTGCAGAAATTGGGAATGTAAGTAGAGGTTCGACACTTGGATCCATCCATGGCGTCAATGGTTGGCTGATTCAGATATGCATACTTGCTCTTCGTCCACCTGCACAAATTATTCACCAAAAATGTTAGTAATACAAATTTACTCTGCATAACAATCCTATTGAATTCAAAACTAACCAGTCTTTGATTCCAACGCGTAACTCTTTGTTGTTCTCATCGTCTTTCTTGCTGGAGCTTTCATGGTTTTCCTCACTTTTGTTGCTGTCCTCTTCCAATGACTCCATAAATCGCCTATAATCATCCGCCTATGCAAAAACACAAACATATGAACAATCAAAGAAATATGGGATTATGTCTAATTCTTGAATTCCACAGTACTTACAGGCAGATTTTGTGCCCTAATACGAGCAGCAGCCTTGATAGCAGCAAGGAGGTGATCTTCCTCTTCCATACGCCTCTGCCTCCAGTACTTGGCAATCTCTTGATTAGTCACACTCACTGTCATTTCTTTCTTGCCCCTGAACCTAGGCAGTGGTGGTGGCGGTGGCGGTAGTGGTGGGTTGGCATTTTCCGGCTTCCCACCACCACCTTCTCCTTCCATTTGCTTCATCTCAGAAGAATCATTAAGAACCCAGTTCAAGTTTGCCTTGGAAAATGTAGGATTACAAAATGGAGACTAAAAAGAGAACTTCAAAATCCATCCATGAAGCTACTAGTCCAACCTAACCTTCAGCGACAAGTAGATGAACAATGGATGGCTGCTGGAAATCTGACCGTTAGATGAATCTCTAATGCTAAAGGGAACAACCACAAGACAAAAAAGGGAATTTGACTGATAGATGTTAGGGCAAATGAAAAAATATTGTAAGATAGAATTTTATTCAAGCAACGTATATATTTATTTACACCAAGAAAGAACAGAAATCAGAAGTACATGGAATCTCCTATAAAAAAAAAAGTGTATAATCCACATCAATATACAAACATCAAACCTCAAAATTCACGAATTACGCCAAACCCATCAAACAAAATCGACGAATTGTTCAAGTTTCAGAAGTAATTCGAAGGGTCTTGGTCTTGAACCTGTATCTCGGAGCCCTAGGGATGACCTGACTCGGTCCGAAATGGAACTGTCCGGGACTGTCAGTGAGAGGCGGACCATCGTCGTAGACGTAGCCCAGTACACGGCCACAGCTATTGCACTTGATCTTGGTTCGTTTCCTCTGGATTCCCCAGTAATTTAGGGTTTCGAAGAAGGGTCTGATCTTGTCCTCCTTCTCGAATCTGAATTTGGTGGTGTCTACGGCGGAGAAGGACAGGGTGCCTTTGTTTCCGGCCTCGAAGTAGAAGTCCGGCGGGAAGAGGTGGTTCGTGTGGAGGTTCAGGTTCGCTCCGCATTCCGTACAGCTGTAGATCGACGCCATTGTTGACCAATCGAAGGTAAGAGAGAGAGAGAGAGAGAGAGCGATGGAAAATGGAGGAGCCGAAGAGGAGCTGCTAAATATGGTAGCGGTGGCGGGTGACGGCAAAGCGCGTTGAAATTTCGACGGTTTTCTTCTCCGATTTCTCGACATGGAAGCTTCTTTGACGTGTTTGACAATTAAACTTGAGTAAATTTCACTTTTGACCCCCAAATTTTGCTTTCGAAATCCATTTAAAAAAAAAAGAACAATTAGGAAGTGTTTGGTTTCATCAAATTGAAATCTAGAAATTCAAATTAAAAATAAACACATAAAAATTTTCAAATTCTTGTATGCATTCATTTCCAATTCCAATTCCAATTCCAATTCCAATTATGAGGCTCTAAACGCCGCCTTAGGGGTAGAATGTGTAAATATTGCAAAAGCTTGGAGTTCCCACAACAAAACACTCCACTCATAAAGCCAGTATGTATAAATTGTTGTTAAAAGCAATAAAATATTCAAAAAAAATAAAAAAAGAGGAAAATTATGAATTATTTACATGTATGTATTTGATTAATCCTCAAAAAATGAAGCAACCCTTAAAAACTTTGCCGGCCGCCCAGAAAAAAATGCTGCACAATTCTGGTTGTTCTTGTTCTTATACTGCCTGCACCACCTCGGTTTCTTCCTTCATCACAGAACTCTTTTGTGGTAATTTCACCACTTTTACCCGAAATAAGGCCTGCCAAAATACAAGATGAAGCTTACTATAAATTTGGAAAATGCAGGGGGTGAAATCTGTATTTTTTCCCCATCGGTAGAATCGGTTGAATTCCAGTATTATTCACTAAAAACATATCCTATGTATTCATAGAGCATATGTAGATACCTTCTTATCAGAACCAAACTCGATCACATCCGACGGGCGAAAACGAGCAGGAAAATTGGGAGGCACCCGATATCGCCTATCCTCGTTACTACAAAAGTGAAAAAAACAGAGATTTTTCAAAAATATATACACACACAAATATATAAATATCGCAATACATATTTCAATTACTTACTCGGTGATCCAGGTACCATGTTCGCTTCGCAAATCAGTCACGAAGAAGGCACCATCCTTGCAACTTATTCGAGCATGCATTTTCGAAACCTGAGGTCAAGGGGTACTAATGTCATTACACATAGAGAAAGCTCACTTTTTTTATTTTTTATTTTGTAATAATGTTGAAAAGGAAGTATTAATGATTGGATTAATCAAATTTAAACCTGGGGTGAAGATATGGCAATTGATATTCCTGCAAAGTTTGGATGTGACGCAGAGCTGCCGACACCAAAAACAAATCATTCTTACAATCGTGTTAAAAAAAAAACAAGGCAGTGTTTGGTTGTACAGAATTGGAATTGGAATTGGAATCAGAAATGCGCTCATGCAAAAATTCAAAAAAATTGTACGTCCGAATGCTACTTAAGAATTCAAAGAAAAAAAGGCATTTTTACCCGATAAGGCAGGGTTTTCTTTCATCTCTACTCAAGAAAATAGGCTCTGAAGCAACATCAGAATTCCCGAGCGGAAACAATAACCACCTATACATTCATGTAGAAAAAAAAAAGAATAATTACAAGATTTATTTATTTTTTGAAAGAAAAAAGAGATTTTTTTTTTTTTTTTTAATAAATTTAAAACATATTACACTCACTCTCCATCGATTGCACGCTCAAGAGCGTCATCATCTTCGAACCATCTTCCTAATTGATCGTTTGCCTTTATCATTGATCGATAACCGCGTGTTAGATTTTAAAATGAAGTTCACTGTTTAACTATTGAAAAAAATTTAAAATTTATTAAGCAAAACATACTTTGTCAGTGAGCCTGCAGGAGGCTGACCGGCCTTCAAGCTTAGAGCTGCAAAGAACAAATATTTTTAATTTTTTTGATCAATTAGTAATCGCGGGTAAATAAATAAAGGATTATGATTTTAATGACCAAAAAAAAAAAAAAAGAATACCCATTGCCGCCTAGGACCCAACTCAGCATTAAGGGCATTCCAATGTCGATAAAGAACCTACCGCCAACTCTTCCAGGATGTGGTATCCTAAATTTTGTCAAGAACTGCAAAAACAAATTTAAAAAAAAAAAAAAAAAAAATAGTTTATAAATTCATGCATATCTCAGTCGAAAAAAATTATTTATTTTTCATTTAATTGTTGATAAATCAGTACCGAAAGAGGACCAAGTCCAACGCCCAAATATGCCTTATAAGTTGATGCCATGATCGCAGCCATTCTTGCAAGACCATGTATAATTGCGACTCTTAATTTTCTTGCATTCTCATATCTGGAATATAAAAATTACAGCTAATTATTAAATAAATCAGCCTATTCTAAATCAGTTTATATTAATTATTGTCAATTTTTATTTTTTTACCTCTTCAAAGACGAGACAATGTCGACAGGCATTCCTGAATCAATGCTTTGTGTCCAAGCCTTATCAAGCTCCTGTGCTAGTTGATACCCATCCTATAAGCATAAATAAATAGCTCAAAATCAATTATATATATACACACGTGCGCGTACATATATTTAGGAAACTCGAAAACGGATAACCTCAATTGCCATGCATCCTCCTTGCCCTAAATTAGGCTGCATAGCATGGACTGAGTCACCAAGAAGAGTAACGCAGCCTTTTCCCCAAGTAAAAGTGGGGGTTCGATCATATATATCGCGCCTAAGAATTGCATCTTCATCCGTCGCTTGTAATAAATCTATCACTTTATCACACCAACCCTCGAATATTTTCAGCAACCTCGTTTTTTTGCCTGAAATTATACCACAAACGAGAAACATTTTTAAGGCTCTATTCATTAAAACCCTTAAATATTTTTTGAAAATGGACATAGCATCCGTACCAGTTGGAGAATCTAGGCCACCGGGTGGTTCTTTGTGAAATGCATACCACTGCATTTTTCCTCCTCCAACATCCGAAGATACAAAATATTGTTTGTGTCCCAAGAAAACACGGTACCTTAAAAATTAGACAATCTAATGTAAGTACCTTAAAAAAATACGGTGCCTTAAAAGTTATTCCTCCCAGACAAAACATACCCAACGGACTCAATATCAGCAGGCACAAAATCAGCAATCCCAGTGTAGCATGTGTATCCCGAGTACATTGCTTCCGTCGGTCCAAATAAATTTTTCCTTACCTATTTATAAATAAATAAAACAAAAAAAAATAAAAAATTATCTATATAAGAATCGCATGTTTGAAAAAAAAATACCTTCGACCATATTCCATCAGCGCCAACTAGAAGATCGCCATCACAACGTTGTCCGTCCTCAAGAACCACAGTAACCTTATCACCATGATCCTCAAAGTCGACAACATTGCTTGCATTCCTTATGATATCATCCCCGACAGCGCGAGCCAGGATTTGCTGCAGAGTCATTCGGCTAATAACTCTTGTCACCGGAAGCCCCCTTTCTGCTGCCGGAGTGAACGTATCAAACTTTATGTACCTGATTATGTACACCATTAAGAACGTGAATTTCAATAAAATTAAAACATCAATTGAGAAAAAAGGGGAATACTTTATTCTATCTTGTTCATAGGGAAGAAGTAGCTTATTGGGGGAAAACTTCAATAATCAAGCTTGCAGACTATATATGTCCAAATTATGAATGCCCATTTAGGAAATTCACAAGATTTTTGTAGGTGATCTTGGATCTCTCTCAACCGAAAAAACTAGCTCATTAGGTGAGGCCTAACCCTCATATTTATAATTTGATTATCAACCTCTTCCATAATCGATGTGGGATAAACAGAGAACCTTTGAGGCAGATGGACCATTACTCTCTATTTAATTTTCTTAACCCTGTACCATTTATTTTTTTATTTTTTTAGATTGAGAGAGCAATTATATGGAGTACCCTCCGTGGCACACACCATGTGTGTGGATCATTTATTTTTTAATAAATTAGAGATTATCTTAATTTTAGAAATATTTTTAATAACAATTTAAAATGGAATAAAAAGAGAATGAAAATATGGAGAGCTAGTTATTAGTGTTCCCCCCCCAAATAACTACCCATCTCATACTCTCATGCTCTCCCTTTATTTTATTTTTGGTAGAACACGAAAAAGAAACAAGCCTTTGGGCTTTTTAAAAGCTTCGTTCTTTATCTCCGAGAGGAGCAACCTAGTCATGCTCACCCTTCATGTATGCCATAGATAACACTAAGATTGCGTTTTGATAAGAAATTTGATAAATCCATGAAATTTGTAAATAATGGGATTTCAAAATTTTAAATTTTTAAATCCCATCATTTACAAATTCTTTATTTGGATAATTTTTTTAAATAAAAAATTTAACTGTGTAATTTCATAATTCTCTTATTTGGATATACAAGTATTTGTATGTAGAATTTTAAAATCTTTTAAATTTTTATAATAAAAATGTGAAAATATAACTCATAATATAATTTTATTTTGTAATTTAATAATATTATTTTTATACTTATTTTAGTAATATAATTTTTAGTAATATAATTTTAACATGGAATTTTTAATATTTAGCCCCAATTTTAGCCGGCCTCTCCTCAACAAGCCTTTTAATAAGAATTCTCAAAATGTAATTATGATTTAATCCTTGACAAATGGGGTACCTCTCCTTTTGACTTATATAGTTATATAGTGGTTTAGTAACTTTACCAACAACTTAATTACGAAAAAAATAGAAGTAAAATTCGATGGAAAGGGGGTAATTTTGACCTACCAATTACCGGAAACACCGTCAACCAATCCATTAATCCGATCGCCGGTGATGCATCCAGCCTCCATAACCTGCTCGGCAACGTCCAAATCAATGGCTTCCAGAGCCGCCAGCGCATTGCTCTGTATCTGAATCGGACCCCTGTACTGCCCCTCCCCTCTGATGGCACTCAAGTCCTTCTCAAAAACCACCACCTGAAACCCCTTCTTCTTCGCCGCCAGCGCGAAAACCAACCCTCCAATCCCACCGCCGGCCACAAGTATCTTTAGATTCTTCTCCGCCGGTGTTGGATTTTCACGGACATCTTGGCCGTTCAACTGCGTTGGTGGCGCATCTAAAGTTGCGGCCTTCGCTCCGGCCGTTTTTCTGGTCGCCGAATTCGGCCTGGACCCGAAGGAGGAGCAGTTGGGGTGGACGGAGTGAAGGAAATCGGCGGGGAAGTGTTTGGAGAAAGGGATTAGGAAGTGGGATCGGGAGAAAACTGATGTCGATGGATTAATTGAAGTGTGAAAGACAGTAGAAGCCATTTCACCTGCAAAAGCTCGGATTTCTAGTTCGAGACAGAGTACGATGAAGAAGAAGGAAAATAGTGATTTCTCTCGCCCTCTCTATCTCTTTCCCAATGGCAAAGGAAGGTGGTGAGTAGTGAGAGAAAGAGGAGAGAGAGTAATGGTGGGGCAAGAAGGATTAGGGGCCAATCCATGGATATGAAGGTCTGGATGAGGTGCACCAATGATGCAGATTCTTCAATCCACGTGTTAACACCTCCTTACTCCGCTAATAAAAAATCTGTTTTTTACATGAGTTTCTCTTACCCTGCCCATGTGATGTTGCTGTCTGAAAAAAAAAAATAAAAAAGTTTAAATAAAATTGAAAATAGAAGGGGAAAGTTCGGTTATTTACCTGAAATATGAAATTATACTACGGATTTAAAGGAGGGAAATTTTAGTAGATTCTCATTCAAGTTACTAATTATTATTTTATTTATTTTTTTTTTTAATAAAATTTTAGTTCTTGATTAGACTTACTTTGGCGGTGACTTTCCAAAATAATTAAAAATGGATTTGTGCTTCAATATAATATGAATTTTAATCCAATATTAAAAAAAATATTGACATCTCATTTTAAAAAGGGTGAGACAAAGATCACCCATGTATAAATAAATGATGGATTAATGAAATATAAGAGAGAAAAATCTATAATTTTTATTTTATATGTTATTCATTGCAAATTAATGTGTAACTATTCTGTAAATTTAGGGGGTCTATTTATAAAAACATCGATTAGTCTTGAATATAAGATAACACACATTATTAGAGGCAAATTATGCCACAATTTGTCAATAAGATGTCTTTGGTTCATAAAAATACAATTGAGTTCATTCGGTAGTTTCGATACCCAAATAAGAGTGAATGGTTAGCGCCCCAAGATTTTATTACCCTTTCTTTTAATCTATATCCATATACTAAAAGTGGAAGACAAAACTTGAAAATGAATGAAAACTCAATAAGTATATTTTTTACATTCTCATTCATTCCCAATTCACATCTTTAAAATCCCTATTAAATGCTCACAAAATCCATTTTTCTCAATTTTCTCTATTTAATTAACATTTTATTTAAATAAGTTTCAAATGATAAATAAATCAATAAAAACTATAAATGTTTCACTTACTAGATTTTTTATTTAAAAAAAAAAAATATTACCTTTTTATTTTTTATATTTTTTGTTTTTCATATAAGTGTTGATAGAAGTAATGATTTTTTTTATGCAAATAATTTCATGCTCACTAGACTTTTTGTTTTAAAAAAATATATATTTTTAATTATTTTTTATATTCTTTATTTCTCATATAAGTATTGATAGAAGTAATATTTTTTTTCTTTTTATACAAATAATTTCATATGCAAAACGAGATAAAAAGTACAAACATAATAAAGAGAAAAAAATAACAATTAAAAATTCCACAAGTGTATTATTTTTTAATTTTAGTGAAAATATTACTAAATAAATTCTCGTATGAAAACTTTACCAAATAATTCAAAAAAAAAAAAAAAACTATAACTAAATGAAATAGTTTATATATAAATTATAAGTAAATTTCATAAATAAAAAATATTTAGTTTTTAGAATAATTTTAAATTTCAAAGCATTTCTCTTTACATACACAAAAATTGTAACAAACTATCATTTGATCCCAAAAGTAATTAAAAAATAGAATTGAAAATGTATTACATAAACCAATAGTATTTAATTCTTAGAATAAATTTAAATTTAAAAAATTCAGCACCAAATACTCTTTAAATACTAAAAAAAATGTGTAGCAACCAACAATTGATCCAAAAAATAATAAAAGAAAAATTAGATTTGAAAATGTATATTACATAAATAAAATTTAAATACAAAAATCAAATTTGTCCAGAATCATAATTTTTTTAAGAGATTTTTGAGTAACTTTTTTATTAGATAATTTTAACTAAATTTTTGATATTATAGTAACAAGGACAAATAAATACTTTTATATTTAACATCAAACAAGAGGGGTGTCAGAGATATTTTTCAAATGACGCAGGATATTATTGTAAGTTTTTCAAATGATAAAGGACATCACTGAAACTTACTCATATAGTTCATGGTTGTTTTATTATAATTAATTATATGTGACTTATATCTTCCTCGTCTTCTTTGTGTCTAACCATTTAATAAAATTATTTCTCTCCATCTATTAATTACATATAAAATTTATTAAATTTCATTTGCTCAAAAGAGTATTTTAATAATTTTTAATCAAATAATATATATATAAAAAAAAAGACATATTATATTATTTTAAAACTATTATTTGAAAAAAATAAATAAATAAAAACTTTTAAAAAGCTCCTTTAAAAATTTATTTACTTTTTTTCCAAAATTAAATATAAGTGATGACATTAATGTTTTAAAAATTGACATTAACTTTATAATTTTATTTTTATTTTTTAATATTAAAATTTATTTTTTCATATATGAATTATAAAATTAAAGGATTAATTATACGTATGTCTAACATTCAAATAGATATATAACTGTTTTACTGGAACTGCATAATATACGGGTTTAAAATTAATTAGTAATAATTTAGGAACTTTTCGGTTATACTAAGTTTTTGCACAATGTGTCGACTACTACTAATGCTAACAATCGTTATTTACCCTTTTCAAATTGAATGTTAATATAGAAATTAGTGAAAATATATTTATTCCGTGATGAATCAATCTCTAACATGTGTAACAATATCAAAAGATGGAATGCACATAGTGAATGTTCACTAGTAATGCTAGTAGTAGTCGTGATTTACACTTTCACAATAAATTATCACTGCTAATACCAATAGTAGTAGGCGTGTTTTAATTTTTCACATTGAATATTGTTATATTAACTTAGAATGCCAATAGTAACATACGTGTGTCATACAAATTTCTACATGAACCCAAATTTCTACATGAACCAAATGTCATAAACGTTTATGCAAATAATATTTGTGATTGCCTTTTTCACTTCATTTGTCGTGAACACTTACTAGATAGAAAAATTCTTGAAGAAAAATATTTAATATAAATATGAAATTGAAGCGCAAATAGTATTTGTGATTGCCTTTTCACTTCATTTGTTGTGAACATTTACTAGGTACAAAATTCTTGAAGAAAAATATTTAATATAAATATGAAATTGAAGAAGATGAAATGAATATTAAGATGTTAAAATTTTGAAAATTAAATCATTTGTTAACATTCACAATCGATATTTTTTATTGTCTTTTAGTTTCCTAATTAATGATTCAGTTGCAGCTTTTAATGAAATGATGGTTGATTATGTAATTATAGAAAATGATAAATTTTGTAAATAACATGCAGATTGGGGGTAACGGTTTATTGATTTACAAAGACTATCAGTTGAATGATTTTTTAAACTAAAAATTAATATTCACTAAAACTTGATTTTTCTTTATTATAAAATATCCTAAATATATAATAAAATTCTCTATTTTTTTATTACCAAAGGCCTTCACTTAAACAAGAAGAAAATAATCAAAGGCTCGGTCAATCCATTACAATTAAACCATTTTAGTCAAACCTAAGACTTGTAATCTAGCAGTTATATAGTGTATATCTCTGTAGTAGGAGATATAGTGTTCAAAACTCCATCTCTATAAAAAAAAAAATTAAAAAACTTAGTGACTGCAATTATAAAATTGGATATAGGGGACATTGGGGCGGTGCATACTTTCTTAATACATCATTATGCACATGCTAATGGGGATTAATGGGGGACAATCTTTCTTTGTTCAACAAAATTATTGACTAAAAAAATAGTTTATTAGGTTACCACACACTGAACTGGCAAAGTCGAAGAGGGTAGCACGCAGAAGCAACTGAGGCCCATCACACAAGCCTCTACCACTAACTCAAAACTATGAACGTAACAGAAAGTCAAAACTCAAAAGAGACATTACATATTTTGGAGGAATATTTATGATACAGAAATTTGTGCATAAAAAGACATCCATTTCATTGTCCTAACAAACAACTGGACTAGAACCACAGGCATAACAAAATGCATAATCGAGTGCAAAGATTTCTAATTTATAAGTTGAAATCTTTGTTGGGCTACTTCGGAAAGAAACAGGTAAATTTTTCCTTTTATTTTTACTTCTTTTAGGGTGCATTTAGTTGGGTGAAAAAAAAAAACAAAAAAAAAACACCTTGTTAGGTATGGATGGAAAATGGGAGGAAAAACAAAATAGGAAAGAAAATACACAATTTTAAAAATAATTTTTTTCTTGGCAAATTTAGGAGAAAAATGAAGGAAATCGAGAGAGAATAAGTAAAATTACAATTATACACTTGATAATATAATTTTTAATTTATTTTTGTAATATATGAGGATAAATAATAAAAATTACATTAAAGTGAATTATTTTATCTCCTTTCATTTTATTTCCTAACCAAATAACACTATTTTTTTTTTTCCTTTTTATTTCCCTTTTCTTTTTTCTTTTTCATTATTTGAACCAAACATAGCCTTAAGGATTATACTTTGCACCCGCCAAATTCAATTTTAATTCTAATCCAAAATTAAAGGGTCAATAGTATATTTTTTGATTCCATCTTCTGTTGGAAATAATGGTAAAAATACTAATTTTAATTAATATAATTAAATATTATTTTTATTAAAGGTTTCTAATATGTCACAAATATATATACAATGAAATAATACTCATAAACAATATCCAACTCTCAGTGAAATTTGTTGTGGAATGTAACTTATATAGAATATAAGATAGTTCACAACAAATATTCATAAACATAATACATGCAATAGTAAATATTTAAAATTGTAAAATACATGAAAACAGTAAATAAATAAAGTTATACTTAGAATCCTCTACCGATGACAAATTCATAAATTTATATCGATTGACTATATTATTTAACAATAATTTTTTAAAGCAAATTTCGTCTCTGCTTAGGTACTTACGGTTACTTAGGCGTTTACTTTCCAATATACAACGATCACAATTCTTCGATATTAACACTTGAAATCAAAGGATTCAGCGAACAAAACAAATGTTGAACTATCTCTTAAGAATAAACTAACATTAACTCCAAAGATATGTGTAGTGCAAGATGTTCTAAGTTTTTATGCCTAAATGATAATACAAATTTCTCTATTTATAGAGTAATAAATAAATAACTCCAATACACCAAAAGTCTCACTTTAAAGCTACTAAGAACACTTTAAGGCCATTAAGAATTAATCACATGTAACTCCTTATTAAAAAATAAGTTAAAAATATGCGAAAACAAAGTTTGTTTGGTTAGGAAAATTCTTAAAATCAATTTAAAGAAAATTCTTGAAAGAATTCACTCTACTTAGATTAACCCAAGTCCAAGCCTAAACCCACGATCTACAACCCGACCTGGGTCTGCAATCCAAAATGGATTATAAAAGTGGTCTAAGTGTTTTTCACCAACCAATGTGAAATTACTCATTTTATATATTTCAATCAACTTCTTGGGACTACTTTAAAAAGACAATTTCTCATTCACATCTTAATCATTTTTAACAAATCAATATCCATATTAGTCTTCTCATCAAGAATAATGTATTCATATATAAAAATATATCAACCAATAATTAAATCACATATAAATAACTAGACTTAATAGTCTAAAAATCTTTTTCCTCTAACATCTTCATTTTATCCTTTTTCTTCACAGTCACCACCATGTCGCTCACCACTGACCATGTCGGCCACCACTAACCAACCACGTTGCACCACCATGCCACCACCAACCAACTACACCATTTTCTTCTCTTCGAAAAGCTTCGATATCCTTGCTTGGGTCTATAAATTCAAGGAAGGAGCGAAACATTCGTTTTCAGATTTATAGATCCAAGCTTCGGATTGAGAGATCTGTGCTTAGGAGAGAGGGAGAGAGAGATCCGACAATGGGGTGTTGATGGCACAGAGGGTAGGGATGCAGACCTTCAGGTTGAAGAGGAACACACTAAAAATAAACAGAAAATATATATATATATATATATATATATATATATAAAAAAAAAAAAAAGATTAGAAAAAAGAAATATAAAATGATTATAGTAGGAATAATATTGTCTTTTTCATTCTGACAATTAAGTAATTTCATAAAAAATAATTTACAGAATGAATTTCTCTCTTATCTGAAAGTAAAAGAGCATAAAATGTAATTTTTATGAAATGGAGAGGACTAAAGTGATACTTAGTCAAAATAGGAGTAAAAGGCAATTTATCCCTCCTATCTCTTTTTATTTTTAATTTTTTTTTTTTGACAAAATTTGGTATGACAAGAGTCGTCTGTATGTTTATTTTTTTATACGAAAATAATATATATATATATATATATATATATATATATATATATATATTTTACCTAATGATATTTTATTTTTATTTACAACACGTAAGATATTTTTATTTATAAAATTTTATATTACTTATAAAAAATATTTTTGTATAAATCTTGTTTTTATATTTAATTAAAATTAAAGATAAATGAATAAATTGAATAATTGAATAACTTTTTTAATATTTCTATACAAATATTTTAAAAGGAACTGGTAAGACCATCAAGAACGCCATTTTTTTTTTTTTGTTTTTAATTCAAAACAGAATTTTATTGAAAACTAAAAGAGGAGGAATTAAAAACTCCAACATTACAATTTTTTATCCTTCTAAAACTAGAAAGACCACAAGCATCCAATTTCAAACAACCTCTAACAATTTGAGGTAGATCACAAAAATCAGAAGAACATAAGAATTCTCCTGCACTAGCATACTTTGCTAGCCCATCAGCAGCTCCATTTGCTTCTCTAAAGACATGGTGAATTGGAAAGTCACATTTGCTTCTCCACAACAAGATATCAGCTATGAAAGAATAAATTCTCCATGGAATTTCAGCCTGATTCATCACAATTTCTGCCATAATCTTACTATCAACCTCTATAATGACCTTCAGCCAATTCTTCTCTAAACAAGTCTTAATCCCTTGCCAAAGAGCATAAACTTCAGCATACATATTAGTTTGAATGCCTAGAGGAATTGAATATGCTAGAATCAGCAAACCATTGTGATCTCTGATTATACTTCTAGCACTTGCACAGATTGGATTTCCCAAAGAACTCCCATCAGAATTTAACTTCAAATAGTCCATAACTGGTTTAAACCAATGAACCAAAACAAATTTGAATGAATTAGGCTTTTTTGCAGGCTGCATTTTGATGGTAAACTCAATTCTTCTTATCACAGAAGGGAAGAAAGGAGGAATCTGATCAAATTTAGCTTGACATCTACTTTTTCATAACTCCCAGAATATCAACACTGGCACACCAGCACTAAGTTTCTTATCTTTCCACCACTTCAGTAATCTTGACATCAATGATCCTCCATGACAAGCACTTCCAAAATAAACCCAAACTTTTTGAGCAAAAGAACAATCAGAAAGCACATGATCATAAAAAACGCATACAATTTTTATCATGCAAAAAACATGCTGACATTCAACTTGTGCGGAGGTTTCTTCCGGCATATCACAGTCAAGACCAGCAAGGTGGCGTATTTTGACCCCTTTCGTGTTGCCTTAGCGATGATCGTAGATGCGGAATCAGAGATCGTGTTTCGGCCCCTGTCATTCATCATGAACACTATCCAGTACACCATTGACTGGTACATCAAGACGAGTTGATCAGCTCACAATCATTAGAGGCAGAAACTTACTTTTGTACAATTTGCACCAAGTGGCCCATTAGGTGGGTTTTGGTCAATTGATCCCGGGTTTTGGTAGGGGTAAATTTAAACCCAAGACCCAACCTACACGATGGATTCGAACGCATTTTAGGCAGTTGTTTAGCTAAATTGTCAAACCATATGTTGGCCCAGTGATCTACTCAAAAGAAGGATAACTTGGGTAGTCATAAAATTTAAAGCAAATTATCAACTTATGTAAACTAGATGTACACCCAAACAACTGAAAATAAATAAAGTAAAAACCCAACACACCAAGATTTATACTGGTTCACCAAGCTACTCTTAGTTAATCCAATCCTCCGAGCCTCACGGAGAGTTGCACCCACTAATCACTATTATTCATTTAATTAGGTTGGAATCAAACCCTTACAAAATGATTCTTTTCGCAGACTCATAATCAACTTTTACAATTTTCCTTTTCACAGGTTAAGGAAGAGCCTTTATTTTTTTTACCATGCTAAAGATTAACCTAATTATATTACAGAGAGAATCACGACCTAATTCTTTGTATACCTTAGACTTAAGAATTAAACCTCACAAAATCACTCCAAATATTCTTTTCACCGGTAAGGATTGAACTTTTATAATTCACACAAAATTAATTTTAGTCAAGAAGAATTATGTCTATCTCTTTTCACAGGAAAAAAATAACCTAATTTTTTTATACTTTAGGAAAAGATCAAACCTCAATTTCTTTATTGGAAGAGATTGAAACACAGTTACCCCTGATTAGATATTCCCAATAATATCTAATCCGCACACAACTTACCAATTACACAAATTGATAAGTGTTTTTCCCACTCGAAACTTCTACGTCCTCAGATTAATGTAAACTCAATTAATGTCCTGATCAATCTAGTGATAGAAATAAAGTGAGAATTTCAAAATTTGATTTTAAATTAAATGGGTAGCACACAATTTAACACATAATCAGATTTTCACAAGAAATCGTTTAAAAAAATTTCAAGCAATTTAATGTTCAGAAAAACGATTTCACAAAAATCAAAACTCCAAGCAATAAATAATGATATCAAATAACAATTTAAAAGCAAAGGCTTGGGACGATCTCACCATGATACCACCGAATTAATGAAAACTGAATTGCAATGGAACTTTAGATCGGTGATCACAAAAACTTTTAGCAATTTTTTCAAGAACAATCTCACAGTAATCTCTCATTATATTTTCAGAATAATGACTCTCAGAAAGCTCATGAACTGAATAACTCTTGAAAAAATGATTGGTTGGGATCTTTTTCAAATGAAAAACGCAAGTCTATTTAAATAGATTTGAAACAGGTACTTCAACGGCTAGTTTTCACATGTCATGACACTTAATTGTTTATATAGACCCTATATATTGATATGACTTAATCCTGATTCAATTTACTTAATTATAACTTTCAAAACATTCAATTTAGTCCCTCAAATAATATCACATTCTCAAATCGATAGGATGTGAAGTATTAAACGTACTTAATTGAGAACCACATCAAATATGTGTACCATATCTATAGGGATATTTAAATAAGAATGATATATCTATAAAATATTCAAATTCCCAAAATCTCTCCAAAATATTAACCAAAAAACGGTTAGTAACGGTTACTTTTTGATCAAATCCACGAAATCCTCCAATCTTGAAACAACACTATCGGTTAACCGACCAAATATCACCAGTCGACCGATTGATTCAGGTTGTAGCCCAAGTCAAAATTACTTGCCAGTCGGTCGATCGATCCCCTATGTATCGGTTGACCGATCGATTCAGGATGCTCCCCAGGCTGTTTCTCGGCCATAGTCGGTCAACCAATCATTCATAATCTTTCGACTGATTGATTCAGAGGGTTCATGTATCGGCCATAGGTCGACTGATCTCTCCTCAATTAGTTGACCAATCGATCCAGAGACTACACTATTTTCCAGCATACACCCATCGGTTGACCGATCCTACTTGGTTGGTTGACCGATCAATACTAGAACAATTTTTTCTTAGTTTATTTCCACTCAAATCTTTGACGTTTTTGCCCATTTACCCGATTTCTTTTTTCGGTTAACTTAATTGACACTTATTAATCAATTTTAAGCACTAATTTTTCTTAGGTCAATATTTCTTCTTCAATTTCACATTGGAGCAAATATGTTAACTAATTAGGGTCATAATAAAAACACACATAGATATAAATTCGTTTTTGTGTCGTGTGTAATTCTAATCGGAATACATTAAGAGTAAAAATTAACTTGAGTTGTTTTCACCTAGATTCTTCAAAATCTTTATTCTCTTAATACTTGTCTCTTTGTCAGTTTCTTGCATCTTTAACCATCTTCAACAATTTCTTCATAATAATTATCAATTGAAATTTTACACTGAAACATTCAATAAACTCGTTAGTTTCAACAAAAATATAAACATTTAATTGTCCATCAAAATTTTAGAATCAACACCATACCCGAACTCGAATACTCTGATTTTGGGTGATCAGCTACCCATACCCGTCATACCTGAACTGTAACCCTAACATTTTTACTAAACAATACTCTGATTTTGGGTGATCAGCTACCCATACCCGTCATACCTGAACTGTAACCCTAACGTTTTTACTAAACACCCCCTTAAACCATGATATATTACAAAATACCCTTTAATAAAGAAACCCTAAAGCTAAATCTAATTTCTCCTCTCTCATTTCTATCCTTCATTTTCAGTCCAAGTATCACCCTTCTTCCTCCTTTCTCTCTTAGTCGTTAGGCCTCTTCTCCCCCTCAAATCTCAATTTGCTCTGGCCTCCGAGCCGTCGGTAAAGATCCAACCTCCATTTACTGTCTTCGCGCTATGTCTCCCTACATTGTCTCCATTTACTACCTTAGTCCTTTCCTTCATCCCAAATCTCAATCTATAGTTGTATACTGCGTCCGACTTCTGCTCCTTCTCCGTCGCCTGTTCTGGCGACTTCTCATCTTCGATCTGTAAGTTAAATCGTTGATGAATGATGATAATCGTTTTCTTTATTAATCCTAGTTTCTTTTTGCTTGAGTTTTTATTTTGCTAACTTGATAAATCATTTTCTTGTTCAACACCCGAAATCGAATTGATAGCGATGTTAAATCATTTCCTTGTTTGAGTTTTAATACTGACTAATTTTCTTCATTTTTTTAATCACTTTCGTTTTCTTTTGTTCAACACCCGAAACTAACTCAAAATCCGCCCGAACCCGATGCACCCGAACCCAATCGGTTGTTGTGCCCATGAAGTTTGGGTTTAGACGGGTTTGGGTCTCCTTTGATATTTGAGTCGGCCCAGGTAATCATCCCCTACCCGACTCATCTGACCGATTTTCAACCCTAAGTTTTGGTGATGCAGTTGGGGAAGTTTCCTACGCGGCTTGCTGAAAATCATTTGCATTGAAGTACATTGAGGATGATATTTCCTCACATAGATTAATGGTCCCTTTCTGTGCACAAATCGGTCTTTTCACGAGTATTGCTCGGCTATTTTGGTTTGGTAATATTATTTCAATCGGAGAATTTTTGGATGGTCCGCTGGCTTCTCTCCCCATTCCAACTATGTAGTCGTCAAACATTTCCTTAAAGAAGTTCACTTCGTACTGGAGAGCTTTCACTATATATTAACCTCTGTTGGCTTTATTTTAGAATGCACATGCGGTTTGGGAGAGCATCCTACACTATAATAATTTAATTTAATTTTTACTAAAGAGGATAAAACAAATCGCAAGTTGTTTCTTATGCTGATAGTTCGTCGGATGAAGAAATTGAATTTTAAAATCAATATATTAACGTAGTGGAATATTAAAAAATTTAAATCACATCTGTTGGTATCCCAAAGTGGTCAATACCTCGATTATAGTCCAGTAAGTGACAAGTGTCTTTTTGCTGAGTTGGAATTGATGGTTAAAAATTCTTCATATGAGTTGTAATGGGTCCTGCGAGACTGACATGCTGAGTCCAGAGTCCCGCTCATTAGGGAGTGGTACCTGCACAAGGCTTGGGTCGGGATTTGTTCTGGCGAAGCCACTTCGACGTGAGGGTAAGAGCCTATAGAGAAGATGTACAAAAATGCGTTAAGTAAACAAATGAACTTAGAGCATTCACGTAATCAAGTGTCCCTCGAGCTTGCATAGCCCTTGGTATATATAGGCGTTCGAGATGATCAGTCAAGCCTAAACACAGTTAATTAGACGAAACTATGTGTTTAGCCAATAATATAAGGCGTTTAGGAGATAATCATTGAGTTTAGGATTTTGGGCCCATTTGGAGAAGCTTGTGGGCCTCTGTCAGGCCCGTGGAGGTGAGCTAGTAGAGGAGCGGAGATTCATGGAGTTTTGAAGGAGAAACAAAGTAAAGTGGTGAGCCGGTCGAGATAAATGATTATGTCTCTAAAGTTGGTCGTCCAAGGGGCACGACATAGAATTCTGGGCAGTAGCGTCCCTACGGGGCACGTTGCTCCTTTTTGGATGCAAAGGAGATTTCAGGGAGGAGTCTTGGACGGTATATGCTATAGCGTGACACTTTAAATTCCAGAATACGTCCATGCCAAAGCGCAGGTGGACATGTGGTCGGGGCCCAGATGCTGACTCAGTGGTGCCCGAAAATACCCTCATCAATTGCCCCCTTAGTCCTGGGCTGTGAGGGAAACGAGACGGTCAAGGATATCATTTTTTGGCTGAAACAGACGTCTTAGAGACTTCAAAACACAAGAAATACCCTTGGTCGGCTCTCTAGAGCTTTTTGCCGACTAGAGGTCAGTCCTCCCGACTGGTAGGCCTTGGGTCTTGCGGCGTCTGCCTCCAGGTCGGTGGAGCTCCTGGGAGACAGACACGTCTTCTTGGCAACCCTGTAGATGGAAAAAATTCTGAACAACACTTTTTGAACCTTTAACTTTTTCTAGAAGACTAATTTGAAATAGACCTCTATATGGTTGTGCTATGTGCATAGACAGCACAGCAGAGCGACCCCAAAATTTTCTTAATTTTCTGGATAACATTTTTTTCTGGAGGGCTAATTTGGAATAGGCCCCCATATGGCTACGATCTGTGCAGAGATAGCACGACATGGGCGACCTCAAAATTTTCTCAATCTCTTAGGCAACACTTTTCAAACAGTTAATTTTTTCTGGGGGGTTAATTTGGAATAGACCTCCATATGGTTGCACTCTGTGTAAAGACAACAAGGTAGGGTGACCCTGAATTTTTCTCAATTTTCTAGGCATCACTTTTTAAACGGTTAACTTTTTTTAGAGGAAGAATTTGGAATAGGCCTCCATACGGCTGCACTCTTTGCAAAGACAGTACGGCGGGCGATCCAATTTTTTTTTAATTTTCTGGCAGCACTTTTTGAAACGGTTAATTTTTTTTGGAGGACTAATTCGGAATAAGCCTCCATATGGTCGAGCTTTGTGTAAAGACAGCACGATATGGCGATCCCGAAATTTTCTCAATTTCCTCGTGTATGACCCGGTCTCACATGTACATATTTTTAATTGTATTTTAGAACATTTAGAAAATATTTGGGTTTAATATTTTATTTCAATTTTTAGGGATCATTATAATATTTAGAAATTTTAATTTGACTCCAAAAATTTTAGAGTTTCAATAAATATTTATAAATTGATCTTGGGATTATATGGTAATTAGTTATTTTGAAGGGGTTATATGTATAATTAAAAATAAAAATATCATTACAAGGCTTAAATATAAGGTTGTGGATCGATATTCATAAGACTCAAACAAAACAAAAAAACATAAAAAAAAATGAAAAAGTGGAAACATGTGGCTTAAGCAAATTAAGATAAAGAAAAAAAGAAAAAACAAGTATGGCGGTGGGTATGGTATATATATATATTGTGTGTGTGTTTTCTACCGCAAAGAAGTAAAAAAAAGAAGAAAAAAAAAAAGAGAAAGAGCAAAAGATCTCGGTAGCAGGTATTTCTCACCATCTTTCATATATGTATATGTATATATTGTGTGTGTGTTTTCTACCGCAAAGAAGTTAAAAAAAGAACAAAAAAAAAAAGAGAAAGAGCAAAAGATTTCGGTAGTAGGTATTTCTCACCATCTTTCATATATATATATATATATATATATATATATATATATATATATATATATATATATACTGTTAAAATAAAATATGCATCACGTTTGATTTATGGGACTAATTATACGGATATATATACATGTATATTTATGTTTAAAATATATATATACGTGGGTTCGATTAATATAGTGAATTCGAGAAATACAGTAGGTATATTTGTATATACAGATATATCTAATATGCGAATAATACAATTTAAAAATAAAAATTGTAAATTTTACCAAAATGACAATTTTTAATAATTCGTTAACGAATAATATTTTTTAATAATCGATTAATATTTTTCTGTTGTCTAAATTATTAATAGGAATATGTTTGTAATTGTGGTAATAGTAATTTATGTACAATTAATATTAACTTAAGAAATTAGGCGTTAAATAATTTCGTGTAATAAAAAAAAATTGGGAATGAAAAATAGTACATTTTAGGGTCACGCATTGCATATTAGATTTATTTAAGTAAATTCTTAGTTTAGGCCATTTGGTTGTTGGTTTCACAGGCGACGCTGACCACGTAGCATTTGGACAATAGTATTTTTAGTAGTGCAGAAATCGAGGTGAGTATATTGTCTTCTATATAATTGTCAAATTATATTTTCGTATTAAAATGTAAAAAAAAAAAAAAATTATTAAAATAAATTATTTTATAACGTTATGCGGATCAAGTAAATTCTTAAATATAGAAACTAGTTTTTATTATCCAACTATGTCATAGTGTGATCCTAACAGGAGAACATATCCTGCGGGATATTGTTGGTCCTAATAAGAGGGCTTATCCTGTAGGACGATATGTTGTGACCTGATAAGATAACAAGTCTTGCAGGTGGTTTATATCTGTTGTTGACGATGATGATTATCATCATGATATGGTAGTTTTTACCACGCGTTAGCTCCTACCATTAGAAATATTAAATGGCCCTGGTACTGATAGTCACCTTAGATAGCACAATTGTACAGGTTACGGTACCGTCGTAACTCCAAATCATGAGGTGAAACGATCCTATGACTAGTAGGAAAATATGTGTGCGGTATTTTGTTATATATCAAAATATTTGGATTGGTTGATTTAAATGCATTTTCTTATTACAATGATAGTTGTGGAAATTTATTGCGACTCAGTGTGCAGTTATCTAATATATCTTGAAAAGTGGTATTTGATAAATATACTTGATCCGTAAATTATTTTTATTATGAAGACAATACACCGATAAAATATTTGGTCTCAGGTATCGCAGCTAGAGACAGGTCCACTACTGGAGCTAGGTAGAGTCAGATGAGGTAGTGAGTTTTATTTTGGAGGCATTAGGACAATTGTTGGGAGTGAGTGGTTGAAATATTGTTGTAATCTTGTTACAAAATAGACGACTTTGTATAAAAGTTAAAATTTTAAATTGAAAAAATATACTATTATTATTGTTATTATTATTATTTTATCAGAGTGGCGCAGCAGAAGCAGGGTAGTGGAGTGGGTTGTCTTTTGACTCTATTTCTCCTTGGGAGAAACCTAGTGATGACCTTGGAAAATAGGTTCGTTACATCTCAGAGACTCTTCTGACGGCTAAAATTCTGAATGGCCGTCCCCTGTGTAAGACCCTGATTTTTTTTTCATATGCACAATTTAAGTCGTATTTTAGCATATTTAAAAATAACGGGATAGACTGTGTCATTTATTGTTTAATTTCAAATTTTAGGGGTTAATTCGCAATTTTAAAAATATTAATTTTAGATTTTGGGTTTAACTAAAACTTAAAGGAAATTGAGGGGGGGTTATTATAATTTTTTAAATAAAAAATTTTCCTCCTTCCTTCTCGACAAAGGAAATCAACCGATATATATATATATATATATATATATATATATATATACACACCTATACACACACGCCTGAACACGGGAGAAAAAGAAAAAAAGAAAACGGGAAAGGAAGCAGAAATATGGAAGAGAGAAAGAAGAGAGAGAGGGGAAGATCGACCGGCAGTAGGTTCGGACGTCCAATGAGTGTTTGGTGGTCGAAAATCGTGTGGGGTGGTGTGCTTGGTCGACGATGAGCTTCGTGAGGGTGCCGTCGTCAAATTTCAGAAGAGAGGGTGGTGGTTCGACGAAGGTGGTGGGCGATCATCGCTGGTCGTCCGGGGAGCATTCGGTCGGCCGTTCAGGTACGAGTATGTGTGTTTCGTGATCGTTGCAGTCTCCGGGGTGCTCTTCTCATCCAGTGGGAGTGATCGTTGTGGGGGAAGTCGCCGGAGTTGTCGCCGGAGTTGGTTAGGTGAGAGAAAGGTTCAGTCGGTGGAGAGTTCATCTGGTTGGTGAGGTGGGTGTTCGGTCGGTCTGTCCAGTTCGTCGGCGGAGTGATAAGAAGTGTGTGTGTGTATGTGATCGCCGGTGGGCATGGGCCGGAGGGGTCTTCGTCGACGGTGAGGCCGCCGATCGGTGAGGTGAGAGAGAGAGTATCAGAGACGTGAAACCAGAAATTCGAGAAAGAGAAGAAGGTTCGGCTCGGTTGGTTCGGCAGAGTTTCGGTGTATGGGTGTTCCTCCGGCGGTGACGGTGGCCTGAGTGTTCTGGAGGTAGGTGTACAGTCGACGGTGTACTGGTCGTTCGGCGGTGGCAGGTTATGTTCAGGAAACAGCCGCGAAAAAAGAAAAGAAAAAGAAAAAAAAAAAAAAAAAGAAAAAAAAAAAGAAGAAAAAAAAAGAGAGAAAAGAGGGGAAATTGCATAAACTACCCCAAGAAAATCCAAAACCTATCTCGTGGTCGCCAAATGTTTCGGAAACAAGTGAAACCTCAATCGATTATAAATTCTCGTTAAATTAAATTTTAGTTAGTGTTACAAATCCTAAAATCATAATAATTTTGTGACGATTAATTAATTTTAAGTACATGGTATATAAAATTAGTAACAATTCGGAATATAGGATCCCCATTGCATGATTTGGATGCTTTAGATAAAATATTAATTTAGAATCTGCCACTATTAGGTTCGCATGCACTAGCGTCCAGATAAAGTGTGGTCAGTGTCAGTTTGGCAAAACGGATATCGAGGTGAGTGTACTGTCTTCTTGCCAGACTATTTTTCTATAAATATATGTGATGAGATATGTGATTATTTAAATTGTATGAATTTATAAATAATATGAATCAAGCAGGATTTGAATAATTTGGTAAATTGGATTTCGATGGTTTTCAAAAAGGAAGGTGAAAATGAATTTCTGTTGGCTTTTGGTGAAATCAGACGGTGTTTTTAAAAGAAAATAGAAAACATCGGTTTCCTAGAAATGCCTGGTTTTTCTAAAAATAAAGGGTGGAAAAGTGGTTTTAATAAAATCAGACGTTTTCTTTAAAAGAGAGTATGATATATGATTTCTGGATTTAAAAGTTGGCTTTGAAAGAAAAGCGATAGACGTGGTAATTAGACGATATTTATTGGGTTGTGATTCCATGATGCTGGATCTGATTTTAACAATGCTATAGTTGCTTCTCCCCGTAAGGGGTGTGGATTATATTTCTCCCCAAAAAGGGGTGTGGATATTTCGTAGGAAGGCATTCCTACGGATGTTACGGTACTGTTGTAACTCCCGATCGTGAGGTTAAAACGATCACTAGGATTAGCCAGTGTGTGTGTGTTGGAGGTGTGTGTTTGAAATTGGTGCTTGAGATGTGGTGTTTTACGTATATTGGTTGATTTGATATTACCTATTATAATGTTTGGTAGGATTTTGTACTGGATGGAACTTATCTATATCGCATTATTTTTGTTGCTTATATACTTATGCTTGATCCATACTAAATTGTGGAAAAATTTAGAACGTAGTAATATTTTAAAAATATTTTACTAAGAAGGCAATACACTCGCAGGTACAACAGTTAGGAGTCGGTCCCCTACTGGCACTAGGTAGAGCTACGTGATGAAGTCATATAGGCGATTGAGAGAAGCTGTCAAAAACGAACCTATAAAAGGTTCATGAATAAATACTTTTAGTTAATTAAATTTTGGGACGGGTGTGTCCCCTATAGTAGGTGTATATTGTCATTCATTTGTTTATTTGGGTAATAGTGATATCATGTTGTAGTCACGCCCGTCTCGGAATGACGGGTGTCCGGAACGGGGTGTGACACCCTGGAGGGTAGATGCCTAAAGGTCAAGCTCCTGGAGGGCAAACTCTCGGAAGTTAAGCTGTTGGTTCCAGGAAGGTCAAGCTCCAAACTGTTGGGAGGTTAAGCTCCTGGCTCTGGAAAGGTCAAGTTCCTGACTCTAGGGAGATCAAACTCTTGGCTCTTGGGAGGACAAGTTCCTGGAAGGAAAACTCCCGTAAGTCAAGCTCTTGGCTCTGCGGAGGTCAAGCTCCTGACTCCTGAGAAATCAAGCTTCTGGCTCCTGGGAGGTAAAGCTCTTAGCTCTAGGAGGTCAGATTCCTGGGTGATAGATTTCTGAACTCCACGATTAAGCGTGCTTGAGCGACAGCAGTTCCAGGATGGGTGACCTCCTAGGAATTCTAGGCAATAGATTTCTGAACTCCATGGTTAAACGTGCTTGGGCGGCAGCAATTCCAAGATAGGTGACCTCTTGGGAATTCTGAACTACACTTTTTTGAATCGTTAGAAAACAGTCTTGAGCGAAGAGATTCTGAGTGAACCCCTAACAGACATAATTCTGAAAGACGTTTCTCAACCCGTTAACGAACCATCTTGAGATAAGAGATTCGGGTTGAGCTCCTGATGGGAAGAATTCTGAACAGAGCTTCTCAACCCGTTAACAAACCATATTGAGTGAAGAGATTTGGGGTGAGCCCCTAATGGACAGAATTTTGAACGACATGTCTCAAACTGTTAACGAAATCTTGAGCAAAAAGGTCTCTAAGCGGCGAGCTCTGGGTGACATTCATCTCTGAATGACGTCTTTATGATCCTCCACCTTCTTCTCCCAACTTGTCTTTACTGGGCTGGTGAATCAGCTATTCTCGGAGAGTGGACTTCTTGTCGAGTTGGATTCTCAACAAGCCACAATTCAAGAAAATGACAAGGTTAAGGCTAGTCTTTGTGCTGACCTATCTGCTGTTCGAACCGAAAACTTCAGACTTCGCGCTAACCGCCCACACCTCAAGTTCCTAGTTGATATGATAGTGACCGAGGGCAGAAGTGGCGGGACTCTACTAACCAGGTCAGGGAGAATACTAAACTGGATGCGGTCGAGCAGTGGAAGAAGGGCTTCGGATATCTGGAGCTCTAGAAGAGAATGGCTAATGACTCTGGAGGCAAGAAACCAGGCCACACTGAAGGCCATTCGCTTCTTGTATTCTAATTTTTTCGTTGGCCCGATAGAGATAGAGTTCTCAAAGCTGGAGGACGGTTCCGAGCACGAAGTTACCTAGCAGAGAAGTTCCAGGAGGACATTATTGATGAGGGCCCCCCCGAGGAGGGCGAGATTCATGTTCCTTCTCCTCGCACGGACGCCTCTTAGGACAAGGGTAGGGAGGACAAACCTTTGGGTTGTTGCTTCTTCAACACTTAGGATTTTGTAGACTCCTTTTCACTTATTCTTATTTTTCTATGCTCGAGTGTTTAATCTCCTAAGTGGCATAACCAGGGTACTTCAGAGACTACTCTTTTCTCTTGATGTTTTTGCTAAGTCGCTTTCTACTTGATATTATTTTTAGAGTTGTAAAATTTTGAATTTTTTTTGTAAACTTCTCATCTCTGCCCAGGACTATGGACCACTATCCCTTCCAGTCCGGGACCCTAGTTGATTGTAAGAAATCGTGTCGTGGACTTAGGAGGATGGTTTCCCGGGTACTTAGTTCTCTCGGAACGTAGGGGTGCAACGTGGTGGTTGGCCCCCCATGGCCGGTCATTGGGGACTTCTCCATAGTCAAGTTTATTCAAGAACCCTTTAAGGTTATCTCTGTTTAGTCCATATAGAAGCACCTTCCCTTTTAGAACGCTGGATTTATAGTTGATTGGTAGGGAAAAGTACTTAGTTTTAGGCCCTTAGACTCGATCAATGCGTTGCCTTTGGTTGATAACCTTGTTCATTCCTTGGGTACGGACGATTTACCTCTGGAGAGAGTCTGGTTGTTATCCTCGACGTTGAGCGTTAGGATGAGGCTTGTGGAGAATCATTCACGACACCGAGAGTTGGAATGTTGATCTAGAGATCATCTACGACTTAGGGGGTCAGAATGACGCTATAGAAAATCATTCGCGATGCCGAGAGTAGAAATATTGATTTGGAGAATCATCTGTGACTCAAAGGGTCGGAATGCTGCCATGGAGAATCATCTGCGACGCTGAGAGTCAAGATGTTGATCTAGAGAATCATTCGTGACTTAAGGGGTTGGAATACCATTGCTGGAGAATCGTTCGTAACGTTGAGAGTCGGGATGTTGATCTGGAGAATCATCCATGACTCTAGGGGGTTAGAATGCCGTTGAGGAGAATTATCCACAATGTTGAGAGTCAGGATGTTGATCTAGAGAATCATCCACGTTCTTGGGGGTTGGAATGTAGCCGTGGAGAATCATCCACGATGCCAAGAGTTGGGATGTTGATCTAGAGAATCATCTGTGACTTAAGGGATCGAAATGCTGCTGAGAAAACTCATCTACGACGCCGAGAATAGGGACGTTGACTTGGAGAATCATCCGCGACTCTGGGGGGTCGGAATGCTGCTGGAGGAATCGTCCGCGACTCTAAGGGTTGGGATGTTGTTTTGGACAATTACTCACGACCCTAGGTATCCGGACATCGTTGTTAGAGATAGGCTGGAGAGCATTGTCTCTGCCTTTGTTGGGACGGAGAGTCGCTCATCTCTACCTTTGAGTTGCACGCGCTCTTTGTCTCGAAGAATTCCTCTGTGGAATGTCCTCAGTTGTGGTAAAACTCAACACTTGGTTATTGTCAAAGATGTGTTCACAAATCTTTGCAGAGTTGGATTGCCATAACAAATAGCTCTCTAGCCTGGATGGTTGGGAGGAAGATGAGTGATGCGCTCGCCACAAGCCCGATAGGACAGAGCCTGGATGAATGCCCCAAGGTCATCCCTTTGGTGTTTGGAAAGCAGAGAGAAAATGATAGAGGGGTTCCATTGTAGGGGTATCTAGGGGTGTGCAAAATTTTTAGGCACCATCTTACCCAGGACCTCATCTATGAAAGGAGACCTAACCTCGGCAGGGAGCGTAGTTGTTCTTCTTCTACTTTATATCTCTTGCAGGAGCGCTTCCATATTGGCGAGGCGATGTTCTATAACGGATTTCCTCCTAGGCGCTATCCGCACATGGTTGGTTACTGCTCTGACATCGCGGTGGCGCGAGGGCAGCGAATAGTTGCTTGTTGCTTGGTTGGGAGCTGAACCCAAGGGTAGCCCTAGTCGGTTCCTAGTATCATGTCTTCACAGAGTTAAGGATCTTGACATAGTCAGGGGGAGCCCTTTCTGGCCCTGTAGACTCATGGTCGCGAAGTAGAGGGCGGTCCCGGGCATGTACTCCTTCGAAGATGCCATATGAACATTGCGGTCTAAGGGTCGCTCCTCGGGGCCTACAGTCTAAAGGGCTGGTCCCCTTGGGAAAAGGGTCAGTGTGGGTGCGTGAGGAAAAACTACACACATGACATGAATTCGCCAATCTAGCGTTCAAGGAGATCTATCTGAGATGCTTCCATAGCTCCCGAGGTCTGTCCTGCAGCCCCAGATGGTAGGGCAAATAGTCCTGCCTGGTCTTGGGGGCAGTTATTCTAGTTGGTAGGAGCTGGGGGGCGTGGACTTAAAGTTTTCGACATATCCTATGCTTCTTTTGTTTTATGTCTATCTGTCTGACCAGACCTTGTAATCATCCTGGCTTAACATGACAGAGAGAAATGATCTGGGGAAGGCTTTTTACGCGGTTCCCACAGACTGCGCCAAACTGTTGGTATCCCAAAGTGGTCAACACCTCGAGTATGATTCAGTTAGGTGACATGTATTATTTTGCTAAGTTGGAGTTGGTGGTTGAAAATTCTTCACGTGAGTTGTACTGGATCTTGGGGGGATTGACTTGTTGAGTCTAGAGTCTAGAGTCTTGCTTCTCAGAGAGTGGTACCTGTACAAGGCTCGGGTCGAAATTTGTCCAGGCGAAGCCTCTCTTGCGTGAGAGTAAGAACTTAAAGAGAAGAGATACAAAAATACATAAAGTAATCAAATGAACTCAAAGCATTCATGTAATCAAGTGTCCTTCGGGCTTGCATAGTCCCTGGTATATATAGGCGTTGGAGATGATCAGTCGGGCTTAAACATAGTTAATTAGGCGAAACCATGTGCTTAACTGATAATCCAGGGCGTTTAGGAGATAATCATTGGGCTTGGGCTTTTGGGCCTATTTGGAGAAGCCGCGAGCCTCTGTCAGGCATGTGGGTGTGAGCTGGTGGAGGAGAGTAGAGATTCGTGAAATTTTGGAGGAGAAACGGACTGAAATGGTAAGCCGATCGAGACAAACGACTTAGTTTCTGAAGTTAGCTGTCCAGAGGGCACGACGCAGAGTTTTGGGTAGTAGCGTCCCTATGGGATACGTTGCTCCTTCCTGGGTGCAAAAGTGATTCCAAGGAGGAGCCTTGGACGATATATGCACCAGCGTAGCACTTTAAATTCCGTAATACGTCCATGTCACGGCGAGGGTGGGCACATGGACGGGGCTCAGATGCTGAATCGGTGATGCCCGAAAATACCCTCATCAACGTCTAATATTATGTTTCTCTAAGCTAGTTCTCTTTATATCAACATAAAATAAATCTAAAAAATATAATGAAATCATATTTTATTAAATTACCTCATTTGACAATTCGCAAGGCGTGATCTGAGAAGACTTTTTCAAAAGCAACTAGACATGATCTGGAATCGACAACAGAGAACGATCCTCTTAGAAGTAACACAAGTGCATTACGTCCAATAGTATCCATACAAAAATTAAAAAAAAAATGTTCTTTGTATTTTTAAGAATCTGATTCTAATCCCAAGAAACTAAGGTAATTATGATTTGAATTTAAGTGGTAATAAGATTCAAATTAGTAATGCAAGCATTTTAAGAAAGGAAAAATCTCATAGACACAAAGGGTGGCCGAAATTTTTGATTGTGGACGAATTTCTCAACTTGTTTTTCCCATTATGTGTGACCTATTAGATTCATACCAAAATCAAGATGGTAAAAATAATTAATTAATTATTTTACTAATTATTTGATCAATTAAAATTGGAACAATTCTAATTTTGTCATTCCTAAAGAAACACTTTTCCCTTAAGCTCTTTTCTTCAATTATGAGTTTTGTGTGCCCATATAATACAGTCATGTACAGTTGGTTGGAATTTTACGAAGATAACCTCCCTAAGTATAATTTCCATATTATATAATCTTTTTACCTTGATAATCATTATATTTAATATCATATTCGACTCCACCATATTAATAGTCAACAACGCGTGGCAAAAACTACAATATTATATTGATAATCATTATTGTCAACAATAATAATAATAACAACAACAACAACCTGTAGGACTTACCCTTCTGTCAGGTCACAACACAAATATCCTATAGGACATGCTCTCCTATTAGAACCAACAACATCTCGCATGACATGCCTTTTTGCCGGGATCACACCATATCATAGTCGGATAATGATAAAAATTATTTTCCATGTTTAAAAATTTACTCGATACATGTAACGTTATAAAATCATCATTTTAATAAATATTTTCTTTTCCACAATTTAGTACGAAAATATAATTTAATAATTTATATAGAAGACAACATACTCACCTTGATAATTATGTTGCTTTTCACACTACTGTCATAATGCTAATAGGGTCGGTCTCGCCTATAAACCTGAGAGAGATGAATGGAAATATCAGAAAATAGGAAGACAAATATAAAAGAGAGAGAAAATGAAGCATAACAAAAGAAAAATGAAATGACTAAATAAAATCATAGATATATGTTTTGTTTTGTTTTTTTGTTTTGTTTTGTTTTTTTTTGTTTTTTTTTTGTTTTTATTTTTGGAAATGTGTCCATGGATAATAACTAAGCCACCGCCTCACTTGGTCACTTATATCCTTATAAGGGAATTACACTTTACTCCTGCAAAGAATCAAGAAGTGTTCATTTATACCATGTAACTTTTAAAATCATCTTAAAATTACCACAATTAGTGCCTATCATTTCTTACCAAAGTTTTATCTCTTATGATTAAATTACACTACCTGTCCTCAAGAATTTTTAAAATATCATTTATATGCAAAAGGTAAAAATTAACATTTTTAAAATAATAATTGGCCCCCAAAACTTTTAAAAGTCAAATTAAATTGACATATTAATCCCCAAAGTTCTTAAAACTATTTTTTTAAATACCGAAATGACCCCTAAAAATTTTAAAGTGAAATTTAAAATAACATACTAGACCCAAATAATTTTTAAATGTCCTAAAATGAAATTAAAAATATGCATATACAAAAATCAGGCTTAACAACTACTGTTATCGAAGAGAATTGCAAGGTGTTCAACGAATTGCCGATGAGAGATATGATTCCTTGGATTGCATTACTATGCCTGTTTCCAGCACACTTCACAGAACCCTTCCTCTCTCTCATCATTGTTTGTTATCTTATTGTGGCAGTTGGCGGTGAATTTATAGTTATACTTGTTATTGTTAATGTCTTGAGTAAATATGTTGCTTTTTTTTTTGTTGTTGTTCTATTTGGTTTCAGTTTTGTTATACGAATTCTTATATGAACTTAGAAAGTAGTATGAGACAAAGTTCTACCTAATTATGCTCTATAATTGTTTCCATAATTTATTGTAATAATAATAACTTATACCTTCAAAGTTTGGGTTAATACCACTTACAACCCCTCAACTTTTGACAAAAACTACGGGAATCTCCTCAACTTTCAAAACTACATGAGACACCCATTAAACTATTTGGTCAAAGGACACCTAAACCCCAAGGTAATTTTTATTCTGAAAATGTCATTTGAAAAGTCAATTTTTAATTTTTGACAATGTTGACTAAGTAAAAAGATTATATTACCTTTTTATTAAAAAATATAATGGTTCAAAATAAAACTTCAAAAAACATTTAGGGTACATATTATAATTAAGCCCTTGACTTTTCTTCGTTGTTTTCATCTTCCCCAAATCCCCATCCTCGCCACTACCACATCCTCCCCAAATCCACCACCAAATCCGGTCACCGAACACCACCAAAACCACTACCATAGGACACAACCGTCGAATCGAATAATACCACCCCAGAACAACACCATTGCCAAACAATACTGTCCAACTGAACACTACTATCGCCGAACACCACCGTTGCCGAACACCACCATCGCCATCAGGGATCATTTCCACCACCACTACACCGTCAAACCAAAAACAATACCACTGTTGAACACCACCAAAATGAACAACAATAACGTCAAACGACACAACAAAAATGAACACCACCACCGAATAACACCGCTGAACAAAACAACCAAAACAAACAACAATACCGTTGAACTGAACACCTTCACTACTAAACAACACTATCAAACCGAAGAGAAAAAGAAATAGAAGGAGAAATCAAAATCGACCTCCTACGACTTTTGATTTCGATTTCAACCCTCAACAACATGAGAAATTTGTAATGGCTCGGTTTTCCAAGGTCGCCACACGGTTTCTCTCCTTGGAGAGTTAACATTAAAATCGAATATCCAATATTTCATTAATAAAATTTGAGAAATTTTTCTAACTACGGCGATAATTTTAATTATCGATCTATTGAGTTCATTTTACAACGGTGAATAATAAATACAATTATTACAAATATTAAATATAAATTCAAATAAAATTTCCTACGTAGCTACATTCTTAGCGGTCCTGCAATCAAAACTGTAGGGTTATGAACCAACGCTCAGTAGAATTTTAACCCCTCTAATACGTGTATCTAATCAAACCTCAAATAAACACATAAACATGTATCTCACAAAATTTTCACATAATACGTACTCATAATTATTTCATAGAAAACAATAATTATAACAGTAATAACGCAAACCACACAATACATGAGAAAATTAAATATATATATTAAAAGAGTTAAAAATTCTACCTAAAATGCGAAGCCAAAATTTCGAACCGAAATCCTTAGAAACCATTCAATATATATATATATATATATATAACCATGGGGGTCTCTAGTTTCTTTTCCAATCCTATTATGTGGCTCCAATATGTATATTGATCTTTATAATAATCATAATCATGAAACTATATATTATGTTCTCTAATATATATGGTCATGAGGCTCCAATTCTGGTTATTAGGATTTTCATGAGAATCGTTTTATTATTTATTGTTATTATTATTATATTATTATTATTATTATTATTATTAAATAAGATACTTGTCAACCCACAAGAATATACATACATACATACATACATACATACATATATATATATATAACCATGGGGGTCTCTAGTTTCTTTTCCAATCCTATTATGTGGCTCCAATATGTATATTGATCTTCATAATAATCATAATCATGAAACTATATATTATGTTCTCTAATATATATGGTCACGAGGCTCCAATTCTGGTTATTAGGATTTTCATGAGAATCGTTTTATTATTTATTATTATTATTATTATATTATTATTATTATTATTATTATTAAATAAGATACTTGTCAACCCACAAGAATATACATACATACATATATATATATATATATATATATATATATATATTTATTTATTTATTTATTTACACAATGTTCCCTAAAAAAATATTAAGTATATCCCAAAATTTTTAAAAATATATTTTAAATAACACATTTGTCCCAAAACTTTGAAAAATCAATTAAAAATTAACATTTAACTTCCAAAAATTATCAAATCTTATTTATACCATAAATTTACAAAATAATTCCAAAAATATTAAAATAATATTTTCAAAAATATAAATTTTCGGGGTATTACATGATTGGCCACCGTTTGATGGGTTTAGAGAGAGAGATTGGCCACCGGTTGATGGGTTTAGAGAGAGAGATTGGCCATTGTGTCATCGTTCCATTCACTGTCCACTTCGTTGTCGTTGATGGCTACCACACAATACCATCGTTCCAGATCTTAACCTTCGATTTAGGGTTTAGGGTTGCAATATTTGGATTTTTGATTTGGGGTTGCGATTACTATTTTCGATACAGGTGATGGGGATGGGGATGGGGATGGAACTGAGCGACGATTGAGAGACGGAGATGGAGATTGAGGATGGTGGTGGTGTTGTTTGGTTTGGTGGTGATGTTTGGTTTAGTGGTGTTGTTCGGCGAGGGTGTTTTGGTTGGGGTCTTCAGGGATTGGGGCTTGCATATGGTGGTGTTTGGTTTGGCGATGGTGGAGACAGTGGAGGCGGTGGCGATGGTGAAGGCGGTGGTGGTGTGGTGTTTGATTTGATGGTACAGGGTTTCAAAAAGAAAGGAAGAAGGTGAAAAAGAATAGAAAAAAAAAGGGGGAAAATTATTGAAAAGGGGGTGGGGAGAGGTGAGGTGAGGTGAGGGTAGTTTGGTCATTTAATAATTCTGATTATTTTATTCTTTTTTGGTTTTGAATGAGTAAGGGCAAAATGATCCATTCATTAAAAAAAGCTCTAGCAGGGAGTTGCCGTGGTAGTTTTAAAAGTTAGGGAGGCGTATGTGGAATTTCACTATAGTTGAGAGGGTCTACGTGGTATTAACCCTTCAAAGATTGTAGCAAGTTAAATGTTTTTTTTTTTTTACCAAAGGTGGGGGGAAACCTCTTCCGTTGTAAGATGATGTGATCGCTTGTAGACTCTTAAATGATTCAACAAATTGGATGGGCTTTCGTAAGAGGGTCTTAAGTAATTTGTGCTTTTGTTTATGAGCGGTAAGGCATTCATAAATCATTGTAGCGTATTGAATAGTTTTAATCAAGGATACCAATTAGATTTATGTGATTTTAACCACAGAGTTGGCTCTAATATCTTTGTTAATTTTTAGGGATAAATATCTTTTTGGTCCCTGACAAATGTTTCGGGTGCTCAATTGACCCCAGTATTTGAAAGTCGACACATTGGGTCCTTAACATTTCAAAATTATTCCAAATTGGCCCCTAAGGCAGATTATGTTAAGTCAAAGTAACAGTTAACATCTTATTAAGGGCATTTCGGTCATTTAACCCTTCTTTAATTATTAACACTTATTAAGGGAAAAATCCAAAAAGTCTAAACCACATGGGGAGTAAAGTGCAATTAAAATATCTCTCTCCCTCAACCTATTGTCTCTCACTCTTTCACCCGTCTTGCTCCATCGCTATTGCCATCATCATCGTCACCACTACCATCGCCATCGCCATCCAACAGAGCCATCTCGACTTCATTCAAAGTATCGCCGCTCTATCACCAAGCCATTGTCGAACTGGCCACATTTGGGTTTCAACGGAAAACCCATTTCAGATTCTGAAATCACTGCTCCATCGACCAAACCAGAATTGCCGCTAGTTCTTCAAAATGTCATCAACACGATCATTAATTTCCTGGAGAAATCGGCTTCAGGTAAAAGTGTTTCATCACAAACCCAAGTAGTGGAAACTCTTCTGGGCTATAAAAATGATCTTGATTCGACTTTGAGCTACCTTAAATGGACTTAATTATATTAGTTATTTAAATTTAATAAGCTAAAATTAAGTGATTTAATTAATTTGGGTAAGCTCATAAATCACTCAAAAGAATGTGGGTTAAATGTGTAGATACTGAAAACTGTTGGGCTCATTAGGAAATTATGGGAACCCTAATCATACCATATATATAAAAAATATTAGGGTTATGGTCCCCAATACACCAAATTAGTTGATGACTCTCTTTTCCCCATCTAGAAGAGAATCGATAATCTCATTGAGGAACTCTAAAGATTTGGTTGAGGAAGATCACGTATCTGCTCTATCCGTGTCCTTCTCGTGATTGATCGTCGTAAATTTCTGCATCGGTAGTCGATTGATCATAATTGATCCAAGTACGCAATTTATGTGTATATTTGAACTCTTGGTGATTTGACACACTGATTTGGGTGTTATTGATTCAGATCTATAGGGATTAAATCCTAACAAGTGGTATCATAGCCTACTTCATGTTGAATCATTAGGGTTCTTGAGTTTTTCAAGTTCGTATAATTTTAGGGTTTGTGTTTTCTCCATTAAAGTTTGTTTATTTGTGAAATAGTGGGAGAAAACATTAAGTTTTTTTTATGTGGTTTAAGTCATTTTTTTTGCTAAATATTACGGATCTAAGGAAGGAAAACCCCAATTTTTGGATTTTTTTGAGTTTTTTCACTGCAACAACTTCAAATCCGAACACGATTTGAATAAATCGGTCAACTGACTCAATTGAATCGGTCAACCGATTGGTGCAGAGAAGGTTCAGACAGTTTTGACATATGTTTGTATTATGGACATAACTTTCTCATATGAACTCTAATTGAGGTGATTCAAACTTCTGTGAAAATATCAAAACGAGGTCTACAACTTTTATATTTTGAGATTTTCCGAAATTAGGTTGAATCATGGTCAAAATTGGGATTGAAGTCAGATTTGGTTGAAACGGTCAACCGATTCTTAGGAATCAGTCAATCGATTCAATCAAGGGGCGTTTCTGGCTCTGGATTGATCGTTCAACTGAACCTTCGTTGTCAGTTGACCGATTGATTTGGGATGCCATTTTTTGGGTTTTAATCAATCAGTCAACCAACCTTTCGTGGACGGTCAAGTAATTGATACAGGATGCCAAGGTTGTCTGATTCAGTGGACCGAACCTTCTCGGTCTGTCAATCGATTACTTTAGGATCCAATTTTTTTTGGGATGATCGATTCAGGCGATCGGACCTTCATGGTCGGTCAACTGCCTGCTTCAAAACAGGGGAACAAGTTTCTGTTCAATCCGGTCAGCCGAATTTTAAGGACCAGTTGATCGATTCAATGCCCCAATGTCAAAAACTTTAACTTGTCACAGGACATTCGATCAACGGACCATAAAGAAGGTCGACTAACATAATCTTATATCTTGAAATAAATTAAAATGAAACAATATGTTACCAAAGTAATCTATGTTGTGTAGTTTATTATATTTTAGGATATTGAGATATAAATGTTTATTATTTATGCGAGCAATAGTTGACCCAAAAGAAGACTATTGTTTGACCGAATAATAAACATTGATGTTTGTTATTTATGCGAACCATAATCGGTCCAAAGAAAGATTATCGTTTAACTGAATAATAGACATTTTTTTGACATTGGTATGATTATTATCTATGCAATCAATAATCGACCCAAATGAATGTTATTGATTGACCAAATAATAAACATACATGTAGGAATAAATGTGTGATAATTATCAAATTTCCATGTGAATAATAAGTCTGTCCAAAGAAAGGTTTATTGTTTGACAGAACATATTATCAATATTTGATTCATGCGCTGAGAGTACCAATTACAGTTAATTCCTCAGTCCAAAGACTAAAAATTAATGTTGTTTTAGGTATCTTGAGATGGGTCCCCAAATTTGGATTAATTATTCATATCATGCTTTATTGTTTTATGACATGCATGTATGTGTGCTTATTTTTTTTTTTTATGTTTAGTTATTGCTACTATTATTGCCAACAAAAATTCCATTCCAGTGCTTAATGGCAGGAACTTTAAGGATTAAAGAGAGAACATTTCAATTGTTCTCGACTGCTTGGATCTTGACTTTGCGCTAAGAAAGGAACAACCTTCACCTTTTACTGAAAAAAGTTTCCTAGAGGCTAAAGGAGAATATGAGAGATATGACCTTTCTAATCATATAAGTCTTATGATGATTAAACGCAGCGTTCCGGAAATATTCAGGGGCGGTATATCTGATGAGGTAACTGCTGAGACGTTCCCTAAGGAAATAGAAAAATATTTTGTAAATAACAAAAAGACAGAGACCAGTATGCTTTTAGCTAATCTTGCCTCGATAAAGTATAAAGAAAAAGGGAATGCAAGGGACTACATTATGGAAATGTCCAATGTCGCTTCAGAACTAAAAGCACTAAAGTTAGAGGTGTCTAAGGACTAACTCGTGCATTTAGTACTCATTTCTCATCATGCACAATACAGTCAATTTACGATGAGTTATACTGCTCAAAAGGATAAATAGACTCTTAATGAACTCATATCTGATTGTGTGCAAGAAGAAGAAAATAATTAAGTGAAAAAGGAAAAAAGGTGCTAACTTATCCACTACCTCTAAGGGTAAGAAATGAGAAAGAGATAACGGTCAGGAAGCTGCAGTTGGAACAGGACAATTAAAATTGCAAAAGAATCAAGATCAGGAATTTACCTGTTTCTTCTGCAAGAAAGCTGGATATATGAAAAAGAGACACGCCGTACGTCGTGTAAAGAAGAGTATGCTTTTCACTCTGGTTTGTTTTAAGGTTAATTTAGCTTTTGTACCTAGTTACACTTGGGGGTAAATTCTGGTGCTACTACTCATGTAAGTGTGTCTGTGCAGGGTCGCCTGTGGAGTTGAAAGTCAATTAATGTTGAAAGATGGATCTATGTGGGCAATGGCGAAACAGTTGTTGTTGAGGCAATAGAGACTTTCAAATTATCTTTAAAGACTGGTAAATTTTTGGATTTGAAAGAAACATATGTTGTACTGCCATTTAAACCATATTTGGTTTCTATTTCTACCTTGGACAAATTTGATTTTTCTTATTCATTTGGAAATAATAACCTCAGTCTTTTTCGAGATTTAAATATTTTTGCAATTAATTATTTAATTGATAATTTATAGTTGTTGGATACTATTAGTTCACATAATGAAACCTTACAGACAACTACTTGTGGTACAAAACGCAAATTAGTTAATGAGAATTCTGCCATAATTTGGCACAAACGTCTAGAACATATCTATAAATAGAGAATATAGATACTTGTTTCTGACAGAATTCTTGATCCCCTTGATTTAACAAATTTCAAAGTTTATATTGAATGAGTAAAGAGGAAACAGACAAACATAAGGAAATTGGGTGCCAATAGGAGTTCTGATGTCTTAGAACTAATACATACTGCTAACTATTTCCTATGGCGCCTTGGAATTGACAACAATATTTTATTTCATTCATAGACGATTACTCTTATTATAGGTACCTATATTTAATTCATGAGAATTCTTAATCCTAGGATGTACTTAAAATATTTCAAAGCTGAAGTCGAACTTTAACTTGGAAAGAAAATTTAAGCTATCAAATCAGACTGTGGTGGTGAATATTATGGGAGATTTGACAAATCAGAAAAATAACGTCCAAGAACCTTTGCTAAATTCCTAGAGAAATGCGGAATCGCCCTACAGTATACCATGTCGGGCAAACCTAGTATGAACCGTATTGCTGAGAGACAAAACAGAATCCTTAAGGATATCGTAAAAAGTATGATAATTCATTCTTTTTTAGCATAATCACTCTCGTGAGAAGCATTTAAGACTGCAATATATATCCTGAACAGGATACCAAGTAAAGTGGTGGCTAAAACCCCTTATGAACTGCGGTTAAGCGTGAAGCCTAACATAAGACATTTACACGTTTGGGGTTGTCCAGCTGAGGCAAGGACTTACAGGCCAAATAAAAGAAAACTAGACTCAAGAACAGTTAATTGTTGCTTTGTTGGGTACACTGACCGATCAAGAGGATTTACGTTTTACAATCCCACATCAAGATTCTTCTTTGAAATGGGAAATGGGAGATTCTTTGAGAGTATTGAGTTTGAGGGGAAAAGAAAGAAATATAAGGAACGTTGCCTTTGAAGAAGAATCAGCTATTGATAGTGATCAGGTCTCTGTACCTATTTTTGTTCGAGACATATTTTTCTTCGAAGGGGAAACTATTATTGACGGTGATCAGGTCTTTATACCTATCACTGTTCAAGACACAATTCTGGCTCTATATAACAATGTTTTGGCTCGGGCTCCTATTCTTGACATTGTTCTAGAATAAGACAACAATGAAATTCTTCTTCAAATATAACCTAAAGAACAAACTCAACAACCTCAAAAAATGTCATTAAGGAGATCCATTAGGGAGAGGATGAATATATCGTCTTTCTCCAAGAACATGAGGATGGCGTTGGTTTAATAAAAGATGACCCAATTAACTTCTGTCAAGTCATGCGTAGTTCTAACTCTAAAAAATGAATCGATGCCACGAAGAATGAGTTGAAATCTATGAAAGACAATGACGTTTGGCATCTTGTCGAGTTACTTGAAGGTGCAAAGCCCTTTGGTTGTAAATAAATATTTAAAATTAAGATGGATTTGAAGGGTAATATCGAGAGATATAAAACTCATTTAGTCGCCAAAGACTTTACTCAAAAGGAAGGCATAGACTACAAAGAGACTTTCTCTCCGGTATTTTCGAAAGATTCTTTTAAAACTATAATGACACAAGGAGCTCATTTTGATCTAGAGTTACATCAGATGGATGTCAAGACTACGTTTCTCAATGGAGATATTGACGAGACGATCTATATGGTGTAGCTCGAACACTTTGTATCAGGCAATCCAAAGTTTATGATTTGCAAGTTAAAGAAATCCATCTATAGTCTCAAATAAGTTTTCCGTCAATGGTGTCACAAATTTTATCAAATCATTATCTCATATAGCTTTGAGGTAAATGCAGTTGATTATTGTGTATACTACAAGTTCAGTAGGAGTAAAGTCATTATTTCTAGTACTATATGTCAATGACACATTGATAGCTGACAATGATATATGCTTATTTCACGAAACCAAGAGATTTCTAACTACGAATTATTTTGGGGACGCCTCTTTTGTATTAGGAATAAAGATACACCGAGATATCGGGAGGCAATGTGTCGACTGAATAAGTGTTAATAATTAAGGACCCAATGTGTTGACTTTCAAATATTGAAAATCAATTAAACACTTGAGGCATTTGTCAAAGATAAAAAATGTATTTATCCCTAATTTTTAACTGATCGTGCTTCAAGACACGGGTGGTTATGCTTAGTAGGTGTAGCATCCTAAAGTCTTTGCTTTTTTTTTTTTGGGGTTGGGGGGGGGGGGGGGCTGTCCTTGCTACATACAACATTGGAGACCAAAAACTGCATTTGACTCGATTCATTTGCAATCACGAATATATGGCTTTCCATTTTAAGAATTTACAAAACCTTTTTCTAGTGTCCTAATAATAGACAGAGATTGAACAAGAATCATTTTCAATCTATTTTTAGTAATTTAATCCCTTAATATTCAATCTTAGCTCCTAAAAATCTTCTTATACTCTCGTTGTCATTGACCTATTTCATTTAGAGGCACCTATATAAACACCAAACACATGCAGCAAAATCAAACAGACCTACTCCCAAGTCTTTTCAATGGCCTCCCTCTTCTTCTTCTCTCTCGCTCTAGTCTCTCTCCTCTCTTCCTCCTCCTACGCCGCCGTCCCACCGGAGGTCCAGCAAGCATGCAAGGCAACACGTGTTCCACAAACCTGCGAAACGTCGCTTGTTAACGTGCCTGCCCACTCTACCCCCCTCCAGATCGTCCAATCCGCCGTGTTGCTGTCTTCACGAGACATCGGGAAGGCCCAGACCATGGTCCGGACCATCCTCGTCTCGTTCGCCGGCGACTCCAACCGAACATCCGCCGCTAAAAAGGCACTAGAGCTGCTCCACAACTCCGATTACAGGACTTCGTCGGCGTTGGACGCTCTGACAAAAGGCAAGATCAAGGACGCACGTGCTTGGATGAGCGCTAGCCTGACTTACCACTCCGACGCTTGGTCCACCCTGACGAACGTCAACGGCACGCTGCTGGTCGACAAGGCGGCGTCATTTTTGAATTCGATGGTTGGGTACACCAGCAACGCGTTGAGCATGCTGGTCTCTTACGACGTGTTCGGGAACAAGATCGATTCTTGGGGTCCACCCAAGACGGAGAGAGACGGGTTTTGGGAGAAGGCAGTTGCGTCCGGTAATTCCTTGTCGGGATTCAACGGCGCGTTTCCGTCTGGGTTGAAGCCGGACGCGACGGTGTGCAAGGGCGGTTCCACGGCCTGTAGGTTCAAGACCGTTCAGGAGGCGGTGAACGCCGCTCCGGACAACCAGACGGCGCGGCGGTTTGTGATACAGATCAAGGCGGGGGTTTACGAGGAAACCGTCCGGATCCCGCTGGAGAAGAAGAATGTGGTGTTTTGGGGCGACGGCATGGGCAAAACCGTGATTACAGGATCTCTAAACGTAGGCCTGCTTGGGGTTCCGACATATGACACCGCTACCGTTGGTAAGAACATCTCGTGATCAAATGATTTTTTATTATTAAATTAATTATACATAAAGACAAATTCAACCTAAATTTTATGGTCTCACGCACTCTACTTTAACTAATGCATTTAAAATTAAATTTAAATTTTAACTAATACATTTAAAATTAAATTTAAATTTTATTCCTAGGATATTTATTAAAATAATTAAACCTGATTTAAAAAAATATAAACACTTCATTTTGTCAATCGAAATAAGATTTCTTGATTGTACGTTTTCCTCTACGCTAGTGCCAAAATTAGTACATAATATGCTTAATGTTTGAATGATCTTGGCTAAGAGGAATGCTCATTTTTCTCGTTAATCATAATATAATTTTCTTAAAGAGTATTTAAAAAATTATATTTTAAATTTAATTATAAATATATTAAATCGTAACATATGAATATATTTTTAAAATCTTTTAAAAAAATAATTAGTTAAAATACAGTGTTTTCCGGACAAATCTCACCGTTTAATAAAAAAAAAATGACACAGGAGTACTTGGGGATGGATTCATGGCCAGCGGAATCACTTTCCAGAACAACGCCGGAGCCAACGCTCATCAAGCGGTGGCCTTCAGATCCGACAGCGATCTCTCCGTCATCGAGAACTGCGAATTCATCGGCAACCAGGACACACTCTACTCCCACAGCCTCCGCCAATACTACAAATCCTGCGTCATCCAAGGCAACGTTGACTTCATCTTTGGCAACTCCGCCGCCGTCTTCGAAGACTGCCTCATTCTCATCAGCCCTAGGTTGGTCGATGCGGAGAAGGGGGAGAAAAATACCGTGACGGCGCACGGCAGAACCAACCCTGCCCAATCCACCGGCTTCGTATTCAAAAATTGCGTGGTGAACGGCACCGACGATTACGTGGCGATGTACCACCGCAATCCCACCAAGCACCTGAATTACTTGGGGAGGCCATGGAAGGAGTTTTCTCGGACGGTTTTCGTAGGTTGTACCCTGGGAGAACTTGTTTCAGCCGATGGATGGATTCCTTTCAATGAAGAGTTCGGGTTGAACACGCTTTATTACGGGGAATACAACAATTCCGGTGCCGGATCGAGCAGAACCGGCCGTGTGCCCTGGAGTAGCCTGATTCCGGCCAATCATGTTTCCTCGTATTTGTTGCAGAACTTCATTTAAGGTCGGCCGTTGATTCCAATGGCGTCCTGATTACATGGTAATAATATTCTATTCCTATGTAAATTAGAAATTGATACTTAAATTGGGTACTCTGATAAATGAAGTGCCCAAATTATACTTATCTGTGCTGTTCGAATTTTTAGCTTTCTCATCGATTTTTCTCCCAGTTTCTGGCGTAATTCATATGAACAATCCCATGAAAACAACACACGAAGAATCAAAATGTGCTGAAATTTAGGCCCCGTTTAGTTACTGTTTCGGTTCCCTGATTTTTGTTCCCTCTCTCAAAATTTTGGGGTTAATTTACAGAGAAACACGTGTGGTAAACATTTCCAAATATTTGGGTGTGATTTCGAAATATTTCTTGAATTCCATGAGAAATCTGATAAACAAAACAAAAATATGAATTCATATTCGTCCCCATAAAACTATTCTTACTATCATCGCGTAGGCCACTACCATCCCCAGCAGCCACACCACCCGCCGGCTGCCATACATTTAAAAGGAAAAAAAAAAATGTTGCAACCTAACGTGTTTCTTATTTTTGTCATAAAAAAATATAAAAATAAAATATAAATCAGAACAATAGTCGTTACCAAACATGTTTCTATTCCCGAAATATTCCAGAACGGAAACAAAATTCCCATCCCAATTTATTGAAAGTAGAAACAGGAAAGCAAAAACACTAACCACACTCGGCCTTAGCTTTTGAATGCATTTCTTTTTCTAGTGTAACTTCATATGATTGCTTGAGCTTGAACAAACCATATTTAGTAATAATCCCAAGAAAAAACACTCAAAAACAGGAAGAAAAGCAACATATGAAGAATCAAAATCTGCTGAAATTTGAGTATGTTTAGTACCTAGATCGGTGTCTAAAAAAGATTATTTACTCCATGAAAAAAAAAAAAAGAGATAAGCAAAAAGCCTCAAACTGGGCGATAAAATTATGAAACTATGTAACTCACAACCCCGAGAGCGAAGCCTTATTGATAGCCGGAGGCGTGGGCGCGAAAAAATCATCGCTATCCGTCCAATTTGTCTCTCCCCAGTGCCTCAACATCGACTTCCAGGAACACAACTTATCGATACACTTCTTCAACCTAGGATCAACGACCTTAATCCTCCAATGCCCGTCTGAATAATTCCCTTTCTCCGCCTCCCTCCGGTCCCACTCCAACTGTGCCTTCTGCTTCGACCTCAACAGGCAAAACTGCTGCAACTGCCCCGGCATCGCGTCGTGGACTCTCCACCACTTATGGTGCGCCACGTCACTGGCAAATTCCCTTAGAATATCGACGTTCCAGTTGCAGTCATAGTCCCTGAAACAAAGCCATGGCTTTAACCCCAGATAGTGTAGAACGTAGAGGATTGGGGGGTTGGCACCAAAAAGCCGAATCTTTTTTTGTTTCACTTGTTCTTCGTCGCCAACCCAAAAATGTTTCAAGAAATTCATGTGTTTCGGAATCCGATGCCACCACGTGAAGATCTCGTTCAGATAACCTTGATCACCCCCATTGTAGGACTCGATCTCGTTGATGTGTTCCATTAGGAGATTGAACGTGCAATTCGATGGCTCGATCACCATCACGCCGGAGTTAAATAGTGTACCGTTGTTGCCAGTGGCGGAAATCTCCGGCATCTCGAAGAGGAAGTCGATGTTTCGGAGCATTAGAAGATCGGCGTCGATGAAGATGATCTTGTCGTAGTCGGTGAGTTGCCATAGTCGGAACTTGCTGTAGTTCCACTCGTTGTACGCGTCTTTCTCAGCCTTAGGGTTTCTTATTCTCTGAATGGTTCGAATCTTCCAGCCTGCCAACTCAAGCCCGCTCCGGTGGTATGGGCTGATAGTCTCGTCAACAAGTATAACGAGGTCTCGGGTAGACCCTGCCATTCGGATGCTCTGCGCCGCCGCTATGGCTCCGCAGACGTAGACGTGGGCCGAGTGGAGGATTGTGGCGTATGCTTCCCGATGCATGTTTCCGGTGTAATCTCGTTCTGTCTCGGAAAAAATTATAAATTTCACAATTAAAAAAATATAAAAAATTGTTATTTTATCCTTGAAATATCGATTATCATTTTGAAATATATTGAATCCATATAACAAATATCAGTTAAACGTTGAATTTGTATTAAATATTTTAGTTAAATTCAGCTAAAAAAACATTAAATAGAAAAGTATATGATAAGAACTAAAAACTTGTTTTTTCAGTCTGACCTTTGATTCCGAGTGGAAGTGAAAGTTCACATGATCCGACCGGTAGCTGAAGTTTTTCCCTCAGCACACTCAATTCGGGATTGTACAGCCAAAGACTCCCTTGGCGCTTAACGAGTTCTTTGCAAGGAAACAGATTCGGTATAGGAAAACACTTGGTAACAAAGAGCAAATGAACCGGAAAATTCCCTTTGGCGGCAGCCGCCAGTCCAGCTGCCGCCAGCTGTAGGTGTAGCCTCGCCACGTCGCGAGACCAATTCCCCTCGTTCCGACAGGGAAGCTTAACGGCTATAAGATCGAGCCGTTTCCTAGGAACTTCGAGCCTCGGTAGGGTCGGACAGCTCGGAACTTCTTCTTCTTGTTCTTCGTCGATCCATTCCGGATACAATGAATCCCAGGTTATGTTTCTGTCTGCATAATCCAGGTTCAATATGATGATGTCTGAATTCGGTGTACGCTTTTTCCATTCATCGATTTCGCTGCTGTTGAAATTAAGTACTCCAATTCCTTGAATTTGTTCCCTGCTAGGTGGTATGTTCTTGATGATTTCAGAAATTCCATCCCAATTGACATTCAAATTCGACACATATCGAGGATCTGAACCGCCCCATATCCACCTGTTCATAAAATGCCGCCTGCATTAAATAAGTTAACAAAATTCAATCAATGAATCAGCCTATATTCCTTCTTTCTTTTTTTTTTGGATTTTAGTCGAAACTTACCGGGAAACTGCGCCTGATATGTGATCGTGGTGACAGACGGTGGGAGAGTAGAGAATGGTGGCGAAAGTTACCAGGACTATCGCAAGAAGAACGAGTTTTGAGGGGTGAAATTTGCATTTTGTGGTTCTATATTGGATCGGGAAGTGAAAGGGCTTCCTGGCGTCCTTCACTTTGATTCGCTGTAGTTTTCTTTTGTATGCGTCTTCCCTGGTCGATGATGATAAAGACATGTTTAGAACCCGAGATTTTTCTCTTTATAAAAAAAATATTAAAGTAGTGTTTGGTTGTATGGAATTGGAGATTCGGAATTAGAATTAAAAATAGGATGCATTCAAAGTCTAAATCGAGAGTTCTGAGGCTCGAATTTCGTGTGTTCCCAAACACTGCCTAAAGAAAATAAATAAATATTTAAAGGGGTTTTGCTTGCATTTGAATATTGTGGTAGTCAATATCTTGGTTTCTACTTCATGCATTGCTTTGAAGAAGTTCCATTTTACCTATATTACATTATTTTTTATTTATTTAAAAGAAGATGCAAAAGGCGGTTAATTTGAAGAATAATATGATTGGATGAAAGTGGATAAAAAAAATGATTATATGAAAAGGATAACCTGTCACACCTAAACCAACTGTATGGATAGGAGCAGCGTCTCTTATGGTCAACATATTTAATTCCTTCAAAAGAGTGTTTGGTTTCATGAATTGGAATTGAAAATAAATGTATAATTTTTTTTTATATTTTTACATTTTTTAATTCTTAATTCCAATTTCATAAAACTGAACGCAAACTAGAGTAATATGACGTCATAAGAAAACTAAGACACCGTTTTATATACGTTTATACAAAATCTTTACTCTTTGGTAACACTTTTTCTATGCATTGTTTTGTTTCTAAGTAAAAAATTACTTAATTTTATAAGTAGTGTTTATTTTGTAATTAAAAATATATTTTTTAAAATCCAAATAAAATCATAATTTTAAATATGTTTTTTTTTTTCCAAAAGTCTTGTTTTTTCAATTTTTATATTTTTAAAATCGATTCAGATTGATAAACTAAGATCTTTCCATCCGTTCTTTTAATATTTTGTGATTTTTATTTTTATTTTTTGTTACCTTTGCTTATAAGATTTTTTTTCTTTTTAAATTAACTTTTATACTTCAAAACAGATTATAGACAACTTCGAAATATTTTTGGCCAAAAATAGATGAAAATAAAATAAATAAATATATATATATATATATATATATATATATATATATATATATATATATATATATATATTTTATGGGGTAGAATATCTTGTTTTCATTCTCAGGTAATATCTTTTCAGAGAGAATTTAGGTAGAGATGTCTTAATGGTTGATTTCTTAATATATAAAAATAAATAAAAAAATAGATATTATTTAATAATGTTTTTTTAAGTATTTTTTTACTTTTAACCAAAATGATATTTAAAAATAAAAGCAAAGTTTAGTGCTTTAAAAAGTGTTTTTAAAAATCAAATAGTAAAAGTTTTTTTTTTGAAAATTTTAAAATTGTTGTTTTCCATTTTTTTTAAATTTAATATTTTATGAAATTTATGGATTAGAGTCTCTTTATTTAGATTTCTATATGATTTTTCTGTTGAATTGAGTGATCTATTTTTTTTTGGTACATCGATCGTTTTTATGAATAGCTTTAAGATATCATCTCTACGTTATCAAATTCACTTTTAATTTTGTCTTTTATTTTTAAAAAAACATATTTGGTTCTTCTATTAAATTGTTTTATAATCAAAAGTGCTTTAAAAATGTATTACATGCCTTCACTATTCTTTCGTAGTTAAAAATTAATAATATATTTTTTCTTTTTATTTTATTTCATAAAATATTTTTTCCCAATACACAACATATGCTACTTTTATTTATATATATATATATATATATATATATATAAAAAGGATAGTCCAATGTACAAAGACTCTCGGAGATTGTAAGGTTTAGGGAAGGTTAGATAATATATATATGTATATATTAATTCTTTGTGATGATTCTTGACGTTCATTTGAATTTGTTAAACTGGGGGGAGAATTAACATAAAAATGAAGCTGGAAAAAAAAAAAGAAAAAAAGAAAAAAAAGTAAAAGACTCTTACATTGTTCTTTGTCTGGCTTCCATGGAAGGATATGGATTGATCGTCAGTCTGCAAAATATACGTCAACAAAGCTCATCGGACAAACTTATTACATCATTGAGTTCTCTGTCAATGGTGAACACCACCTAGAGTGAGAGAGAGAGAGAGAGAGAGAGAGAGAGAGAGAGAGAGAGAGCGGCTCCTCTTTCTTTGTGGGGTTGAAGATGTGAATGGAGCTGTGTCTGAATGGAGTCAATATAGACATAGCTAGTAACGTCTAGTTGACTTCTCCTTTAAAAAAAAAAAAAAAAGTGGTGAATCACCCAAAAAAAAATGATTTTTTTTTTTTAATTCATGAGAAAAGTTTAATAAGCTTTCAACCAACCACTCAATGGAAATTATATTGTAAAGCCTATGAAATAGACTTATGATTATCAGCTTTTTCCAGAACATAATTCCCCATAAAATGAAAAAATAAAATAAATAAAATAATAATATTATAGGATTCGGTAGGCAGGTTAGGTTTTTTTCTTTTTTCTTTTTTCCCATAGATTAGGTTAAGGATAGCAATGGGTTCTGTAAATATGATGTGGAGGTGATAATGAAGTCACATCTCACTTATATACCCAAAATGGGAGGAAACTTAGGCCCCGTTTGGTTAGTGTTCCCAACCAAATCCAACCCAACTCAACCCCATCTAAAAATTCTGAATTTGATTTTTGAAAATGCATTTGGTAAATACAAAACTTAACCCAATCCAACTTAAAAAATAGGAATTGATTCTCAAAATGTTAAGGAAATGAGAAACAAAAAAATTTTTTTTTTTTTTTTTCCCAAAAAACTTAACCTAACCCTCTTAATTCCGGCCACCGTCCAACGACCACCCGCCGCTGCCGGCCACCGCAATCACCTGCTGCCGCCGGCTGGCGACGGTGGCCGGCAACTTCTGACGACCGTCGCCACCACTTCCGGTGATTGTTGCCCGCCATCGTTCGGCTGCTGCCGCTGGCCACCGTCTGGACACCACTGCTGTCACCGGCGTCCTACCGTCTGGCACCACGGCTGCCGCCGCCGTCCGCCAAATACAAAAACAAAATCTCAAAAAAAAAAAAATTAGTTTTAGGATAAAATCGTTATCAAACACGATTTTGTTTTCAGCACAAAACAAAAATTGTCGTTATCAAACGCAATTCTGTTCCCAAAATTCTCAACTCAACCCAACCTATTTTAGTTGGGTTCAAAAAAGTGGGAACACTAACCAAATGCCACCTTATTAACCAAACCCTAAGCATTTAAAACATTTTGTCTTTAAATGTTTTTGGTTAATCTTGTTTTTCATTATTACCAACGAAGAACTAACTTCTTGTTGCCCTGCTCTAATCTTTGTGGTTAACGAGTCCATATTATCAAATTAGTTGCAGTATTGCTTACTCAATCATCTGGGTCAATGCTTAATCAACTCTCTCTCTAACTGTTTTTCATAAACACATTCTGCAGGCAAGGTGTGGTTTGTGATTAAACAAAACAACTACTAAATTGAACTGGTAAACTCCTTTTTAAAAAAAACAATCATTAATAAAACTAAATGATATAGAAATTTAAGAAAATATATGTCACAAAAACAAACAATATATATATATATATATATATATGATGAGGGATAATTCCACCGACCTACGAGGACCGCTCACGGCCCAGCATGTGTCAGAGTGGGAGTCCCCAAGAAGGTCGTTTGACTGGTCAGCGTATATATATATATATATATATATATATATATATATGATGAGGGATAATTCCACCGACCTACGAGGACCGCTCACGGCCCAGCATGTGTCAGAGTGGGAGTCCCCAAGAAGGTCGTTTGACTGGTCAGCGTCCGCGATGCATGTTGACTAGACTTATTTACATAGCACAGGTTAGATGGCACCTTAAACGTGACGATCCAGCGACCAGAGCTGGGGTGTTGCCGATCTCCTTTGTGCTGACCATCGCCCAACAACCACAGATAGGGCGTTACTGATGATCTATTCTGTGCCGAGCACTGCCCAACGACTAGAGTTGAGGGATTCTCAATCACGAGTACCGGTCCAGTTTTCTCATAGTGGCCACCAACCAAGATCATCAGACCACTAATTGAGGTCCTACATGTTCGTGGGTTGAGCCTAACCGCTTAAACATTGTGGGTCAGGCCATGGGCTTCTCTTTGTAAGCCGAATTTGAAGGCTCATGTGCCTAAGTCATGCCATACGTCGGAATTAATACCGTAATTAACCGTGCACTGGGCCCTAATTTGGCAGGACTAACCCAACTCCACTCTTATAAATAGTAAAGAATTTAATGTTTTAGGTAATGCTTGACTTAATTTCCTACTTAGACCAACAAATAGTTTTCTTTTTCACCTGAACTCTTACGTTGCGTTTGGTATGCTAGAATGGAATGACAATAAGATTGAAATTAATATGGTAATGGAATGGAATGGAATGGTCATTACCATCATATGTTTGTTTGCGAAAGGGATTACATATGCTATTGGAATGACATTAAAGGATAAAATAGTAATTTAATTGAATTTTTAAATAGTATTATAGTTAATTTAATTAAATTTTATTTGAATCCAAATATTTGTTTAGTATTTGATTTTATTTTTTGGTCAATTATTGATTAAAATTTGATCTCATTTAATTGGGATTAACCAATACCAAATTTATCTTGGTATTGATTAATCTCATGTTTTATGGGATTATAGATTCCTTGGTAATAGGAATGAAATTAAATCTCATGTACCAAACATAAGAATGGAATGACCTATGATCATTCTAATCTCATCTCGAATCCCGCGTACCAAAGCACATGTAATCCCATCTTATTTCCATTACCAAGGAATCCCTAATCCCGTAAAGTATGAGATTAACCAATACCAAGTTAAACTTGGTATTGGTTAATCCCAATTATATGAGATTAAGTTTTAATCAATAATTGACCAAAAAAATGAGATCAAATACAAAATAAATATTTTAATTTGAATGAAATTTAATTAAATTAATTATTATACCGTTTGAAAATTCAATTAAATTATTATTTTACCATTGAATGTTATTCTAATACCACATGTAATCTTTTTCGTCACCAAACATAGGAATGACAATGACAATTCCATTTCATTACCATATTAATTCTAATCCTATTGTCATTCTGTTCCAGCGTACCAAACATAGCATTAATTTCACGTCGGAGAGATTTTGCTGGACATACCGTAGCGGGTCTTTGTGCATGTACCAACTCGGACATTGAGAACTAACGGCATGTTTGGTTGGATAGAATTGGGGGCGGAATGGAATCACATTCCGCCCTTGATTCCTATTTCGTTGTTTGATTCTCCAATGAAATCACTTTCGTGATTCCATTGAAATGAAAACCAAAGGAATGAAATTCCATTTGAAATGGGCTAGAATCAAATCCAGCCCAATAGAATCAAAAATAAAATTACAAAAAACCCATCGCTAATGCAGCCTAATCTAGAAATTAGATAACAGAAACAGAAAATTGAGAACATAAAGAAAAAATTGAGAACAGAAAATTAGAGAACGGGAACAGAAAATTGAGAATATAAATAGAAAATTGAGAACATAAATAGAAAATTAGGTGGCGTTTGGTTAGTGTTCTCACTTTTCTGAACCCAACTGGAATGGGTTGGGTTGAGTTGAATTGGGTTGGGTTGAGAATTTTGGGAACAGAATTGTGTTTGGTAACGACAATTTTTGTTTTGTGCTGAGAATAGAATGTGTTTGGTAACGATTTTATCCTAAAACTAAATATTTTTTTTTTAATTTTTATTTTGTGTTTGGCGGCGGCGGATGGCGGACGGTGGCCAGACGGTGGCGGCGGACGGTGGCCGGACGCTGGCGGCGGCGGCGGTGGTGGCCGGACGGCCGGCGGGGCGGCGGAGGTGGCTTGCGACGGTCGCCGGCAGGTGGCGGACGGTAGCCGGAGGTGGATGCCGGCGGCGCTGATGGTCGCCGGAGGTGGCCGGCGGCAGCAGAAGGTCGCCGGACGGCGGCGGCCAGCGATGGTTGCCGGACGGTGGCTGGCAACGGCAGACGGTGGCGGGTGGTGGTGGTCAGCCGGCAGATGAAGACGGAAGTTGAGAACTTTGGGTTGAGTTTTTTTGGTACAAAAAGAAACAACTTTTTTTTATTTCTGGTTTCTTTAGGATTTTGAGAATCAATTCCTATTTTTTGGGTTGGGTTGGGTTGAGTTTTGTGTTTGCCAAACGCGTTCCCAAAAATCAAACCCAAAATTTTTGGGTTGGGTTTGGTAGGGAACACTAACCAAATGAGACCTTAGAGAACTAAAAATTAAGAACATAAACATAAAATTAGAGAACAGAAAATTGAGAATAAAAACAGAAATTAGAGAAAAGAAACTGAAAATTAAAAACAGAAATAGAAATTAGAGAACAAAAACTGAAAATTAAATGGAATAATGAAATATAATAAAATAAGAGAATAAATAGAATTGTAAAATATAACGAGGGTATAATGGAAATTTTATTATATTCCATTATTTCATTCATTCTCTTATTCCATACAAACTAAACAAGTTTCATTACATTTCTTATCTTATTTAATTTCATTCCACCCTCGTTCTATTCCGTCTAACCAAACGAGCCGTAAGGGCTTTTAATTGTTGACCGCTAACTCTAGATTGTTTAGCGAGTACCAATCACCGAGCACCGAATTCTACTTCAAGAAGGAAAATCTAAACTCTTATTAGACAAACCCAGAGTGTTAGTTAATTTTGAAGAATATATATTCAACTTAAATAACCTATCGGAATCATTAGTTTTTTCTCCATGCAGATACTTTTTATTTTCCCGGTGTAGTGTATAATTTATTGTATTTAACATAAATTACATGTGTAGTGATGTATTACTCAATTATTTATAATATTTATGACTTTTTAAATTATATGCTTAAATAATAAAAATGACAAAAGGTTAGGTGAGCTTTACTTTAATTAGGTGAAATTATATATTCATAATGATTAAACAAAAAATTAAATCCATTTAAATATGTTTGGTTACATCGATAAAAATAAAATAATATAAATCTGTGAGAAGGTTATTTTATAAGAGTATAATTGAATTTATTAGAAGTATAAAATGTCATGAAATAAAAATTAATTATTTTTTAATTAAAAGAAGGGGAAAAAAATGGAGAATAAGCATTAAGTTTGAAGTCCCAACTAACCAGTCAACAAGAATACTTACCCACCATCGCCACCTGTCCCTTCTACTAATACTCAATATTTTCATTCAATTAATTTTAATTTTTTTTTTTATAAAAATTAGGTTTAATAACTTTTCCATCTCTCCTTTGATGTTTCAATTTTGTTTTTCAATTTGACCCTTTAAGTTTGTTTTTCTATGGATTTGACCAAAATTAACAGATTTCAGCAAATTATGTAGTCGAAATTAGTCATGTGTCTTGCACATGAAGTAAAATGAAAAAACAAAGAAACAAAATTATATCATACTATACAATGTTAAAAGTTGAATTTTGTTACAAAATTAGAGGTTGTTGGTGAATAATCCACAAACTTAAAATTTCGGTCCATATGATTCACGCCCTATATTAATTTTTTTTCAATTACAAAACTGTAAAATTTTCATATAAAAAAATACAATTAGTTTTATACAGAGCAATAAGGCATACTGTGTACTTTGGCCCCCCTTTTACTTTTTAAAAGAAAGTCTTTAAAATAAACATTTAAAAATGAATTGTTTGAATTGTTGAAAAAGATTTACGAACCATGCTGCCTGTTTGATAATTGAGCAAAAGAAAAGAAAAGGTGGAATTGGACCATTTTTCTTTTTTTTGAGTAAATGGAAGGAAGACTTGCACCCGTCGCCACGTATATGCCTATATCTCTTCCATAGTCCTCCATGCAATAACTTAACGCGGAATACATATAAAGAAGAGGTAGTAGATATTGCATTGATTTTCAGAACACAGCAAAAGAATACTAACTCTGGAAAACAGACAGAGACCTCACAACTCAGCCTACTCTGCATTCAAAGCAAAGCAATTCTCAAGGCATGCGCTCCACCAATCCTCTAAATACACCAATAATAATTGTTCAATTCTGTCATGTACCCCAAACAGACTCTAATGCCTTTTCTTTCTTCTTTTTTTTTTTTGTTTTGTATAGTCCGAATTCGACAAAAATTAACCTTATTGAATGCTGAACAAAATTGAAAAAGCAAAAAAAATCGATTCAAGCTCAAAAAGAGTTATTGTTTTCAGTTTTGAGAGTCATCATTGTCGGAGATCTTTTCTTCTTTGGGAGGTGCAAACTGCCTGCTGAGACGGGATCTTGTCCATGGATCCAAAGGCGGCCTTTCTGGTGGCTGAGGGGCTGCAGGTTTTGATTGCCGAAGCTCATTCTCTCTATCCACAAACCTGTCATTCAGAAAAATAAACATTCACTCAAAAAGATAAGAACATATATATACATACTAGGGATTCGCCGGGCACTCTATCGATTTTCTAATTTATCAGTGTAAAAAGATGTTAAATAATAAAAGAATTGACCAATTCAATATAAATGTAAAACTTTTTAATTTAATTTAACTGTCATAGAAGTGGGCGTATAAATTTTTTGGACAGTATTTACGGAAAAAAAAAACCTTTATAATCCAATCTCATCCATCAATTCCCCTAAAATCAATCCCAATTTTTAACGAAAAGTTTATTTTTTATTTTTTAAATCCTAATTTATTACATAGATATGAAAAGAATCATACTCTATATAGGCCATTGGTGCATTATCACCAACACGCATGCGAGTTCGGAGGAGCCTTGTATATCCACCTGTTCTATCTCTGCAAAAGATAATGAGAAACCAAATATTACATGTTTTTCTGTCTGTACGAGAGAGGAGAAAGAGAGGAGAGAGACAAACTTGTATCGATAGGCCAGTTCAGTAAAAAGCTTGTGAAGAACATCATCCCCTCGCACAAAAGCAGCAGCACGCCTTGCAGCACAAAGTGTACCCTGTAATAATTTTACAATGATACAATCTAAACAAAATGCTAAAAAGGTAAAGAGTGAGAAAACTTCCATGAATGATTGCAATCGAATAGTTTGAAGTTTGAACAGCCTTAAACTACAATTTGGCCCCAAAATGAATGCGCTTCTAAATGGACAAGACAAAGATCCAACAGTTACTCAGGATGCTGGATTCTGGACGAGATCTTGATTGCAAGAACAATGAGCTATAACCGCCGTCCATTTTATGTTTCTTCAATAGTATCATTTAACTATTCAGATTGAGCATTTTTTATTATTGCTCATTTTGGGTTGTCATGACATAAAAGGTCTCTAAAGTCGGCTAAGTCTTCAATTCTGTGTTTTCTAAATCAAAGATGCACAAAACTATAGGGTGGTTTTGGACCTCTCTCAATCCCAAAGCTAGCTCATAAGGTGAGATTTTTTCTCACACTTATAATTCGACCACCAGCCCCTTTCACATCCGAAGTGGGATAAACCCAATAAAAACAAACGCCAAAGAGGAACAATTCTGTCTCCGTTTGGTAACATGAATAAATTGATTAGGGAAAAAAAAATAACTAAACTTATTATGTAGTCCTCTATCTTTGAATTTTCAATTTTATATCTTGAGCAACTTATTTATTAGTCCTTCTTGAGTTATTTTTAATCCTTATTAACATTTTAGCTGACTTTAACTGTCATATCAAATTAGGGTCAGCCATGGAGCTAGGCCACCAAGGCGGTTGCCTAGGGGCACCGATGTTAAATAATATCATATTAAATGATTAAAAAAATCAATATTGGTTCAATCACTATATTAATTATTTTTTCTATTGATATTTTAGTTTTATAAAAAAAATAGGAATATTTTTTTAAGAAAATATTTAGAACGTGAGGGGTCCCATTTTCAAATTTTGCCTAACGCCTCTAATTTCTCAGAGCTAGTCCTGTATCACATACAAATTCAACATTTAGTTGATATCAACAAAATAGATTCCATGTAGTTGATAGTTAACCCATAGACTAAAAACCTATTCGAGTGACTAAAAATTAAAGAGAAAAAAGAAACAGAGCAAAAAAATAATAAGTGGGTTATTTCAAGGATAATCTAACAAATTTTCCATTAAGAATGGATTAACGAAAACAATTTAGAAGTGCACCACACTCATCTAGGAATTGGTGAGCCATACAAATTCTAAAACTGGTCTTATTCCTCATGAAAGCTTGGTATATCTGAGACACTAGTACTCGTGGCCCATTTGATAACATAATTTAACAGTTAAAACTAAATGCATTAAATGTTTATCGAAATTAAGTGCGTTTGATAAAAATCAAATAGGTCACTTAAACATAGTTCAAAATTTTAAGTGATGTACGACTCACCTATCACATCAAACCATCAAATATCTATCCACCAAACCAATATTAAAGATCCTCACTACAAGATCTTGGGAAAAAAATATAAACAAATAATTGCAGAGAGAGAAAGTAGTAATATAAGAAAAAGTAGAAAGAGAATTTTGTAAAGATAGTGTTTTAGAAAGAGAGTTTTAAAGATAATTTTAGACAAAAAAAAATGAATGGAGATAAATTTTTTATGGCTAAAAGTAATTCATAAAAATAAGTATTTATTACTCTCAACACTTAATTAATTCATTACTTATAATTCCAATACTTAAAATTCAGCACTTAATTTTCAATTTTATCAAAAGGGTCCTCAAACTCTAAATCAACTGTACGGTCACCAATGAAAAGAGTGGTTTTATCAAAAGGGCCCTCAAACACTACATCAGTGATCAACTGTACCATCAACACTGAAAAGATTGGTGGCCTCAATCAAAACGCTAAAAAAAGGCCAATAAGAATACACTACAGAAACCGAAATTCAGCTTCGCAGCAAAAAGAAATTTCTTAAAAAGAAGCTCATGAATTGGACAAAGTCTATTGTCTTTTTAATCCCATGTAAAGACGTGCAGTTCTCTTCGCCCATAACTGTTTACAGTTCCCTCTTCACCGTCTTCTCCATACCTCAGATAAAACAAAGAAAATACTATTCATTTGACTCTAGTTTTCTCTTCAAAACATAAAAAAAAGAATGTAATGTATTTTACATAATAGCCAACAAATTTATAATCCATGGCTGGAGAAAAGGTTTATCCACATATTGCTGCCCAGCAATCATAATGATCTCCTTGAAATAAGTAAAATAAATAATATAAGGCAAAGTTGATTTCACTTAAAGATAAAACAGTTTGATATGCATGTAAAATTTTCTTTCGGAAAGAAAAAACGAGGATAAAGGTTAAATATAGTGCTTCGTAACATTCTGATGCATACTTGCAAAGAATAATTAGTATCACCTATCAATAAATGGCATATCAATTACTCATGGAAAAAGGATTGCAAAGCACACCTCTTTTCCAAGTTGTACCATGTTTTCAGCAAGAGGCCGGACTGTCTTTGCCTGAAAGTAGGTAAAAATTCAGGTGATTAGGAATCGACAAATACAAAAATACTGCCCCCATATGATGAAATTGAAGGAACTCAACGAGGCCAGTTTAGTGAAAAGAAACAGAGAAACTTCACAACATTCCCACTAAAATGATGAGGAAAAAAGACTTATTCGAATCTAAATGCTAAAAGAAATGAAACCAAACTCAACAAAATGATAAGTTTTTCAAGTATATGATGGAAAAAAGAAACCGGGGTCATGTTTTTTCCATCAAGTTAAACCAAAAAATCTGAAACCCATTAGGCAAAAAAAGTATTATAAAAATTAGAAACTCCATTTGATAAATCACGCTTCACGGTTGGATTTCGATTCCTTTCAATTCAACAAATTGCCCCCACCCCCCAAGTATCAGATTTATGCCAAAAGAAGTGATCCAAACATGCATATCTATTGCCCATTTTCGGCTAAAGACTCAAATTGAACCAAGAAGACACCAAAATGAAACCTCAAAGCTACAGAGTGATGCAACTAAAAAGTCATGGTGTACAAGGCATAAACCTCCCAAGCATATGGAATGGGGCTACAGAGCATAATTCACGCAGTTTCAGATACAACAGCGAAGGAATAGACGCAAAAATGAAGGAACGGTACCCTGGCAACAGTTGTTTCGATGCGCTCGTGCTTCACCAGCTGCGACACTAAATTTCTGCACATAAAAATGAAATTCGAAGAATCCATTTTATGTAAATCGATAAGCAAGTATGCACAATTTCTAGCCAAAAACAGTTCGGAATCTTAATGATTGGGTTTAGATTTAACCTGAGCATAGACATACGATGCCCCCCCTCACGATTCAACTTCCTGAGTTTCGTCATCGTGAATCAGTAACCAAAAACCAGAGAGGAAGCGAGAGAGAAAGAGACGACGACGACGGACGACAGCCGCGATCAACGACGACGAACGACAGCGGCGACTGAGCGATTGATGACGAAGAGTGACCGAGCAATCGACGACGACGATCGATCGGCAGAGACGAAGACGACGAATGACAGCGGCGGCAACGAAAGGCAGAGGCAGGGAGGGAGGGAGGGAGGGAGAGCGTTGGGGTTTGCCGATCTTAGGTAGTGAAGTAGGGAGGCTGAAGTGAAAGTGAGGACCTGAGGAAATGAACGATTAGATAGATTAGGGTTATAACCAAACCGGTTGGATGGAACGGAAATGAAGGAAGATCGAATGATAAATTTTGTTCTCTCCCTGTTATTGTATATTTAAAATAATAAAACAAAATAATATTATTTTATATATCGATTTTGAAAATAAATTCATTTATAAATATATCAAATAATAATTTATTTGAAAAAATGACTACAAAATAGGACTAATATTTCATGTGGATAATGTTCAAAATTTACTAATAACTAAAAGCGTTGTATTCTTAAATTTTTGTTTTCACTTTCAGAATATAAATAATTGTTTTCTTAAATATTTATTTTTATTCAGAATAGGAACATATCTTTTGTTCTCAAATTTTCGCTTTCGTTTTCTCTATATATATTTTTTGGTTTTCAATTTCTATTTTTGATTGAAGAAAACAATTAGATTTTTTGTTCTCTGATTTTTGTTCTATTTTGGGAACAATAATATATTTTTTGTTCTCAAAATTATGCTTCTATTTTAGAAACATCAAATGATTTTTTTGCTATCATTTTTTTTTAAATATAGGCTTGTGAATAAGAAAATATGTTTTTGTTTAGGCAACATAAAAATCTAGAAACAAAAGTCATGTTTCTATTCCAAAAAAAATAAAATTCAAGAACAAAAAAAATCTATTTCTATTCTTGAAGCTAAAACAGAATATTAGAAAAAAAAAATTATTTTCTTTTTCGAAATAAAAATATAAAATGAGAACAAAATATTTTATTTCCATCATTTAATGAATAATATTTGTTTAGTTTTTATTTTTTTATTCAAATTAATATAAAACTAAATTGATAAAATTAATATATAAGAAATGTCGAAGTCATTTTCAAATTTAGAATTATAGGCCAAAATGAGGTGAGGTATTTTAGGTGTAACATGAAGAAAAAAAAAAAAAAAAAACCTACCATGAAGTATGGAATCCAATGTCGTCCCCATGAAGTATAGAATCCAATTCCATCCATTTCATTCCAATGGAATTTGATTCCATTGAATAACCAACCAAAAGAATTGGAATTGAATGTGGACTTGCGAATTCCATTCCACCCCCACTCCGGCCAACCAAATGCACTGTATATATACATATATATGTAAGACCCCAATCGTAGCATGTATGCCATTTTAGTTGCATTTTAAAGTAATTGGGAGTTCAAGGTAAAATTGGGTCAATTAAATTTTGAATTAAAAGTTCATGGGTCAAATTATAAATTTAGGAACATTTAGTTTAAACTTGAAATGCAAATTTTCACCTAATTTACAAAAAAATTAAATGTTAGGGGAGAAATTAGAAATTTTAGAAACTTATAAAGGTTAAATTGGACTAAATAAATATTCAAAAAAAAAAATTGGGGGAGAAAGGTGTATTTGAACAAAAGATATTTTTAAAAATACATACATACATATATATATATATATATATATATATATATATATATATATATGTATGCATGCCTGTGTGTGTATGTGTGTGCCGTGAGCTCAGCCGGAGATAGGGAGGTGTGGGAGAGAGGCGATGTGGCATGAACAAAACCACAAACCAATCCACAAAAACCTATGCCATTTAATAATCCCTATAATTTTGATCAAAAAGCCCGAAGAAGAGGAGAGAAATCAGAAAACTAAAAAGAGAACCAGAGGAAGAAGACGTCGGAGAGGTTGATCGCCGGAGAATGTAAGGTTATTTTCAGCATAAAAGGGGGTTTCAAGGGTTGTTTGTCATCTTGTTTGGTGGGATATGTATGTATGTATGTCGTCTATTTGGTTCGTTTGAAGGTTGGAGTGTGTGAACCGGTTTGTGTGTGCTTTGTTTTGTTGTTTTGGGTGTAGCAGGTACATGCTTGGGTTGTCGTATTGTGGTGTTTTGTTTTGGTTTGAAGGGGTGGGGTTGGTAGAACGAACGGTGGCTTTGGTGTGGTTGATCGGGGAAGTTGGGAGGTGAAATGAGCTGTCGGAGTTAGTAAGAAAAAGAGCGGAAGGAGCGACTGGTTTTCGGGAAACGGAAATAGAAACGGGAGGAGTTCGCCTAAGCGGTGAAAAACTTCGCCTAGGTGGAGGAGCAGTAGAACGCAAATAAAAAGAAACTGAGGTGTGTTCGCCGAGACGGTGGGAAATCTCGCCCAGGCGATAGAGCATCAGTGTGCAAAAACAGAGAAAGGGCGTGTGTTCGCCTAGACGGAGGAGCGTCAGTGGGTAAACCAGTAAAGGGAAGAAGTGTGTTCGCTACGGCGGTGGATCTCTCGCCGAGGTGGTGGGAGCAGAAGAAATAAAATAAGAAATTTTAAGAGAAATCGACAATCGTTTTGGAGCGGGTAACGTTTCTCATTAGCTTTTATGAGTACTAAATTAGTTTTCTAGCCTTAAAATGTCAAAATGAAGATAATAACTAATGAGACCGTTTATATGAATTAAGTTTAAATAGTAAACTTTAACAGCTCTATACTAGTCGAATAATATTTTTACATGACAAATGTGGGGAATGAGAAATTAATGGGCGTAGAGATTGCATTGCATGATTAGGTTATTTTATCTCAAATGATAATATAGGCCCTGTCATAAATAGGTTCGCAATTACCGGAGGATCAGTAACATAGAGGCAGTAAAGCGTTTGGGAGCGGATCATCAGGTGAGTGCACTGTCTTCTAGCAAATTTATTTTCAATTATATTATGAAATGTGTTTCTTAAAATGGGACGAATTTATAACTTGTATGGATCAAGCGGATTTTGGGTGATGTTTGTGGTTTGATGATGTTGTTGGTTGGGTGATGCCATAGTTTATGTCCTGTCCGGAGGGTGGTCCGGCAGGTGGTGATTGATATTATGTCCTATCTAGAGGGTGGTTCGGCAGGTGGTGATTGATATTATGTCCTATCCGGAGGGTGGTCCGGCAGGTAGTGATTGATATTATGTCCTGTCCGGAGGGTGATCCGGCAGGTAGTGATTGATATTATGTCCTCCAGAGACATTCGGTAGGTGATTATCTGCGTAGTTAGTTCCGCTAGGAAGACATATCCTACGGATAGTACTGTACCATTACAACTTCCAATCGTGAGGTTAAAACAATCACTATGGCTAGTCGGTGGATGTGTGGTGTTTTGTTATATATAGTGAACCGGGTGGATGTGTATTTAAATATAAAGTTTTACAACTGAATGGATGTGTATGTGTATATATATATATATAAATATGGGTTTGATTCGGCGATGACAGGAAATTGAGTTTTTCTCGTGGTATGTGATTTTATACGATTGTTTGAAATATGTTGTTTACATATGTTATGCTTGATCCATTTAAATATTATATCAATTAAAATGTATTATTATTTTAAAATATTTTTATTAAGAAGACAGTAAACTCACAGGTGCAGTAGTTAGGCGTCAGTCCCTTACTGGCACTAGGTCGAATTCGGAAATACGATAGGGAAGGAGTATGTTGGAGGTGCTACTTGAGGAGAAGCAATGAGAGGTCCAGGGTTGTGTATCTTTGTTGTTATTAATTCTTTTTTTGTAGGGACGGGTGTGTCCCTAATTAGAATGTTTATATATACATATATATGACCTGTTTTTGGGATTGTGTATTTATGTATGTACTTTGTCGTCTCTAGTGGGTTGGACATTCAGGTGATGTCGTGTCGACGTTACGCGGGCCCCAGGGTATTGGGTGTCCGGGGGGGTGTGTGACAATATATATATATATATATATATTCCTGAAACCTTGCCTAAAATTGATCATGCCTACATTTTAAGGCCCAACCCTACCCATAGGCTTGAAACTCGAGTCCAAGCCCTAAAAAAAAGGATAGCGAGCTAGATGGGCCCCCAAACTCATGACCACCCTTAGCTATCACTGCTACAACCACAATAACCATTTATTATCATCGCCACCATCACCGAACATACTCTTCATTGCATTAAAATCACCAGTACAATCAAGATTATCGCCTTCCACCAATATAGACACAACCATCATTCACTACTATAACAAATATTCATCACCACTACAAAATTTTCTACCACCATAGATATCATCGATAACCACAACAAAATAGTACTGTCACCATAGAGATCATCGCTAACCACAACAAAATAGTATTGTTACCACCACAGTAAATATTGACTATCATCGCCACCACTACAAACAAACATTCACTACAACTCCCACCCCCACCACAACAAACATTTACTACAACTCCTACCCTCACTACAACAAACATTCACTATCATCGCCCCCACCACAATAAACATTCTTATCAGCACCTCAACCACAACAAAGATTCATTATTACCCTTACTAAGACAACAAATATTTATTATCACCGCCATTACCACAACAAATATTCATTAGTACCGTCGCCATTACCACCATTACAACAATAAATAAACAAAAAAATAAAATAATAAATATCAATACATATAAAATTTTATTTTGACATAAACCAAAACAACTCTTAAAATTTAAATCTTTACCTAACTGGGTCACATCCAGCATTCCTTCATCACTATCACCAAAGCTTGGAAAAACAACACCCAATTTGATTTTAGACTTAAATTTGAATGAACTTTTAAAATGTCAATAAAAGATAAATAATTATTATACGCACATGTGGTTTCATTTATTTAATGAATAATATATAGTTTCATTTAACAAAAACGAGAAACTAACATGATAATAACGCAGTAGATATTACATTCAATTTGTCGTAATGATAATGTTGAACTTATAATGATAATGTTGAATTTAACATAAATATACTTGATTTTCTAAAGTTCTGACATTTGCAAGCCTGAAGTAACACTAATGAGGGACATCTTATCCTAATGTGTCCATTGTAGACCATATGTGCTTCTCCCTGGCACATGTGTTTTTTTTTTATAGGCTAACATTAATTGACTTAATTGTTTTATAAAAACGGCTTAATGGATAGTTTATTATTTAAGCATCTCAAATAACCAGTGATCATATTTTGATTTGAGCTGTGACGTCTTTTATGTAGAAGCTCAATTAAGTGGCAAGTGTAAATTTAGGATTTTGTTGAAGCCCATTATAGAAAGGCCCAACGAGAAACCCTAGTAGATATAACTAGGTCTCATCCCTAGTCTAGATTAAGAGTTTCTTCTAATTGAGAGCTGCCACCACAATAATCTAAATCATATGGAGGAAGACCTAGTTAGTAATTTGCTGCGACAGATTCAATCTCCTGCGATGCTCCAAACATATACGTATTCGATTATCATTCTTTATTATTGTGTCCTAATATTCATGTATACTTTGGTTTATTAATTAATTCCATATTATTATGATTATGAGATATAATCAACATGTGGTATCAGATCCTATGTACATGATTTAGGATCGACAATTATTTTTTAGATTTATTTATTTATTTTCTATTCTTAAGCAAAACAAAAACTTACGGGCATTATTTTATGTGATTTTTCGTTTCGATTGACTATGAAACTTTAGAGCTTTAATTCTCCTTGTTTTAAGATTTAATTTTATATATCATACATGATATTTGGTGGTGTAATCAGAGAGTATTTCGTGGTTGAAGTTTCGGCTATGAACCCTAGAAAACTCCCAAAACCAAAACTTGGGGTCGTGATTTCTAGTATTGTTTTGCTTCGATTGAATGTCAAAACTTAGGGCTTTTATTCCTCTTGATTAAATCTTTAATTTAATATATTATACATGTTATTTGATTGTGTAATTAGAAAGTATCTTGTGATTTAATTTTTGGCTTCGAAACCCTAGTGAAACCGAGATTCAATTTTAAAATCGAGAGATATAGACACGGTTTTGATACAATTAAACATCATATATAAATGTTTTAAATTAGTATTAGGATTAAATCCATATAAGATTTAGTGAAAATAAATGTTAATATCGAGTTTTAGGTTTTTGGCCATGGAGGAGTGAGAAAACCTCAAAACCGTGACTTGTTTCTAATTTTTGGTGATAGTTATCTTAATTTTCCTTCAAATTAATTGTTATAGGCATGTTAGAAATATATAATTCTACATAAAACCATAAAAAATTGGAGAAAACGACACGCTTTTAGGGTTTTTGCACAATCAGGTCAAAACCAGGTTGAGTTGACCCGGTTCAGGTCGGCTTACGTGCGTGGGGCGTGTGAGCCGTCTCCAGTGACCCGTTTCGGGTCCTGTTTTTTTTTTTTTTCTATGCATTTGTTTTTGTGCCCTCTAATTTTCTGTAAAATTTATTTGATTTTTTTAGGATTAAAAATATTTTTTAGTTAATTATTATTTATTATGTAATTTAATTAGCTTAAAATTATTTTTGAGCATGATTTTCTGTTGAAAATTTTACAAAAATTATGTTGATTGATTTGAAATAGGATTACAGTATTCACTCTCCCTAAATTAATTTTTTTTTATGTGTACCCTCCTAATTAGTTTTAATTCACATAGAACTCATTAATTCACAAAGAATGCCGAGGACTTGAGATGAAGAATTGAGAAAAATCTCAATATTTTATTCAAACAAAAAACGTAGATCCGTTAAGAGGCCTTGCACAACATATATAAAGGAAAACTCTACATGCAAAAATTATAAAAATTGCGAAAAGGTCCTCAATTCTTAAAGAATTATAAAATTATCTCGTAAAACGAAAAAGTGCCGTCTTGACATTCGAAACGATGGAATTTGGCTAAAATCATGTCCGGCATCGAGTCTGGTGGTTTTGCTCAAAAGGCTGGTTCCACACAAAAAAATAGTATTTTTTGTCAGAAAAGGTCACAATTGACTTTCTGGTCAAACCTGGCTTTTTTTAGGCCTTTTGGACTTTAGGGTGCTCTATTTGGGCCATGAAATCCTATTCCTGTTGCACTGCATCACTTTGTTAATTATAAGAGCAAGGGTGAAAGAGACGATTTCTCCGATTCCCTTATTCTCTCTGTCTTATTTTCTATTTACGGTCAAAATTGACGATTCTCAGTTAAATGGACTCCAATTTTGACTTCGTCTCCCATCGCGACATCGAAGATTGTGTTCCTAAGGCAGAGAAGTAGGAGGGTTTACAACCTGCCATGGTTTCGAAGGCGGCGTGACACAAGGGAGGGGAAGATAGGATTTTGATTCGTCCTTGATATTTGACCTTCAAACTATGAAGGTTTTGACACTTTGTGCCCAGAAAATTTAACTAGAATCTCACTCGGTCCAACTAGTTTCAATTTAAACATTTAAGATAACTTTTTAACTTTATATGTTCTTTCTGAAGTGTAATTAACTGAAACTAGTAAGAAATATTAATTACACAATTAACCCCTAAAGTTTAGAGATTGTGTAAATTTAATTTTTTTTATATATATCGCAAATGATATGCAATTTAATGTAGATTAAGGATTTTACATTAATTACAACATGATGCTAAATCTATTTTTTTTTATATATATATGGTGATTGACACTTCAGTATGTAGATTTTATTAGAAATCGCAATTAGAAATAGGGAGAAGATTTGGTGGTCCTTTGGAATTAGAATGACTGGGTAGTCGATTGTAGTTGCTTAAATTAAGCTGACCATGCTTACTAGAGTTGATGGGTTTGCGGAAGCACATAAATCTCGTTGCCTATTGGGAAAATAAAAGCCTATAAATTATGTACTCAATTTCTATTGCGTGCTATGGATATTTTGAATTTTGGCTCATGCGAGAGTATTGTGGTAGAAATTGATTTTCATCTGCTAATCTCCACAAGCTTCTTAGTTTCCATCCCCCCTGGCGGAGACTAAACTATTGTTCCTAACCAATATCATTAATAATTATAAAAATAAAATGAACCAACAAGCAAACATTAGTGGTGAACCTTTTTTTACAAGGCTTGAAATTAAATTTTTTTGTTCATTATTCGGCATATAGTACAATATTAGAGGTAATTGTGTATTGTCAATAAATACTTGAATTGGGAATATGATATTGAGATCTTAACTTTAATATCCATTAGTAGGATTTAAGTGTTAAGCTATAATGGATCATGAGGGGCCAAATTATACTAGGCCAAATCGATGTGTGAAACTAGTATTCACGCATTTGTGTAAGGTCGCACAATTTTTTAGAAACAAAAAACTTTATTTTATATAATTAATATTAATTAAATTAACAAGTTTTCAACATTCCATTACGATAAGATTTTTACAATTCTTTATCCCTAACTTTTGCATCAACACATATAAGGTTTTGATCATTGTATAGATAATATTTGCCAATGTCTTGACAGTTTCTATTGCTTTAATGAGTTGAAGTACATAAATGTTGATTTTAATAAAATAATTTGATATCGTATATGTTGTTGAGAGGGTTAAGTAAGAAAAATGAATTTTAACATATTTAATTCGTCACATTAATGTTGGGCTTTCTGAAAATCGTTCACAGTGGTTTGTGAAGTTCACCCTGCGTGCGAGGGGGCGTGTTGAATCCCCACATTATTCATGTATTTGATGGTCACGAATCCTAAAATGGTTTGACTCATTTTTCCATTTGTTATCCTTGTGAAATATTTACATGATAAGTGACATGATTGAGAGAATTTATCTTTATTTTATTTCGGTAACCTGATAGAAGCTGAATTGAATAAAGTACTGTTAAGAAGTGATCGTAGATAATAAGATGTATAATATATATTCATGATTCTTGGTGGGTTTAAGTATGATGTTAATAGCCAATTTGGTTATTACTGCAACTTCCATCAATGAAAATAAGATCTTTCATTTTTTGAATTTGGGTTATGTTTTGGGCAATATATTTGCGTTTTGGAATGGAAGAAAAGTACAAAGTTGTTTTGTACAATTTCGCATGAGTTTCTTCTTGTATTGTCTGGATCTTAAAGTGTTTAATGGTCTGTACATATATCTAATGGGTCTGTTGGGTCATTACTTATTTATTAATTAACAAGTCTGATAGAATTACTAATATAGATAAATTATTTATGAACATATGAGAAAGACTTGAATCGAAAACACTATCACCGTGACTAGAATATCTTGGTAGGGATCCAGGTTTGGACTCCTTATATAGATATTAATTTTGGGATTGGGCCTATGTAATATCTTAGCCAACTAAATTTTCTTAGTTACAATTTTTGGCTTTTGAAGTTTATATTAAGGAGCCCATAAAAATACTAATTATAATTAATTATAGTTTTTCGATTTTCAAGCCCTTAATTTTTTATTCTGTATAGAGACTAATTTAATAAATAATTTCAGAGTGTAGTAAAATTGTTGTTTAAATTCTTGCAATTATAATTGATCGTTGATCATTGAAGTATATTTTGTAACTTACTTCATCTTATTTTGATCATATGTATATATGTCGTTAATATGCACTGTTATGGTTGGATAATATTGTTTAATTTTTTCATTTTAGAACGCTTGTTTGTGAATTGTTGAGGTTATTTTACCAAAGTGATTTAATCAATATAGTTTGTAAATTTTTGAGTTCCTATTTTGTTGATGGAAAAAAAATTAGATTAATTTGTGCATTCACCTACTCAAAGGGGGTTATTGTGCAGATTAATTTAATTATTGGGCAATATAACTTAATTTTCTCAATTTGGAACATTTACTTGTGAATTATTGAGATAATTTTACTAAAGTGATTTAACCAACATAGTTTGCAAGTTTTTAAGTTCCTATTTTGTTGATGAAATTTTGTTAGATTAATTTGTACATTCACCTACCCAAAGAGGGTTATTGTGCAGATTAATTTAATTGTTGGACAATATTGTTTAATTTTTTTAATTTGGAACGTTTGATTGTGAATTGTTGAAGTTATTTTACCAAAGTGATTTAACTAATATAGTTTGCAAGTTTTCGAGTTTCTATTTTGTTGATGGAAAAATTTTAGATTAATTTGTACATTCACCTACCCAATAGGAATTATTGTGCAAGTTAATTTAATTGCATGTGGATATTATATGAGATAAATAATTTGATAAGTTTATTTGCTCAAAATGAATGAATTTTGAAAAATTATTTGTTTCATTATATTTTGAAGGAAATATATAAATTTGAGGGTCAATTTACCTAAAGGAGATGAATTTTTTAAATTTGTAAATTTTTCTTATTTTGTTGATTCTCATAATTAAATAATAATTGTTTATTATAGACTCTACCCAAATGAGAATTTATAATAACACAATTGATTCTTATATTGTATTATCTATACTTAATTGAGCATTTTGCCTATTGCCCATAATTGATTTAATTGTAATTTTTTGTGAAAGTAATTTCTTTTTTTATGAACAACAATAACCCCACAATGAAATTCTAAATTGATTATTTGATTTAATGAGAATCTCTGTGATCTTCTTTATTTCGATAATTGTGTCGTGTAAATATTGATCATTATTACTTTAAAGTTTTTTTTTTTTTTATTTTGTTGATTTTCATGCTTAAAGAATAATTATTTATTATAGACTTTGTCCAAATGAGAGTTTATAATGATACAATTGATTCTTATATTATGTTGCTTATACTTATTTGAGCATTATGATTTTCTGGTTTAGTGAGAGTTTTTTGTATTTTCCTTTAATTCTATGATATGTTGTGACCACTATTGTTATGCATTTTACAAAATTAAAATCTATTTGATGATCATCATTATTGCGTATTATATTGTTGCATATCATATTATTTGAATTAATTATACAATATGGTATCTTAAGATATTGTGCCTTAAGAATGACAGTTGTATATTTTTTATTGTCACAAATCACTATTTTGAGTTCTCGTGCTATATTGTTAGTGACAGATGACTTGTTAAAGCTAAACAATTTTATTTTGTTGAGAAATTGCAGCAGTTTCATTTTATTGGGAAATTACAATTAGCAATTTCGTTTTATTAAGAAATGGCAACAGTTTTTTTTTATTGAGAAATTACAATTAGTAATTTAATTTTGTTGAGAAATTACAATTACAATTTCATTTTGTTGAGAAATTGTAATGAGAACCGATAAGAAATAATGCATATAAATAATGATCACTTGTTGACATTGATTTCTTACTACACTACTGGACTTACGATTTATATCGATATGGTTATAAGTATTTGTTGGCCCAGTAGAATACCCAAGAGGGGAGGTGAATTGGGTAATTAAAAATATATCAAAATAAAACTTGAATAAATCAAATAATTAATTTTATACCTAAATTAATTATTATCTTTATACCACAGCGGAATTAATCAATCAAGTAGGTGCACACCCAAACAACAAAAATAAATAAATTAATAATGCAGCACACCAAGATATATCTTGGTTCACCACGCTATTCTTACCTAGTCCAGTCCTCCGAGCCCCACGGAGATTCGCACCCACTAATTCTCAAGATCCCTTTAAAGGTAGGAACCAAACTCGTACATTGATTCTTTTACAAACTCAGAATCAACCTTTACAATTTTCTTTTCTCAGGCTAAGGAATAACCTCTATTTTTTATATGCTCAAGAATAACCTATCTTTCTACAAGTTAAAGATTAACCTAATTCTTTTTATTATTACGACTCAAGAATCAAAATCTCTCACAAATACTTCAACTATCCTTTTACCAGATAAGAATGGAACCTTTACAAATCACTCAAACTAATTTTATTCAGGAATAATTAATACATCAATCTCTTTACAGGAAGAGACTGAAACTCAACTACTCTTGATTAAATATCCCCAATGATATTTAATCCGTTACAACTCACCAATACAGAAATTGATAAGTAAATCTAACTTAGAACTTCTACCACCTCAGATAAATAAAAACTTAATCAATATCCCAACTAATGATAGAAATATGTGAGATGCATAAATCTGATTTTCACAAGATATGGGTAGCAAATTGAAGGACGTAATCAGATTCAAGAAATTGTTTTAAAAAATATTTTCGTCAAAAATCAAAAACAATTTCTAAGATTAATTTCTAAATATAAAATAATAAACAAGTAATAATCAGTATGGAAAGATCTCACCCGAAATCCACAGTATTAACGATTAGAATAATGTAGTTTCAATTCCGGTATCAGCAAAAAATAATCGCAGTTGATTATCAGAATCACTATTAGAACAGCTCACAATGACTTAGAATGATAACTCTTTTAAAAGCTCTATCAAAATTATATAAAGTGATTATCTATCTTAAAATGATTAGCTATACTTAGAAAATTCGCAAGTCCATATAAAGACATATGTAATTAGCCTCCTAACGGTTAGTTTACAAGTGTTATGACAATAAAATACTCTTATAGACCCCTTATAATATAAGGACTTTATTTAGGTTTAATTTCATTTAATAACAACTTTTAAAATTCTCAATTAAATCCCCAAATTATTTCTCAATCAAAATAAATAAGTGTAGAATCCATTTTAATTACCAAATTGAGAAATATTAATATTTAATGAACTATATTAAAAGGATTTAATTAGTATATGAACAATATCTTAAATATAGAGAATATCTCTTAAATCTCTCTCAAATCCTAACATAAAACGGCTACTTTTGGATTTAAAATCGGATTAAACAGTATCCTAAACCAGCAAATTCAATCAACTGCCCAGTCTACTGCCCAACACCGCTTGCAGCCAAACCATCGCCGAAGCGATTATAGGTCGACTGCTTGGTCGACTCGCAAATTTAGAGAGATTGTCATGCTTTCACCGGTCGACCGCTTGATTGACTCGCAGATTCAAAGAGTTCGGATGTTTTCATAGGTCGATCAGTCGGTCGATTCTTCAATTCAGGATGTTTTATCTTCATTCTCCGGTCGACTGTCTCCTTCTGAATCACTTATCTGATCTCGTTTTTAACCTACTTTCTTTTACGATTTCGTCCCTTTATACATTTTTATATTTAAATAAGCTCCACTAATATTCTTATTTTCCAGTTTAGTCATTTAAAAATATATTTTTTTTTTAATTCATATAAGAGCAAATAAATATACTTAACAAAAACACACATCAAATATAAGATTCATTTTGTCCTATGTGTATGTTCCTAAATGGGATATTAAGAGTTAATATTTACCTGAGTTGTTTTTCTTAATTTCTTCAAATTCTTCATGCTTCTTCATCGTCTTGATATCTTCATTAAGCATTAATTCCATTTGACATCTTCATTACTTGGAACTTTAAATCACTGAAACACTTTATCAAACATTAGTTCCACCAAAATATCAATACTTAATTGTTCATTAAAATCTTAGGATCAACAATTTTCTTATTTTTGATGTTTTCTTCAAAATAAAATATAACCACACTCCTCCTGAATTTGAGGACGAGTTCTTTAACTCATTTAAGCATAATAATGAAGATATTATAAACCATAATCAATAAAGCACAAATTTAATTAATAAGCTCCTCCTTAATAACACATCAACTAATTCTCTCCATTAATAAAATATCAACTAATTCTTCCCCTTTGTCATCTTCAAAAACAAATTTGGGTAAGAGGGGAACACAAAAACATCTATACTCTACTCTAGACAAATGTCATGAACTTTAATTTTTAACTAGAGATTCAGTGAGTATCATAAACTAATTGAACGTATCAAAATCTTCAGCATAACACACTATTGTCTTGCTTATAAAAACTTCCCCTTTTAAATAATTGTAAACAAGTAAATTCATGTATAGAAGAATAATCCTGAGGCAATCAAAATATTTCAACAATATAGCATGTAATCATATTCTGTTAAGTCCGCATGCCTCACTAATGACACCAAATAATGTCTTCCCTTTACAGGAACAAACATGTGATCTTTAACGTACTAAAATAGGAAGTATTTCTCAATGATAATTTATGAAACTATCAATATAATGCATACTTATTTAATAAAAAATTCAGCTCTATTTTTCAACAATAATAATTAATAAATAACGCATGCTATATATATGTTTAGAGATATTGACATATAATTAAATGATAAACAAGTCATAATTTGATACAAGATATTTCGCATATTTTAAACATGACTTATAGAGAATCTCATATAGTATAGTCATATAATCAAATCATGATACTTAAATTTCTTTCATAATAATACAAGAATGAGATTGTTTTACCACTTAATTGAATGAAGATTAAACTCTAATCGATTATCTCCTTAAATCAACCTCGTTCTTATTCTTGACTCAAATTTTTAGTTTCGATATGAATATTTGTTTCTCCTTGAGTAATCTTAAAACCTGAAACTCTTTTGAACATGCTTGGAAGAAGATCATTAGTAGAAATCAGGTGAACATATATTTATCAATTATTCTCATCAACATGCATGATCACTAATCAATTCCAAGCAATCCTAATCCTATAAATCAATCAATTCAAATCGAGTCTTCTCAAGTAACATGCTAAAAACTAATTTTGCAAGTATAACTCAGATTTAATTAATCTATCAATATTAACTAACAATAAAATTTCACTTAAACATATAATCAAGGTTGTGAGCAATTTAAATCAAATGAGTCATTCTTTATCATTTAATCACCTCAACATAAAGTATCATGCATCAAGAAGCATAAAAACTCAACTCAATCCAACTTATTTGTATAAACAATGTATTCATGAATAAGATCACATTATACAAATAATCTTACTGAGATGCATATGTAACAAGTAATTAGCATTATTTAGTGATATCACAAACACTCGATTATTCTTCACATAACATGCTTTAAAATTAATATATGATAACTACTTGATATAAGCATATAAAAGACATGTTAATATATTTTAATTAATTGTGATTACCAAGATCACCATGCAATATTTCTAAGACAACCAATAATACACCATTGGAATTAGGTCTTAGAAACCATTACTAACTTACCTATTTGGTAAGTCGGACACCTCCCTTTCTAATAAATTTAAATCACGAAGGGTTAGGAGTACCTTTTATATCCTTGGTGATGACATTTCTTTTTATCTCAATTGTACCATCGATTGATTTGAGTATACAATTTTTCTTAATCGATGACTTTGGTACATCTTTTTTGCTTTCGGGTGCCACTTGTGAGTTCTTTGTATCTCCACGTCTCGACTTCGGTACAATCTTTTTGTTTGCACGTGTTGATTGTTGCTTCTTTAAAACTTCACATCTCGGCTTTTGTATATCTTTTCACTTTATACATATCGCTTGTTGATTCTTGGTGATTTCCGGTCTTGTTTTCGATATAATCTTTTTGGTTGTTCCTTCTGGTCCAGGCCCAACACTATGTAACTCTTCACAAGCCATTTGTGTAGTTCTTTTCGGCATCCATTTCACTTTGGATCCATTCTTAGCCATAAATTTAGAATTTCTGAACGAATATGATACTTTAAAATGTTCAACCCTGTTGCAATAATTGCATCTCAACTTCCACTCAATTCTTTTGGCAATAAGGGCAAATATTGGAGTTCTCTTATCATTGCTTGACGTTTTAGAACTACTGGAATCTGCATCATCCTATGTTTCTTTCGTAGGTCTCTCTTTTCTTTTTAGATTACTTTCTGATCCAACTTCATATTATTGCATAGCCGTCTCATGGGTTATCGAATCAATTATGAGTTCATCGGCTGTTAGTTTGGTAAGATCTTTAGCCTCCTTGATTACAATCACTTGATTAGTTCCCTCATATGTGTCTTTCAATGTATCTCATATTTCTTTCACAGAAACACAACCTAAAATTTGCCTGTACATATTTGCATCTAAAGAACAAAGCAAAATATTAGTAGTCTGTGAGTTAAAAGATAATTTTTCTTTATCAAAAGAACTCAGTTGCTCCTTTCTATTGGCTACTCCGTTTTCCATAAGAGTGTATGAACCATCTTCAATAACCAACCATGCCTCGTAATTAGTGGCCTACAAAAAAACAATCATTCTATTTTTCTAAACAACATAATTACTACCTGTAAACAATGGTGGACAGTGCATAGAAAGCCCCTCACCTAGTGTGCCTATCATGTGCGTCATGTGATCTTTATTATCTAGTGTTTTAAGCAAATCGAGTTAAACCAGCTCTAATACCAATTGTTGACCCAATAGAATACTCAAGAGGGGGGTGAATTAGGTAATTAAAAATATATCAGAATAAAACTTGAATAAATCAAATAATTAATTTTATGCCTAAATTAATTATTATCTTTATACCACAACGGAATTAATCAATCAAGTAGGTGCACACCCAAACAGCAAAAATAAATAAATTAATAATGCAACACACTAAGATATATCCTGGTTCACCACGCTACTCTTGGCTAGTCTAGTCCTCCGAGCTCCACGGAGATTTGCTCCTACTAATTCTCAAGATCCTTTTAAAGGTAGGAACCAAACCGGTACATCGATTCTTTTACAGGCTCAGAATCAACCTTTACAATTTTCTTTTCTCAGGTTAAGGAATAACCTCTACTTTTTACAGGTTCAAGAATAACCTATCGTTTTATAGGCTAAAGATTAATCTAATTCTTTTTATCACTACGGCTCAAGAATCAAAATATCTCACAAACACTTCAACTATCCTTTTACTAGGTAATGATGAAAACTTTACAAATCACTCACACTAATTCTATTCAGGAAGAATTAATACCTAAATCTCTTTACAGGAAGAGACTGAAACCCATCTACCCTTGATTAAATATTCCCAATGATATTTAATCTGTCACAACTCACCAATATAGAAATTGATAAGTAAATCTAACTCAGAACTTCTACCACCCTAGATAAATAAAAACTCAATCAATATCCCAACTAGTGATAGAAATATGTGAGATGCAGAAATCTGATTTTAACAAGATATGGGTAACAAATTAAAGCACGTAATCAGATTCAAGAAATTGTTTAAAAAAATATTTTCTTCATAAATCAAAAATAATTCTAAGATCAATTTTCAAATATAAAATAATAAACAAATAATAATCAGTATGGAAAGATCTTACCCGGAATCCACAGTATTAACGATTAGAATAATGTAGTTTTAATTTCGGTATCAGCAAAAATTGATCGCAGTTAATTATCAAAATCACTAGTAGAACAGCTCACAATGACTTAGAATGATAACTCTTATAAAAGTACTCTCAAAATGATATAAAGTGATTATCTCTCTTAGAATGATTAATTATACTTAGAAAATTCGTAGGTCTATATAAAAACATATGTAATCAGCCTCCTAACGGTTAGTTTACAAGTATCATGACAATAAAATACTCTTATAGACCCCTTATAACATAAGGACTTCATTTAGGTTCAATTTCACTTAATAACAACTTTTAAAACTCTTAATTAAATCCCCAAAGTATTTCTCAATCAAAATAAATAAGTGTAGAATCCATTTTAATTACCAAATTGAGAAATATTAATATTTAATGAACCATATTGAAAGAATTTAATTAGTATATGAACCATATCTTAAATATAGAGAATATCTCTTAAATCTCTCTAAAATCCTAACAAAAAACGGCTACTTTTGGATTTAAAATCGGATCAAATAATATCCTGAACTAGCAAATTCAGTCGACTACCCAACGCTGCTTGCAGCCAAACCATCGTCGCAACGATCATAGGTCGACCGCTTGGTTGACTTGTAGATTCAGAGAGTTTGCCATGCTTTCACCGGTCGACCGCTTGATCGACTCGCAGATTCAGAGAGTTTGGATGTTTTCATAGGTTGATCGGTCGGTCAACTCTTCAATTCAGAATGTTTCATCTTCATTCTTCGGTCGACTTCTCAGTCGACTGCCTTCTTCTGAATCATTTCTCTAATCTTGTTTTTAACCTATTTTTTTTTTACGATTTCGTCCATTTATCCATTTTTATATTTAAATAAACTCCACTAATATTCTTATATTCCATTTTAGTCATTCAAAAATATTTTTTTTAATTCACATAAGAGCAAATAAATATACTTAACAAAAACACACATCAAAGATAAGATTTATTTTGTGCTATATGTGTGTTCCTAAATGGGATATTAATAGTTAATATTTACTTGTGTTGTTTTCTCTAATTTCTTCAAACTCTTAATAGTTCTTCTTCATCTTGATATCTTCATTAAACATCAATTCCATTTGACATCTTCATTACTTGGAACTTTAAATCACTGAAACACTTGATCAAATATTAGTTCCACCAAAACATCAATACTTAATTGTTCATCAAAATCTTAGAATCAACAGTATTTGTGAGTATGAAGGGTCTTATGTTTATTGAAATTAATATATAGACCATCATAATCCAATATTAAGATCATATTGGACCAGATAAGTTTATCAAGATGTTACTTATAGACTATCATTTCTTTAAAAAAATGTGTGGTCACACAAAAATAATTTTTTTTTGTTATTAACCCAAGAGTTTTGTTTTCAAAATTAAATTTATTCAATTCATGTAATCCAAGTGGGAGAATATTGGAATATTTTTTATGAGTTAACATTAATTGAATTAATTATTTTACAAAAACGGGTTAATGGATAGTCTATTATTTAAACAACCCAAATAATCAGTGATCATATTTTGATTTGGGTTGAGGTGTCTTTAACGAAGAAGCCCAGTTAAGTGGTGAATGTAGATTTAGGGTTTCGTTGAAGCCCACTATAGAGGGCCCAACGAGAAACCCTAGTATATATAACTAGATCCCTTCCCTAGTCTAAATTAAGGATTTCTTCCAATTGAGAGCCGCCACCACGATAATCTAGATTATAGGGACGAAAACCTAATTAGTAATCCTTTGCGACAGATTCAATCTCCTGCGATACCCTAAACAGGTACGTATTCGATTACCGTTCTTTATTGTTGTATCTTAATATTCATGTAAGCTTTAGTTTATTAATTAATTTTGCATTATTGTGATTATGTGATATAATCAACACCCAACACTGTATATTCACAAAGATATAAATGGATGCAATACAAATTGTTATGATCAAAGAATGAGTTTCAACTATAATGAAATTCAAAACAATAAAGATAACGTAGATAAATGGCATGTAATGTAATAACACAACCAATAATCGACGAAGGATCTTTGTACCCAACATCAAATGTATCTTCTGTGCCTGATTATAAGTGGCCATTTTATCTACATCCTCGATATTGCCCTCATCGTCTCCCAATAGAGCAACCTTGACCTCTCG